>CM067509.1:26565817-27165817 GCA_034509495.1 Acestrorhynchus altus
GGGCAGAATGACAGAAATTGGCTCAGGTGTTTAGCTTAGAAGCGGTAAAAGTAAAGTAGTTGTTACCGAATACTGTTGTAAAATAACTTGACTGCTATACTCTGTTACTTAAATAAACTAGGCCTAAAGTCATGCCTTACAGACCATTGTGTGTATGAGGGTGAGGGTGAGTGTGAGTGTGTGTGGGCAGGCTGTGAGAGTGAGGCTTGTTTGGCTTAGTGCCACACACAGCCTGTGGCTCCAGCTGAGTAAACATATATGGCTGGTGTGTGTGTGTGTATGTGTGTGTGCCAAGCGGAGGGGTGACTGGGCCAGAGCAAGACCCCCAACTACATACCGTACAGAGGAGGCCCTCACTAACCACTCATATTATGGATCCCTTGGCCCTTTGGGTTTGATCTTTATATACATTGCTAGGTTTGTATAATTCCTGCCTTGAAATCTTAAACATTTGTAGCCTTGAAATCCTAAACCGCTAAATGCAGACTTCTCCCTTGTTCTTTTTTTTTTTGGATACATTTCTGGTGGGGGTAGAATTCCTTTAGCCTTGTTTGTATAATTCACTTGAAGTGCTCCCGTCTGTGAGGTGTGTGTGGTGTCTGAGATGTTTGTGTCTCTTAAAAATGTGTGAGGCTATTCCATTTGCCAGCTTGTCAGCACTGGCTGAGTTCAGCAGGTCTCGTACGTACCTCTCCACCTGTAACTTTTGGCCTCTGTACGCCTCTTCCTTACCTATGTGTTGATGTATTTTGCAGGAGCGGACGCCGGTTTTGGAGGCAGCTCGTAAGAAGGAGCGTGAGCTGGTGTCCAGGGAGATTGAGCGTCTGCGTTCATCCGTTCAGATGGTGTGCCGTAGCGCCCTACCTCTGGGCAAGATCATGGACTACATCCAGGAAGATATGGATGCCATGCAGAAAGAGCTGCAGACGTGGAGCCGGGAGAACAGAGAGCACGCACAGGCCTTACTGGAAGAACAAAGGTAAGGCACGTGGACATAAATGACGAGTCATGGTGGATTAAAAACAAATAATCAGTTGCAGTACAACTGGTAACAGAAAAGTTGCTCAGAATACAAAACATATTCGACTTTGAGGCAGCACTGTGTCGGGTTCTACATCTACCAGCCACAAACAAAAAGCTGAAACAGCAGTGGGCACAGGCTTTTCAAAACTGGGCAGTCTGAAGAATGCTGGTCTGAAGAATTTTGATTTCTTCTGTGGCATAAAGGTGGTAGGATTTCTTGGCACATTTTGGGCCTGTTAATACCTCAATTCAGCCATCTTCTAATAGTTACTTCCACCATGATAATACACCCCGTCACAAAGCAAAAGCCTTCTCAAACTGATTTCAGTAGTCTCCCAAGTCGCCAGATCAGAAATCCAGTAGAACACCTTTGAGATGTGGCAGAATGGGAGATTCACAGCTTAAATTACTGCTCAAAAATTGGTTGATGCAGAATCTTAAAAGAATATTCTTTTTAATTCCTCAACATATTGAGGAATTAATGCCAGAAAGGTGTAAAATTTTGAAAGCCCAAAGATGCGCTACCCAGTATTAGTATAGTTTTCCTACTAGATTGCTCACTGAATTTCTATAGACCTCTCCATCATAAGTACTGCAAGAAGAATACGAGGGCCTATGCTTGAGTTAGTCTTGATAGAGTGCAGATGCCATGATTATAGACAGAATTTGCAAGAATCTGCCTGTTTGTGTGGCTACTTCTGCACTAAAATGATGTCTTTGTATAAGGTCTTCTTATGTTTCTTTCAGAATCACAGACAGTGCTGTGGAGCCACTGAAAGCTGAGCTAACTGAACTGGAGCAGCTTATCAAAGATCAGCAGGACAAGATTTGTGCCATCAAGTCCAACATCCTCAGGAATGAGGAAAAGATCCATAAGATGGTGTCCAGCATTAACTTCTCTTCACAAACGTGAACAAGGCAATACCTGAAATAAAGCCTAAAGCACTGTCCACTCAGAGGGCTCAGAGAGCTCCCTTATTTACTCTCATAGAAGCTCTCTGGTGGTAATTGTCTGATTTGCACTTGGAGTGGATGTTGATGCAGTCTGGTGGACACATAGTTCCTGCAGTACAGTAACCATTTTCAACACCCCCTTATGGTTTAAGGTGCCTTCTGTCAGACTCTTGAGTCTGATGTGCTTCTGATTGGGTTCACGGAGATTCCCACCGCAAAATCTAGAAAAACAATCCCACACACATACACTGTGTCGCTCTCTTCCATAGTATATTTGCACATTAGATGCAGTTGTAGACACAGTAGATGATTTCAGCCATGTTGATATTAATGTGCTTTCTTTTCCTTCATATATGTTTTGCCATGGGGGTTTCAAGTCTCCCCCATGTTCTCTGTAGAAAAAAAGACACATTTATCTGACATTGATTTCTTTTATTGGCTGAGTCAATGCCTTAGCCACACTGATAAAAGGCTGTGTTTGAGAGAGAGAAAGAAAGAACTTCTTGGCAATATGTCAGGTTACTTTGTTACTGAATTTTCAGGTGTCTCAGTAGCTCTCCAAAGCTTGTCTTAAGCAATAGGGTTTGGTTTTCTGGACTGATGTTTCACCTGTGTCCTGGCCTCAATGACTAAATCAATCAGAGTTTTCCTTATGCAGCCCTCTTTTTGGTTTCAGCTTGGGTTCAAGAAGACCATCCCATGATGTTAGCTGAATGTTATGTATGCCAAAAGCTGGAGATGCACTAGTAATGCACCACTGCACTTTGATCAGTGAGATTGATTGAATATGCCTGTACTGATATGAACAGAGTACGCTGGTGACCAATAAGGCTTGTTGTTGTACAATTAAAAAGAAGCTTCAAGATAATCTCACCGATTCTTACAGTTGGTTTGATTTTTACAGTTTACTGTTGATTGTGCATTAATCACATTAAGAAGTCGACATTTTGTGTGGGAAGGAGTTTAATAAAAATGGACCAACAAAAAAAAGATTTATCCTTGTTTAGACTTTCAAATGTGGACCTTTTATAGAAATTGCACCACATGGACACTAAGCAAAAAGCTCCCAGACTGATCTTCTTCAAGAGTAAAAACTTAAACTACATCGCTCAGTAATGTTTTTAAACAGCTTGAATATATGACATTTCATAATAGTGAATTTTTCAAATCAGTATTATCAGCTCCCATCATAGCATGGACCACCATAAAGTACATTTAAATCCTGCAAAAAGTGAACCATCTATTTCATAATATTGAATGCAAATCAATTCTCACTGTTTTTCAGAGTGGACCATTTACACTGTAAGCTATTTTTACCACATCCATACTGTCTTTGCTGTATATTATGTATATTTTGTTTGTATCAAAGTTCACAAATAACTATACATTTTGTAGTGGAGTGAAATAAATGGCTACATTTAAGTAAAACACTTGCACATGCTTTTTGTATGAAAATGCTGGGGAAAATAGCTGGTGTTATGAAAGTTTGCAATTTGTTTGATGAGGTAAACATTAGTGTAGCATTTTAATGATTATTTTGGACCGTGTCACAGGGAAGTGATGAATGTGTGCAGTTTGTGCTTTTGACGAGTTCATATGAAGTCCTGGTGGCGTCTGGCACAACATAGTCACAAGCTTGGCTACACCCAGCCTTTGAAGGCCAGTCCAATCTGACAGAACAACAACACTTTAATGCTCTTAAAGCCTGCATTAGACACCAACATGAGGCCTGATTTTGTATTTCTGGCAGTCCTTGAGATGGTTTCAAAAGACTGAACACACACACATCCATATCTTTCCTTTTTCTAGCATGTGCAGACCCTTTAGTATCAATTGAGAATGGGTTAACCCGCCAATTCAGAAAAGTCAGCTTTTTGGGGCTCTTGAAACCTTGGACACCTGGCTGAGAGGCTGCTGTGTGAGCTCTAAGTGAACGTTGGGATTAAGACTGAATGACCAGACTGCACTTCTGGGGGCTTTTGTCTTGCCCCTTCCTTGTGTCCATGACAGAGAGAGCAGACTCCACTCTGAGGCCTGTCTCCAGTGTGTGAACTGACAGTTTTGGCAGAACTGTTTGACGAATTGGCTCTGCTTCTTCATAAATGTGGACAGACCCCCTCCATATGAAATGTTCAGTGGATGAAAGGAGCACATTTACTGTAGAAAATCACTGTTGATCTTCTTAATGATGCATCCATGTCTATTTTTAAATGAAAGTACCGTTAATGTCAGATAGTCTATATTTTAAATTGGCGGAGAGGGAGCATAAATGTAGCACAAATTAACTGTGAAATTCTAAAACCTCGACAATATAACTGATGGGCCTGGAGAGAGGCAAAGGGGCGTTAAACTGAATGAGGAAAGTAGCTGACCGATGGATTCTTTCTTTCCACTGCAGAGTGGCCTGTGTTTAGAAAGCTGGGTGTTCCAGCTCCCTGTGCTCCAGTCTTTTCTGACTGACACATGGGGCCTTCCGACTCCCTGTTTATTTTTAGAGCCCATAGTCCAGTGTCCACGGTTCAGCTGTCGTCAGGCAGCAATAAGGCATGCCTCTGTGGCTCTGCGAAATAAACTTCCAACAATGACAGACTTAAGTCACCTACCACAGATAAACACAGAGCTGAGCATGGCCTCTGACCGCTGGACTCACACTGGAACACTGACCCAGGATCTGCTTGGGCTTCTTCTGGAACATGGTGCTTTAATGAGACAAGAGCACAGATGTTTAATGGGTTTAGGGATAGTTTAAAACCTGTTTTGTAGCGTATAGTCAGAATCTGAGATTCCGATTATTGAATATGTTTACACTTGACTGTCACATTGGAATATTTCTTTGCAGTTGTCTAATTTGCTTAATCTAAACAGCTCTACCTGGCTCAGCCTATCAGTGTTTGTTTCTTGCTGACATGAAGACCATTAGTGTCATTTACTGTCATTGCACAGTACAATGAATTCCTCTTTACACCTGCTTAGAAATGCAGGGTCAGCTATGCAACATGACTTAATGATCCAACAGTGACGGTTTAGGAGACACGGATATTCAACCCATATGCATGTGAGCAATAATCCAGTGCTCTACCCCCTGAGCCACCACTGCCCAATGTACAATGGGAGGATGCAGAAAAATGTGTTGTGACAGAAATAATTCATTCACATTGGTATGTATTTGAATACAGGTTTCAACATAGATACTGTTATGTGGCATACAAATAGTTCATCTATTGAAAAAGTGCAGTAAATTAGATTCTCTACAATATTGGGCCTTTAAAGGGAATACCTCCACTACCCACTGGAGAAGCGTCAGTGCACCTAGGCATAGATTATCCAGGTCTCTGGAAATGTACTGATGGGATGGAACACTGCTCTTCCAAAAGATATTCCTTTAATTGGTGTTGTGATAATGGAGAGTGCAGTCTAACACATTTACATCATATTGCATCATAAACATTTAGAAATAATGGAATGAAAAATATATCTCCAAAGCTGTGACCACAGTAATGTTAAATGTCCATACAGCACTTTATATTATTTATTATTACACAGATATATTATCAGTGAGTAATCCAGCTCTGAAACCATCTTAAATTCACTCATTTCCACATGAATTAAATCCCAGTTTAAATGCTTTGCTCTGTCCATGTGAACATGCACAACCTGCATGCAGACTCTGACTGATCAATGAGAGGGGGCAGGGCTAATGACGTCAATGACTGATATTTGGTTATAGAGGAAAACGAAGGGATGGAAAAAGAAGGGAAGGGCTGTTTCCTCTCTTTGCTCATATTGTTCAAATTTCCAAATAAAAGTCCTGAGACGGGATAATACTGATATATAAATAAGAAAAATAATAAAGGACATTCAGGTTGCTTTTTATTTCATTTGGACCACTGTAAAGTATTTTAATAACTAATTAATTGTCAATCTAATAATTAAAAATAATGAATCAAATTCTTACATTTCAGCTCAAAAACATCATGGATGATCAAATATAACATTATTTCTTAAATGTGGTGTTTTTTAGTCTTTATATATATTTAAAAAAAGACATTTGAAGACAGATTTATCAATCAAATCTGTCCATCTACGAACAACAACCAACTTTATACAGATAAAGAATGTAAAAGTAAAGAATATATTAATATGTGCTTAATAAATGTTCATCCACCGTAACAACGGGCCGGAAGTGCTCCTCTCCACTTAGCCAATAGGAGCGCGGCACAGGACGAGGCGAGCCAAAACATCCGGCGCAGAAGCCGCTCCTTATAGGAGGCTCCGAGACGCGCTCTCCTCTCCTCTCAGCTCCATTCAGCTCCTCTCTGAGCTCCTCTTTCCTCCTCTCTTCTCCTCTTTCCTTCTCTCAATTCCTCTACCCCCCTCTCAGATCCTCTCCTCCTCTCTCAGCTCCTCTCCTCCTCTCTCAGCTCCTCTTTCCCTCTCTCAGCTCTTCTCAGCTCCTCTCCTCCCCTCTCAGCTCCTCTCCCACTGCTGGACAGACATGGCTGAAGGTAGGGGCGTTCTGGAGGGGGATGTCGAGGATGAGCCACCCAACATGACTTACCCACTGGTCACTGTGTCTCACCCAGCCAGCAGCGCTGCGGCAGGTAACGGGGTCCCTGTTACTGCGATGACCACCTGGTATACAGACCACCGTCCTGACTGTAGTCTTTACCCTGCAGTCATTTACCCGGTTTACAAACCACCGTCCTGACTGTAGTTTTTACCCTACAGTCATTTACCCGTTTTACAGACCACCATCCTGATTGTAGTCTATACCCTACAGTCATTTACCCACATTACAGACCACCGTCCTGACTGTAGTCTTACTCTATAGTCATTTTAATAATTGCTCTGAGTTCTGGGATACAATCCTCAGACCTTTATCATGTTTACAGTGAGAACACTGTACTGTCCATGTCTCTTAGTGTCCTGTAACTCAGTGTCCCCACTGTGGGATAGAAAAAGTATCATTTTGGGATCTGAAAAAAATGACAATACTGTGAAACAGGTATTTCATTGCTTTTCAGGCAATTAACTCCATTATGTTTAAAGTGGTTTATTTCAAGCCTTTTTGTTTTAAAGTTGATCTGTGATCAGTAATCTGTATTTTGTCTGTATCATGTCACAGTTTAACTATGTGAATGAAATCTTGATCATGAAAGAGCATTTTCAACTTTTTTGAGATGCACTAGTATGTGAGTCTGTATATGTATATCATTTCCAAAGCATGTCCAATTCTCTCTCTCAGGTCGTAATCTGAAGGAGTGGCTGCAGGAGCAGTTTTGCGATAAGCCCCTGGAACAGTGTGAGGACATGCGTCTACACAACGCAGCTTATGTAGGAGACCTAGACACCATCAAGAGCCTTCTGCAGGAAGACACTTTCAAGCAGTGAGTCCTGCCCTCATCTCACTGACTGATGGACGTGACATTACCTCACAGCCCTTCTTCTGGCAGTGTGGTTGTAATACACTGATGCTGTTCAGCCAGTCATTTGTAGACACCTGCTCATTGAGTTGTTCTTCCAGAATCAATCACACACACACACACACACATTTGCGGCTGTGTAAGCCTCAGCCAATCACTGTATGTTAAAGATGGATGATGTGGCTCCATTCCCTTTTGTTTTTTAAAAATTAAGGCAAAATCGTCCACCATGTTGTCAAATTTGCAACCAGAGGCTGCGCAGTAGAGACCAGAAGTAGCAGCAGACTCTCCTATTTATTTGGTCAGACCCTCTCTGATCACCAAGGCTGTCAATCACTGTATTCCTAAGCATAACCCAGCCTTCTTATGAATAAAGCTTTTAGAAACATTACTTCTGGGGGAAGTTAATATTAGTACAGGGGAAACTAATCACTGGAATTGGAGTATGGAGATGGAAATGCGATTGAATATGGACTGAATGATTGAATGGGAATCATTGCAGCAAACAACTAGCCAGCAGGGGCGCTAGACCTGTGTTGGCTTCACGTTTGAGAGAGGAAGCGCAGTCCCTCTTTAATATACAGGTATTGGCCTCAACTGTTTTGAGATGACTTTACAGAAGACATTGGAACATAGCTGTGAGGATTTGATTGCAGGAGGATTTGGTTTGAATGCATCCGTTAGGGCTAAGCAATATATTGATATTTATAACAGATTTTGGAATAAAAAAAAAGAGCAAGATATGGACTGAGGTGATATCCTTTATAAAAGTTCTAAAGTGTTTACACATAGGTCCAGGTGGGCCTGCCCCAGTGCATCCCATTTTAAAATCAATACTGTAGCTGAAATATTTGATGTGAAAATTACTGACCCATTGCTGACCCATATTCACATCATTTATACATTGTACTGCTACCACACAATTGGCTGATTTTGATAATTGCATGAATGAATACAAGTGTTCCTAATAAAGTGCTCTATGATTGTATATGTTGCATGTGGCTGCTACCATGTTTATTTTATTCATTCTTACACAGGCGGATCAATGAGAAATCGGTGTGGTGCTGTGGCTGGCTACCCTGTACCCCTCTGCGTATCGCAGCCACTGCTGGTCACAGCGATTGTGTGGACTTCCTCATTGGACAGGGGGCAGAGGTAGACCTGGTGGATGTGAAAGGTCAGACTGCTTTGTATGTAGCTGTCGTAAATGGCCATCTGGACTGCGTTCGGATTTTGCTGGAAGCTGGTGCAGACCCCAACGGCAGCAGGCACCACCGCAGCACACCGTTATACCATGCTGCGCGAGTGGGCAGAGTAGATATCCTGCAAGAACTGATCAGGTGAGGGCACCTGTGTGCTTTGCAGAATAGATAAAAAGAACTGTGGCAGGATCTCCAAGTGTCTCATGTTCAGTTGAAACAGTGCATGCTGTGCAACTTTCCAGGTTCAATGCAGATGTAGATGTGGACCACCAGCTGGGACCGAGGCCTCTCTTCAGTGCACGCACCCTCTCCACACTGGTGGTATGTCCCCTGTACATCAGTGCTGCCTACCACCACTTGAACTGTTTCCGGCTGCTACTGGAAGCTGGCGCCAACCCCAACTACAACTATACTGGCCCCGTAAGCCGCGAGGCACTGGCCCGAGGCCTGGCCTCCTGCCTTCTGGATGCTGTGCTCAGGCACGGCTGTGAGCCAGCATTTGTTAGGCTGTTACTGGAGCATGGAGCTGATCCACAGCTCGTACCCTGGGAGGAACCTGACCCGGAGACGATGGGAAGGGTGAGGATCAATGCTGAGGCCTTACACATCTACCAAGAGGCCAGGCGTAAGTTTCATTACCTATAATTAAGAGCTGCTTCCTGAGCCTAGTACTGAACTATGATTCACAGCTTAGACATGATCATGGCTTTATCAAGCTTTGGTGCTCTTTCTCTCTGTCAGGATGTCCAAGGAGACTGACTCATCTGTGTCGCATAACCATCCGACAGGCCATGGACAAGCGTCGTCTGCGGCATGTCTGCAGCCTTCCTCTGCCTGATGCCATCAAGAACTTTCTGCTCCACAGAGACTTCTGTGGGCCTGCTGTGTCCTCAACACTGGTTCTTGAATGAGGTGTAAACAGTCACCTACCCTACAGATGTTACACAATCTTAAGCCCTAAGCCCTTATTACGACCTACGTTTTCATGGAACTCTGGTACTTTTTAGTGTACGGTAGGTAATGCTCCACTGGTCTGCGATTTCTGCAGTCAGTTTTACTGCTGTTACATTTGCTTTATGCTTTTTTAACACTTCCCATACAGGCCATGGGAGGTACTCGGCATCGTCTCGGAAGGCACACACTACCACTTTCACGCATGATGTTCTGTGAGTCAAGCATGTTGGTAAATATCAGAGATCCAGACTTTCTTTACACAAATGTACTTACCGTTCTTATATTCTATGTAATCTGAATACACAGTGGAACCATTGCAACAATTATATAGACTGTTTTCAGTCAAAACGTCTGAACTGTACTTATAATTAAGAACAAAATTTATACTTATTTTTGGTTATGGTCACTGTGGTTTGAAAGCTGAAAATGATATTCATTACAACGTAATTTATGTAATGTATTTATATTATGCTTAGACATTTTTTTTTTAAATCGCCTTTGCCTTAATTTAAACTAATAAACTCTGATTAACCACCTCAATCTCTGTGTTCCCATGCGAGGAAACCCACGGTTCATATTTCCCCTGTGTTTCAGTATGCATTTCTATAGTTTTAGCACATCTTCATTCCCCAGTGATCCAGGGTTTTTTTGTTAATGTCTTGGATTTTAAAATACAACTGCGGTTTTTAGTCATCTGATGAATCATGTTTTGGCTATAAACTTAATTGCCATTCAGTACAGGAAGTGGACACTGTGCCAAATTTCCTCTAAAACCTATTTGCCGTTCACAAACTATTGCCCACAGCTCTATCCCAGGGGACTCAGTAGATATCATGTTGAAATCTCACTGACATAAATAGTCCTTTGATATGATATAGCATTCCTCTGAGGTTTCCAACCATATAGTCCACTGAATTTCCCAGCAGCTTTGCTTAGGATCACTCTCGGGATATCACTCTCGGGGTACCCCCCCCCACCCCCCCACCCCCCAAAAAAAACCAACAAAAAAAACCTATAACTTAAGTGTACTTCATTTCAGTGCTTCAACAGTGAAACCACATCTTGTCAAAAACCACAAACTGGAAAAAGTAAAGCCTGGGAAATGGGGGATGTGCCAGCAAATTGTGGACCCCATCACAGACTGTGGACGCATTTCTTGTAGAGGAAGGTGGGATGATGTCTCAAGACATCACCATCATCATCCTTTTCTCCTCCCTGTCCGTTTCCGCTCTAACACGGCTATTAGATTCTTCAGCAGAAGAAGGATCAAAGCAGTTCAAGCGGAGGCAGCAGCTCTACTGTCAGCTTGTCCGCAGAAGAACTTGAATAATCTCCCTCTCTTTCCGATGGCTTCTCAGTTGTGGAGCTGGAGAGATGCCAGTGAAAAACCCGAATCCCCATGAGCACGCTCTGGGAGTGACGTTTCCCACTGCAACCCCCTCTCCCTTTTTAGACCATTCTGCCTGAGCCAAATGGCTCCTATACACAGGCCAGTTCACATTTGTTTTCCATGTCTTTTCAGGAATCTCGGCTTAATCACAAAATGCTAACTGTTGGGTACAGTAAGTGTGGAGTCATCCATTGGAAATCCAGCTTCTTGTCAGCAGGGCTGTTTTTCACTATAGGAGTTTCAAGGCTGCAAGTGTTTCCTGCTTATAGTTGCCAGTCAGAAGATTTCATGGGTCAGGGTTAGGAATGCTTGTATGGTCAAATGCTTTTAGATGCTATTATCTGTGTGTGGCTCAGTGCTGTCCAAAAGATGGCACTATTCTCATGTCTGTCTCTATCTGTTTCTCTTTCTCTCTCACCACCTTCCTCCCTTGAGACTCGAATGTATCCACCAGAAAGCAGATACTGTGATCCTTAAGGACCCTTTGTTGACAATCCACAACAAATTCTGCACTTTATTCTTTAATACTTCTCACGCTAAACAGAGGGAGTTTCTAAAATGTATTATAAAAAGTAACATCAAGAAAAATCGATATACTGTATGGGTGTGTTTGCACAGCACTCATCTAATCAATATCAAACATTCAGCCCTTCCCTTTTTGAGATTTTACGGTTTGAGATTTTACAGACCAAAATTTAATGTAAGATTTTCAATATATTTCTGTGACATAGTCAGTGTTAAGAACACAGTGGTCAGTGGTCACTTACACTAGTCCACAATACGTCCAAATGTTTGTGGACACCCATTCGGTTGCATTAAGCTGCGGAACTGTGTTCTCTGGAATGAAGGCACTCCATCCAATACTTTTGGGATTAGGTGGGAAGGGGATCCAATATCATGACTACACTCTTGTTGCTGAACTCAATCAAATCCTCACAGCAATACTCTGAAATCTAGGAGAAAACCTGGACCTTACAGACAGTGACTGGAACAGAAGTAGGATTTGCAGGATAAACTCTTTTATAATATCCTTGATTTTCGAAGAATCAATGAATGAGCAGGTGTCCAAATTCTTTTTTTGTCCATTTAAAGTGGTTTAAAATTGGTTCTTTAACAACATACATAAAGATAAGGGGAACTCTATGCCATTTAGAAATGTTAGCACTTTTATACATGGCCCCAATTTCAAGGAACTACTGTACGTTTTGTTACATTAAAGCTTCACATGTGTTTGTAATTTCTCAAGTGTGTTTAATCGCTTCAGTTGTGTGGGGAATGGGTTTTAATTTAGTCTTGATTTTAGGCTTTTGGTCACCTTTGGAGTCTGGTCTTGACATTGAGGGGTATTGTAATTATCATTGTAGGTCAGTGATTTTAATCACAGCTGAGCCTGCTAAGTCAGTAATTTTTGCAGAAGCCTCCTTTTTTACGTCCTGTAAAACAATCTGTGAAAATAACCCCAGGTTCTATTCATCCAAAGTGAAATAGCATGTTAGTAAATATTCAATTGTATCCTTTGAAAAAGGTGCTTTCTGCAGTCCTTCACAAGCATGGAGACACTGAAGTGGGTAAGGAGTTGATTCATGTATGTTTGGCAAAGTGAAAATAAATGAAACCTGTAAGTTATGTTGGAAACTGGACAGGTCATACAGGTCTGTGATTAATGTGGAAAACCTTCTGGTGTGATTTGAGTGCTTTATGGAAAATCACACAACATTGACAATTTTACACTCTTCAGGCAGCCGTAATGAGAGTTTAGTCCCCTGCACTATTCACTACTAACATATATTTTTATACACGTATGGACATAAATGTTGCGGCAACATTGGCCTTTCAGTGATTTTCTTTTAACTGTTCTTTTTCTGAGCCAGAATAATTGACAACATACATCTTTAATAGAGGGAAAAAAAGAATTTGTTGCATAAGTCAGATCTCAAAGTTGTATCTTGACCAGATGCTTTTGATACAGAAGTTTCTGACAGAATTCTAGATGGTATTTGACCACTCTTGGCAGAATTCAGTTAAATTTTTGGTTTCCTTGCAAGGACCAGGCTTTTTAGCAATCCATATATTTTGAAAGGGATAGAACCCAAGCTGTTCCAAAAGAATAATGTTTTCCTTTTTAATTCTTTCCACAACCACCTTTGATGTGTGTTTGGGGTCACTGTGCTGCTAGAACACACAATTGTGTCCTAATTTCAACTGTCTAGATCATGGCATGGTCATGGTAAGCTTATGTTTATGTTGGAGAGTTTTGAGGTAGTCCTCTTCCTTATCGTCCTTAAAGTAGTAATTCCAGTGGCAGAAAAACAGACCAAGTGCATGTTGCTTAAAAGTTGACCCACTATTATTTATTTATTTAATTTTTGTTACCCAGTTGTCTCCCACCAATTAAGACACGCCAGGTCCCCAACCCTGTTATAGTTCTCCCCCATCACATGTGATGCTCCCAACACTAGGAGGGAGAAGATGAGCACATGCTTCCTCCCATACTTGTGATGTCAGCCTACCATCTCTTTTTGAACTGCTGCCGTTTACATCCTAGCTGGTCAACCAGTGTGCTCGGAGGAAAGCGCCGGGTCACCAGCTCTGATACAATGGCTAACACATACCTATGCCAACCAGCAGCACATTAAGTATGTGATGTGGGGAGAGAGCGCCATTTTGCCACCCAGAGAGGAGAGCAGGCCAATTTTGCTCTCCCTCTGACTCTGGCTGCCAATGGCAAGCAGCATGTTCCAGGATTCTAACTCATGATCCTTGGATCATGATGGTAGCACTTTCGACCACTGAGCTGCTCGGGAACCAACCCAGTGTTCTTGAGTTTGAATGACTCACCTCTACTCTTCCTACTGTGTTTCAGATACCTGTCCTTAAAACTGTTCTTTGAAAGGCATTTTTTGTGCCTGTTGTAACCTGCAAGCTTTAGTTCAGGTTGAATGTGGAAAGTTTGAATCAGGCATATTCTTCAGCTTCAGTCCCTGTCTGGGTAAAATTTACATGACTGTAGACAACGACACTGGTGTTCCAGTGTGTCTACTTCATGGTAGACATGTGCCTTTGTAGTTCTTGGGCTGATCATGACCAGTCAAATCAAATGGCACTTTCCTGTTTGTGTTGTGTGTTGGTCAATCCAAGAGGGCTTGTTCAGTCATGATTCTAGTCCTTGACAAGTTGACATTTTTCAACTTTCAGCAACACTGCATTAATGATCTAAGTGGGTGTCTGTATAATTTTAACCCTGTGTTAATTTCAGGGAAAAAAGTTTTTTTTTCCTATTTGAGATGCATGTTGTCACCCATTCTGGCCCATAAAAAAACAGTTCCAAGAAATCAATGAAAGCTTATTATTGACATGAAATGAATGTCTATGAAGAGTATGTTAATATCCAATCACAGCTGTAGCTTTTAAATTGTCAAATAGACTTTTTTGGTGTGCCACTCCCATCAACGTCATTTCTACAGAGATGTCTTATTGCATGTGAATCAGTCATTAACATTACAGATGTTGTGTTGCAAAAATACATTGCCCCACCTTTCCATGTAAACCTAATCACTTCCTAACAGGACTTAAGAAAATGATTGCTGTGTAGATATAAGTGAGGATGATATACAGACACCGGTGTATTCAGGTCTCCATACTCAGTCCTCTTGAGTTGGATCTGAAGTCGCTATGGCTCACGTTCGAGTCACTGGGGCTGAGTTCTAGTCCAAGTCTGACTCACCATACAGCGAGTCAGAGTCACAAAGTTCAAAGTATGAAAAAAAATACTACATAATCCAAATATCATGCAGGACTTTTCTCTGTGTCAGTTCATCGCTTCTTTATATTAAAATGCATTCTTGAATGCTTAAAGAAACCACACATGCTTTTCACATGCAATCATATTTTTCTATAAATCACGTGTGTAATATGTGATCATGTGATCAAGTCTTAAAACAGCAGATGTGTGAACACAGTTCATTTGAACATTTTACACCAAGACATTACACACTTAATAAAAATGACAAAAACCATAAGCATGTGTGAAAACAGGAAAGTGAAATTCAAATGAAAAAATGTTGGGGGAAAATATGATTAATGACACACGTTTCACATGTGAGTTTCATGTGTTTTTTTGTTTGGACAAAACAGGGTTAAAAAAATAAGGTAGAATGAGTGGGAAATGAAGACACAAGGATTCCTTAACATTCACCATCACTTCATCCACTTTTTTGGGAGCAAGTTTACCAAGTAGCGTGGCAGTGAACCCGTCTTACCTATTTGCTAAAGTTCTTTAACAGAAGGAGCCTTTGTGGCCTTATATTGTTGCAACAAAAGGAGGGACAATAGTGAGGAGGAGTATCGGAGCCTGGTGAGGGACTATGCAGCCTGGTGCCACAGGAATCATCTGCAGCTCAACATCTCAAAGACCAAGGGGCTGGTCATTGACTTTGGGAGGTCCAGACCAATGTCACAACCAGTTCTGATCGAGGGAGATGAGGTGGAGGCTGTGGACTCCTACAAGTACCTCGGGCTGTGGCTGGACAACAAGCTGGACTGGTCCTGCAACATCGACCACCTGTACAGAAAGGGACAGTCCAGGCTGTGCTTTCTGAGGAGGCTACGGTTCTTCAACATCTGCAGGAAACTCCTGGGGATGTTTTATCAGTCCGTGGTCGCCAGTGTCCTGTTTTACACTGTGGTGTGCTGGGGGGGCAGCATATCCAAGAAGGACACACACAGGCTGGACAAACTGATCAGGCAGGCTGGCTCTGTGGTTGGCACAAAGCTGGACTATTTGGTGTCAGTGGCAGAGAAGAGGACTCTGAAAAAACTGCTGGACATTATGGACAATGCCAGTCACCCTCTACACACTGTCATCAGCCACCATAGGAGCCTGTTCAGTGAGAGGCTGCTCCTTCCCAAGTGCAGGACCAATAGACTTAAAAACTCTTTTGTCCCGCACGCCATCAAACTATTCGACTCCTCTCTGGGGGGGAGGAGTGCTAACAGGAGGATGGGAATGAGTCGAAACTACCAGTAACTCACTCACAACCCACAACCACAACACACCTGGACTTGGTGCAATAAACAAAGTGCAATAATAACAATGCAATACACAGTTTCAAGTGCAATAACAATAATAATGTGCAATACCCCGTTGTACTGGACTCTGTTACTCATGCACTATTTATATATATTGTACATTGTAATATAGTCTCTATATTATATATTCTTTATATTTATATAGTGTTTCTTTACTAAATTATCTCGTTCTACCTTTCTGTACTGTACTTATGTTGCGGCTGGAACCTTAATTTCCCTGAGGGAACCCTCCCAAGGGATCAATAAAGTTCTATCCTCCTAAATTTGACTTCAGAGGTTTGTGATGAATAGAAAGTTTGAGGTTAGATGCTGAAAATAAAAATAAAACCTTATCGGAGTTATTTTTTAAGTGCTTCAGTTCTAAGTCTGGGTTTCTCAACCTGTGGGTCAGGGATGACCACAGTCCGTTAAGTACTCTCTAGTAGTCCCTCGGCCCATCCTGAAGGGGAGGCAGTAGTCCATACTGAGCTGGTAATGGCACATAAAAAATGATTTGGTATAAGTGAAAATTGAGAGATCAGTTCATATAAAAATGAATAGAAGTAATATCACAGAAGTATTGCGAGGAAAATTAAGCTGAAGTTTTGTTTTCTTGTGGACCATTATTCTTTCTAGTCATAAACAGGTGGGCTGTTGAGAACCTATGCTGTGTGTTGTCTTTTGACAATACTTTGACAAAACTGTTGCATTTAGTTGATTACTGTGACCATGTGATTTTCAGGAGGACTGATCTACTGCCTAGATGATTGGGTACAGGTGACCTGAGTAATATAGGCATCAGCAACAATACTTTATTGATATTTTAACATCTGTGCTGCATTAATTTTGTAATATTTGTTGGTTCCATGAAACAGTTCACAATAGTAATTCTGGTTGCTGTCCAGAATACTTTTATTGAAAGTGAAACTGTAGGCAAATGACCAAATACCTCATCCAAAATCCAGTTCCATGCATTTTATTCTATATCATAGTTATGATATATAGAGTTAATTACACTATCAATTTCATTACAATAATGTTATACAGTTAGGTCCATATATATTTGGACAGAGACAACATTTTTCTAATTTTGGTTCTAAACATTACGACAATGAATTTTAAACAGATGCAGTTCAGACTTTCAGCTTTAATTCAGTGGGTTGAACAAAATGATTGCATAAAAATGTGAGGAACTAAAGTATCTTTTAAACACAGTCCCTTCAGAGGCTCAAAAGTAATTGGACAGATTAAATCATTGTAAATAAAATGTTCATTTCTAGTACTTGGTTGAAAACCCTTTTTTGGCAATGACTGCCTGAAGTCTTGAACTCGTGGACATCACCAGACGCTGTGTTTCCTCCTTTTTAATGCTCTGCCAGGCCTTCACTGCGGCGGTTTTCAGTTGCTGTTTGTTTGTGGACCTTTCCGTCTGATGTTTAGTCTTTAACAAGTGAAATGCATGATCAATTGGGTTGAGATCAGGTGATTGACTTAGCCATGCAAGAATATTCCACTTCTTTGCTTTAATAAACTCCTGGGTTGCTTTGGCTTTGTGTTTTGGGTCATTGTCCATCTGTAGTATGAAACAACCAATCAGTTTGGCTGCATTTGGCTGGATCTGAGCACACAGTATGGCTCTGAATACCTCAGTACCTCAGTGCCACTGGCAGCCACGCATGCCCAAGCCATCACACTGCCTCTGCCATGTTTCACAGATGACGTGGTACGCTTTGGATCACGAGCTGTACCACGCCTTCGCCATACTTTTCATCATCTTTCCATCAGTCTGGTAAAGGTTGATCTTGGTTTCATCTGTCCAAAGTATGTTCTTCCAGAACTGTGCTGGCTTTTTTAGATGCTTTTTAGCAAAGTCCAGTCTAGCCTTTTTAATCCTTGAGGCTTATGAGTGGCTTGCACCATGCAGTGAACCCCATGTCTTTACTTTCATGCAGTCTTCTCTTTATGGTAGATTTGGATATTGATACGCCTACCTCCTGGAGAGTGTTGTTCACTTGGTTGGCTGTTGTGAAGGGGTTTCTCTTCACCTGGGAGATTATTCTGCGATCTTCCACCACTGTTGTCTTCTGTCGGCACCCAGGTCTTTTTACATTGATGAGTTCACCAGTGCTTTCTTTCTTTCTCAGGATGTACCAAACTGTAGATTTTGCCACTCCTAATATTGTAGCAATTTCTCGGATGGGTTTTTTCTGTTTTAGCAGCTTAAGGATGGCTTGTTTCACCTGCATGGAGAGCTCCTTTGACCGCATGTTTTCTTCACAGCAAAACCTTCCAAATGCAAGCACCACACCTCAAATCAAGGCCTCCAGGCCTTTTATCTGCTTAATTGAGAATGACATAATGAAGGGATTGCCCACACCTGTCCATGAAATAGCCTTGGAGTCAATTGTCCAATTACTTTTGGTCCCTTTAAATACAGGGTGGCACATGTTAAGGAGATGAAACTCCTAAACCCTTCATCCAATTTTAATGTGGATACCCTCAAATGAAAGTTGAATGTCTGGACTTTATGTCCATGTACATTAAATAACTATAACTTGAATATGTTTCAGTAAACAGGTAACCTGTTCATTACAGGACCTAACAGTCATTTCTTTCTGTTCAACCTGCCAAAAATGAACTCTCGGTTCCTAATGGGACTCCCCCAAACTAACTTTATTTTTGAACGCACCCAATGCTTAATTACACTGTTGTGTAATGGCTCTTGTGCAGGCCCTTGACTCTTTGAATCAGAATGAGGTCTAGACTACAACAAAGACAACTAGTTATGTAATTTGTGATGGCCAGCAGTCCTCTTGTAGCTTTACAGACTGTGTTTGGCTGGTGTTAGCCTATTTCTTCAACCACAGATGCTGCAGCAACAGGCAATAGAAGTCTTGCCTCATAAATGTGTTCATTAGAGATTACAGTTTTTTCTAAGTGGAACGTCTGCAGATCCTTAGGCGGTTCAGTTGATATGGGTTAAATAGGAAATGCTACAGACTACATCTGAAGAATTTATTTGAGCGTATAAAAATCTGTATGTGTGCGCATGTTTCATATAAAATGACTTATTTTGCTTTTATTGAGATTGAGCAACAGCTGCATGTTGTTTGGAGATCAGTTTAATTTCTATTTGCCTGCCTGAGTAATTTGCACTTGCACTAGAATTTCACTGCCTTAATTACAACACATTTTTCAGAGAGTGATCTCACTTTTTTCCTTTTGAACTTCCTCTATTGCTTTAAACATTGCTTGAGTTCCCTCTTCTTTATTTTGTGGATCGTATGCGATTTGTGTTAAAGCTGTTTCTCTTGTTAGCAGAATCCTGTCAAGAACCTGAACACTTTCAGGATGGTTCCAAGTAAAACAGAGTTTTGCATTTGTTTCTGTGTCAGGCCAGGAAAACAAAAACAGTTATGCATTGTGATTTTTTTAATTACTAGTCATTTTTCATTTTTGTGTGCACATGCAGAATCAATTACAACCTTGTGTGTGTGGTGAAGCATTTCCTTTAATGAAGGATTGTGTGTTCAATGTTAGATGTTGTCTGGACTGGTGTTCCTTTTGCATTAAGGAAAAGCGACACTGGAATCATTAGTAGAGCTTTCAGTCTGGAAATATGGAAGTTTACCTATAAAGCTGTTGCTTTGGTTTTAATTGGAAAACCAAAATTGCATAATGGCCCTTAATGTGCCTTTTTTCCACAGGCACTGGTAGTCATGAATCGACAGGAAGGCAGGATCACAAATTAGTGTCCCAGAATCGCAGTTATTGCCACTGTAAATTAAAAGCTGCCACATGAAACAATAATACTTTTAAGCAGCCATCTCAACAAAACTATCACTGGGGAATGTTTAAAAAATGGCATGAAATTTTAAGAAAAAAAAATGCTGAGTAATAAACTTACAGCTTTGATTATGCCAGTGGTCGGTGTGGCAGCTGGTGTAGAAACTATAGGCAGACTGGCTAATTTTTTCACGTGAATAAATGTTATCTGATATAGAGATTCGGAAGATTTTGTTTATTTATTGTTTTATAGCTTCATATTAATCTCTTCTAGAACTAAAAATAATCATTGATATGTCCCTGCCACAAAATGTTTTTTTTTCCTTCCCTTTGAAATACCACAGCCTCCCAATCTTTCCAGCTCTGTAAGTACAGAGGATCTGTAATTGATAGTATTCATTAAGCCAAATTACCCATAGTTAATTGCTTCAGTGAAGCCTAGGCTCTGGGGAGCTGCTCCACAGCTGAGAGGAATGCTGTACTCTTGGCCAGGGAACAAAGCTATCAGTAGATGTGTCTGAATGCACATGGGCTTCCTTGTGAAATTAAGCAGGAATTGTCACTCAGCTGACAAACTGCCTTTTGACAACAACATCAGCAATAGAACCAGAAAAGTGGAGGAAAAGAATTCCATGACCACTGTGGGAATGCAGTAAAATGTGTTTTCCTGAAGCCCAGAATCCCACACTTAAACCTGCAGGCATGGAAATTAGCAGAAAAAGAGTTTGTGTCCCATGAGACAGGGCTTACCCAAAAGGCTTGTGAATCCTGCAGGCACAGTGATTCACAGTGATTCTGGATGAAGTCACCACAATGCATCATTCCCACCCTCTTGACACCAACAGCAAACCCGACGTGACCTCCTTCAAGCTTTTTTTTTAATTTCTAAATTGCATCATTATGCAACTCAGAATACATTAGCAGACTCCTAAAAGACGTCTGTTGATATGACACTCTGTGATTCCGATCAAGTGACTTGGAAAGTGGAACTGGAATCAGGACTGGAGAAGAGCTAGAAACTGGGGTGTCCCATTTGGACTGGAGCCTGCTGCAACTCCCCAGACCCCTCCTTCCAGCATGACCCCTCTGACAGAGGGTGGGAACAAGTCCAAGTCCGCAGCCCAATGCCACATCAAATCAACCATTTCCTCCCCTGATAAGAAGGCACAGATGAGCTTCACAGATCTCCTGTAAAGAGGGGAAAAAAGGAAAGGGACATTTAGAAGTCTCGCAGTCCTGGCAGAGGCCCTGTTTTGCCCTTCAGCCCCCTCCAAAGCATCTCTCGTTTCTCCTTCTGCATCGAGGGATGGTAGACCTTCAATCGCAAGTTGTGCAGAATAAGCAATGTCACCCCTTCAAACCGCTTTACCTGCTATTAGTGTGTGCAGCCATCAAGAAATACATGCATGGAAGTTGTGTACTGATTTCTCCACCATATTTTATGAAATCTATTTTGTTATGGCTTCAAGCGTTAAATTCCAAAGCCACCTGCATGACAGTCAATAAACATCCCTTTGGAATGGCATATTTAAGAGGAAGGAAGTTGAAGCGAAGCAGACTCTCAAGACTCCTGAGTCCGGGGGGTGGCAGCGCCTCGGCTTGGACAGAAAGCCGTGACGGAGGGATCTAAATATGAGCAGTCAGCACATGAAAAGGAAGGCACACACAGACTGGCCCATGTGGCAGAACCTGATACTCCCAGAGTGGAGTAGAGCCGAGAGGGCCTGAATCAGGCATGCTCGTTTAGAGCACCCCCTCTCAGCCACGCTTGTTTAGTGGCCCCTGATTTCTAAAGGTTTCTGACCAATCCCCCCACCCACCCCCCTTCAGCTTCCTGTCCAGATCATGAATTTCCTGTCTGCTTTTCTTTTTTCCAGACTTCAACAGCAAGAGGCAGGTGTGCACATGATACACACTTCTACTGCACTTGATATCCTAATATTATTGTAAAGATCACAGAGGCTTATTTATCAATATTACATTCTAATTAAGCTCTGTGTCCTTGGGAAAACACAGGACAGATTCAACTCTTTACTGAGTAGCAGTGACGACAATTGATGTGTAAATCACTTCTGGGACCAGTTAAGCACTGGAGAAATGAGGAGAACACTGAGAACAAATACAAGCAGTCAGTCACAGTTAGTGTCAGGTCCCCTATCATCGGCCAGTCAAAATATTGGTCATTTCGTGGTCTTGTTCAATTCCTCTTTCTCCGTTCACCAATCAGAGGAAATTCCAAGGAATTCCCAAGGGATTTTCACAAATCGATTGGTTAAGGAAACCGGGGGAACAAGGCGTTACTCGCAAGTTGCTGAAATTAGTGTTTTTAAAACTTTCTGGACCGACTGATGATGGATGCCTCTATACCAGTATATTTTCTTAAGGCCCACACACTTCTCTCAACCAATTAAAACTCTGTCTTAAATAAAGTCACACAAACCAGTTTTAGAGGACAGTATGACTATATTATACACTATGACTGTAAACTACAAAAATGAATAAAACTTTATGAAACAGTCCTTTAAGTTTACACCTATGAAAACAGCTGCTTTCTAAGGCCAAATAAGTAGATTTGTGCATCAAACTACTGGAGCTCAGCCAAAATAACCTGATTGTTCTGAAAATACATTAAATTATGTGAGGTTTTTAGAGAACTGAAAAGAATAATTAGGGATTTTTGTTTATTAAACACAAAATACAGTAAATCATTGATGAATCTTTGTAACACAATTAAATATTTAAAAACAGTTTTAGGCCAAATATCTAGCTAGGAGTTCAAGCTGGAGTTAGAGGTCAAATATATTTCTCTATATAATATTAAGGACTGGGACATGCTTTCAAGGTAAACATAATGTCCAATTAAAGTGTTTCGTAGTAAACTAGGGGCAGGTCACTTTACACAAAGTGTATTCAGAACAGGAAGAGTAATATGAGGTCATACTATGGCCTAAACCATGTCAAGTCTGTACGACCCTGAAAGCTTATATGCTGTTTGTTACCAACGTTGCCCTTGTAGTTCTTCGAAGCAACATTTGGACAACACTTGGACTTTACTGACTAACTTCTTCTGGAAAACTATATAAATATGATTTTTTTAAACCAAGCAATTATGATTTAGTAACAGTTCTGTCAAATAGAAATATATCCATTTTCTTTGTTCTTGTGTTGAGGGTATATATTTGGATCGTTGATCGCAGGGTAGATAAAAGTGTTCAGGAGACCAAACAGTCTTGCAGAGTTGCTTTGCATTTGGAGTTGCGTGACAGTTGAGCAAAGATCCCGTCCTCAGTGAATTCCATCCCGAAGTATATTGCTCTTGTGGTTTCCGATGGTTTCTGAAGTCGTGGAGAGATTTGTTGATTTATAGTCTCAGATGTCTTTCGTCACAGTGACACCCCACTGAGACGAACCCAAAGTTCTAGGCCTTCTCTTTATCAAGCTGTATTGCGTATCTTTATCTGCACAAGAATAGTCGCATTTATTTGTACAAGGTCTTCTCAAGGTCAGCTCAACTTAGATATTTACTCCAGTGTCTGGCAATAGTGTATGTGCCATGAAATGACAGTTTCAGAATTGAAAGTCTGTGTGTATTAATCAGTTAATATTTAGTTAGTATTTATATCATCTATTCATGCAAATCTGTTGAATAGTGAGTATTTTTTTTTTCTTTTTGATGATTTTTTTTATGAAACCTTCCTGAATCATTTGTGCTGTTTATAAAGTGTGTGTGTGTGTGTGTGTGTGTGTGTGTGTGTGTGTGTGTGTGTATGTATGTGTGTGTGTGTGTGTGTGTGTGTGTGTGTTTGTGTATGTATGTGTGTGTGTGTGTGTGTGTGTGTGATTAATTTGACAAGTGTTTGTTGGGCCCTGGCCCGTAATGGGTCAAAATATTTCTTTTTTCCAAATTCCTTGGGAACACCCACACCGGTATAAGTTGTGAGGTGTTATCTCGTGATTGAGATTGAACACTGGCCAGTGTGGATGGGAAATTCCATTTTCCATCCCAAGTTGTGGGATTGTTTAACATTCCACAATCTATAATGTCACGTGTACTGGGAATACATCATAGAAGGAATTACCACCCATGATGTACAGTGCAGTTTGGCAGAATGCAGGACGCTCCCCATGCATATCTCACAGGTCAATGCAGTGGCCTTTACTGTCCATAGGAAATGGGAGCGGATAACCCACCAGAGTGCCTCTGTTAACACCACAAAACCAGACACAGCGCCTCACCTGGGCTCGTGAGTAGACTGGACCCTAGTCCATGTAACATGGTCCAACAAGTACCAGTTGTTTTTGACTGCAGAGTTCAGTTCATGTGAGGCGCAGACCCCATGACGTCATGGAACCCAGTTGTCAGTAAGGCATGTTTCAGGCCCATAATGGTGTAGGTTGCGTTCACTGGTCCACCTAAACACATCTATCAGTAGTGCCTGCCCAAGTTGTCCGGTATTGGTTCGTTGATGAATTCTTGGTACACACAAGATACTGGGAATGAAGGAACGTTAAGTGCCCACACAACTTTGAATATGAAATGTCCTTTCCATCTGGCATCTACTTGCTCAAACTCTGACAATTTATGTTGTCTTGCCATGAGCACACCGGACAGTGTTCAGCCTAACTTACAAGGTAGCACTTCCCAACTTATACAGGGCTGGGTGCTCCCAGGCTGTCCCCTGAGGTACTTCATAATCAATGTACATACTGATATTATAGATCATGAATTTTGGCATGTCTGTGTAATTGCATATTGTGTATTTGACCTAGTCTCTTTGTAACTGTGTAGAGCCAGATCTTAAGATCATCTTCATAACTATCATATGATCTGTTGTCTAGAATTTACCCTAATAGAAGCATAACTTGAATAGAAGTGATCTAAGAATTGATCCCTAAGGGATACCATGTCATAGCCATTCTGTCAGTTTCATAACTACCAATGGTTTTAAAGAAACGTCCTAAATAATATAAAATATATAACATAAAATAGTAACATTTCAGGACTATTCAAGATGGTCTTACCCAATTGTCTGCCTAACTGTCTGTGATTAGTAATCTATTCAGCTTTACGCCATATTGATTAACAGTAAAACAAAAAAAGAAATGTAACTTTGTATAATTTTATATTTTGTAATATAAATTGACAGTTTACTTTAATGTACTTTTTAATGCATTAAAGTATGCATTTTTCTTTCACACAGCAAAAGTGTATGATCTCCTCATTTAAGACCTTAGAGTTTCATCAAGAGAGACAAATGCTGATGGAATTATAACTTGCTTGCATCAGTGCACTGGCACCCTATGTTTCTTTTTCCCCTTCCAAAATTAATATATCAGTACACATGTGATGTTTTATATCAAAGCAGGTTTGAGGCAGTCAGTGGCTGCTTTGAGCATCAGCGTGAGGTCTGTGGCCTGAAAGTGTCCTGAAACCCATATTTTGCTGTAATCGAGTCTTGAGTGACATGAAGCAATGTGTGGCACATGAACGCACTGTGGCCTCTCCCTGACTGGCTGTCGATGATGACCTTGATGTGTACCCGGGCATCTGCGCACTAGGAAACAAGCTTATTATGGCAGGGTTGCCTCAAACCTCTAGTGTTTCATCCCTGATTTGTTCCTCCCTCCAGTCAAGAGGACATCCACCCATTAGCAGAAACGGTCTCTGTAATTTACTCGTCACAAAGGCAGATCCTCGGTTTACTGAGGTCGTCTTGCTTCTCATTTTCTCGCCCGCACACCAGCAACCCTGTGCACGAATGCCACATCCCTGTGCTTTAATCTACAGGATAAACAATCAACTTGTTTGAATAAGTCTTACAGTGTTGCTCTCTTGCATTTATATCACTGGTAAAAGTGGACATTGATTGAAAACTGGTCAGACATAAAATGTATGATCTTTATTACAGTTATTCAAGAAGGAAATGGAGTCATTGAGTTTATTCCAGCCTCCCGAGGTTCAAATGAAACAGTCAAAAAATCAGACTTTATGTATGATTTGGCATGCTCCACTACTCCATCATTGGTAGCTCTCACTGTGCTGGAATAAGGAGTCTTGTTTCAAGGAACTAGTGTCACCAAGCAGCCCCAGCACTGCTGCAAGCAACAATGGTCCACTATAGTACTGAAAGGTTGTTGTTTTTTTTCATTTATAATGATAGAGGAACATTTTTTGGTCATCTGTAGAACCATCTAGAGAAGGTTTTCCATCTATCTGATGTTTTGACACATTCCACTTCGCCATTGATTGGAGCTCTGGCCAAACATGCACTTTGCAGGAATAACAATAGTGGAACCCTCTTGGATGCTGTATACAACTGTGTATGATTTGGCATTTTCCTCTACTTCACCACTGGCTCTGGTCAAATATGCACTGAGTAAGAATATGGAATATTGCTTTAAGGACATATTGTCACTGAGCAGCCCCAGCACCAAGCTAAGCTAAAGAAAATGGTCCAATATAGTACTGAAGATATTCTTTGACACAAACAGCGGAATCTGTAGTTTATAGAATCATCTAGAGAGGATTTTTCACCCATCTTGTGAACCCTTGAACCAGACAAAGAGTATTTAAGCATTCAGTTCATTTAAGACGTGTCATGGCTCTGTAAAGAATCATTTGGAAGCCTTGAAGAAACAGTTTCAGAGAGTATCCTGACATCATCAGCATAAAAATACTATGTCTACTCCCAGTTATTAAATCTGCTGTTTTAAACTCTCCTTCTGAGTGTGTCAGGAGGCTGATCAGGATGTAGTAAAGTTTGCTTCATGGACAGGACTTCCTCTGATCACTTCCCTGAGACCATGCAAGATGGGTGCATTTCTTTGACTTTTTTCATTTCTTCTTCTGCTGGGGACACAACGTCTGCTCACCACATTACAGTCTGCAGCTAAAGGGAGGGGACAGAGGCTGCGCTGAACTAGGGAAACAGCTGGATGATCTGCTGATCTGAGCCCAGAGACACTTCAGAGATCCAAACCCAGTTCTTGCACAGCACACGTTTCCTAACGTGGCCAGCAGGCATCTGACTTTTCACTCATCAGTAAATCAAGCTGATTATCAGGAATGATCCGGAACTATGCGTAGGCTCCAAATGTTTTATAAAGTTGTATCTACTTGTGCATTTATGGGGTCAGCAGTATTTACAGGGACGGTATTTGAGGTCAAACACAAGCAGACATCACTGAGCTAAAGTTGCAGGCTGTTCTGAGAAAAAAAAGAAAATACTGGAGTTCTTAAAGATTTTTTTTAGCTTCAAAATGACAGAGGTCAGCGTAACTGTTTGATGTGAGTTTATAGCTTCGACCTAATATCCTGCTCCAGTTCAGGGTCTGTGTGAGATGTATATGTATATGTATATGTGGGGGGGGGGGGGGGGGTCTCCCATTACTGTATGCCTCTGAGGACCACGCTGACAGTGACGCTGCCAAGGGCCGCTTGAGGCTTTCTGTGCAATCATCCCTTCTATCATAAACACACTGTGTTTTAGTTTGCTTCGGACCCACTCTGATAAACAGGAGGCAGAAACATACGGCATGTGTGTATGCCGGTGTTTATACGTGTACGGACGCGTGTGTGATGGGCCTGGTCCAGGCAGAGTAGCTGGTAATTGCTTTTGTGTATTTTCTTCTGTCCGAGCACGAGGGAGGGAATGAAGTGGGCCTGTTCCAATTACGCTTCTCTAACACGCCGCATAAACATTTCAGCTCCTAGTGCCTTTGTATTTATCGTAGCGCACTTCCTACAGTAATGGTGGCCATATTTCTCAGATAAAAAGCGCTTGGTGTAGAAGGGGAAGAAGAGGAGGTAGGGTGTGCTTTGCATGCAACAGGGCGCTACACACTGTTATTCTTTGCTCAGTGTTTGATGGGTGGGAGGTTTGCCAAGGAGGTGTGTGTTTATAGTGTCAAATGCGTACCACATGTGGGCTCAGGTCTGCTCCTCTGACCCCCCCCCCCCCCCCCCCTCATCTCTCTCTCTCTCTCTCCAACTTGCTCACTCTATCCCTCTAAAAGAAAGCGTCCCTCATACAAGAGTAATCAGACTGTGTCTCTCTGTAATCCTTTGCAGTGCTGCAGTGCCATGCACCTGCTTGGCGGTGATTAATCACGTAAAATGGCTGCTTAACAACAGATTAATATTGATTTTGATGCAGATAAGTACTGCTAAACTCATTACAGGCAATGTAGATAAGTGTGATGAGTGTTCTCCTGCCATTTCTATATTGAACAGCAGAGTATGAAAAGGAAAATATGACCTCATGTATCAGCACTCTTTAATAGTAAGAACCGATGCATAATGTCACTATGAGTAATTTCCAAGGAACGCAACAGGAGTCAGTGTGACGTTTTGGCTGTTATACAGAATCCATACCCCCTGTAAAGCAACTTCCACAAATGCGATGTTCACATGTTCAGCCTAGTTAAAAAATACTGGAATTTCAATTCTGCAGGAAGGAGGATGACCCCTAATTACTAAAAAAATTGATGGAACACAATTATAGCAGTAATTTTAAGAAGATCCATCAATAGATCATGTTTGAGTAACACAGTGACTGATCCTAAATTTAAATTTGCATACACTTTGTGATTGACCTATTACTTCAACTCATTGACAAAAAAATAATGCATCAAAGAGTTGTTAGAAGCAAACAAATCTTTATTTATGTAACGATAATGGTGAAATATGTGATTCCAATTTGAAAATATAATGATAAATTATATTGAGGTCCTAGTACCCTGTTGGGCCTCTTGCCTGTATACAAGTTGAGATATGGCTGGGCATGGAGGCGAGCAGGTTCCGCATTCCTGGGAAAACCCTACAGTGAGCATTGTCCTGCTGAAAAATAGCAGTTGACAGCCCTGCCATAAGAGGCAACATGTGGCTGTGGGACATTCTGCACATATCGCTGAGCTGTTAGTGTCCCTAGTATCATTGCTAGATGTGACTGACATCACATCAGCAGTTGGGGCATTCTCACCACGAGGCCTTCTTACTCATCAAACAGAACTTGGATTTGTCACTAAAGACAGTGTTGACTCCAGTCTTGTTTGCTACGCATGTGTGCCCTCATGTTACTCCTACTCCCAACACCTCCTAACAGCTTAGTCAGAGCAGTCCAGGGCAGTTCACTGTCCAATGATGCGCCATTTACATTTATGGAATTTAGCAGATCCCTGTTTATATTTTAGGGCACTAATGAGTATATCAGTCATTTTTTGAATGAGTGTCCGAATCATAAAGTGGAATTTGCTCACTACATGAACTGAATACAAACCAGAATGCAACTGTGAGTCTTCTTACTAACACAGTGGAAGGAATGGACGATGTTTGCTCATATAACTGCTAAGCCAGGGATAGTTACGAGCCACTGAACACTGTGAAGTTCAGATGTTTCCCATGTAACGTTAGATCATTAAAGGGAGGCTTATGTTTGCAAGCAACATAATCAAGGATTAATCAGCTTGATAACTCTTATTTAGAATTCAGTTCATGGTGTGGGTGGTGTCTGAACTCTACTGTGTTTCTACACTACGTGGTAAACTATAGTCGATCCCTATATAGCACAATACTAATGAGGGAATAGTGTCCATTTTGGTCAAAGTGTCTAATCAGACCACCTGTAATCATTTTCATATCTGCCTCAGACAGAACTGATGATGCCTATGATTTGAACGTCACGCAAAAACACCACATGCGTCACAGAGCTTTGCGGAAAATTGTACTAAATTAAAAAATGTGTCATATAGTCTCTATTGGAGACATATGTGTGATTATGGGATAATCTAGAGGCTTTCTTTCTTCTCTCTTTTTTCTCTTTGTAGTTGAGCCTTAATGTGATTATGCAAAAACGTTAACTTGTTCTCCATTTTTCTCAATTTTCTCTTTTATGTTCTTACAATCCTGCAAAGTTCCCCTTTGTCATATTTCTATCTGAACTCAAAACTTCTGAACTTCTTTGTATTTTTTTGTTGCTGTTACAGAATTGATGTATGAGTGTATTTTACATGTTTCGAAATGTTCGTCTAAGTCATGCTGTGGTACATTACCCAACATTGCACTGCATGCATGAGAAATACAGCTTATGACATTGGAAGTCTTTCCTGTTTATTAGACAAATGGTATTAATCAGAAACTAATTCCATTTTCAATCTTTCAGCAAAGCTCAGCACAGCCTTTTTTACTCTACCGTGTTAGAGCTGTTACTGGAAATCAGTATTTAGGGGTTATTTAGTGAAAGGCATGGTATGAATAGTTGGGATTCAGTATGAAATATATCATATTGTGACTCAAATTTCCATTGTTGCTTTTGTTGTTTGTTTTTAGTGCATCTTTTTTTTGTTCACAATTTAATGCAAACAATTAAACTGTCATAAATGTTATTTTCCTTACATTTAATGTGATAAATGTCCATTTTTTTAGTTTTAATTCTGTTTAATTTAGTTGAAATTCTTATAATCTGAGATACTGGATTTCTGATTTTCACAATAAGCCATACTGATCAACAATACAACTAAACGTTTACATGCTACTTCACATACAATGAATATAAAATCTGACACACACACAACTTTTAGTATGAAATTATGAACACATGACATTTTTCAGGGCATTCTGTTTTTTGTATTTTTTAGATGCACTAGTAATTTGCAGTAATTTAAACGGTTAAAAATATACCTGATGAATGACCAATAGAACTGCTGCACACTGATTTGGAATATGATCTTTTACACGGTTGTCCGTTGAATTTCATTGGTCCAGCTTCCTTCCATTTCACGTGTAATGTATAATGACCTATTCTGCAGAACATACTGGTAAACTGTTGGATCTTATTGTGAAAAGCAGTGGTGTGAAAACAAATGTCTCAGAAATATAAATACTAAAAAAGTATGGATACTTTAAAATCAAAGCATTGCCTTTTACCTAGCTTGTCCCCAGCTGTTGAACATCTCCCATAGACTCTACAGCCATGTGTTCTTATTGTACTGTACAGTGTGACCCCTTGTAGCCCTCAAACCCCGAAGCTTGCACTATTACATGGAAAATCTCCTTAGCCCTTGATTTACACTCATTTTTGTGCATTTCATTACTTCACCTACAGAGAGAGGTCTTGTAGGCCTTGTATTAAAATTTGAGTTTAAATCATACTCTTTCATTGCAACTGCTGGACAATCTGTTGCCCTTTAGAGTCTGACAGTGTCATAAAGTACAGTAATGAAAGCCTGAGAGCACAGCATGCACTGCTAAAAGCTTGTATTTTACCTGCACCTCAAATCATTCTGGCTTTCTGCTCTAATGCCGCTCACTCTCCGCTTTATTTGAATAGCTCTGATAAGCTCTGACAAACATTGAGAGACAAAGAAAAAAGGTTTGAAATGAGGCCCTGTCCCATTCTTCATAGTCAAGTAAATATGCTTTTGGCATCATGGTTTCCACCAGGCCAGCTGCTCCAAGCCAAGCCTGGGACGAAGGGCAGATGTTACGGCAAACGTGTTTCCTCTGCGAGGTTTATTTATCCAGCCTATTTATACACACACTTTGTTTATTTACTTCATTAGTCCTTGTAGTGTCTGTCAGCAGGTCACTTCCATTGAGAAATTAAGAGTGTTTACAGTTTCCCCCTCAACCAAACACACACACACACGCACCCACATTCACAATCGCTGATGGCAGACCACTTCCTAAGATGAGGTAGATGGGAAACATAAGGGGCTGACACATGTCAGACAGAGCGTTTCTCTGGAGCTGAATGAGCAGAAAGCAGCTGACACTCCAACTTTTAGGCAGCATGATACATTAGGAATTCTTACCACCTGTTTGAACACAGACGTTTTCATGTCGGTTTGTTTATTTGTTTTATTCGAACAATCTTGTTATTGCAAGTGTGATGTTAGAGAAACAATAAATCTGGTTTTAACATGGGGGTCGACAGCTTGCCTTACATTCTTCACAATAAAGGTTCTTTGATTGAAACCACTTTCAATTCCAGACAGAACCCTGTTGGTAAGAAATGTGCAGGGGAAGAACCTTTAGTTGTAGTGAAAGTACAAAAATAAAGTATATGTAATAAAGTATATCTAAACTTTAGTGAAAGCTTCTTCACTGTTATATATCACTTTTACAGTCATGGTTCTTTCTTGAACCAAATAGTGGTTCTTCTCACGTTCTTGCCACCACATAATTCAAAGCCACAGACATTCAGTTGTTTTTTGTTTTTGTTTTTTTGTTTTTTTTTTAATTATCTTGTTTATATATGTGGTCGTGAGGGAACCAGCTTCGTAACTGGTTGCTGGTTCAATTCCCCGAACTGGCAGGACATGACTGAAGGTCCCTTAAGCAGAGCTCTTGACTCTTCAGCTGCACACTGCTCCTGATATGTGTGCTCACTGCCCCCTGTGGGGGGGGGATTCACTAGTGTGTATGTGTGTGTTTCACTGCATGAATGGGTTAAATGCAGAGGACAAATTCCCCTTTTTAGCAAGTCCCTCTTTAGTATTGTGCTATAACATAAATAGGGATCCATTTCAGTCACAGCCAACATTTCATCTCTTTTTTGTCATACATGGCGTACGCTCTTAACCATTGCTACAACGTTTTTTGAGAAACCACAGATGAACCACATTCGGCTACAGAAAAAACCCTATTTTTCAATGAGCTGTGCAGTTAAAGAACCTTTACATTGGTAAAGTGAAAGCTTCTACAATCATGATTCATTCTGGGGTGAAAAATGGTTCTTGGAACCAAAAACTCAAGAAAATACATTTGTTTGTTTTTATTTGAACAATCTAATGACTGTAATAAGTATGATTTTAGAATCAGCATTATGGTACTACAAAGCTACGTAAGCTAAGACACAGAAGAACCATGTTTATAAAAGAGATGTACAGAGTGAAGAACCTTTAAATGGATAAAAACCTTTACTTTAACTGAAAGGTTCTCACTCAAACATGTTTTTTATGGCATTGCTCAACAACCATTTGTAACACCTTTATTTCTCGATTTCTTTCCAACTTTATTATTGATTGATTATTCTAGTGTCTGTTTTTAATGATCCAATCACAGTGAATGAAGAGTCAGAATGACTTTAATCCATGCCCTGAAGCCAGATGTGTGTTCAGATGTTATACCCTGCTGAATATTCAAATTCCACTGTTGTTTACAGCGGCTGATGTGCCTGCAGTATGCAGACAGCAGGTCTGAATTTGCCTCCACTGTGCAGATGCGATGACCACTGCAAAATCAGCCATTTTAAAAAAAAAGGACAGCCTGAAACAATCACATTACTCTTATAAATGTATTTTATTATGTCCCAGTCTTGGTGAAATGCCAGTGTCCAGATACATTTTTATGCCAGCAGTGGAAAGGACCTTTGTCTATTATCTACATGCTTACTGTCTTCTACAGGCTTTTTGAATAATCATCTATAACAGGTTCCATGTATATGAAACCAAGAAACTTCAAAAGGTTTTCTGTAGAACCATTGTCTACTAAGGAACCCTTGAAAAACTAACCTTGAGGGTCTACTTGCCTCATTGCAAGAATAAGACTTTTAGGATATGCACCCCTGGTCAGATTTTCTACATACATAATTGAGAATTTTGGGGGAATTATTATTATTATTTTTACTTATAAAATCAACCAAACATGGGTTATCCAAACTTTGGAATACACAAAATGATGTGTGACATCTGTGTCCTTTATAATGTCCTAAAAGGCCTTTATAATGTACTGTATATTAAAAATATAACAGCTGAAAGAAATTGTTGGTGCCACACATGGGGGCAAAAAACACCTTTTAACAGTTTTTTCAGTGTTAAGCAGTTATTGGTTGTGCTGTAGCCCAACATGTCACCTCCTGAGGCACAGTGGGAATGCCATACACCCCGTTTCCCCAGCCCCTAATTCAAAGCATCTTTCTTTGAGCGAGGCTCTGAAAAGGATGTGGCTAAAACAAATAAAAGAATCATAAAGGGGGGATCAAAGCAGGCTTGCAAATCCATTCCTTCTGGGCAAGGAGTCTTTCAAATAAAAGAAAAAAAAAAAAGAAAAGAAATCCCACATCCCGACTACATATCTCATGTAAAGGGTCACTGGCAAACGCGTGCCTGCATTGGCTTGATGGAACGGACAGTGACAGGTCTGGCCCCCAGCCTCCGCGTCCCAACACCTCCTGACTCCCCTCCCTTGTTCCATCCCTTGCACAGAGTGCTTATGAAGCCTTTGTCATAACTCTCCTTATTTATCAAGCCTCCAGGGGGGACATTTTGTATGTGTACATGGCTCTCAAAGACAGATGTTGGCATGAACATATGACAATTATAAAGCACAGGCCACCAGGAAGTCAGTAATGCTTGCAAGGCCCAAGTGCCTGGGCAGGAACATTTGGTTTGCAGGGGCCGAATTGCAGTCTTGAAGATAGCTCTCATCACAGCTGCATTCTCTCCATCTGTCAGTGGGCACAAGGGACTGCCTTAACCTGCTTCATTTAGCCTCACAGCTGAGCAGCCCCCCCCAACACACACACACACACACACACACATATACATATACATATACACACACACCCCTCTTACATCCACCCCGCTAAAGGGTGAGGTCTTACTGTGTCCCTCACGCAAACGTCAGGCAAAACTCTGGGTAAGGCCTGGCCAGAGTTGGCCTTTGCACGTAGCGCATGCTTAGAGCATGATTTCTCCCTTCATGCTCGTAATTTGCAAGTGCTGTCGTTTTACACTCAATTTACAATATGTAACGTTCTGCGTTTCACAACACATTTTCTTTGAAAAGAAGAAGAGGAATTATTGAGAGCCATAAGGGAAAATCAAACGGAGCCGACGGGTGAGAGACCGAGCTGTGTTACTTGTTAGATTTATTTCACCAACGATCAAAGAATTCCCCTTTTTCATACAAGCCACATTATGAGTAATTTTCCGCAGAAAGGAAAAGGAATTTTCAAGCCCTTCCTTAGGCAGAAACACATTTGGTTAGTGAGAAATACATATTGCAGACTGAAAGCTGAAGTCTCGGTAGTATTAAAGCTCGACCCTTTGTTTGACTTGGTATAAGCTGCGTGTCAGAAAAGATTGGCAATTTGGTTTACTTCCCACACTGGTACAACCTCCCTGAGTTGTCCCGAAGAACAAAGGAGTCACTGTATGACAGTTTCTGCAGACGAGAGAGTCCGAGAAAGCCTTTGTAATCACCACAAAGGACATACCAGTGGGGTAAGTCAATAACTCATCCGGCAAACAAACTCTGATGTCGGTAAATGATCCAAACCATTTTTTGCACAAAGCCCTTTGGTACGCCTTTGGCTTGTGGTCTGTCTCAGAGCTAAAACGAACCACGATCCTGTGTGCTGGTCCGCCGACCTGTATCATGGCTATAAACAGAAATAAAGTAGGCTTGTGTGTGCAGCTGACAACTTGAGCCTATCAACTTGTGCTATAGGCCTCTCTGTGGACTTCAGTGCAGTTTCCCAACAACATTGCAGTGACATTGATATTCTTTGATGGTGGCCATCAAACGAAACCAGTTTGTGCAGGTCAGACTGGCTCAGAGGTAAAGTGAAGGCTAAAGATGACAGCCTGCCACACTCCATAGCATCAGCGAATACACACTGCTCTCTCCAACATGGCAAAACATAAACTGAAGCATTTCTAGAACAAACTTTTACCGAATGACGGGAAAGAAGCGGTGTAATCAATTCCAGAGGGATGAGTGAGTAAAGCGAAAATCTGATCTGCTCAGTCATCACAGCAGACTGACGCGTGAACCAGGTCTCCTGTGGAGCAATGGCATTGCATAACAGTATTCCACTGACCCCTGCAGAACTAGCCATGCAGGGTCTCCCTCCGTGGCCTTCCAGCCTTGAAAAGGAATAGTTCTCAGCTATTAAAATACCTCCAAAAATATGGGATGCTTATCAAATAATAAGAACCACATTGCCCCATTTCCTAGCCAGCCTGGCAGGGACTTTAGTGGTGGAGATATCTCCACCTTTCAAGTCGCCTTTGAAGTCTGCGACCTTATGCAGGCTTTGCGTGTCTGACAATGTAGCACGACTATACAGGTTTGAAGGCGCCCTGACTGTTTAAGGGTCAGGGCCTCCACTACAGCCGGACCTGGCTCCATTCCTTCACCCACCTCACACAAGGCACACCAGACTGCACGATGATCAGCTGTCACTGCAAAGAAAAGTCATAGGCCTTCTCCCCGAGGAGGCCGTTAAAGTCGTACAGGCAGCAAAAGTGAGTGTGTTTTGGCACGCAGAGCACCACGGTGCACACACAAAAAGGAAAAAAAATGATTATTTCTTCTTTCAGAGTAAGGATGCACAATGAACTTTTGTGCAGCAGGGGTGAGGCTCATATAAATGGCATAAAGTATTTTTGTGTGCTGTTGTTTTTCCAACAGAGGCAATCTGCAGCAGTGCTTAGATCTGACCTGTCAAAATCAGTTTCCATTACAGGTGAATCTATCATTCTTGACAGACATATTTCCATGCAGGGCCATTTTGTTAAGAGCTGTAACCTGTTGGTCAGTGTGGTCAGGGTTTAGGGCAGGGTGAAGCAGGTGGTGGTAGGAGTGGTAGCCGGAGTGAGGATTAAAAGTTTGTAGAACAACAGTACAAACACTGTGTGGACAATGGAATCAGGGGTAAAACAAAGAGTTCATCCTGCTTTTGTTGGAGTAACTGTCTATTGTCCAGGGAGGTCTTTGTACTACATTTTGAAACATTGCTGTAAGGATCTGATTGCATTCAGCAACAGTAATGTTAGTGAGGTCAAGACGTTGAATAATCACCACCCCAACTCCCTAAGGTATTGGGTGGAGCACCATCATTCCAGGGTGGCATGGTGATGCAGCAGGTGGTTTGTTTGTCACACAGTTCCACAGGGTTGTCGCTTCAATCCCTGCTTGGGTCACTTTTTAGGAGGGGTTTTGTGTCCTTCCCATGTCTGTGCTGAATTGGTCCCAGGTGTGTTTGTGTGTGTGGTACCCTAAGATGGACTGGTGCTCTGTCCAGTACTCTGGATCGACTCTGACCCTATTCAGGATAAATCGGATAAGATAGTGACTGACCATCCTCCCAGAGTACAGTTCCACTTCTCCACAGAGTGCAAGTGCTTTTGCACATCTATGTCAGCAAAGGGTGCAACTTAAAGTAGCTTAATATGTTCATTAGACGGGGTGTCCACAAAAATTTGGACATACTAGTGTATTAGGGCACATTACAGTTGATCGAGGAATGTGCTTCACAATTTCAGTGTCCAAATTTAACATTCATTTTTTAAAAAAACAAAATCTAGTTCCAGATTAACGAGATAAACTCAACTTCTTACTAAATAAATGTTATTTTTTTATCTGTTCCTAAATCACCCTAAATAACCCATGCAGTGTTTTGTTCCCCCAGCTACAGGAGAGGAATACCTTCATGTGGTAATCAAAGTTGGGTAAACAGTGCTGTGGCATGCAAGAGTGTATGCAAGGATGGCCGTCTGTCTTTGACATTTAAGTCGGACGTTCACAATCATGCGTGCATTCCTCCTGCATGTCTCATATTCCTCGCATCCAGTCCAAAACGGCTCCCTCATGCAGCTCTTTCAGGAGGAAATTATTTTTCATTGCCCCCGAAAGAGAAGGCTGCTGCCAAGCAGTGCTGATCCACACTCTGTACTCTTGGGTTGCCAAGTCTTCTCCAACTCCCCTTTGAGCCACTCTCTAGTCCTACTCTGGCAAAGTCATAGTGAAAATGTGAGTTTCAATGAGCTTCAGCAATGACTGAGGGACCTGCTTTTCCATGTGTGTTCATCACTACGAGTGTGGTAGGACCATATTTCCTGCGAAATGTGATTTCTGTCTTTCTAAACCAATATTTACATCCACGTTCTTTTCATCTTCTACATGGCAGAGCTTAACCAAGGTCATGTATTATTTTACAAAGGCCATTTATTATTTGTTGCTTTTTCATGTGTGCATGTAAGCTGTCACATCTTATGTAATGCAGTCGTAGTAATAACTAAGCTGCTCTGGCCACATTCTTTGTACTTGTGGTCTCTTTTGAAGAGTTTGTTTTCTTTCCACTTTAATGTAGTTGAATTATTATGGACTTCATATAAATGTCGCCATTAAAGTGAATGTTAGGTTACCCACATACATTCCCCTTTGGCCAGTCAAACACAGGCTCTCATGTAGGAGAATTAACCATCGCGCTCTGGTGCCTCGATGCCATGGTTGCTTTGCAGCAAATGAATCAACAGAGGAACAGAAATAGTATTTTATTGCTGTGAATCAGTTTTTTGTTATGCACGTCCAACTCACCAAGTCCACCAAGCCCCATTGTCTTGAAGCCAATGTTGAGGTTATGTGAGGTATGAAGTCTTCTATGGCAGATTGACAACCTGAGTGACCAATTAAGGCTTTACTGGCAAGAACCTAGTCGTGCAATATGTATCACCATACAGGGGTCGCAATTCAATTGCAAAATATTGTGATATGCATGCAATATTTGTATGTAAACTGTTAATTAAAAAGTCATAGTGTGGTTTCTGAATCTGAGAATCAATGAAGTTTTGCAAAACATAACATTGCAATGCTTTGATATAGTGATACTTTCTTCCACTCCTAGTCCTAATGATGAGTGGAGTGTTTAATTTGATCACTACCCAATCAGCAAGAGGTTCAGATCCGGAGTCAGAGCCAGAGCCTGAGCAGTCCATCCAGCCAGCCCTGTTTCCATAGGCACGGAAACAGCAGACCAGGGAAGAGGCCTTGAAGTGTCTGGTGCTTGTCTGGCTGGCTTCTCTCGCTCGCACCCGGTGTATCATGAAATATGATGAGTCATTGATCCTATGTTTTTCTCCATGGAAGCACTTTTATCCTGTTTCCTGTTGCTGTGTCTCTCTGATTGGTGTTTATGTTTAGCAATCTGTTTCTCATAACCTTTTGTTTTTATTCTTTTTCTGTTTCCTTTTCAAATTAGCTCTCTTTCTCTCTCTTTTTTCAGGGGGGAAATAATTGGGGATTAGGGTCCAAAGTGCTTGGCAACACTTGAAACGCAATAGGAAGTGCAACACCTTCGGCGTAGGCTGTGGAACACAGCATGAGCTGCTCTGGCAACGTAAAGTTCTGCATCAGTCAAGACCAGATGACGGCCGTTCCTGTGATTTGTTACCAGTGGCCTGCTCGTAGATTGCTGATTATTCCCATTCTGAAAGTATCCCATTTTTGCCCAAGTCTGTATCACTGTATCATTTTTATCAGTCCCTTGCACTCTCCATATACTTTGCTTTGATCTTGCACATCTCAGCTGCAATAAGAATATATCTTTACCCACCACACTATGGCAACTCTCTTTGTAATGCTTAAAGTATGCCTTTTCTTCTCTCTCTCCCTCTCTCTCTCTCTCTCTCTCTCTCTCTCTCTCCATGGGAAATTAAAGTGATACCACAATGACTGTGACCTTTCGCCAAGCCTTGAGGGTTTCTGCAATTAGCAATTATGGTCACATGGCTTCTGTGGAGGCCCCTGCTTTGTTCTCATTTACCAGTTAAGGATTTCACATGGGCCTACAATTGCTATGTATTTTTGCAAAATTACTGGCCTCAACCTTGATAACATTTTTGTCTAGGCATTTTAATCTCTGCCTTGGAGATAAATGAGAGTGTCAGGATATTTGCTGAGAGGGATACATTGCTTTGGTTTATGCAATCTGGGCTCTAGTTATGCTGTTACGGATTTGTAAACAATATAGGAAAGTCTTCTCTCCAGTGAGACAGCCGAGCAAACAGCACACTCCGGCACGTGGCCCTTATTGATGTTTTTTTCTTCTTTTCTTATGCTTCAATGCATCTCTGCTTTGCATGCAAATGCCTGCTCTCAGCTTGGGCATTGAGTGGAAAACAGACTGGCACACTCCAGAGGTGGGCTCTCCAGGGACGTCACCCCTCAGTCCTGGCACCCCCTCACCCACCAAATTGTCCTTTACACGGAAACCATGCAGGCCTTCAAATTGCTTTCAGATGTGATCTTTGGTTTGCAAAAAAAAAAAAAAGGAAGAAGAAGTAGTTGTGTGGTTTCTTTCTCTCAGAGGTTGAATTAATTTATTGCTGTTTATTAAAATGCTTCAAGAGTCTCTCTGGTTTTAGTTTTAATATATATGTGTGGGTGGCAATGTCCTCAAAGCTCTTTAAGGTTTTGGAAGGATGCATCTGTATGGTGTCTAGGATTTGCACAAAGCTAGGCATATTTAATTTATTTATTTTTTGAAGATGCTATTTGGTTGATTCATTTGTTTGTTTCTGTACAACTTGCATTGATTTTATAAAAGGCTAAGGAATCTGAAATTCCATATTAGGCATTTATTCAGTACTAAACCCTTTCTGGCACTTCTTTTGACACTTTTCTTTATTCGAAAACACTGCATGTTTTCTTTTTTTTAACCAGAATTAAAAAAAAACAGTTTTTAGGGCTTCATGCATTACTTATTTTACCTTAAGTATACTGGGGTACACATGCCAGTATCATTTGGTGCCTGGGAGTAGTTGTAAAAGGAGCCATTACTCTTTCAGATGGACTCCATTTAAAGAGTTCTGTACCTTCAATGGTCATACATGTGCCAACCTTCTTTTTTCTATATTTTTAAAATTTTGTTAATCTTAGGACCTCTTTTGGGGGAGTTTTAGCTCTGGGAGATTTGAAATGATATTGTTAATATATATTAAATATGTGTTTAATACATGTTACTTTGTTATTTATTTGGCGTGAAACTGTATACACCATAAAGGTTGGAGTTCAGTTTGCGATTCCTTCGTCTTCCACCTCAATAACCTTTTCATGGGAAAATAAAAGTAAAACTGAATTTAGAGTGCTGTCAAAAGAACTGGGCAAAAGAGCCGTGTTTCATGGATCTGGTTCTTTTTCTCCAGCATGTTTGGAGAGCTGCTCATTCATTCTGAGGCCAGGCTGCTGAGTGACTGTTGATGACCCAGGCTTCACCACTTCTATAGTTTGGATGCCACACCTGACAAAGATGGAGGATAACGGTCATTTTTGCCTGTGTTTCCATTGTTTTTCATTCAGACTCTGTTAGGTCCTGACTCACTGACGTAGCGTCAGTTGTGGAGGATGACTCAAAGGGCCTTACTCATTCCAAGATCATTCAGTAGGGTGAGGCAGATATCGTTAAACTGAAATTGAGGTTTGCTGCTCTCGTTTAGCCAGTGTGTCTCTCCTCAGATGATGAACAGCCATTTAAGAGCTTAGTCATAATATTTATGGCACATATAGTGAACTGGTCACACATCTTTGAGGACTGCATCATAGTTATTTTTGTCAGAGATCTCTTTTTGTATTTAATGTCTCTGTTTGATTCATATTTATATTTTTCTTGAGTTTCACAAGAATTTCCTTGCAATTGTTGATTTTAGAGCTGTCCATTTTTCCTTGCTTGAAAGCAGATAATGGCAAAGGCAGCTGTATTTGTGTGTGGGATGGACACTTGATGAAGCATGCCATTGCCTTTGAAGGAAAACTGGCTTTGAAGGAAAACTGGCTTTCTGTGAAAAATAGTTCTGTGGATCAAAATAAAAGAAAGCACACAAGGAGTATTAAGGAAGTGTAAGGTTTTGGTTGGGATATGCATCAGCCTCAATATATATCTGCAGCAACATCCTCTGAATGGGTGATTAGAATGGTCTTGGTCTGAACTAACTCAGCGAGTAAACATCAGCTCATACCTCCAGGCTGTTTTGTCTCAAGCTCTAACCAGAAAGAACCAAAGAATTTATTTCATGCAGCTTTTCTTCTTCTCTCTCTTCATAAAAGAAACCCTGAAGATGACAAAGCACCAACCAAAAACATTCATGAATGCATGCTCTGTATTCTTTGCTCACTGACCCCACAGGCCTGCTTAGTGTTCAGGCTATAGCCTGAATGCTGGCTGCACCTGTGCACTGGCCATACAACCCTTGGTCTTTATCTTGTTGAGCAATAAGAGAAGAGGGCTCTAACCACTCTCGTAGGACCTATCAACAGGATCGTCCCAATGGTGCATGTCTTCAACCCCTGCAACCCAGGGTGAAATGGCTCTGTGCCTGGCTCATCTCTCTTTCACTTTTCACATTCTCAGCAGCCCAAAAGCTTTGACCCCTGAACCATGAGGTCATTCAGCAGCTTTGTCGCAAGCATTTGAAATCTGCAGGAACAATTAACATCCCCTCCTTAGCCTCACCCCAAAGAAACAGACAGAAAGACAGCGAGAAAGAGAGGACTGAGACTCGGGAGTCATAAGAGTGTATGTCAGCACTGAAGGCGAGGCAGCGACTCAAACCTTGCAGTCTCTCTTGAGGCGTCCCTGCCCTGCCCCGCTGGAGGACTGTTTGTGCAAGTGGATTTTTTATGCGTGTGATGCTTTTTCCAGACAGGCCGTACGAGGGAAAGGGCCGGAAAAAAGAGGGGAAAGTGTCCCATAGTTTTAATGAGAGGAAGAGTATGTGGTTGAGAGTGTCACGGTTTTCCTCCCAGAGGGTCTCCTGGCGTCCGAGTGCTTGCGTAAATGACTACAGTAGCAATAGGACAGACATGACTGCTCCATTCACATGCTTCCACCACATCGTACTTCAGCACTCTATCAACCATCCCAGCTTCCCAGAATAAGTAACCCATTTCAAAAATATTAAAAGTAATAATATGAATTATTAATTAATAATATTAAAAATTCCTGATAGTCATTCAGTTTTACACATACAGCTTGTATAATTTCCATATAGGGTCTTGCCAATACAATAGGACCCTCTGGAGCAGTGGCATATGAGTCAACATTCACTAGCTGATACCAAGTATTGGCTAGAGAAGACCTCTGGAGCAGAGAAACTGTGTTTTCTTGTGTGATGGAGCATCATTTAAGACCTTAATAATGAGTTGGACTGGAGGTTGTGATCCAAAACTAACATCCAACATCAGTACCTTGTTTACTAATACTATTGTGATGGAACACAATAAAACCCACACAGCAACATAATAACATCTAATGTTGTGGTTGCTCCTTCAACAAACAAGAAACAAATAATTAATATCCTTGATTTCAGAGGAAACATTGGATAAGCTGGCTCTACAGGCTACACTGATGAGCCAGAACATACAGATTAACGTTGAATACACTAGAAGTCTCCATCTACCACCCAGAACAGCACCAAACTGACAAGGTGTGGACTCTAAAAGACATATAGGTGGGTTTACTGATCTGTAACAATTAGTGAAAGTACCCCAACCCAGAGTTTCCCAACAGAAAAAAACTCACTCCACTGGTCCTTTTGACTAATACTTAATGTGCTGTCCTGTGCTTAGAGGTGTTCTTTACATTACTATACTCTCTCTCTCTCTCTCTCTCTCTCTCTCTCTCTCTCTCTCTCTCTCTCTCTCTCTCCCTTTCTGCACCCATTCAGTGGCAGCTGCCACATATTTTGTGACATCATTAAAATGATGCCAAAAACAAAATGCTGACTTGACTTGGAACATGGTGCATCTCCTTAATGTCTTCTCAGATGAACCAGGGGATGCAGAGGATGTGGTAGTCTGAGTGGTAATCAGGCCAGGAAGTGGTAACTAATCCTAAGGGAACAATCAACCAACATGTTTACATAATACTCAGTAGTGTGCAACCTCTAGACTCATTAGACTGGGGCTAAGATGTGGAGATATCTGACAAAAAGGACCACGCTACATTTCTGTGAGTTTCTCTATGATCAATCTCTAAGTTACTGAAAATAACTTATTATTATTTTTTATTGGAACCAGCTTTTGATGCAATGTTAATTTAAATAAAATCTTCTTCTTCTTTCGGCTGCACCCTTTAGGGGTGGCCACAGTGGATCATCTGCCTCCATCTTGCCCTGCCTCCTCTACTGTTACATTTAAAAGAAGTCAAAACATTTCAGGGAAATATATTTAATAAATACATTTAAAGTATAAAACACAATATAGCCACAACTGACCATTCTCAGGGTCCAAGTATATATTAGCTTGTTGAGGCAAAATGTGTCAATGTGTGAGTCAGCATTATGTGTATTTTGTGTTCATGCAGTGTTTTTAACTTTGGTCCTGGTATTCTTAATCAGTCTGTGTGGACGTAGATGGGGAGGAGGGGATAGCTGCTCTTTGGATGCCTTCTGAACTGCAGGAATGTGAAGTTGGGGGATGAGCAGAGCAATCGAAGATGACGAAGCGGTACGCTGTATGTCCAAATGTTTGTGGACATAGATGTGCTAGTAAACACATAGTTTGTCTAGTGCCTGTAGAGCAGTACTGTAGAGACACCAAATGTGTATCTTAGTAATGTCTGAGGTATTAGCCAATTCATTTTTGATGCTCCACCCTGATGGTTTGAATGACATTTTGTAGATTTTTTTGGATTCCTATTTAGTTACATACTACATGTTATATATATATAAGATGGGATTTTAGATGATCACATACAAATTGTATGACTAATACACAATGTGTCATTTTCAAACAATGCAATGTTGTTAGGCTCATTAGAGTGCATTAGGTGATTCTGCATGTATATCACCTGAAGATATGTGAGCAGTGGCTGTAAGAGAGTCCACAGCTGGAGATATGTATCAGGTTTCATGTATCAGTACCACTAAACTTTGATAATTGCTCCTACATCCCTATGTGACCTCCGTAGGGTACATGGCTGTGAACCTTCAGAGTAATGAGACAAAGTGTTTCAGAGTAAGAGCTGTATGTAGATGATTTTTCAATATGTGCTCCATCAGGGGAGCTTATTGGAGACGAATGCCTTTAATTTACATATTTTACTCCCCCAACAGGCACCTGAGGTCAGTGTGATGTCACAAAGACATTTGGTCAGGCAATTTTTTATTATAATTTTATTTTATTTGAATATCTGGAGCATCAAACCCAAAACTGATTTTGTTGTTATATTTTAGTTGGACATCAAAGATACAATTAAAGACAGGATGGATTGATTTCAGCTTAGACACACAGTGAATTTAGCAGATGATGGGCTTTAGTCACCATAACTCACAACTCAATGTTACTCAGTTTACATCAATCTGACATGGACATGTAAGGTTTTGAAAATGTTGGATTGTTTATCAAATATAATTATAATTATAATTTTAATTATACTTAAAAGATCAAAATTTCAACTTCAGCTGTTGTCACTGTTCTAAGTCACATTTGTGTTGGCACTGAATTTAGATCACCCGGAGTTAAGACACACATATGTGTGTGTCTGTGTGTGTGTGCGTGCGTGTGCGTGCGTGTGTGTGTGCGTGCATGTGCGTGTGCGTGTGTGTGTGTAATAAAAGCTCATAATTTAAACTTCTTGTGTAACCTTTTAATTGTTTGAGTTTAGTTTGTCAGTTTTATCAATGTTTCTAATCATTTTCAATAAATAAGTTTAATAATGTTCCTTCCAACATTTGTAGAACATTAGTGTTTGTTTAACTGGAAATGTTCTGATAATGTTGTGATGCGAACCGCTTTGAAGTCTCTGGGTTTCAGGACATTACTGGAATGTTATTTCTACATCATATAAAGCTGACCTTGATGAAACATTTTCTGAACGTTTTTGCAACGTTCTGTTTCATCTCTCAGGAGGCTGAGACTGACTTTTTGATCATGAGTTTATTTGACAGGTTTAAAGATCAATAAGACAGAAAACACCAGACAGGCTGCATAGATTTCATCAGGAGTATTATGTCACTGGTTAAACTGCTCCTCCAGCTCAAACCAGCAGGTGTAGAGTAACTGGACTTAATGTGCTTTTAATTCAGCGTTCATTACACTTCTAGTATTCGTCAGAACCCGAAAGACTGCAGAACCAGAGCCTAATTGCCCACAGATGTGTCCGTGCTTTGGCTTCTACAGCTTACACTCCACACACACAGTGACACACACAGTGACACACACAGGAGCACGCAGGTGCCCGTCCGCAGTCTCCTGCCTGAGTTCAGGCCTGGGTTTTCATGCAAACCTGAGCTTGTGTCCTCGTTTCCAGTCACAAAGGGTCCCTGAGGGTCTCGACGGCATCCTGTGAAAGAGTGCACACTCCTGTGTTTGACAGCAGCACTCCTTACCTCCTGTCAGCTGCGAGCTGCGCACGCCAGAAGGTCCTGACAGGCTTTTCTGGTCCGTCCACTTCAGAATCACTGAGAGAGCCATGCATTCATTCATTCATTCATTCATTCAATCAATCATTCATGCATTCAGATTAGATTAGATTAGATTAGATAGAACTTTATTGATCCCTTGGGGGGGTTCCCTCAGGGAAATGAAGGTTCCAGCAGCAGCAGCATCAGTACAGAAAAGAGTAGAAAGATAATAATTTAGTAAAGAATCACTAAATAAATATTAAGATTATATAATATAGAGACTATATTACAATATACAGTATAGATGGATATTTTAAATAGAAAGAAGAGTCCTGTAGGAGGGGGGTACTGCACATTATTATTGCACTTTTAAACTGTTTATTATTAAGTCCAGTTGTGTTGCGGTGGTCGGGTTGTTGTGGTGGTTTATTTCAGCCAAACTGAGCCCATCAGTTACATACATTTTTCAGTATCATTTAAATCAGAATGACATTTTATTTCGATCTCGATCTAAATGATGTTCATAAGAAATTTAATTTAATCTTTTTTTTTTTTTTGCGTTATATCAGTGAAGCACTCCCTGTTTCAGCCAGGTCTGTATCATTAAATGCAATTTAAATGTGGAGCATGAATAAGGCCACTACAATTTACAGAACGAATATCATTTATTTGCCTGTTTTCTATTTACTAACAGAACACAATAGACTTTCAGTTGTACAATTGTCTCACCACCACTTTTAGAATGTCCCCCGTTATATTATGGCCCTTCATACCTTAGTCTACCTTTCAGCCAGACTCAGACTCTGTCACCCCGACAGACGCAGTTAACTCCAGTTCAGGTCCTGCTGTTTTGGTTCCTCTAGATCAGCTTCCTCCCCAGTTTTATACCGACAGCACACAGAGAAACAGACGTACTCAGATGTACATCTCAAATATACCCTCAAAGGTGTAAGATTTCCTTAGAGATAAGGATTTCAGTTGAACGGTACTTAATTGTACTTTAATAGGGTACAGCCCTACTGACAAGCTCTGTACTCTTTTAAGTACAAATCCATCCTTCATCTTCTTGATGTTTGATAAAAAAAATGTGACATTTATTTTGATGATAAAGTGATTTTGAAACCCAGGATTAAGGTCATCAGTTCAGTGGATGCTCTTATTACCAAACCTCTTAACAACCTCGGCCACGCATTCCTGGCTGTGATATTACATGCTAAACATAGACTTTAATGAAGTTCAATAAACACTGGTTTATATTTCACCAGTTGGACCAATGCAGAACTGGGCTCTGCTCCTTCCTGGCCAAGTGCCCTTTCCCAAAAGACTTTGGCACAAAGCTTTAAATGCGCACAGCAAACAAGAGCTTCCAGTGCAGTAAATATTGTCGCATCATTTGAGCCGTATGGGAAACAACTTAGGCCAACTTTACAATTGTGCACGTGTTTCCTTTTCTCTGTCTGCATTTTCAACACAGACTCATCTCTTTTGAACACACCCCTCGCTTTTCAATTGCAATGAGGGCTCTATTAGGAGGAGGCACGTGTCCTAATGAGCTCTTTTTAACCTGTTGAATGGACCTGAAGCACCCTGCTGCGAGCCGCCCAGCCCCGGCCCTATTTAATCCCCGGGTATGAGCTTAGTGCAAGTGGAGCTTGGCTTAGAGTCAGGAGAGGCAAGAGACATCTCAGAGGCAGGAGTCTTCCAGCACAAGAAATAGCAGAGTGGTACCTCAGTGGTCAACCAATAGGGCAAGAAACTAGGTGTCTTAGGTTTAAAAGCCTCAGAGGCAGTGAGCTGCTATAGGGATAAATATCTAGGTGTTAAGGGGACTTGACATAGGGGCAAATATATAACACGTAGCTGTCTGCCATATGGGCAGATATCTTAAGGAAGTAGTGGTCTACCGTAGGGGAAAACATCTCAGAAGCAGTGGTCTACAGGGACAAACAACTAGGTGTCAAAAGGGCTTATACTTGGGGCAACATAGTGGTCTACCATAGGGGCAAACATCTCAGGAGTAGTGGTGTACCATAGGGGCAAACATCTTAGAAGCAGTGGTGTACCATAGGGGCAAACATCTTAGAAGCAGTGGTGTACCATAAGGGCAAACATCTCAGAAGCAGTGGTGTACCATAGGGGCAAACATCTCAGTAGCAGTGGTCTACCATAGGGGCAAACCTCTTGGATCCAAAGGGTCTTATTATCAGGGTGTAGATCTTAGATGCAGTGCTCTACTACAGGACACATATCTAAATAAGTCTGGTCTCCAGAAACATCATTCTAACAGTGGACTGGGATCATCTGAAGAATGGAGGAGACCTTCTTTGACTTTGATCAAGATGTTACAGCAGATCTGGCCTTTTGGGGCCAAATGGATCCCAATTTTCAGTTCCAGGCGCAGCTGGATTCTCTGCTGTTTGACTGCCAGCTGTCTCCTTGGTCTTCTTCTGGGTGCCAGTCCATGTTCCCAGACTTCACCGACCTGGAGTGGCAGTCCCCTGGTGCTGAAGCGGACAGCTCCCCAGGGCACGATCAACGGGCACAGCGACGCCTATCGAGCCATCTGCATCAGCAGCAACAGCAACCCTACCACCCCGACCACCACCACGACCAGCAGCAGCCGTACAAGGTGCAGCGGCACGCGGCCAACATCCGCGAGCGCAAGCGCATGCTGAGCATCAACTCGGCCTTCGAGCAGCTGCGCTGCCACGTGCCCACCTTCCCCTACGAGAAGCGCCTCTCCAAGATCGACACCCTGCGGCTGGCCATCGCGTACATCGCGCTGCTCAGGGAGATCCTGATGTCCGGCTGCGACCCCAAGTCCTACGTGGACGAATGCATGAAGAGCGGCTACAAGAACCAGACCAACGCAATCTGGAACACCAGCGGTGAGATACGAGATCATGTTCTCCTCATGGTTCTTTGAAGAACTACTGGTGTGGATGGGTGAGGAACCTGTCTCAGGACCTTCATCTGATGCAAACATGCATTTGGTTCTCCATGGAACCACACACTTCTTTAAGGGTTCTTCAGTGAATTGTTCCATATACAAGACATGCGCTTTGCATGATTCAACAGATCTTTTCTTCAGATTCATGCAGAATGTACAAATGCATTCGTTCTGAAGAGGGTTCTATATGACACCAAACAGGGTTCTGCTATTGATCCAAGCTACATTGGAACAGTTATAGAACCCTTTTTGGTGCTATATAGAAGCCTCAAGCAAAAGGTCTCTAACACGCTCATCATCGATGTGATGAACGCTTTAGTCATGGAAAGATTTTTTGATGGTTATGCAAGTGTTTCATTTTATAAGGAACCTTTGAGGAACCCTCATTTTTAAGTGTGTAGAAGTCTCTTAAACAAAGAATACTCACATTGCAAAACATCATAGCCTGAATGAACCAGACTACATTAGATATGATGTCATAGCATAATGACAGATTATTGACATGCGGGGTCTCACATATAGGGTCAGCTTTTAGACAGAATTAGAAAAGTGTACAGTTTGTAAACAGACATGTTGTCTAATGTTAGCAGTGCATCCTTAATGCTCTCTTTTTAGAGATACATTTGGAACAGATGTTTTTATTAAGGCATTATGTTTCAAATGCGCCAGCACTTGGAAAAAAATTGAATTCCTTGTATTTTGTACCATTTCTATTGTATCGTCATCATTAAAGTTTCACACAATAACCTGGGAAACTGCAAATCAGTACATACATATAGATATTTTATATATATATATATATATATGAACTATATCAAATTTCCATATGGTGTTCTGTGGCATTTACCATATCATACTAAATATTAGTTGTTGGACATGAGTAGGTTAACACCTACATTGTTGTGTAAGCATTCAGGAGTCTACCTGAAGACAAACAAACCGTAAAGTGACAAACACAAATACGAAGTCAGTTGAACAGTTATTAAAGTGCCATTTTTTAAATAAACCACTATTCAGAGAAACATGGATACAGTGCCTCAGTCGGGCCACCTCCGCGGAGCTGTTAAACAAGTGAATATGCAAATCCCTAGAAGCTCATTAGTTTGTAAATTGAGGTTTTATCACTTAAACAGACTTGATTAAACAGTCTCTTTATATTTGTCTTTGTTTTATTCCCAGCTGTCTGTTCCCTGGGTATTGTGTTCAGTAGAGGGCTGTGTGTGTGTTTTACCCAACAACATTTACACCGACTCATCAAGAGGAGCATTTTAATGAAGAAGTGTGCTTCTTTTGTTAGGCCTGGACCTGTGACTTGTAGAACGGTCATTAAAATGTAACTAAATGCTCATGTTTGTCCTGCTTTTGTCTCCTTCAACTCCAGATCTGACAGCTCGTCTTTCTTGGATAAAGTGGGATTAGTGTGCAGGGTGGACTTAGCTTTGCACAGCAGAGAGATCTTAGCATCGTGGCAGACAGACATCTGCAGACTTCTCACCATGTAACAGCCCCTCGTCTCAGCGCTGGCTACACTGGGTGCTTTTTAAATTCTAATGGGACGTGGGTGAGAGAATGAAGCCTTGTGTTTTCTTGTGTTTTAATGGTGAATGAGACCATGTGGAGACCTCACTGGAGCAAAGACACGCCACTTATCTGCGTAGGAGATGAGAGGAACTGCTGAGGTGAACTACTGATTGGGGGGCGTGTTTAAGTGTTTTGTATGTTTTTCAGTGAGAGTGCAAGCCGGAGGGTGGGAATTCAATGTGCCTACCTTTTACCACGTTTATATTCTAGAGCAGTATTATTTAGCACTAATGATGCCCTGATCTGCACATTTGTGACTTTAACTCGTCATATATTTTGTGTATTTATTTTTGTTTCTTTATTTATTATAAGTATGTTGTGTTATTTATTTCATATTTCTGTATTTAAATGTGTGATTTTGATAAAAAAGTCAGACTTTGCTCAGACCAAAACACCTCTTCCATTGTTCTTCTTAAAATATATGAACACGTGAGGCTAAGCACAGCCTTGGGGATGAATTTATTTCCCATGTCAGTGGAGCGGATTTCAGATTGATGAAGCATGCATGTTTTTATTAAGGCCGTTTCCCTTTATGAACGTAGACCATTTTTAAACACTTTAACAGTGAAAAAAGTTGTTACTATACTGTTGCATGAAATGTGCCTCTGCTACAGGTGTGTGTGTGTGTGTGTGTGTGTGTGTGTGTGTGTGTGTGTGTGTGCGTGCGCACGCATGTGTGTTTGCATTGGCCCTGAAAATCAAGTTCACTGGTGACATTGAATTCACAGCTGTCCCATCCCAGCAGTGTGCCCTCTTCTCACAGAGTGCGTTTGTTTTAGCCATTTCCCTTTTGGTAAAGGCCAACTCAGGGGAGCTGTCAGACTGCATTCACTCCCTAACATGGGACTGGAGAGGGAGCGAGGAATATAACTTGGCTGCTGCCACACACACATACACACTTTAGTGGATAGTGTGGCGGTTGTCATGATTATGGTGTGAATGTGAGTGCTGTATAAATAAGTGAAGGTGGAGGTGAATTCATAAAAGCTTTCCCAGTGAAAACATCTTTTAAACAGTCTTAAAGGGAACAATCACTGTTAGGACCTGTAATCTTTAATATGTTTTAAAAATATGTTGGAATTATGCTATAAAATACTGTTTATTATTTTAAAATTGTAATATAGAACAGAGAGCCGTAAAGGTATTACTGGTTCTCTTTGCCACATTTGTTAAACGTGTGTTAGACACACCGCTGAAGTAAGTGGGAGTCTGTTTTGTCATACAGAAGTACATGACCTGACAGGGTGAAACCTGGATTGTCTCTGAGAGGCCCTTATGTATTCTTCTTGATCCATACTGTTATATTTTATGAAACTCTCTAAACGTTACAGTACTAAGGGGTCACCTTGTCAACATGACTGACATGAGATGTCTGTGAACATTCAGTTTCAGCCATACCATGCTTAACTTAAATTTAGTGCACTCTAAAAAAGCCCTTGGTGCCATTTACATTTCTGACCAATCTTCAGGATTTCAGCAGGATTGCAGCAGTTACATATCTCAGAATCAGAATAACCTAGAGACATGATACCCATAGAACAAACTAAAACGCTACCCTATCCATGCTGGTCCATACCTGGATATCCATACCAGTGTGTGATGAGCTCAGAAAACAGTTTCCAACTGAATTAAATCCCAGTTTAAATGCCAAGGGAGCCTCTAGTGCATGTTTACTACTCTGTCCATGTGTACTTGCTCAACCTGCATTCAGACACTGATCAGTGAGAGGGGTGGGGCTAATGAAGTCACAGATCCAGATATTGGATAACAGAGAAAAACAAGGAAGGAAGGGCTGTTTTCTCTCTTTCTTTCATAATAAAAGTGAAGAAAAATGAAAAAATTTGAGTAGCTTAGGGTCTCCTGAAAATAATATCTGGCATGTACGTCTCATGTACGTATGTTTTTCATTTTTTGGAGAATAAAAGTACGTCAAACTATGACACCATCCCACTAAATTGGCCTCCAAAAGGTCAAATTATTAAAAAAAAAAAAACATTCACCACAAAAAGTCATCAAGAGACATCTTTCACTGGTCATCTTATTCTCGTCTTTTAAAAATAATTAAGTTCACTATTACAGACCAGCAGGAAGAAAAAACGTAAAGATCCTCATAAACACACATTGTTCTAGTCCATAGAACTTTTCCTAAGGGACAAGCTAAACCGTTAATTTATAATTAAGTAAGGTTTCTAAGACATGTTTGTCAATCTGATCCCTGGTCAAATGTTTACTGTTAAAAATGGGGGAATCAAGGAAAAACTGCTATAGAACCTTTAGACATTTACATCACTTTTACAGCATTTAGCAGACGTTCTTCCCCAGAGCAATATACAAGGTTACTCACAGTACAGACGTGGACCAGAGTAATGTTAGGAGTCTTACCCGAGGACTCTCATTGGTGTAGCACAGCATAGAAGCCCTGGGAATTGAAGCCCAGTCTCCCACATGGTTATGAGGATCCTAAGATGTTTTTCTTCCTGCTGGTCTGTAAAACTGAAAATAATTATATATATTTTTAAAAGATGAGAATAAGTTAACTAGTGAAAGTTATCTTTTGGGGACTTTGAGGACTTTTTGTGGTAGATGTTTCTTTTTTTATGACATTTTAAATAATATAATGCGATGGCCAGCCGTCACACCTGCCAGGTCGTTATGCTTGTTGTGTCACACCAACCATTAGACTATGTAGTTTCTGTGACTCTAGAAAGGTTCCTCTCACATACATTTCTCATGTCCTAAAGAGGTTCGGTGAAGAAAATATTCATCAAAAGGTTCTTGGTCATTCTTCTACAGCATCGCCTTAGGAGTCATTGCTTCAGCCCTTTTGCCTCTATTCGGAACCATTATTTTTAAGCATGTTTAAGTATGTTTCCTCTCAGTCGTGTCCTGGAAGTGCAGTTTCTGTGCTTGTAACAGCCCTCCGAGGATATAATTAAGCAGGAGCATTGAGTTGTGTGGCAAGTTCATTAGCATAGCAGTTCATTTTGAGGTGACATTCCTCAGACAGTCCTCTGAGGGGTTGTCCTTTCCAGCCCCAAGGGGGGGGGGTAGGCCTTTTCTAGACTCACCTGCTTAAGCAGATATTGCTCTCCTGACCGCAGACCCTCCTGCTGTTTTACACAGCCTCTGTGTCCGCACACCTCTGTTTCACTCGCGTCTTGCTCCAAATGTAAGATGGATTTTTCGGGGTTGAGTGCTTTAGACTCAGTCTTTAGAGATTGGTACTGACTTCATTTATATGTTTGGCTGACTCCTTTGTCCAGGGTGATGTGCTTAACAGGACCCTTTACTCTGTCTCCGGGGGCAGTGGCAGGTGTGTGATGGCTCTCTGGGTCCCAAGACACCAATCAACATAACACTATCCCTGCTGCGCTATTACAATACCAGAGGCTTCAGTTGCACCACTCAGCCAGTGTGCTTCTCCACTTACATATTGTATGGCCCAGGAGAAATGTGTGTGTCAGTGTTACACGCTGTCTGGTGTGATTTACACCTCTGCTTAGGTACAGGTGGACGCTCCTACTCTCTACTCCTCACTGGGAACTCCTTCTGTTGTATGTATTAGGGTGATGATGAAGCTTTCGTTTTTATTTGACTGCGAATGGATGTGAATAGATCCAGTGACCAGCTGGTTCTACATCAGCGCTCTTATTCTGAATTGTCCCAGCAGATCTAGACTAAATGTTTTTACAACAGAAGGTATGAAAAGGAAACCTGAGGTACATTTAGTAGAAGATATAGAGCTTGCGCTTTGCTATCCACCATTAATGAAACTGATATTGCCAGTGTAAGAGTGGCAAGAAACGAATGCAGGGCAAAACGTAGCATGGACATTTTATGCAGTACGTCCAGTAACGTTGGTATTGTGCACAGAATCTATACATACTGTATATGTACAGTTTTGATCCACATGCTCGGTGGTGCTAAAATTGGTGAACCCTTTAGAATTTCTATATTTCTGTATAAATTGAACGTGCACTGTTCTTTTTCAAGAGCAGCAGCTTCTTCCTTGCAGCCATGTGCTCCATTGTTGCTAAGTGTTCTGCTGATGGTGGACACATTACCATTAACAAAAGCCAATGTGAGAAAGCTTTTAATTGCTTAGAAGTTACCTTGGGTTCCTTTGTGACCTTGCTGACTGTTACGAGCAATGCTTTGGTGTGACCTTCTTTTGGTCGATTTCTTGCTTTATAACAGACCACTTGTACACTGACTGTGGATTGTGGGAGTCCAGTCCTTTAAGACATGGTTTTGTAACCTTGTCCAGCCTGATGAGCATTAACAACTTCTTCTGAGTTGCTCTTTCACAAACATGTTTCAGGTTGTTCAAAATCACACCTGAAGCCCACTCATACCTGATTGTCATCTAATTGAAAACACCCATTTCACCTTCAAATGATCTGCTAATCCTGAAGGTTGACATAATTTTGTCACTCACAGATGTGTACAGTTGGATCCTTTTCCTCAACAAGTAAGTGGGCGTGTGTAATACTTTAGGCTCATTTGTTTGGTTTGGTTCTCTTTATCTGCTTTTAGGACTTATGACAAATATGAAAATCTAATGAAGATTTAAGTCACATTTATGCAGAAATATTGAATATTCTAAAGGGTTCACACATTTCAAGCACCACTGTTTGTCAAGAACTATAAGGTAATGTAAGCAATCTCATCAGAGACATAACCCTAACCCTAGTTAAATGATCATTTAAAATGTTAGACTTGCCATTTGTAAATTCCACTGAGAAATATTTACATTTGAGGACTTTCTATAAAATAATTGTCTCACCAGAAATAATTCATTGGCTTAGTTAAGAGTTTATCAATTACTAGGGAATGTGTTGAAGTCACACCTGTGTATTAATCCAGTATCCACACAGTGAGTTACCTGTAATGGAGTGTTACAATGAAGAATGTAAGAAGATATTCTTCCATCTACAAAACAAATATGTCTACTTTCTATACATAGACCTGCTTATATAGCCTTTACATTTAATACAGCATCTTTATGTATTTAGATTGTAAATCCTGTTACAAGTAGCCTCTCTGTTTGCTACAATTAAACCCACTGATGCAGTAAGTTGTAGATTTTCCATTATATTATTATATATGAGAGTAAAAGACTGTTTGCACCACTGAAATGCTACACAGTCAGTGTATGCTTACAGTCAGTGTATGCTTACAGTCAGTGTATAGAGGCTTGAAGAATACTTAGGTACAATGAACATTTGAACCATTGTAATCTGCCACAGCATCCAGCTAAATCAAGGTATGTTCCCACTTTGCTGGAACATTGCTGTGAGGATTGCATTCAACCACAAGACCATTAGGGGGTTTGTTGCTGAATACAATTAGGGGTCATAATGGTAGATAGTTCCACCACTCCAACTCCTGTAAAAGACATTTGATGGAGCTCCATCACTCCAGAGAGGACAGTTCCAGTGCTCTATTGCTCAAGAGGGGTTTTTACCCCTCTGTCTAACATTTGGCATGACACATTTGGTGACCTTAGGCTTTTTTACAGCTGTTGTGCAGCATCTCATTCTATGGGCAGTTCTTTAGAGCTGTAAAGATTATACAAGCTACGTGTCAAAGCAACCAAATGGCTGTATCAGAAACGGATGCTCCATAAGGGGGGTGGTAGAGACCACTCCACATTTCCAATGGTGGTTTTACTATTTACGGGCATGTGCTTAAGTACAATTTATATATTCAATTTAATATATAAAGACCACATTTCTCCCAAATACCAAATAAAATATTGCTGTTTACAGTACTTATATAACAGCCTGAAATTCTGAAACAAAATTAGCATTTATAGACCTAAAATCAAGTTAATATTTGTGTCGAAAGAAAAAATACCAATGCTTTAATATAATTTAGAAATTAATATTCTGAGAAATGACCTGGATTGTTAATCAAGCTTTCATGTTACGGCATGCTCTGTGTCAGTCTTTCAGAATGCTGTTGGGTTCTTCTATGGCTTCCCAAAAATATTAGCAATAAATAACAAAGTAGCCCCTTTATTTAGTAGTCTGGTAGAATTGTTTAATATTTACCAATAATTCATATACAGTATATATGTAGTAAACATTAAGAAGATTAAAATGATAAGAATCATACAATCAGCCTCCAGCCCTCCACCATCCCTACCGTTAAATAAAGTAGTAATGAGTTGAATGTGTACAGTGGTTTAACCAAAACAAATTCAGGGGTATTCTTAGAAATTCCTGTGACCAGTAATCCAACTATATTCATGTGTATTTACTGAAGTGGTTTTGAATGATTGGACTTATGCACTGCAGTCTTTATGAAAACTTAAGAATGGTCACTAAATAAGGCCTGTTGTTCATTTAGCTGAAATCACAGACTTCCTTGAATGGTCATTTGTTCATCGCCATTTTAGGTAACTTTTAATGGATGAGAATTGCTTTCCTGGGAGAAAGTGTCTGGAGCAGTTTGTACCACATCAGAAACAGATTTGAAAAACCTACCAGAAGAAGGTGTGACCATGTAAGTGTTTTAATGCTGGTTTATTTTAATTATTATTAAATATTGTATACAATATGTGATTGTAAAGTCAGGAAGATATGTAATGACATAGAAGAACCACTTTTACAATACACACACACACACACACACTATATATATATTTATATATATGACAGAACTAGAAATTCAAAGTCTTGTATCTGTCTGTGTTTACAAGTACACCACTGTGTGTACTGCTCAAGCTCTTTGTCATGGCCATAGTCTTACACTCTACTGTCAATGTCCTGCTTGTGTTTACACCAATCATAGCTCCATTATTATCTTGAGCTGGGCCAATCAGCAGGGTAAACAGGCCATGTTTGTCTAGAGTCGGGGTAGAAGGGCTGGCCACCTGGGCCCTCACAGCCCTGTGAGCCTGGAACTAACCTTGGCACTAGGGTCACAAGTGCACCTCTCATTAAATCACTCTATTTGTTCGGAAAAGCTGTGTGTGAGGAGATGTAACTGCTGGCACACTTGCAGCAGTAATTAGCTGTAGACACTGGCAGCCAACCTTTCAAGGAAGGGAGACATTTAATTTACCACCAACACCAATGAATAAGTTATTCATTAATGTTGAGCAACAGTCAGTAAAACTGAACTAAATGCAGTTTTGGCAAGAGTAAAACAGGCCATGTTCTGCTGCCAATCACAGGATAATATTCTCCATTATGTCTAAATGATTCAAAATGACTCTAAATATAATATTTTACATTCATTTCCATAAAAATAATTGTTTTTCATTCTCATGTACAAATCTGAGGTATAAGGTTTTTCTCTGCCAGTGATCATATGACAAACTGAGAGTGAAATAATTTCCTGAGTTGTCATAATTTGGATGAACAATAAGTTATATTTACAATTAAATGTGTGTTTTCTTGTTGCAAGTGTAACCTAAACACCAGATTTAACCAGACAAATAAGACAAACCCACATAGTTTTGATCCAGTTAAAACACATCTTAATATTTGTGCCCAGAAATGCCCCGAGAACACATGGACCAAAGGAAAGACATGAAGGGGTTAACAGAGGTCTGCTCTATAGGTGTAGGATAACTTGCAATGAGAACTGAGTGTCTTTTCTTTCATACAGTAGACCTACAGATGTGGCTAATGTGGTCGACCTGCTGAAAGAGCCCTGATGTGCTGGAAAGTAGGATTTCCTTGAGGGAAAATCAGTAGAAACAGCCACCAGATATTGCTCTTCTGAAGTACTTCTGAAGGTAATCCTGCTCGCTTTATCTGCTGTATCTTGAAAATCTGCATTTTTATATGCAGTGGTGCATATCGTTCACATGTTTTTGTCATTGTTTTTTTTGCACACTTATTAAAGCAGTGCAGGCTGGGTCTGTCAGAACCCAATCCACTGTGTGTGATGGGAGTGTTCTGGCCCATTTGCTTCACCTCAGCTGAAATCAAAGCAAGCAGCAGCGTTGTGGAGGCCCCTGGCACCCCGGAGAGAGGCCATGCAAAGCCCCCAGATCCTGCCCTGACAGGAGACAGAACGGGTGAAGTCTGCATCATATTAAACAAACCTAAATGCTTCAAGCTGTTACACACTCCCTAATGAAACATTTATGAAGGGCCCCTAATGCGATTTTAGAAACACCTTGTCATCAGGGTTAAAAAACGAAAATGGAGGCATGTAGATGTTTGAATGATCAATTCCCTTTTGAGCATAGCTTTAAAATGGCACATTTACATGAAAAATGTATCTTTATATTTCACCCAACTGTTTCCATAATAATATTGGCATCTGACAATTCAGAAAGGCCCACTGACAAGTCGTATCACAAAGCATGTAAAAGTCTACTTTAGAAGAGCTATATTACGGAGAAATGAATTTTACTGGGTTTATTTTCACATTAGTTTGATGTCTTCCAAAGGCATTTCATTTCAGTCCAGTCTAAACAGTCTATACATATTCATCAAGCTGCAAATGAACTGATCACATTTTACTGCTTTTGTCATCATCACATTTACATGCCTACAGTGACTTCCCCTCCAACGTAATGGAGGGTGGCCAATCAGAACACACGTTTACGTCTTAAAGACTCGGGAACAAAAACAGTCTGGTTAACTGTAAGCAATAAAGAGAGACTGGAAAATAGGAAAACGAATTATGACTGTTTTCACTACATAAAACCACACAAGTATTATAAGTTGACCTCCTGAGGAAAACCTATGAGCCCTTTATTGTGCACCCAGGTGTTCAGCTGAAGAGAAAACCACTGCCAATAGAATGAAACACACATAAGCCGACGGCCACCATGGTCAACACCAGGGCTAAAGCCCTGCAGCACTGGGGTGGAGAGCAGTGGAGCTTTCAATTCTAGAGTGATGCAGCACCACTGAAAATCTCTGGACTATTTCTGATACATAGTTCATCAGCCAAAATCATACCTCACTAGAAACTGACCATCAGATCTCACTAGAAACTGATCATCCAAAATCACACTTCATTAGAAACTGATCACCCAACATCAGACCTCATTACATACTGATCATCCAACACCATACCTCAGTAGAAACCAATCGTCCAATATCGGCCCTCACTATTGCCCTTGTGGTAGAATGTAATCATGCAATAATCAACTTCATTTCAAAAAAGAATGCTAAAAGACCAAGGGAAGGTGTAGCTGGACATAGGGTGTAGTTTAATCAGGAAATTGTTGTAAAGTAAACCAGGATTTGAAACTTTACCTAGAAAAAGGAGCAGCGTCTCACTCTGGCTTCACCATTCAATAACAAGTCAACAGAAAGCAATTTCCTTAAGTAAAGCTTATTTATGAGCAACCGAGTGTTACTAAGTATCAGGGGATGTCACTTCTAAATGAGTCCTGCCCTTTTCCGAGGTGACAAGGCAGAGCCAAGTTAAGTCAAGAGTCTAAATGAAGAGATTATGCATCCAAACAGAGATGTTTGGTGGAACATGTTTGCACGCCTGGTTCACCACAGAGTGTCACATTCACGCCATCTCTACAGCCTGTGGAACAGAGCCTTCGTTGACTCTTAGCTACTTGTTAGAAAGGACGGAAGAGAGCTTACATTACAGTGGCGAGCAGAGCCGGATATTTGCTCTGGCATTTTCTGTAGATATCTCCATTATACTGAAACAGGTGAGTGTCACAGAGCATCCAGTAGCAGCAGCTGCCGTCTTGAAGCTCATGGCACTAGTACTAATGGAAGCAGCAGTAATGCCAATGAAAAACAGCTGTGTCTGTTCCCCTGCAGAACATCTTCTGCTCATCGCTTTAAAGCACATATTGTATGCATACGCTTGCTGAGACACTTGGACATGAGGACGTACACCTACACAACAAATGTCAGACGTGCAAACCCACACTGGGTGCATCTGACTTTACTTAGGATCTGTTTGCCAAGATCATTTGGCATGGGCTGTATGATCTTATATGTTGGACCACGAGGCAACCAATCATGCCACGCATCTGGACTTTAGAAGTCCCACAGATCATAAAGCACATCATACAAATCATCTTCTCCATTATTCTTCATGTGACCTTCAGAAGCAGCAACATACCTCAATATGGTGCCCACCTCCATCTCCCCGAGTGAATTTTTTAATTGTTCAGGGAAGCCCCTATTAACATCCTGTGAGGTGCCAGAGCCAAACAAATCCAACCACAACCCTCAGGCATTTTCAACTCTTTGCTTCTATTTATTGCAGCCCAGAAGCACCCGCGAGCTCTTCCAATGCATATGACAGGCCTCTGCAGAAAGGATTTCAGCTTATTAAAGAGTTCCACGCCATGTGGAGCTGATTTGGAGGTGTCAGGGAGATATAAACGCGTCATCTTAGCAGAGTGAAATATGGCAATGCACATCTTTGATCTGGTGCAGGTCATCTCCAGAGCCTAGGCGGTACCAGAAGAGCACCTACCAAGGGTCTGTGGGGAAATGTGTATGGTATTATACCTGCCGTCACGAGCTCATGTTCTAAGGGGGTCATTCTGAGCTGCTACAGCCATATGGAGTCTATCTGAAGCAGCAGGACTGATGGGAGAGAATGCAGGCTGGGAGAATCGAGGCCTCACCTTTGTTCTGAGGATGAGAGAAGAGATGATGTTTAACTTCAGCTGATATTTGATTCTGTCTGGAAAGGCCGTGAGTCATTAACCAGTATTCAATCAGACCTGTCAGACGTACATTATACAGTGTTTCTTCATAAAAAGTGTGCAGTTGAAACATACCTGTTGGGAATAAAAGTAAAGACACAAATCAAACACTGTTAACCATGGACTTTACATAAGCTTGTGTTGAGAGAACCTCAACCAGTCTGCAACATTCCACATTTATCAATTCCTGCTAGAAATATGAAAATAAGTTAAAAAAATAATCCATGACCAGTGATCTTTGATCACTTTGAAGAAAAAAATACAGCCATGTTAATCATTTTACAGAGGCTCTGAAACACTGCCTGAACACTGAGAGTGTATTTCAGCTGAGTACTGAAGACTAGTACTAGCTTTTTGAGTCTGCAGTATGCAAACTAGATAAAGTTGTCAAAGTTTGTATACAAAACTACATACAATTAAAACAGAAAGGAGCTCCTCATGACTGGGAACAAATGGCAGATAACCTGCAACGGTGTCAGAAAAACGTGTAGCAACATAAAGTGCAAGATCTTTGAGGAACTTTTGGAGGTTCTTCGGTTTGAAACTGTGGAGGAACATCTTAAGATGGTTCAAAAAAACTTCAATAAAAGAACCTAGGTTTCTTGAAGGTTACATGAACATCAATAAATAAAAAAAAAGGTTAAGAACAGATGAACAAAGTGATAGATCCCCTGTCTCTTCTCCCGGCGGTTAGGTTAATTTTCAGATTTTTGATGGTATGAGGTTTGGTCAGGTAACACTTCTGGTATACAGTCTGTAAGTTGTAGTATTGGTGTATTTAGAGTATTATTAGAGTATTATTAGTTTTATTATTATTAGTCTATGAATGATCTCTTCAATGTTCCAAAGACTGCAGAGTATAATTGCTGTTGGGAATATAAACATGGTATTGGGTGATCTGTTTAAGGCAGGTTCATACAGATGATATTTGATATTCTATACAAATGAGAACTTTCCTTTTAGTAAACCTGTTTTAATCAAAGCTATGCTAACCTAATATAGGCCTATGAGATCTATGTGTATTGTGTCCAAATTTGGTTCCTGAACAACATGCATTTCATATTATGTGATAAGAAAAAAAATCTCTTCAACCCTTCGATGCCAGTCTGTGTTACTGGAGGGTAATTTTGTCCACAGTGTTTTTATACAACACAGTAACACCGTATTGAGCTTTTCAAAATCTTGAATTTCCAAAGGATTGTTTTCTAATGTTTACCCCCTAAATTCCTCTAAAAACAACAAACAAACAAACAACCCATAAGCATCTATGAAGCACAACACAATTATTGTTCCAATCAAATTCTGAATCCTGACAAAGAGCAGAACATATCTTCAAAAACAAAGAATTTTCTTCTCCGTGTTCACTTAAATATTACATTTTATCTCTGAAATAATGACATCTTTACAGGAGAGGGGGAACATTTTTAACCTAGAGTTAAAGTCACACTGAAGTCCTTTTGAATCATTTCTATTGGTCAATTCATCATGAATATATGAATGTAGTATCAAGATTAACTGAATTCAAATGATGTCAGAATTGAAGAACTGCATAAATAGAAATATGAGTATTTTTGCATAACAGACTATATAAATGGGTTCCAGCAGACATTTATATCCAACATATATAATAAAGTCAAACAAGTGCAGATATATGTAGACATGTGAGGAAATCATCAGTTCATGATCATACAGAGGAATATATTTATTTCTAAACGAACAGAATATATTAAATATATCAAGTTTCAAATATTGGTCAAATGCAATCCTCTGTATGATGCTGAAACTGATCCCAGTGTGTGATTTGCTTTCTCCCAGGTGGAGGATTAGAGGAAGTGTGTGATTATGATATGACACAGTTGAATGTAATGTAATGTAATGGGCTGTGATGCTGATACACTGTTGTTGTTAAATGTGTATGAAATGTGTCGTCATTAACCAAACCTCGCTTCACAAACCCGTTGTAGCTTCTCTCTTTCTTCTCTTTGGAATGAAGGGGTTTGACTCTTCTGGAGGTATGTTTGATCATGCACAGTCTAACGAAGCTGGGTGAACTTCTCGCACACATATGAAGCGTGCAGCAGTGCGCTCTGAGCTCTGGACTGGGGTTAAAGAGAGCTGACAGGCGCTATTACTGTCCGACTCTCAGACGCAGCGCAGACTCACTTTCACATGGCCGAAAGCGCCGAGAGCTTCTGAGGCCTTGCCAAGAAGTTGGGCGCTGCAGGCCCACTCGGACATGTGTTCGCGGTATTGTGAAAGCCTGGACACTTTTCTGGAAAACAACAGGGAGAAGGCTTTCATCGTGCTCGAGGAGATGGGGTGGAGAGATGGGCTTGAAGAAATCTGCTCCAAAGCGCACCTACTGTGAGCTCCATCAGACCATCACGGGTTCTTCTCAAACACCTTCAGCTGAGAGAAGGTGGACACGAACCACTCTGACAAGAACACACTGAACTGGACTTTAAATGGGCCAATAATACCCACCCAAAGATCCAGGGAATATACTACTATTACTACTTATAACAACAACAACAACAACAACGACAACAACAACAACAATAATAATAATAATAATAATAATAATAATAATAATAATAATAATAATAATAATAACAATAATAACGATAATATGACAACAACAACAATAATAATACTAATGATAATAATAAGAAGAAAAATAAGAAAATGAAGACGAAGAAATAATAATAATAATAATAATAATAACAAATAATACAAACAATAACAATACAAATGATAAAAGTAATAATAATAATAATAATAATAATAATAATAATAATAAGAAGAAGAAGAAGAAGAAGAAGAAGAAGAAGAATAACAGACCACAATAATGCACTATATCATGTACTTGATCAAGTTGTCCAGTAAAGAGCTCTCATTAGTCCGACTAACAAGAACCACGTGCTCAGTGTGGGAGAGCCATACAGCACATGACGTCATTGTTGTACAGGAGAGCAGTCTGCTGAAGGTTAGGCAAAGTAACTCTATAATTGAAATAAACTGTTTTATCATTTATTGGTCCAGTTTTATAGCTGATAATGAGCACAGAGAGCACAAACAGCTGCTTCGTACAGTCAGCTGTACTTAGCTGTTGCACACGAGCTCCAGTGTTTCATGATAAACTGATATAAAGTCTTCAGTATTAAATAATTATCATCACAGCAGCGAGGTTTCATTCTGTAAACGGATCACAGAGCTTTAACTGTATGTGTGTGTGTGTGTGTGTGTGTGTGTGTGTGTGTGTGTGTGTGTGTGAACAGTGCGCTCACACAAACAAATACATATATATAACTATATGTTTAATACCTGGACTGTTCAATAAATATGACTGTTGACAGTAAACTGCAACTATTTGATATGATATTATTAAAATAATATAAATAAAATTATATTATTAAATTAATAATAATAACAATACATAATATTACTTCTACAATAACAGCAGTATAATTATAATTATAACTTATGATAATTACAAAAAGAAATAATAGTAATAATGGTAATAATGGTAATAATAACAATTTAATTATTGTTTTATTATTATTATTATTATTATTATTATTATTATTATTATTATCAACATCTAATACATTAAACCTATTTTGTATAATGAAGCATAATACATGGATAATATTGATTGTTCGATTTAATATGTTTAAATTAAAATTTTCAGATTTATTATAAGATTTTACATTAAAAAAATCCTTTATTTATAATATGTATCATAACATTACATATGCTATTTATTATATATAATATAATAACATTTGTCATTTGTCAGTAAAAACGACAACAACAACAACAACAACAACAACAACAACAATAATAATAATAATAATAATAATAATAATAATAATAATAATAATAATAATAATAATAATAATAATAAACTCCTGTTTTAGTTTGATGGTTCTGAGATCAGGGTGTAACTCAACACTGGTCCCTCCTGTTTATTAACAGCCAATCAGAGCTCTCCTCTGCCTCCTCCTTCAGCTATTTACATCCCGAACCGGGACACAGTTTCCCAAAAAAACTGAGCAATCGGGAAGTTTGGGAAGTGCGGAGGGACGCGGACAGAGTGGGACTGCAGAGCTGCAGAGTGAGTGGAGGACACACTCTCTCTCTCTCTCTCTCTCTCTCTCTCACACACACACACACACACACACACACACACACACACACACACACACACACACACACACACTTTTACTTACACACACACGCACACACACACACACACACACACACACGGCATGTTGCTGAGAGACGGGTCCAGAGGTGGGGAGCGCTGTCCCTCCTGCGCGTCTGTAGCCTATGATGGAGGACGTCGAGCGCGCCCGTGTTCCAGTGGACAGCGTGCTGACCAGGCGAGAGGAGGAGCGCTGATTAGGCAGCACGCTGCGTGGGCAGGAAGAGGAGAGACCCAGCAAGAAGTCGAGCGACGAGGGCAGCCTGGATCCGCTGGCGGGGCAAGAAGGGCAGCCCGAGCCGCGCGCACTCCTACGAGGAGCTGCAATCCAGCGCGTGCTCGCCAACGCGCGAGCGCCACAGAGGACTCAGTCTCTTGAACGAGGGGGCGTTCGCGTCTCTGCGCAAGATCATCCCACCCCCGCCCCTCAGACAAGCCTCAGCAAGATCCAGACCCTCAAACTCGCCTCGCGGTACATCGACTTCCTCTACCAGGTGCTGCAGAGCGACGAGATGGACAGCAAGATGTCCAGCTGTGCCATGTATGCTAATGAGAGACTCGCCACGCCTCTCCGTGGAGGATGGAGGGCGCCTGGTCCATGTCCGCCTCACACTAACAGAGCCGCTGCAGGGGTGGGTACACCAGCTGTGTGTGTGTGTGTGTGTGTTAAAACCCTAAAGCTGACGACAATAATTTAATATTAATTATAACAATATATCTATTCATATATAATCTAATAATAATTATATATATATCTATATTTCTAATAATATCCAGTTTCATAATATATCTAATAGTATCTAATCTAAATATATTTATAATTTGTGATCTTTATAATAATAGAAATAATAGGAAGCCATAATAGTCAGCATCTTTAAAATAACAATGGTAATAACATACGAAGCAAATAATAACTATCAAATATGATTGGTATATTAACAATAATAACAGCAGTTATTACTAGTTAGTTATTACAGTTAATACTAATTTTTTTTGCATGAATAATAATTGTTCAGAAAAAAGAAAGGACCTGTGTAAGGAAATGATAATAATAATAATAATAATAATAATAATAATAATAATAAGAAGAAGAAGAAGAAGAAGAAGAAGAAGAAGAAGAATCATAATAATGTTAATGATCACAATAATCTAAAAAAATCTAAAAATATAACAACGATAAAATAATAATAATAATAAATCATCATCATCATCTTCATCACAACAATCATAATAATCACAATAACCATCAATAAAATAATAATAATAATAATAATAATAATAATAATAATAATAATAATAATAATAATAATGTGCAATTAGAGAATTATTTATGAACATAATTTAATTATTAGAATGGCTGTTATATTAAAGTCCCAGAAGCAGCCCTCACTCATTCACTTTTAGTTGAGATATTAATTCTATATTATTTTCTTTCCTGTGAGAATGAAAACACTAGAGGAAAGGAATATCTGATAAATGATGACACTGGAAGCTCATTATGTTCTGAAGGAAAAGTTGAGCCTGATGGGAAAAGAAACCAGTCTTGTTCTTGTGGGATTTGTGTTGTGTTTCTCAGGCTGTTACAGATGAAGAGGAAAAGATGAGGATCTCAGTGTCTCTGAGTGGGCTAAGAGTCGCTCAGGGTCTACTTTTATGTATGTCTACTGACACGAAGTTCTGGCCGCTGTCATCTAAAAACACCTAATCTCCAAAATGAAGTTTTACAGGAGAAGGGAAACCTGCTTAACTTCCAGTGCAAGTCAATGCCTTTCAGTCAATTCCCTTTATACTGAGCAATTGATCATGAAGCTAAACACTGTAAAGAATAACCCAGGATTCACATGATATACAACATGAAACATAGTGATACTCAACATAAACACAATATATAAACATGTCCCTTACTGGTGCTTTCTAGTGTTTACAAGAGACGGCTGCTATAATGAAGTACAGCTCAAATATAAACTGCACACTCAGCCATTGAGAAAAAGGTTCGGAACAATTAGGAAGATCCTTCTATGAGTTTATGAGTCTGAAATTTAACTGTGCTGATCTATTCATTCATCTATTTGTCTATATCTATATATATCTATCTATATATCTATAGGTCTATATAGATATATATATATATATATATATATATCTATATATATATATATATATATATATATATATATATATATATATATATATATATATATACAGTTATACCACATTCTGTCAGTTTAAACTAATATAAATATCTGAGAGGATACTGTCAGAAAAATAGTCTTTTAACTGTAGCCTAAAAAACAAACAATACAGGTAAAATTAACATTTATGATTTATTATGATTGTTTTATAAACCAAGAGACACTGTCTTGCTGACCGACTGTCCTAAAATATACAGTTATTTTTCTGGGATTCATTTTTTCCCTTCAATGTCATGCAGCCCAGATCAGTCAGATATCAATGGTTTCCCATATGATTTTCATGTGTGTTCAAGAAAACCCATGAACTTGGTGTACAGCCTCAAAAAGTGTCTCCCATATCTACAGTCAATGCTTGTATCGTCACTAAATTTGCTCTAGTGCTTATCCTTGTTTTTCATATTCCCCTAGACTGTTTACATCCACTCGTTTTGAAGACACCAAAGGATTTCTTGAAGAACCTAATAAACCTCAGTGCTCGTGGTCAATACACGTTGTCGTGTGATTCCCAAAAGCGGACTGGAGCACTAAAAGTGCCTTCACAGATCATGAAGAACGACATGAACAAGACAAGAGGAACATTTTATACTCCTTACCTAAGCAAGAGGAACTCATTTCACACCCATCACGGAGAGGAACATTTTATACCCCTTACCTAAATGAGAAGAACTCATTTCACACCCAGACCTAGACACAAGGAACATTGTATACCCTTACCTGAAGAAGAAGAACTCCAACCTCACACCTCCACCTAGTCCAGAGGATTGTATTTTTTATATTTTCACGCCTAGACAAAGAAACACACATTTAACTCTTTCCCAAAGTTATTCTTCAGTGTCATTACGATGATAGGACAGCAATCTGTTATCTTTAAACAAACAAGAAATTATATTTCTCTTTTTATTCTTAAATAGAAGAGTTTATATATAAATATATGAAATTTTGATAAAATAATGTACATAATGCTACCTGTGATTATCGTCAGCTTTTAAGGCGACCAGTGCATTTTAGAGCAATAGCTACTTTCCTAAAGTAGGCTACGCTGCATGGATTACTGCCTTCAAGATTGTGTTTATTTGATTGTTTGTATGTTTTTTAAAGCAGCGTCTTCAGATTCCGTCCATTACGTTGTGCTTATTTATTAAAACCTATTTTTTGAACAATGACGTTGAACTATGATTCATGCACAGATGCTAGAGCAGATTTGATCCAGACAGCAATCAGTTCATTGTTCAACCCCAGGTTTTTAAGGTCTTCTAGCTTCATTCTTGGATGGTCATCATACAATCTGAATATTAATTCATTCATGAATTCATTCGTTAATCACTTTTATTTATTTATTTATTTATTTTATTCAGATGGCTACACACATTAATGACCAAACCAAAAGCTTATTTTCACTGCTGAGTCGACAACTTTCTCTCTCTCTAGTGGAAAGTGAGGCTCTTATAAAAAGCTGAGGTTCATTAGCAGGGGAATGAGATGGAGTCTTTTGGCCTTCATAAGGACCTTCATGCTTTAAAGATCTACAGGGAGACCCTTTAACAAGCAAAGCAGTGAGAATAATCACCAACAAGTACAACTATTTACCCCCAGTATTTTTTCTCTCTCAAATCCAAAGCTACACTTGCAAGGCATGAAATTGTTTATGTGTAATTTTCCTCAGACGCAGGACGATAAAAATCAGCAAAATGTAAAGTTCCTGTTCCAGTCTATGGCTTTCAGTAATTGTGGTTGATGAAAGTCTGCAGATAGTTGGGTTTAGCCCAGAGCTTGGAGAAGAATGGGAAAACATTCTCGCAGTTCTGCGCTTTCAAGGCTCTCAAGGCTGAAGGTTTCAATGTACAGACTGAGCTACTGGTTTAAAGCTCAGGTTATGGAAACTGGGCTGCTGGGGGATCGTTTAGCCTTGCTGGAGACATTTCCGATCACCTCTCAAAGTTATTAGAGAAGAGGATGGGTGTTAAGAAGTTAGAAAGAAGGTGATGGGGTGTTTGAAGTTTTTGTTGGAAACCTGGTGCTGGGATTCAGGGAGCTGCTTAAAGCTCAGAAATGATGCAGAAGAGGCTGATGGTACCTGTGCTGGTGTATTACTCCACACACCTGCTCCAGTGTGGCTCATTGATTAAGAAAGGTGAATTCGTTTAGATGGAAATTGGACACAATGGGTTAAAAATGGTCAGTCTGGATCCATAAAAGTGTAAGGTGCACAAAAGAGCACAAGTTGTGTTGTAGAAGTGCGAGTGTGTGTGCGGTTGATAATGTCTCATTATCCCAGGCAGGCAGCGATCACAGGCTCGTTTCTCCATGCTGAGATCGCCCAGATGTTTCCCGTAAAATCAGACGGAAAAAGCAACAAAATTTTAATTTGCAGTAAAACGGATAAAGTAAAGGTTTACGCCATGGGTGCCTCCAGCAGGATTTCTTCCTAAGAGCATGGTACAGTGGGGGAAAATTTAAAGGGAGGGGTGGTTTTGATTTTTGAATGTACCAAATATTACCCTAAGCGCCCCTATAACCTACTCAATACAGGTCACAGTTTTATTACCTATAAGCTTAGAAGTGATATTATGGTCATATGTGTTAAGACATTCATTATAATGCTGACAAATAACTGTACAGGAGTTTATCTTCTGAGGAACTTGGTTATGTAATGGTCTTCTCAGTCAGCTATTGAGCCTCCTAAGCATCTAATGCTTTTAATGTTACACAAAATAATCAGTGTCCTGAAGCGCTTTGAACAGGTGAGGAGCATTTCCTCCTGTCACAGTGCTAAAAAAGCCAAAAAAGCCTTTCAGTCGCAGCCAAGACGTCCCAAGGAATTCCAGCTATGCTTCTCAAAAATGTTGATAGGATCCAAAAACCCTGAGCTTAAGTTTCCAAGGACGAAACTGAGTTGGCTCAGAATGCTGGACATATCTTCAGTCCCCTGATTCAGGATCTCGAACTCTTTGATACATTACAGAGACGACTCCCTTCAGGGTCTGAAAATGTGGTGCCGTCCACAGGGCCACTTCACTTCTATGCAGTCTTGGAAACTCTGCTGGAAAGTCTCTAAGAATGATGGATGATGACTGAGTGACATGGCAAGAACACACATTTAGCGATAGTGCATGTTCATGCTGACACATTTGCCTGTAGCTAAAGAGAGACTTATGGATTTAACACTGTTGCAAAGGAGGTTTGTGGTTTGGCCTTGATATGCACTCACATGTACTTGTCCAAAACCTCCAAACACCTGCTAAGATCTAAGGTTTCTTCTGAAATCAAGGGAATTAACAGGGTGTTTCTTTGCTGCAGTCACAGCCTCTACTCTTCTGCCTTTGCCTGACATGTTAGAACATTGCTGTGAGGACTGATTGCATCCAGCATTAGTAAAGTACTGATGTGAATGATTAGTTCTGGAACTCCCACTCACGTCAAAGGTATTTGGTTCCGCTCCTTCTCTCCAAAGAACATGAATCCATTCATCCACAAAGCAATCCTTATACCCCTCTAGCTGGAGTTTGACATTATACAGAATCTGAAAGCAGTAGAATTCACTGAATTAGAAGGGATGCCTGGATCTACATGGCTATTGCTCTGGTTCAGGACAACATGGTCCTTATTCATAAACACAACTGTTAGTATATTAAACACTGGAACTGATTCTAGATCTCTGTTTTCACTGGGAAATTGTATGTCAGATTTGCTGATTAGTGTTTTCTCGTTTGAATATTTTCTAGCAGATCCATGCCAGCCAGATGCTCTTGAGATCTTCCAGCATGCCTTTTCTGGAAATTACTAGTCATAGTGGTATTAGCACTTGAGGGGTACAAATGCTAGCAGACACAACTTTCTGAGTACCGTTCGACATATAGCTCTGGCCAAACCAGTGGAGGCATCTTGGCAAGATCTCATTACTGGAATATCTGTTGGCAGGTAAAAGACTTGCACTGGCACAATACAGTGTTTTGCTCAAACAGTCCAGCTTCAGAAAACAGGTGTGCAACCCAGCAGAGCATGCTTACATTATTTGTAAACAGATCTAAACATCAGCTGGGAGCTATAATGAAAAAAAGATCCTGCAGAAAATCATCTGCAGGATCTCAATCATCTAGGTCCATGGACGAGCCAGGAGTAAATACTAAAACAATGAGGTGTGTGGTCTGGTGAAAGCCCACAGTGCAAGTAGACCAGAGGTTATATGTATAAAACCTGTCACAGTGAGTGTGCAGAATTTTGATCAGCTTGGCCTTTCATAGAACCCTTGATCTTACAGGTTTCTACACCTAGTGTTTGCTGGAAAGACCTCTGTAGAGTTAATGCATCTCTGCTGTCCAGCCGTCCCTCTCGCAGATGCAGTGTAGGCCTGTCTTCCAGTAACCTTGAGGGTACAGCAGTCTCACCTGCCAGTGACATCACTCTGTCCCAGTGAGGGCCAAGAATTTCCTTATCTGGCCTACGCTTCTCCCAGCAGAGATGCCCCCAGCTCTCAAAGGTGGAATCAAACTGTACAAGAGAATGAGTTAAGAAGACTAAAGCGGTTGTAAAGGTGGCTGTGAACGCGGCTGGAGGAATGCGTGCATAGGCCAGGCAGGGGAAATTACAACTGCACTGAAGTGGCTTTCCAAGGCTGCAACGTGTTTGCTTTTCCCTGCTTTTTTTCTCTCTTTCAAATAGTTTTGCAATATCCTTTAGCCACCTCTGTTCTCTTCATTTCAGCCTGTTCCCACCCAGGGCTTAAAGAGCTCCTCAGACAACTGCCCAGAGAGCAGCAAACCTTCAGCAGCAGTACGCTCAGCAGAGCAGGACTCATAAAACACAAGATTAAGTTAGCAAACAGCAGAAATAGCTTTTGAACCACCATACGTGAAATATCACTTCACAAGCAAATCCTGTAAATATTAAATCCATGCTTTTTTTAAACTAATGGCACGGTCAGGTTGGTGCCTCCCAGATTCCACGAACCTCTTCATGTTTATGTTCTTCAATGTTCTCTCACTCGGGCAGTACAGTAACGCACCATATGGTCGTTGAAAATCAGTATGAGGCACCTGTTTCAGAATCATCCTGGAAATATCAAAATCCCACTGTTTCAAACTAAAGGCATAGTCCGACTGGTGTGTCCGAAATTCCTCACCTAAAATCAGACAGTCTACTTGCAGTGATTTGTAGCGGTTAAATAAAAGTGTCGATCCCTCTGGCGCAGAGTGTAGTAACATGATCCACACGTTCTCCGGGCTCACGCTGTGTCACACTCATACACACACACACACCACCACTTTCCCCTTCATTAGCACAGGGGTTATGCAGGGTCAGTAAGGTCACACTACTAGAGGAGCCTCACCCCCCTCTCTATTACTCTCTCTCTCTCTCTAACACACACACACACACACACACAAACACAAGCACAGTAAACACCAAGGCCCAACTCACAATTCCAATGACAGCATTTTGTTCACGCCAACTCAAGGTGATACATTTGTAATGGAGGAAACGTCAGTGTAGCAGGGAATACGAAGGGAGTTCATCCCATTGAAAAGGAGCTTCCCTTTGTGTGTGTGTGTGTGTCAGCTTTATCTCACCTATCCAGTGTGGAAAAGCCCTCTGCTGGTAAGCAGACGAGATAACCAAACAAATACTTCAGCAATCAAATCATAGAGGCATTACAGGCTTGTATACTTATTTCAAATAGACTGATCCTCTGAAATCACTCCGAGTGAGAGAAATGAAGATTACAGAATACCAGTCCCCGGCTTTCTGCGTTCAATTTAACACATAAATCACAAATACATTAAAGACAAACAGCTTAAACTTCATCTCTTTACTCTTTAAATAACTGAAGTCACTCTATAGTGTTTACAAAGCATCTGTTTCCATTATTAAACCTGACATGCAAATGCTGGATTTATATGGTACTTAACAAATATTGTTATGTAATAGTATAACATATCCTTGCATTAGATCCATTTTTTCAGCTCTTAAAAGGAAAGAAATCATTCTAAAACATGGCAAAGGAGTAAATGTACTATAGATGTGGTGCCAAAATATGTTTGAATGTTTGGTTTTCATTCACATGCATAGTGTTTATTAGAGTCATGCTTAGTTAGAGATCTGCTTAGAATTAGAGATCTTAGTTACATGACATCTTCTAGGTGCCATAACTCAAGATCAGAGTAACCTACAGCCAAGATACACATATCAAACATATCATAAACTATAAGACTCGCCCGATCTGCCCTTTATGATTTATTTATTCTTGTGTGTCACTGTGTGATGATTATCAGCCAATAATCCAGATTGGAAAACAGCTAAAATCCACTCCTTTTCAAATGAATTAAATCCCAGTTAAAATTCCAAAGGAGCTTCCAGTGCATGTTTACTGCTCTGTCTATGCATACATGCTCGACCTGCATACAGACTCCGACTGATCAGTGGAGAGGGGGTGGGGCCGATGATGTCACTGACCCAAATATTGGAAATAAGAAGGCTGTTTGCACTCTTTCTTTGCTCAAAATTCCAGAATAAAAGTCCTTAGAAGGGATAATACTGACATAAAATAAAAGTAATAGACCTTCTGTATTTTTTTATTTTATGTGGACTACTGTCAAGTATTTTGAAGAACTTGTCAATGTAATTATTACAATAAATTCATTAAAGGTTTTGCTTCTTTAGCTCAAAAACACTCTGGATAACCAATTTCCAACAGAGTTTCTGAGATGTCAAATGTTTTTAATACTTTTAAGGGAAAATAAATGTAGCCACAAATATTCATACAAATGTTTAAATTCTGTTCATTTTTACATCTCAATTGAAGACAAATTAAAGTAGCCTAGAATCTCCTGAAAAGAACAATATCTGGCCTGTGTGACTGACTGTCTCCTATAAATGCATTTTCTAAAAACCTTTTCTGGTGAATAAAAGAATATCAAACTATGAAAACATCCTGCAAAATTATCCTTCAGTTCTAAAGTTTAAATGAGTGTTCTATCATACAGCTTTCATAGTTTTATCATTTACATTGTTACATTCCTCAGTGTTCTCTTTTACTACACTGTGGGTTTCCAGTCTTAAAAAAAAGGAAAAAGAATGTTACTCTAGATATTTGAGTGGCACCTGTAGACCACACATTTGCATCACTTATTCATTTTTTACATATTGGTCAAAGGTTGCCTTTAAACAGACTGAATAAAGTTATATAAAAACTTTAAGCTTAAGCTCTTTAGAAACAAGTATTAATAGCATAAGAAACTGTTACTGATGATGTACAATTTCCACTCATGTCATCACCAATAATCTTGAAAGCGTGGATGATTGCAGTTTAGCCCTTAAAGACGTAAAACAATCAAAAACAGTCAATAAAAAATGTCAAAGATTAATTAGACAATCTATAGAAATGCTCTGGAGGGTGTGTGTGTGTGTGTGTGTGTGTGTGTGTGTGTGTGTGTGTGTGTGTTTGCTGTTGTGGACGGTGCAGTAGCCCAGAGCAGATTACTGAACACAGAGATGCATGTGGTAATGTGTTCCTCATGTGGAGTCTTTAGGATAAAACCAAGTCTCTTTTACAAGGTTATCCCAGCCTGGGGGGGAACTGCGGAGCCAGTGCTGTGCACGGGGCTGAAATGAAAATAGCTCTGAGGGGGTTGAGCTTTTCCTCTCTGCCTCCCTCTCTTTTTCATCTTATACAGCAGGAAGGTGGCAGGTCACCTGTATAATGTGGGTTAGCACAACAGGCAGAAATTGATGCAGCTTTAATTTGCGGGTACTTTCAGAAAGGTGTACGAGCAGTTAATATGAACAATATGACTCCGCTCCCCCAAAAGGCCTGATTTGCTTGTGGTGTGGGTGAATGTGTGTGCATCTGTACTTGTTTTTATACATTTGTCAGGGCAGAAATGTGCTGTAATGTCAGGGCATTAATGTAAAAACAGAAAAAAAAAAGATAAAAAAGATTTTAGCTAAAACCAAACCTTGGTTAGTTGATGCAAGTCTTAATACCATTTTGGTGTCTTGCAAAAACCTCTTATCTCCAAATTGCTAACTTTACAGACGATGAAAACACCTTAACCTTCAAAGGAAGTCAATGTAAACTTTTTTTATTTCATGTACTGTTGCAGCATCGTTATTGATCTGTTCATCATAAACTTTAGACACAACATAAGCAACAACTTCCAGATTCACACTGGGACAAAAAGTGATCAAACCAAAAGCAAAAAAGGAGATACAAGGTTTTTGCACATGCACGGCCCATGTCCAGACTGTCCTTAGTCTGAGGAACTGCTTGATGTAGAAAGTGGGAACAGACGGTGGAAAGTATTGTCCAAAACCTGATTATTTAACTTGCAGCCTCTGTGGACGTGAAGTGCAGACGTACTGAAATCTGGTGTCACGTTTTAGCCACTGTCATTTTTTCCCACAGCTTGACCTTAAGCGCTGCACCAGATTCCATCAGCAGAGTCTCACCTGAGAGCACGCAGCGATGGGTCAGTGGACAAATATGCTCTGCCCATGCCTCTTCATGCTGGGTGCCGCTCTCCAGACTAAACACACAGCAAGACAAGCAAACGCAAGCCAGCTTTCCAAACACGGCACACATAAAGGCCGAGGGCCCACGCTAGGCCGGACGGTCAGCCTACAGGAACAGACGTACTGCAGCTCACTGATAAACGACCCAAACAGCTGTCTGGAATATTTGAGGATCGGTCAAACAATAGCATGAAGGGAACGGCCTGACCACCTTGAGTTTGACAGAAATCAGGACGTGGTGAAAGGTATGAAAGCCATGGGGAAAGAGCGAGAGGAGGAAGTGAGTGAGGGAGATTTGTTAGAGGCGTGTGCCCTCTCACTGACACACGTCTTGCTTCTTATGTCATATCAAAACAGCGCCCAAAAGCTGATCTGTAATTTGGCCCAGAGATGCAGCTGCCCTCATCCACCGCCATTCAGGGCCACAATTAAAAACTAGAGCTGAGCACTGAACTATGCTCGGAAAGGAGGCCCTTTTCTAATATAGGGGACAGTAATGACAGAGTGAGCGGCGTATGGAAAAGGATGAGCAGAAGAAGCAAAGACGCACAAGGGAGAGCGAGAGCGAGAAGTGTGACCGCAGACGGGAATGTCATTGTGGTGAAGAAAATAGCTGGGGATTTTTTTTTTCTGTTCTATGCCAAGATTCATTTCTTTGGTTTTATTGTGGGAAGGGATGCTCGATGGAGGCCGTGATCAGGAAAGCTCACTGTGTCTGCCCTGGGTTTATCTAACCCTGCGCTACAGGGCAGGGGTTACGGGGTTAGCCTGGCCTGGCTGACAGTCACGGTGAGTTCCTGGCACTTTCACTGGCTCTGGCTCCTGGATGTCCTGAAATGTGGCCACATTCCTGAGATTCATGTCACCTTTGTCCCTTGTGTGAGGTTTGGAGTCGTTCGTTTGACAACTGCATCAGCAGTAAATACTGTCCCTCGCGTCTCTGTTGGCCTTGTTCTGCTCCCTTCGTGCCTCACTGTGTTTGCTTTCTCCATTACAGCACCGAAAACGGCCGGATTTATGAACATTCAAACGCTGTGAGCTGGAGCACCAACTGACACAGATAGACCAGCGGAAGCCGAGCAAATACAGCAGAATGAGTTGAACTACATGGTGTTTATTTGAATACAGCTTAACAGCTTGTCTGCTGCGCTTGTTTGCTGTTCTTTTTATCAGCATTGCTCTGACTAGTGTCTGTTTATTTGGACAGATATCTGACCCTTATCTCTATTAGAATGGCCAGTAATCCCTGGCATGACCACAGTGAGGCCCAGTCCTCCCTGATGCCCTCCACTGTCCAGATGAAACATTGCAGCACAGGTAGGGCTGCCTTACATTAAAAGATGAAGGAAAAAAAAACCCCCTGAAACTTCACATTTAACGGAAGTGAATATGAATTTAGTCTTATTTCATTTGGATATTGATTTAATTTCATGTAATGGAGCATTTCTGTTGGACCGTAGACTCAAATGACAAAAAAATGATTTAAAAATCAATTAATAAACAAATGCATAAAGTTTCCCGAGGAAATGGGTCATTTTGTCTATTTAAACAGCACTATCAAATGCTTTGAGCTGCGTTTGAACTATATGAACAAAGCAGCATGAAGAAGTTGGAAAGGCTTCAGTCTTCAGTATGTTGCAGATCATTGTAGACCTTAACTGAACTTCACTTCATATTTCATCATTTCAGCATCTGTAGATAATCAATGGACGGATTTAAAAAAAAAAAAAAATGTGACCAAGGAAAAAAAATGACTGTATACTTTTGCCTCTCTTGAGTTACCTAGCTCCTGAGCCCTGTTAATTAAATGAGAGAAAGAGAGATTAAGCGCTTGCTGTTTTGGGCACTGGCCTTTAGCTGGTCTCACTGGACGAACCCAGTGGGAACCAACACCTATGAAAACAAACCACAGCACTTAAGAGGTAAATTGTTGGACAGGCCTCGTTTCCTATCCACAAGACCTTCTAGGCTGGACCCCTTCCCCTACATCTTACACCAGCAAACACTAGTCAGACCCACACATACATCCATCTAATATATATATATATATATATACACATACATACGTGCATATATATATATATATATATATATACACACACACACACGATAAAACACCACCTTCTTAGAAGAGCTTAATTTATATTAATATTGGAACAACAAAAGTCAAGCATTCTTCATATCGACGCATTTATTGTTAGTTGCAAAGTTGAAAATAAGTACAAAGTCTTCAGTGGAAGGAAAGTGAGGTGTGCAAGTGTGTATGAAGTGAACAGGATTATGAGGAGTTCTTAATGGCAGACAGAGGTGTCTTAGAACATGTAAACACTCAAAACAACAGTCAGCATGTTTTTCGGATTAATATTAAGAAACATGGTGAACTTCCTCCAAACATAGAAACAAATGCACACTGCCCAGAGTTCCCTTATTTCACTGATTCCAGGAAAACCATAGCACAGTAATATTTTAGTGGGTATGAGTCTTAAGCAGGGCTGCATCACATACAAAAACAAATTAATAAAAAAAGGGGTGGGCTAAGTTGGATGTCTGAGCATACAGTGACCACATCCTTTCCTGGAAAACCTGTCCATCACTGTGTTGCTGCAAGGAAAAGTCACTTTAAAGCTGCTTTTGCCATGCAAACAATAACAGGACTGCATTTCACTAGAAGCACTTCAGATACTCGTTCAGAGGATACACTAATAGTTGATTTTCATGTTTAGATTGATGTTAAAATGGTGTCAATTAATATACAATTCGCTGTGCAGCACTGGTCTATGTGATGGGCCTGTGGGATAAACGAAATGAACATCTACTCCAAAATCATAGAACGAGGTCACGCAGATGAAAGGAAAAGCCAAAAGCTGAGTTATAAGAACAATAACTTCCAGAGCAGAACTGCATGATTTAAACTGTGGTTTTCATAAAATGCAAACCAAGGATTTAATCAACTGAATGCATTTTCATGTGCAGTTAAAGTTGTAGGGGGTAGAACTTAATTTAAAAGCCATCAGAGATCACAAAAGGTTGGCTGGAATGATTACAAGATGCTTAGTGACCTTCATTACTGGAGCTGTTGTTGCTTCCAATGCAGTGAAGTCCTCTGTTGCCACTTATACGAACTCTGCTAGATCTCCAAACAAGGACTGTAGGAACATTCTTCCAGTCCTCTACATCTTTAAGCACATTTTTAAGAATGAAAATGCTACAAAGTGTTCTTTACGCCATGTCAAAGAACCATCATTTTGGGTTCCATACAGGACCACTTCCGTCCAAGAAATCAGTGTGAAGGAATTTTAAGATGTGCCATAAATCAAAGGTCTTGGCATCGTTCAAAGAACCCTTTGCATCACATTCATTTATTTAGAGTGTGTGTGTAAATGGTTCTATTGGTTCTGTGAAATAAAAACAAGACATTGTGGTTTTCCAAAACAAGATACTTTATAGTTGATGTCAAAGACAATGTTAAAGTAAAGGTCCCAAGAAAAGTTCTACTGTAACAATGGAGGAAAAAAACCAAAACAAACAAACAAACAAACAAACAAAAAAAAAAAACAGTGATAAAAACAATATGCATTTCTTACGTCTGTAAACCTAGACCTGCTCTCGAGCCACAGTGGTCATAGATATATTACTGGCTGTAAAGGGAAAGACAGGCTGAGGATGATATACCTGTCAAACATCTGGAAAAAGCCCTTTGATGACTCCAGATGCTCTCCTCTCAACCCAAAAATACATCCAAAGGAAGGAAAAATATATATAATATATATAATATATCACACAGGCAGTCTAATATGTAGTGTGTAGTTCACCTAAAACAATGCTCTACATAAACACAATAAAATCTGTTGTCTGTATGTCACAAGTGCTAGATAGTTTTTTTTTGTTTTGTAAAATATTCAAATGTTTTGAATTTGTTTTCTTGTTTCGCCTTTTCTCTCTCTCTCTTTTTTTTTTTTTTTTTTTTTTTTTACAAGTTAAAAGCACATTTGTCGGACACAGGGAGCATCGTTCTTTCCGCGGCTTCCTGACCGCAGAACAGAAGAGAAAGCAGTCGTGTTCCCGAGCGCTCTCTGATGCTGGAAAAGTCTCGTCCTCCAGTGCTCATCGGTTGTGCAAATATGTTACAAGGACAGACAGGCATGCTGACACACAGAACATGCAGAAAAGACAGGGGTGGAGCCAACGGGTACAGAGAGTCACCCAGGCCTTCAAATAAACAACGCTAGGCCTGGGATTAATGGCAAATTAGCAGGAATGACAGATGTCCAAATAAATGAAAAGGAAATGAAAATAAATGGAATGTTTGCTGTTTTTTTGTTCTTTTCTTTTGTGTTTTTTAAAGAAAGTGATCTGGAAGCTGGGTGGATAAACCAGATAGAGAAGTCCCTTTGAAAGAAAAAAAGAAACGTAGAGAAACAGGCTGCCATTGTTCAGACTGTTATTGCAAAGTGATCTGTGAGTTCTGGTTGGCAAGTCAGTCACTGCACTGTTACCATTCCTGGCTCCTTCTCCATAACACTGAGGACACTGTGCAGTGCTGCAGCAACACTTTCAATGAGATCTGTTTGGACTGACCAAAACATGGACAGTTACTCAACCCGCTCCCATCATTCAGGAACACAACGGAAATTTAAGACCTACTACAACATTCTGTTGTCAGTAAAAACATTTTACTTACTACTTAATAATAAGTAGTAACTGTAGTAACTGTGTAACACCTTTCATACAGACAAATGCAGCTCAAGGTGTTTCAGTGTTAGTATGAACATGCTACAGTATGACAGAAAATGAGCTTTATAATATCAGGTAATCAAGTGCTTCTAACAAAGCCTGCTGATTGTGCAATACACGCTCAGTCTCCAGCAGGTGGACTCGTAGGGGACAGTGAGGTATAACCGAATAAAGGGTGGAACTGTTGAAAAACTGTACCATAAATATGGCTTCTACCATAAATGATGACTTTTTATCATTTAGTTGTCATCATGCAAATCTTTGACGTCCACTTGTGCCAGTGTTTACATTTTTGACAGACTTTGAATTTCACGGACGACCTTTAGAAATGTTGATACACTCGTGTTGAATGGACCAATAGAAATGCTCCAACATGACTGACATCACCCTCTTGCTGCCTTTCAAATAATATAATCAACTCACAGTGAGAGCCAGGGAAACACTGAGAACTGTGCATTTCCAACCACATAAACCAGCTCATTTGTTGGCTATTTTTGTTTGCACAGTGACAAACACACTGTAACTTACACATAAAAAAAAAAAAAATCTAAATCACCCTGTTTTTGCTTCTTAACTCTTTTACTGTGGAGTTAAAAAGTGAATTTTACCAGTTGCTTCTACTTTTCCCGTTTTATGCTGTTAGGCTTGTCTGGCCTAAACCAGCACTCATTTCCTGCATCATTCTACCCGACTTTCCAAAAAACATCTTAAACTTGAAAATAAAACTGTTAGGTTGAGCCCTGCCATTCCCTACAGCCCAGCAGAGGAGAAAGAGGCAAATGCAGTGTTGGCACTAAAGATAACATCAAATAAAAAACAACAATGTCCAAACTTGCCTGCCAGCACAGTCACTAAGCAAGCCTGTAAGCTGTGTTTTCAGTAGGTTTGCCTGTAGATTGAACTGTCGCTCACTGTACGACCAAGTGCCTGGTGACTATGTAAGAACCAGTGTAGTGCTACGGTTTATGGCTCTAAACCAATGGCAGCCTTGAGGAAAGAACAGAGACTTCAGTGAGCCCTGTGCTAAACACAGCCAGAGCGGATACATGAGCATCACCTTGCACTTCCAAGTTGTTGATTTTTTTTTTTTTTTCTCAAATGTGATTGTAATCTTCTCTAATATATATCTATAGATTTTTCTCATATATAAATCTACTATGAACAGAACATATAGTAAATACACAATTGTTGGAATCATTATACAAAGTAGAAACATCTCAATTTCACCCTCCCAAGAAAACCACAGAACCCCAGAGTGTGTGTAAAAGGCTGCTCTCTAAGAGAGGAACTATTGTCTTAAGAACTTTAAGCATGTAAAACAACATTGTCAACTGTACAGAGCGTAACAGGAAATCAATGAAATAAAAAAACAAAACAAACAAACAACAGAAAAAGAAGTATAAAAAGTTCAAGACGAAAGGAAAATACAGACGAGAACATAACTGGCAAACAACTCAGAATGGAGTAGTCATGTGAGGCATGGGTATAACTAGAAAAGACAGTAAGAACAACTGCAACAGCAACTTACGCCTACCTCCTTAATATGCACTTTTCCCATCTCACTCGTGGTAATATACAAGCAATAACCCAAAGTCTGTGGTCACAATGTCATAGGTAGTTGCCAAGAGGCTCAACATGAGTTGGGGGTTTTCAAACAAGTAAGACCACCTTGGATAAGTCCGCCACTGGGACGGTTACATGTGTTTGATAAGTGTCAAGGTGGTGTCGGATGCTGTCAGAATGCATGCTTGTGTATATACAGGCAAACGGGTGACTGAGATGCATACATGTGCTGCTCCAAAACCTACGTGCTTAGCTGGAGAGACTCGTGCAGACTGGCGGAGTGTCAGGGCCGGGGTGGGGTGGGAGGAGGGGGCTGCCATTAAAGTCGGGGTGCAGGCTGGTGGTCCTAATACATCCTGGATTGACACACTTGAAGACAAACATCCACACAATAAACACAATCGCTCGCTCACACACACACACACAAGCATACAGACACAGTAGCACCTGCCAGTGCTGCCTGTACAGGGGCCCAATGGCAGGAAACGTGAAGCTGAACTCCAGCACTGAATCTCACCTGCTGGCACATCAGAAGGCTAAATGGTATATTTTGAAACTGGTTTCCAGCCCTTGTCCTTATATTCCAAAAATGTCAATTAAAAAAAACCCCAAAAAAACAAAAGAAAAACACTATCTGCTGAGAAGGATATTGTTAAGAGATTATTGGTGACTAGCTAGTGCCCTTAATTGTTGTTAAATCTGAGCACTATATGACATTCCTTACTATAAAAAGTTGAACAAATGAGGTGTGACGTACATGAAAAATATATAAATAGTTCAATCATTCAACCTTTTCTCAAACCACAAACTTCTGTAAGAAGAAAAACCTCTGAACGGCCCTGTCTTATAAGCCTGCAGCTAGTGGCACTTAACCACTGGTTAGATCTCATGCTTTCAGTGTTGTTTGTTGGTTTTCTTCTTCTGCAACTACAGCATTCAAACTGGTCCAAGGGAAAAGTGTTGAGTAACAGTGCATGCTAGTTAACAAAGGCGATAAAATGGAGATTTTGGTCATAGAGTTTGAACAAGTAGCTACATTGGGCTGCACTTGCTCTCAAAAGCACTGCAGAGTTCAACTGAAAACTGCTCCAACAATGTTTGCCTGTGTACAGCTGGCAACTACCTTATGAGTCATTTCAAAGACAAAGATCCTGAAGTTATGCAAAGTCCAAAGCAAGTATAGAAAAAAAAAACGAACATGAAAAAAAAAGCAAAAATGACAATAGAAATGATGATAATGTGTGTGAGACACACAAAAGTCTGCAGGGCATTCCTGGTAAACATGCAAAGGGCTTTCTGTCCTTCGGGCCTTCAGCCATCCCACTCCTGGAAAAAAAAAGGAGGAGGGGAGGCTGAGGGACCCAATGGCCTTCCCCTTATGTAACTAGTTTAAGGCAATGTTCTTCTCAAATCATCACTAAATCCACCAGCGCTTTAAAAAAAAAGGCACAATCTCTCGGTGTCTCTCTCTTTCTCTCGTGCGTGTCAGAGGGGTTTCAGAACAGCTGCTTCACAAGCCACCTTCCACACTTCCTCTAAAACTCCCTCCCGCCATGCTTCGGGCATCTCCTCTCAACGACCTCGCAAGCACGTAGCAGTAACTTTCCAAAATGTCGCAGCTATTGGAATGAAACAGCATCAGTCACTTTTTCCCCTTCTCGAAAAAACATGGAACAAATAAACAAACAAACCAACAAACAAAGACACGAGAAATAAAAGCAGAAAAAAAGGACACAGCCATGACGAAGTCCACAGCTGGAACCATGCGGACGTTAGTGGCCATGAAAAGAAGAGTCTTGTTTGTTTTTTAAAAGCACCAGTCTCACATCTACCAACGGAACGTGAGTCCATATCCCGCTCGAAAGCAGGTGTCCGGGAAGGACAGACAGGCAGGAGGGCATTAATGCACCCCGTGTCGGACATAGACGGACTTTAAAACGGCGGAGGTGTTCCGGGCTGGTGCACTCTGAGTGTTCTGAAGATGTCTTCGGTCCGTTTCGCTTCCCTGCTGAAAACGCGCTCAGAGCCCCGCAGGTGGAGGCACGAGGCCATGGAGCCGGGAGTGGCCAAAAATGAAACGGATGGAGAGGGCAGAGTGAGGTCACACACCAGTGAAAGGCTGTGAGCCAAGGAGGTCACTGAGGTCTTCAGGGGACCGTTCCTACAATGGTGGCTCTTCCTCCATCGGCTCCTCTTCAGACCTGTGTGTCAATCAACAGCATTTAACGTACAAGGGTGGTCTCAGAAGTGAGAAGAGGGTAGGATGGATGTTATGATAAACATTAAAGTGCTTTTCTGAGCATACGGTTGCAATCATCAGCACTTAAAGAGCACTGCATGATTTATTATATTACCAGCAAAATTTGTTCTGTTTCACTGAAATTAGTGCAGCATTGCATAAAGTGAATTCAGTGAAATGTGACAATTATTGTACAAATTACATACTAGTGTTATATATTTTGTGCTATATCATTCACTCATAAGCATATTTTACACCAAAAGCAAGACGGCACTCATGGTTCAATAGAGAGACAGATAAAAATGTCTGTGTAATACATAAAAAATGACCTTTATTAATAATTAATATTTACTTTTGTGAAACAAATTTGAGCATCATTTTCAAATAGCTGTTAACAGATCTCATGGTAAATGCATTCAGGGGGGTCTTGCAGGTCCTTTCACAATCTTGCAGTGCAGGACTAAATTTGAGTGTTACAGTAGGGAGCAGTTGCAATAACATAAGTGACAACAGCTAAATAATTAATAATAAAGTCATGAACTGATGTTAAATATTTGTGAACCAACCAATCACATGTGAACAAGACCTGAATTTTCCATTAATGCCCTACAGAAATTGTGGGGCCTTTAGATGGTCAGTCTACCTCAATCGTGGAACGTGCTCTAAAGAATGGTGAGTACAAGATCGCGATCCCGACTAAAGGCAAGTCTGTGGTTTCATTCATTGTTTTAGGAGCATACTGATCATTGTGTTCTGAGGTGTAAAACAGGTTTAGAATAGGATGTACATGAAGATGAAGGTGAACCCATCCTAACCATGGAAAAGGGTGTAGACCTCTTCACTACAAGTGGCTTCACTTGTAACATTTACTTCATCTCAGAGGGGGATTGCAACCTGGATTTTGAGAAAGTTGTAGGTCCAAGTTGCCTTATGCGAACTGCAAACTACTCCTATTGCCCCGAGTATCAACAAACAAACGGCTTTCTGAACACAGATTAAACAAAAAAACACCCACACAGACACGCACATCTACACATCGGGAACCTACCTCTTCCCCATGTGTTTGGCAGCTACAGAGAGAGAGGCCATGGCGGTCACAGTCTCGGCCTCCTCTGTCTCACACTTCTGAGCTTCAACCAGAGAGTAGCCCAGTGTGGAAGCACTGCGCTTCAGACAGCGCCAGTACTTACCTGCAACAGACCAAACAGTAACAGACTTTACCCCTAGAAATGAACTATTATAGACCTAAAAACAAGATAACAGAGACAATAAGACATTACAACCTATAAAAGCACACTCACTGTGTGATTCCAAAACCTTCTCTATGGAGCGCACAGCATTGTGATTGGGTCTTTGCTGCAGAACCTCATCAGAAAGTGGCTCCAGCTGTGAATCAGAGAACAGAAACAGATACATCTCATTCCAAAAATGGTCTTTGTGTGACGAACACTTTTAAGGACAAGAGGATTACTCATCAATCTCACTACCATAAATACTCCGACAGCTGCCACAATGCTGCTGACATCACTTACACCCTAAAAACATTAATATCCTACACCTCAATAATTGCCCTAAAGCAATGAATCGTGTGCCATCACTGAGATACCAGGCTGAAAAACACTCAGATCATCAAGGCAGTAGGTTCTGCTTTATTCGTATCGGAGGTTAGTTAGTAGGGAACGTTACAGTATCGGAGGTTAGTTAGTAGGGAACCATTACGGTATCAGTGGTTAGTTAGTAAGGGCGTTACGGTATCAGAGGTTAGTTGGTAAGAGACGTTACGTATCGGAGGTTAGTTGGTAGGGAGCGTTACAGTATCGATTGGTTAGTTAGTAGGGAGCGTTACATTGTCGGTGTGGTTAGTTAGTAGAGACGTTACAATCGGAGGTTAGTTAATGAGGAGCGTTACAATGCTCGGAGTTAGTTAGTGAAGACGTTACAATGTCGGAGTTAGTTAGTAGGGAACGTTACAGTATCGGAGGTTAGTTAGTAGGGAACGTTACAGTATCGGAGGTTAGTTAGTAGGGAACGTTACAGTATCGGAGGTTAGTTAGTAGGGAACGTTACAGTATCGGAGGTTAGTTAGTAGGGAACGTTACAGTGAGTTAAGTTGCAGTGTTGTGACTGGCTGGGTCACTTGCAACCTTGGGGGCTGGTGAGCTAGCAGCTAAAGTTGGGAAATTGATGGTTAGCAGACCGCGTTAGTTGCAGTTTTGGTGTTTATCTGGCATAGATCTTAGCCACGTGTTTGTAAGCACAGCAAGGTGTTTATGTCCTGGTGAGGACTCACAGATGTTCCGAGCATTGTACAAAAGACCCGAAATCACGACAGCTCGAGGGACCAACTGGGCCAAAAAGAGTAAAAAGACTAGGCGAACAGAAAGTTCAATAATGCATCCTAATGTGGAATGATTCCATTTCCCTTAGGCTGTGGGCTGCATTGTTTCAACACCACAAACTACAAAGATATGAAAAGAAAAGTTCAACATGTGAAAACAAAAAGAAAGAAAGTCATACATCTTTTCTCTTCCTATATGAACCATGTGCACAGAAGTGAAAAGAACACGAAAAAGAAAGTGGGAGACTTTCCTTCTAGAAGCTTTGATTGAATTAAATCAAACAAGAGATGGGATGTGGCTGGAAATTTAATCCTGTAGTGGCACATCTCATCACACCCCCCCCCACACACACACACAGATCTAAAAACCCCCATAACTTTCCTGTCAAAACCCTGTGAAGTCTTCAGAGTTACAGTGAGAGATTTATTACCATAGCAATACAGAACACACTCTCAACACACTTCTAAGAGAATAGAAAAGATCTGAAAGAATGAGAGAGAGAGGGAGAGGATGTGCATGTGTTTTGCTGTGGACCTGTGGAGGGCTGCCATGCACTTTCAGCACCTTGTGAGTTAGAAGGAAGAAAACCAGAGTTAAAGTGTAAGGCTGAAGTGAAGCCTGAAGGCTGTGGCTGGCAGAGCAAACAGTCTGCAGGACAATGAAAACTTCTTGTTGAGTCACTGGCACTCAACCACGCTGGGGATTTCTGAGAGTTCTAATGGATACACCATTCCTCTCAGGGCAGATAACACTCTATAGTCCTACCAGTCTTAGCTTCCACTACTGCCATGACTGTTGGAAAAATGGGGGGCGAGTGGGCCTTCGCTGGGATTTGCAAGTACTGTGCCAATGAACTGAAGTGAGTTCAGGTGCTTATTTCTGTGGAAATATCTCCACTGGTCGTAACAGCACACACCACTGACCTATGGATAAGAAACAGATAAGACAGGGTGGGACAGGACATCTGTCAAACACTATGTTCAGGACTGCTGAAGTTCACTGAAATGGTTAATGGCATTCCTGCAATTTAAAATTTCCTTGGTCACAGTTTACATAACCAATTTAGTCAATTTTATGAATGTGAAAGCTGCAGCATTTCTTGTTGCTGGTTCTTTCAGCTAAAACGTATTATTCACTTATCCTTATTCAGGCATTATTCAAATCCTTATCACAGTGTTGCATCATTCTGTCGGGTTTAAGAAATGATTTCCAACTGAAAAAATACTGTATTACAGCTTTACCATGATCAATGTTCTTGACAACTGATCAATTTTGTTGACCAAAAGATGCAGTTCTATTGTGTGTGTGTGTGTGTGTGTGTATATAAGACCAGGTGGTCATCCACTCATAGCGTCCTGCTGTGAGGCTTCACTGTGGCTCACTTCCAGTCTCCAATCAGCCCAGACATCTCCTAAATTTCCGTCGGAAAACCCTCACCCAACTCCAGCTCCTACAACCTTCATCCACTCTGAAACCCTGCACCCCTCTGCCTGCCCCCGTCTTCCCCCCTCTTAAACCCTGCTGTGAGTATGACCCTCTCCTGCCCTGGCACCGGCCAAGGGGGCTGACCTGTCCGTCAGCTTGACAGACTGGCGTGCCTCGAGCTTATAAACTTTAATGAGTCTTGTCAGCGCTCTGAGCGGCTTGGCAGGTATGAAGCACAAGGCTGGTGCCGGAGTCCGAGAGAGAGAGAGAGAGAGAGAGAGAGAGAGAGAGAGAGAGAGAGAGAGAGATAAACTAGGGGGGAATTATTGACAATATATTTGTGGCTTAATTTCATGATTCTCACAAAACACTCTTTAAATTAAAGTCTGTATTTTTGTATACCTGAAAATACTAGCACCCCTACTGGTGTTGGCAAGGAAGAGCATAATAAACAGTCATTTTTTTCATATTTATTATGCTGCTACCTGAATCACACTTAAATGACTGAAAGCACTGCTAACAGTATTTTTACAAGCATGTAAAGTTTAAAGTGACCTTTTTCTTTGAAAAGAAGATAAAGGTCAGTAGGGTAATATATATAACACACACACACACACACACACACACACACACACACACACACACACACACACACACACATATATATATATATATATATGTATATATATATATGTATACATATGTATATGTGTGTGTGTAGCGTAACATATATATGTATATGTGTGTGTGTAGCGTAACATATATATATATATATATATATATCGATCGAGTATAACACAACATGGCACACTTGGCATGAAGTTGTAAAGGTTCCTAACCCACCCCATGCAGCCTGAATATTCTCACTCAGCTCTTGCAGATTGTGCGGTAGGGGTGGAGTGTTGATAGTGTGTCTAGTAGCATCCCACACATTTTCAATCATGGATAGGCCCGGTGTTGTGACTAACCATGGCACAGTATCTATGTCTTCATGGCACGTTCTTGAGAGGGCAACAGTATGTGGACTAGCGTTATTCACACGTGCAGTTAGAAAAGGTAGGGTCACTGGTTGCAGGACATTATTAACATTACATTGGGCCTGTGATGAAGACCAAATGTGATGCCATTGTACACCACACCACTATCACGCCAGGCCTTCTGGACGTGTGATTCATGATCTGACCTCCACACAAGGATTCTTTGATGGACTTCCCCAAGAAAATAATTGCTCTATATTGCTCTAATAACTGCTCTGTTTATATGTTGAAACACTAAAGCAACCAAGTAACCAGACACTGAATCTCAACAGTAAGATGTTGGGTGTTCGTTATATTTCTGCACTGTGATCTCAAGATCTCAAAACTGTAATCCTGCTTCAGGAAATACAGAGCTGTCTGTCTGAGTCAGTTTTCCAGAAAAAAAGTTAGACATGCGTGAGGATACCGTGCAACCTAGAGGCTCTGAAGGAATGCGCTTCACAGTCTTTTTGAGACTGCAGGATGTAAACTTGAGAGGAAATTCAACCCACTCTGCATGCTACACAGTATGGACTGTTGTTGTTTCAGATGAACGTGCCAGAGCTGCTCTTCAACAGCTGACTGCTCCATGTTATGCTCATTTCACACAGTGGCTTTGTATGAAATTATTTGCGAGCCTGGGAACGACATGCATGCCCACAGGTGAAAGCAAGCATGTTTACAGTAACCACTGTGTAAACATGGGGCATAACCTCATCAGTGACTGGTAACAATTAGCTTATTAGACCATTTATCAAAGAATTACCAGCAACCACATTCTGGAGAGAAACATCTGTTTGTGCACATTCGCCAATTAGTCACGGGTTCAGAGTTGACTAATGTCAGAACTGATGCATCATTCATGAGTGATTTCACCAGAAAAAGCCTTCGATTAGTCACTGAAAAGCTGCACAAAGAAAACACGGTCTGGTCAAAAGTCGAGAGTTTCTCGTCAGCCTTCGGTCCTAATCTGAACACTGCTTTGCGAGGAAACACAATCCTCATTATAGCAGAGTCTCCTCGTCTTTACCTTCCAGTAAAATGGGATATTTCTCACTCTGGAGTCGGCAGTAAAACGCTCGATATAATGACCGCAGTCACAGAGCAGGCAGCCACGCTGGAGACCATTGCTCTTCCTTTGCTTTGTAGAACAGCATGAGTTCCAGCCCTGAAGCTTGAGAAGATATTATGGAGTTCTGAAGACTGATTTAATAGAGTGATCAGAACGTGTGGGCTGTATGAGACTGTGTGAGCAAAACAAGTCGGTTCTGAGCTCAGGCTAGTTGATGCAGCTGTGCTCCCATGAGAGTATTCAACACACTCTAGCGCGTGTACACACACACACACACACTCCCCCTCTTGTTCTATCTGCCTCATCACGAACTGCTGGCCTGCATTCCAACTCTATTACACTGTAGCTTTTGTAAAGATCATGATAAAACACTTGCTTCCTGCAATTCTGATTGCAGACCTTACCCCCCTTACCTTCCATTTGATCTGTTATCAAGTTGGAGCTTTTGGAGGCCAGAGCGACTCCCTCCATGGGTCATCAAATGAACGCATGGCCGATATGCACTTGTTACGATACCGAGAAAAGGGCCCCAGCCAGGATTCCCTTGAACTTGTGCCACAAAAAACACTGTGTTACTTTGGCGATGGTGTGTGTCTGAATTTGGCACTTTATGCGTGTGGTTATTTTGGATGGCGGTGAAACAGTCAGACCACGCTAATGAGCCGAGCTCTCCATCTATTTGCTTTCTGTTGTGGAGTGCGTGTGGCTCTGCGTTTCAGGGCACCGTGGTGTTATTTTAGAGTCAGGGGCATCCGAGTTGTGCGTGAGAGAAGCATGTTTGATCCTGTGGAGGTTCTACAGAGAAACCTGACTCCGGCACTGCTTTATGACAATGGCTTCCTTTCGACTTCAAATGATTCCCAATTTCCTTTGATTACTTCATCTCCCTGTCTCTTGCGCTCTCCGTTACTGACCCCGTCTGCATGAAGTGTGAGCCTAACAGCTTTCATATGTGCCACAGGGACACTGCTGTAGTGCAGAGTGAGAGAGACACAGACACAGAGAGAGTGCTCTACTTCATATTATTCTACACCCTCCAGCTGAGTGAGTCTCCACAGGCATCTGAAACAGATCCATACAGCAGCACCATCCCATTCCGAGGTCAGCGGCCACTCTCCTCTTTATAAAACACTCCATCTTTTCCTCCCTGCCCTCTTCTCTCAATCTCACCTCTCATCCTTGCTGTGCTATGTCAGTTAACCCCTTACACATTAAGCTTATTAGTGAGCTTCACTGGTATCTTTATTAGAAACTGGTGTAACCCTGCAGACCACGGCACACAGGCTGATTAACAGTTTCTCAGCCATTGTATAACACCAGGATCCACAGTACAGATACAAAGATTACCATGTTTGTAACAGAGATGTAGGAGTGGGAGAAGCCCAGTCTAAAGGACTGTCACTTGAATTAAAAGGCTCTCCACACTACGTTCTTCTATGTCCTTGCTTAGGAAACAGGAAACCTTTGTAGCACCTTCATTTTTGAAGAGTACCAGCACCATAACCTCTCACCATGTCAGTGTCACTGCTGTGTTGATAATCAACTATCCTGGTTAACAATAGGCTGCAGGATGTAAAGGAACACCAGTAAAGTAGACTTAAAATGCATGCAGAACTGGCCAAAAGATTGAATGTACAAGGTAAGAGTTTCCTCCAAAGCGATGATAAAAACCATGCTGGATAATTTATTGGACATTGCAGCGGAGATATGAGAAACATTATGATTAACATTTGGCACCTATACTTTAGTTTCTTCAAATTTAAGAGGTTAACTGGAAAAGGCAGAGATGGGCAGAGATGCCATGGCCGGGGATATGACCCCTGAGTCAGGCTCCATGCCTGCTGCAGGTAAACCGATTAGGGTTATTGCATTAAGGCAGGCGGTTTGTGTAGCTCCCCTCTAAAGCAAACGTTGTTCCAGTTCAGAGCTGTTAAGATCTATTTTCCCTGACAGCTTGGAAGCAGTGGCCTTTTTTTTTCACCCTCACCAGAGGTGCAGGGGCCCCAGGCTGGAGGCCCAACAGCATGCCCAACCTCTAGTCATCCTGCTGCACTCGCTCAAACAAGGCAGTTGCTTTATGAGCTCCAGCGGCCAGTCTTATTGTCCTGATTGTTTTTTTTTCTCATCCAGTGGAGAGGAACTGGCTCACTTTTTAGTTTTTATTTCTTTATGGCTCCAGAACCATATTTACAGCCTTTTCTCCAGAGCCAGGCTAGAGCACTCGGAACAAGAGCCATCCTCTTATTCAGCTGGGAGAACGCGCCGCCACAATTCCGCTTTCGGGACACTCTGGTCCCATCGGCTGGCTAAGCTGGCCTGTGGGAACCAGTGTAACGTGAGTGCAAGTGTCAGAGTTGGGTAGGATCTGTGCAGCTCTGCTTTGGGGACAGGATGCTATTAGCTGTGCTTTAAGGCCTCTCAGGGCCAGTGTGGATGGCTTCAGCAGGTTTTCTCTTCAGCCAATTAAAGTAAACACCAAGAGGGTGTGTGCATGTGGGTCACTTCATGTCCCTCTTTGAAAGTACACGAGGCCTGCAAATTCACTCCGCTTTAGAGCGCACCTCTGACAAGCACACCATCTGACATAGCGTGAGTGATTATCGCTGTATTTTTAGGCAGCCTGTTAATGATATGCTATGTGAGAACACTCAGAATTTCTTTCAACAGAGGGAGAACCGACTACAGGCTTTATTGCATGTAAAACTTAGATACGCACAATAAAACCCAAGAATATACTTGGTATTGCAACAGTGCTTTCCTTCCTAACCACAGACCACCGGTCCTGAACAATGATGGCATACAGATCTAAATGCCCAAGGCAAAACTCATCTCCACCACAGCCAAACACATACTTGATGCGAGCCATTAGCTTCAGAGGAAAGAAAGGCCTGCGTTTTCATTGCATGTAATCTGCCGTGTGCCATGAATCACAGAGAATAGTTTGTTCAGTCCTGGCTACGGCAAACACGCTCCCACAATTAACCTCTGATTTTTCAACTTGACGATTGTTATTTCCTCTCTCCCCCGCTCTACACTCACTGCAAGCTGCCTCCCACACCCGGCGGTTCAGAGGAAAGGGGAGGGAGGGGATGAAGAATGGAGAGGGGAAAAATGTGATGGAGAGAAAATGAGCTGGAATGGAAAACTGCAACCGGACAGATGAGGGAGATGGAATGGAAGGTTGACTACTCAAACAAAAAAAAAGGACAAGTGACAAAATCAAAGGGCTTAAAAGAAAATAAAAGTAAGTTTGAAAGAATATTTTATTGGAACGAGGGTTGAGGGGTTCAATTACAGTCTTACATTCATCACATTTCTCCTGTATTAGGACCAGCTGGTTAAAGTAGTATTATGTGAGACTTGGCATTTGTTGCCACTGGCTTACAGTCAGGAAGTGAAATTCAAGCTCTGACCACGAAAAGACATGCATTAAACATGCATTTCTGGACAAGTGAAATTATTGGACACAAATATGACAGCCTTGATGCTCATTTACACTGTCTTTACCTACAGAATGAATATGAATATGGCCAATGTTTAGACAATGTATCCAATAGGGCAGCTTACAACGTTTCTTACAGCATCACATATGGCAATGTTGGATGAGATTATGATGTTCTCCCTGATACAAGAAAGGTCAGAGGCAGTGGTGTAAACTGCATTTTAAAGTTTTGTCATAAGTTCCTTGGCTACACCCCCCACAGCATCCAGTAGATTTGTTCCATTCTGTCCGCATCCATAAACATTCAGCAACACGCACAAATACAGAATACACACGGCTGCTCCTGCACCTGTATCTAGCCCTGATCACGAATATGTCTTTACGCAGTTCCTTTGGGCGCTTTCCTGCTTCTCCAAAGTTATGTAGTGCAGTTAGCAGCATGCTGAACATGGATTTGCTGTGACAGACCTTACCCCTACAGCTGGGAGTGTAATTCATGTTTACACCACTCATTCACACAAATCATTCACACAAATCATACTTTGAGCTTCCCCTCTAATCGATAACTGTACATATGCATTTGTTGAACTGAGACAAACGTAGTACAGTAACACAGAAGGATTTTGTATGAATGTGTGTGGGGTTTTATGCAGTGTTAGACAGTTCTTTTGAGTGGTCTTCTGCAGCTCCACCAAAGTTGGGCCAGGAGTGGCAGCGAGAGAGAAAACACACTCCCTAGTAAAGTTAGTGTAGAATCAAAATGATTCTGAAGTTGAAATGGCTACATAATGGAATAATAAACATTCGTTTTAGATCTTTGTAAACACTTGTCAACGACTTTGTCAATGTTGATGAAGTCTGATTAAGTTGCTTGACTGAAAATCAGCAGCCACACCATCTGTTACATACTGTACCTACATAAACAGCCAAAAACACATTCTGCGTTTTGCTCAAACATTACTATTTTGCAGTTTTGCAAAATATTTGACGGGTTTAAGGACCTTGACAATCAGAAGGAGCATCCACACCTCTGTAAATCCCTTCCATCCTCTGCCACACTCCACTCTGCTTTCTAGACTATTCTTACCTCGTTTCCTAGCAAAGCAGAAACACATGCTTCAGACGCATCACAAATGGCAGTGAGGTCATGACCCCCCTCCAGGGCAAGCACCAGGCGGCCGCCGGCCAGGCCCATCAGCTGCTTGGTCAGGTAGCCAAAACCTGCCCAGGGGAGAGAGAGAGAAAATGTGGGGTGAGGGTTAGAACTGGCCCCTGAAGGCTCTGCCGCCTGGCCCTCGATCAAAGAAGCTGGAGTCAGAGCGAAGCGGGGAAAGAGGGAGGAAGGAAAGAAAGAAAGAAGGGGTATTACATCATATTTTCTCTTTCGCAAGGAAGGCACCTAGGATTTAGTGGGCCTAAATGCATAATACAAGGCAGGTTTAATTTTAATAAATGTGGCTCAGGATTTCGGCTCCAGGCTGCGTTTGATCTTTGTTTGAATATATGCATCCTGCTATACTCCATTCAGGCCGCTCTGATGATCTTAATGCTCTGATATATTCCTCTAAAGCTCTCGGGGCCTTTCAGATTCTGCTGATCGTGAGTGATCGGTCAGGGCAGCACAGCACAATATAGCGCAATAAACTCTGACCAGTATACTTGCACTCTGACCAAAAGGTTCACTGACAGAACACTGAACATCAGAAACTGGGTTTATGTTTGCGGTCAGTGGGTAAATACTCCAGATAAGTGTAGAGTTAAGTGTAGTTTGTGTTTATATGTTCACTGTAAATAACCAGATAAGCAGAAATTGTGTGTGTGTGTGTGTGTGTGTGTGTGTTCTACACAAGTCTAGATAAGAGGGTCTTGTCACAGGCCATTGGACTGTCAGGAGACTGTTTTGAAACGCGTGTGAAAGTAGACTTTATCAGCAGTACTGTTGCACCAGCATGTCACACTGAAATTAAACTACGCTGAATGGTCATAGGGACATTAAATCAACCGGAATGCTCTCTGTAATTGCTCTTACCTGCAAGAAATGGTTCTAACTAAAATCATGTGGATCTTGTGGATGAAACCATGTATTTGGAAGTATTTGGATGCAACCAACAGTTTTTATTGCCTCCTTCAGAAGGTTTTCATACATATTCCACGCCATTAACCCAGTCTCAGACAGACAAACCAGTCTTCACTTTTAACTTTTGTTAAACATTTCTAAATGTTGGGACAGAGCTGATCTGTCAGTGTGACTGTCCCAATACCAATATTAGAGACAACAGTGACTGTCAGAAAAACAGAACAGAATTAAATAAAATAAATAAATCTAATCTAATCTAATCTGATCTAAAATCAGGTATTTAGTCCGATTATAATATGTGGTCCAGACAGTCATTGGCTGGACTATTTGAGAGAGAAATGAGGATGGACTGAATTGAACATTACAGAGTTTACAACATTCTGTGGCTTTTCTGGCAACAATACAGCGATGACAACTTTTTGACACCAAAACAAAAGGCTATGGGGCCCACACTGTGAGGAATCATCCCTCATGTTACACACTCTCGCTATGTTCACAGCAGCAGTTAAATCCGATGTCTCTTTAGGCTGTTCAATCTATCTTCTCAACATGATCTAAATCAGACATTAATCTGAACAGTTTAAACTCATAAAATGACACACATGTACAAAAGAACTGGTGTTGAAAAACATCCCTTCTTCTCAGCTTGACTGTCATGATAACACTTTTTGTTTGGACTATATATTGTTCCAGAAATTACAGTGATAAACGTATTACCATTTTATGACCATTATATGCCACTGAAATAATAATAATAATAATAATAATAATAATAATAATAATAATAATAATAATAATAATAATAATAATAATAATAATAATGATGATAATAATAATAACAATAATAATAATAATAATAATTATTATTATTATTATTATAATTAAACATTTTAAATGAAAAATATAAAAGAAATTACTGTAATTTTCCACCCAATTTGGAAGTGCCAATTACCCAACCCCATTAGGACTCTTCACATATCACGTATGATGTTCCTGACACTTGGAGGGTGAAGACAACCACATGCTTCCTCTGATACATGTGAAGCCAGCTACCACTTCTTTTGCAAACTGCCACTGTATCAATGATGGGCCAACATGTTGGGAGGAAAGGGCCAGGTCACCAATTCTGATACAATGGCTAATAGGCACGGGTGCTGACCAGTATCACACTAGGTGTTGTGTGGGGAGAGCATGCCATCTACCAACTCAGAGAGAGCACAGCCACTTTTCCTCTCTGTGATTCAGACTGGCAGTGGCAAGCAGCATGACCTGGGATTAGTGCATTAGACACTTTTCATTTTTACCGTATTTTCCTGACTATAAGCCGCTACTTATTGCGGCTTATAATGAGGTGCGGCTTTTCTGTGGATTTTTCTTCACCCGCCAGGGGGCGCTTTAGCAGAAGCTCTTCTAAGGCTGTTCAACTCCGACACTGAAGACTGAAGTTTCAGTGCGCAGGAGGACGATGAATTAACCAATCAATAACTTTTCTGTTTTGTTTGATCAGCACTATTACTTTTATGCTACAGGCACCGTTCAGAAACTAATCAGTTCATTTATGTTCAGTTAAACTATGTTATCACTTCAGTAGATATCAGTGGCTTTTAGCCCGGAGCGGCTGATATATGTTACTTTCCAGTTTTTTAAAAAAAAACTTTGCGGGTGCGGCTTATATTGAAGTGCGCTCTATAGTCCAGAAAATACGGTAATTATTAAGACTATTCAGGCATTGGAGCTGGATTGGATTAGATTTTTTTAATTATCCTAAAAATAAAACAAATAAAATGAAACCACTGTTTTTAACCAGTCAACATACCAGCTCATTCATGATAATGTGCTCTGCTCAGTAAGAAAATTTGAATTGTGAATCAGATGTGAATCGGATTTCAATACCACATATAAAAGTTGACCAAATTGAAAGTGACTGAGATTCAGTGTGTTTTTTGCTGTTCACACTAGCACACAGATAACCCATCTGTATTACGTGATAGAAAAGATTTGTGTAAGAACATAGAATTAGTACGTAGACTTAGTCAGAATTAGACATCAGAGATAGAGGAAAAAAGCAAGGCAGATTTGTTTTTAAGACATGCATAAAGTGAGCATGGAAACGGGTTTAAACGGACTGTTTTATACAGCTCGTGGTTCAGTTCACTTTCTTAGCATCAATTAGTTCAGCCAGGACAGTTTGGCAAACATATGAATTCAAACATGTGAACCCTTCACACGTGCCTGGGTCTCAAACGCCACAACAATGTTTCTAATTTCGTGAATTTAACTGCTTACATAAGGACATACGGTACATAAGTATGGTTTTTGGTGTTAGATGTAATCTCCAAAGAGCCTTTTCAGATTGGATAACAGTTAACTTTTGGTCCTTTACAAGTTTTCAAATCTCCTGAGCTTAGATTAGGAATGAGAGCAGAATGCCTTATGGGAGAAAACACTTGGTTAAAGTATGAGGAGAGAAAGAGTGCCTCTCTGTCTCTCTGTGGGGCTGAGCTGTGTGGAATACTCAGGGGAATAAGGTCTCTTTGTTATTGTGGCACTGGGACGTTACAAATTCAACCAGAATAACAGCTTTTAGACAGGAAAAATAAACCTTTGCCTTTTGCCGAGCTGAGCAGCAGAGCAGTGTGTGGTGTGATTTTCCTCTTCTCGCTCCGGCCACACAGACGGGCCACAAAAAAGTGAGAGAGAGAGAGAGAGAGAGAGAAACAGAAAAAAAGAAAAGAAAAAAGAAAAAGAGAAAAGGAATACAAAAGAAGGATAGGGAGAACAAGAGTGAGTGAGAGAAAGACAAAAGGAAAGAAACAGAGAGACTTCCACGACAGTGACTAATGGCTTTGTCATGTTGTGTTGAAGTCTGGAGTGTAGGAGGAGAGGGACGCTTCGGAAGTGAAGGAAAGAGGAATGAAAATGAAGAATGAAATAGATCAGCACTACTTCAACACTCACACTTAGCCGTGAGTCTGTATCCCCCCAATGGTGGCGCGTGGCCCTCCACGGCGTCAAAACCCGAGGAAACCAGCACTACGTCGGGAGCAAACTCATTAGCGATGGGCATCACCACTGTCCTGCAGAAAAGACAAATACACACAATCAGTGAACCACCAACAACAGGAAACACTAGGAAAAAAACAGGGATTGTCATTCTCTCAGCATCACTCACTCATTCAGCAATGTTTCTGTTTGCAATATAGCACAAAACACTCTAGTCACCCCATTCATACTTATGGAAAAGGGGAATGTCTAACATGGAGCATAACAGATTGATGCAAAACCACATTTCACAAGCATTAGTTCCACCTGAAAACCTTGCATGGCATTGTGGGAGCTGAAGTGTATTATCATTATGGTAACTCTACCTCTACTACTTTTTCCAGTTTAGTTAACTGAACATGGCAGATTTGATCAAGACAGATTGTCACTGTTGGACAGTTTTAGGGTGTGTGTGGTGGTGGTGTTTCTGTATACACTCACTGCCAAAAAATAGAGGGATGAAGATTACAATGCTATGCAGAAGGAAGGCTTACCAGGAACAATATGACTCAAACTTTTGACTGATAAAGGCGTTATTTATTGAGCTACACAAAAGTAGTACAAAAGTAGTCTCTCTCATCAGGTTCCTAATGGTGTCCTGTGATAGTCCATTCCATGCACCTTGAATATTCTCACTTGATTCCTGTAGATTTTGCAGGAAGGTGGAGTGTCGACCACCATTGCAGTCTTTGTTAATGTTGCATTTTGGAAAATCTCCCTGATCCTTCATTTTTCTGGTGTGCGCCAACAGCGCACTACAGTAATAGACCATCAGACCATCCTGCTTTCTGGAGTCCTATGATGCAACCCCTCTCAAACTATTCCAACTACTCAAAATACTTTCATCTTCTCCAGATTATAATTCACTCACAATGTATGCTACCAACACAAAAGCACGAGTCAGAATGGAAAGCATGCACAACTGTACAAATTCAGGTACAACTTCTGACTATGAGTATGTGTGTGTATAAACATACACTATACAATAGCAGTCAATGTAAAAAGGTTTCATTCCAAGTCATTTGAGAGTATTTTGGACAAAAACAGCAAGTTTGTTTGTGTGACAATGACGATGTAAATTCCACAGCACAGTGAGCAATCAGTACTTTGGCAAATATAACAGCTGATAAACTCTTACAAGCTTACTCATTCTGTCTTGCAAAAGGCTTTCATTTCTGTTTTGGATAGGCTGCTCTTGTTACATACACCCAGGTAAGCCTCACACAGTCTTGTGAATAAAAAAAAGAAAAAAGGCCAAGCAACATACCCAGATTGAACATATGATTCATAGAAGGACTGTGGGTTTAACGGCCCATTTTGTGGTGAGGCTATGACTTTCAGCCCAGAGCCGCTGCAGTGCACACAGCTCCACAACTCTCCCAGCCCGACATGCAGGACCGACCCAATGACAGCATGGCTGGGGTGAGTGTATGGCATAAAACACTCTCCCATCTGCCCTCTCTCGCTCCACTAACTCATAAACATACAATAAAAGAAGTACAGAAGACACAGAGACAAAAAAACAAACACACACACCCAGATGGAGGCTCTGATACCACGAAGCTTGGTGAACCTCATTAAGCTGTGTAAGGGTTATCAGAGCACATGTCAGCATGAGATATGCACATCATTCGGGTGGGAGGACATTATGGCTGAGCTTATGGCTATAAACTCCAACTGGCCGCCTCCACCATCACTGAAGCACACCCAGCTGGGCGGCTATATTAAGATCCATTAAGAGGCTGCGTTTGACTCGGAGCTGCAGCTGGGGAGGAACTGGATCTGGCCGGGCTTGGTGGGGCTGCTGAGGCTGCAGTTGGAGTTTCTCTCTGAGGATCTGGCTGGAGGACAGCAGCTCCCTGTTGCAGTGTAGGTGTAGGCAGATTATAGGCTGGCTTTGTGTTGCTTTCCTTAAGATGTGGGCAGGTCCTCCACAGCTGAGGCCTGTCCGCAAACACCAGAGCTGAGGTCAGGCTGCAAATATCCATCACAACGCTCAGCATATTCTTAAAGCATGACGTATCCTACACCTACAACATTGCCTCGTCCCAATTGCGCTTAATAATGACTTTGGATGTATCGAATCTTGGACTTTATCCATGCGCCGGCATAGACCGCAAACATGTTTCATAACTGTCAGAGCTGTTTAACCTCTTAGACTGCAAGGGTCTGGATGTGGGGGGAAGGCTTCAATTCCACACTCATAACTTACACATTAGTTTCACAGTAACTGAAAGCTGTGTAACAGTTAATAAATAATAATACAGAACAGGGCAGGACTGGGCAGCTAAGCAAACTGTTAAATCATATAATACATGAGTATTTGCTTGTAAAAAGACATTATATGACTGCAGTCAGTGTGTAAAATGTAATAATGTATATATATTTTAATAAACAAGTTAGAAGTAAGTTTGGCTCCAAATTCCTCTTGCCAGAATGTGTTTGAATTCACCAGCAAACCACACAAACTTAAAAATGCATTTTTTAAGGTGTTGCTTGGACAAGGTAAAACAATATTTTAATGTAAACTGGGCAGCATGGTGGCCTGTTGGTTGGCACATTCACCTCTCAGCACTGGGGTCTTGATCAGGTGAAATGGCAACTGTAAATTGCCCTGGTGTGAGTGTGTGAGTGAGTGAGTGAGTGAGTGAATGAATGTATGTAAGTGAGTGAATGTATGCCCAGATACGGATTGGCACTCTGTCCTGGGTGAACCCTCTAATGCTCTATGCAGTACTCCAGATGGATAGTGCTGATTGTAAAGCGTCTTTGGGTTTGAAAAGCACTATATATCAATACATCCCTAATCAATACATTCAGCTACATTAGGTTGCACTCATTGCTGAAGCAAATGTGCAAATGAACGCACAGCTTGTCAAGTAACCGCAAAACAGTACTGACAATCTAATAGAACTCTGCAGAAGATTCATATGAACCTGCTGGCACCAAGTCTAAACTACAGTCTGAACTACAGGGGTGTAAATCCCCTCAGCATGCTGTAACATCTGGCAGAAAATGAACAGTATAGACAGGTACTCCAACAAAAGACTCCTTGATTTTGAAAGAACTAGAAATGAGCAGATGTCCTAATACTTTTGTCCATATAGCAGCAGAAAATGCCACATTTAAATTTGTTTCCTGTGGAAGATTTAACTTCTTTTCAAGAGAATTGGTGTGTTAAGAAACAGCTGTGTTAAACCTTTTGCATATAACTGTGTAAGCAGATAAAAGAATGAAAATATATATAAAAGTGTTTAGTTAGAATCGTGTTTGGTGCCCAATCGTTGTGCCAGTACCTCTTCGGTTTATTTGCATTGGTTCAGCAGCTCAGCTGTTGTAGCTGCCTGGCTGTGGGTACACTTTTATACAATCTGCTTGTCTCTTGGCTGTAGTTGCAAGTTCTGTGTTAGCGGCAGTGGTCAGTGTTACCCATTCTGCGGTGGCTATTGGGAACTGTACTTTGCTGACCTCAGGAACATGGCACTGGTGTACTGTGGGTGGGCCAGGGGCCCAGGGCCCAGAGCCTGAGACAACAGCAGCAGCTCAGGCCAGCCTCATTCTTTCCGTCCTCTCCTCCACACCTCGGTCACAATTACAGGCCTGCTGTGTGCCTGCATGTCCCAATATCACCACACACCTGCAGTGTCCTACTCAAATTTAGCGCCCACTTTGGTTAAGGTTGCAATTACTGCACAAGAAAAGTACAAATGTGTATAAATGGAGTAAAGGGTGAGTGGTAAAATACTTTTTATAATAACAGTGACAAAAGATTTGTATTTTGAAGAGGGGAAATAAGACTGAATCCCACCCGACTCTGTAACAACTGTAGACTCAAATAGCACGCTCTCACACTGTGCAATGGGATAGTAGATGTGCAGCTCTTGTGGCTATATGTGTATCATGATACAGGGGTTACGATTCAATACACTGTGAAACATTGTAATATTGTTAGCAAGATGATAATGCGAAATTTTAAATATATAAAATTACAAGAAAACTGTTGTAATGATGCATAACTTCTAAGTATAATTTCTCAGGGAGCAGCTCCCCAGGTGCTGTGGACAGGGCTGCCCACTGCTCCGGGCATGTGTGCTCACTGCCCCCTGGTGTGTGAAGTATGTATCACAATGTGTGGATGGGTTAAATGATTAATTGCTGTGTGTGCAAAACACAGTGGGTTAAAAAAGTATAATTACTTACACATTTTATGCAATCAGTGAGATTTGAAGACAGTACAGCACTGCTATCTAGCAAGTGGACTTTAAACATAAAGCAAAATCACAAATATTTAAAATTTAGAAATTTGGAAATCAATTCTGAAAGTCATTTCTCATGCCCACACTGTGGGAACTTAAAACCGGTGCTGCATGTAGAGGTTATGTCTCAGTCTGTGTGTGATGAGCATACTGGTGTGAAGGGAGTAGCTGTGTTGGGGTCAGAGTTCCAGTCATTTATGTTGGGCGCATCAAAAACAAGCTCCAAACGCTCAATAATATTTTCACAATCAACAGTGACTCTTGTTATTACATGTAGTGGTCACAGAAATGTGGCTAAACATAAGAGAGAACAGGACGAAGGAAAGTCCCTCAACAGCTGCTGAGAGAAGAAAAAAAAAAAGTGATGACTGCTCTCACTCTGAGTGAGGTTTAAGGTCACAATTTGAAATAATGAGGAATACTTATTCATTAGCACAGAGAGAAAAGCTGAGTCCTGCTCTCTCTCAGCCGGAGTCAGACTTTCCGCTGCAGGTGACGCCTCACTCCTGCGGCCTCCCAACCTGCCAGCAACAGCGGCGGCCCAACCACAGCAAAGTCTGCCTGCGTCTCTCCTATGTCTGGCCCGAGACACATGAAAGCATCGGGTCTTTACACGCAGCCCACAGGCACGCCGGTGGCTACCGCAATCCCGGAGCTGAGGACTGGAGCGATGCAAGAGCAGGATGGGCACTGAGCCAGGGTACCCCCTCCCACTGTGCACCACCCCCACCCCCTGCACCTCACTTTGAAGTACTCAGTCAGACGTGCCAGCGCCATGCGAATGTCAAAGCTGCTCACATCATCACATTCCTTGGTGAAGACCCCCCACTGAACCGCCAAAAATCCAAATCCAGATCAGTTCTTGGTGCGGCAGGCATATACACTACATGACACCCCTTCAAATGAATACATTCACTTACATTAACATGCACCCACTGCTGACACAGACGTGCAAATGCACACACAGCCTGTCTAAAACATGAAGCCATTTGCACCAAACCTAATGCAAGGCATGGTCTATAGGGGTACAAAGCCCCCAGCATTGGGCTGTGTAGCAGTAGAACTGTGTTCTCTGGAATTATGGTGCTCCATTCAATACTTTCAGGAAAAGTTGTGGAGTTTGGATCATCTAACATCTGATCCTCACTCACTTTCTTGTCACTGAATCCAATTAAATCCTCAAAACTCCAAAATCTAGTGGAAATGCTTCTCTGGACAGTAAGACGGTTACGCCAAAAAACAAACAAACATAAAACACCTTCGGAAGAAACGATGAATTGAGTGTCTCCCACCAACACACATATTTTATGTACCAAAGCGAGTCAGAATGGCCTGTTTATTCCTCTAAAATGAAATCCATTGTTTTTGGAAATGTGCCTTTCGGAAGGATAAATGTAAATCATAACAGTAGTAATTCCTTGTTCGAAAAGCTGTCCGGGATGAAATTTTACGGAACAAGTCATTCAGTTTGGAGTAGAAACATTAGGGATCTTGGAAAAATACACTGTAGCCCAACTTTCAGATGTCTGTATATTTTGGAAAGCTACTCAATAATACATTTGCTTCCTGAAAGCCAAGAAAAGCGCAATAATTCATATTTCCCCCCACGTCGTCTGCTGCGTCCGATAACTCTACAAACTGTCCGCAGTAACAACACTGCTTATCATTTTAACATGAGTGGCTGAGCTAATCTGCAGCAGGATGAATTAGCAGTCATTTATAAACATATTAAAATGTAACATCAAAAGAATGATGTTCAGAACAGGCTGTTTTTGAACGCATTGTGGATCATAGGCACATTTTGAAACCTGACAATGTTTACATACTACTTTAAACTCGTATTTCCAAAGCAAAAGAAATTGTGTTTTCTACAACATGGTTCTGTTAAAGAGCATGCATGAATCACACCATGTCTAGGTTGGGAAAAAGAAAAGAGCTTCACTAATTAGGTTATGGATGCTGAAATTTATGATCCACAGAGTGGGAGCCATCCAAACGTAATGTCTCCACAGAGCGCTGGCTCACGTTTGCTGTTTTACTGCCTCCTGTCTGCTGATGCCCGATATAATTCCTGATTTCTAAGCGAATCAAACAGAACAGAGAGGGGATGATTCATCCTCTGGACCACACAGATGTACTATGAAGACAAATTATAGCAGACTGTGACCCTCGGGAGCCTCACATATTCCTCACACCTCACAGACTCCAGACACCAATGGTCCTTTCATAACCCCACTTCTTCACGCTCATCTCTGCAGGTCCTAACCTGGGCCGAGGCCTGTGTGATCTTTTCCATGGAAGCAGAGGAACAGACCAGGAGAGACAGCCCCTCAGGACACTGGTGAAAATGGAGGGGATGAGTGGGTGGAGGGGATGAGTGGGTGGGTGGTTTAGTTAGAGGAGACCTCAATACCGAACGTATTAAAACACACCCACACACCCAACGCTGAGCGGGCATCTGTGTGGGTCCACCTGGCTTTTCTTCTAAGCTCAAGTCCTGAAGAGCAGGCTCATAAAAGAGAAAGCATGCCTCGTTAAGCTAAAGAGAGCAGCCCTTAATAATCACTAAGTGTTCACCCAGACCCCCTCATCAGCCATGAACACAATCCTCCGTTCTGCCCACCTCACAGCCAGAGCCCTCACAGGATCTTAAGGGGGTGGGAGTAAAGGTTTCACACTAGGATCCATAGAGGTGAAGCTGCAGGTTTAAATCCAAAACAACTCTAGTGAATGTTGGGAAACGTGGAAAATTGGGAAGTAAACAAATGGCCCATTTTCCACAATTTTCAAGGGTTCTTTAAGAAAATAAAACACTTCTGTGTAGGACCATGACAACTTTAGCTCTATTCAAATGGGATTAGGGGCTGAATTTTACATGAGGTGGTGAAAAATGTTACTACAGGACGTCTGGAACATTTCAGATCAATTTGCACAGAATAAGAAATTAATGAGATTTACAAGCAGACGTCACTTCCAAAAAAATGCATAACACGTGGCTTAACCAATGATAAATGATTAGAGGATGATAACCAATCTTATTATTCCACCATACTTACAATGAATTTGTAGTTGGCAGCTACATGTCCATTACACATATGCAGGCTACAGGGTGAAGGCGTGCACGGCCCGTGCTGTGTGTGCACTAGGTATGGGCCCGCCTGAATGTGTCCTCTGATCCCAGCACTTTATTTTTCCCCAGTTTTCACAATTTCCTCCAATAATTAAAAATAGATGAAAAGTAAATGGAGGGAGAAACCAGCAAAGGTCAATATAATTAGGCTGTGCAGCACATCCATTATACTTTCTTTTTGCTTAACAATGCCAGGATTTTACAAACAACAAAGGATTTTACAGTATTTCAAATACCCATCATACTTATTAGTACTTGAGCCATCTTCACTTACGGGTTACATCAGGATCCATTTTTCTATTATAATATAAAGGTCAGTCTTTTCCACTGCTCAAATTTCTTAAACAAAATTAATCCACAGTATCTTAGTTGGAGGATCCTGCTGCATCCATTTTCTTGCTATAGTCTTTTTGCTGCCAATAATATTGTAAGTAGGTATTTATAATTCGTCCCTATTAACTGAAGCACCTTTCAAAATACAGGCTCATCCATGGAAATTCATAACCTATAGCATTACCAATATCTTGCCCAAAAAGACACCACTATGGAGCAACTGAGGTGTTCAGCCATCTGTATACTGCATTGTCTACAGCACCATCCCAGAGGACCCTCTTTATCCATCAGGACAGTCCTTTTGGGAGTAGAGAAGGACCTAACCAAGCATTTCCAAATATCCTGGCAGGTTCATATGCAATTGTGGCTGTATCCAAAGTAGATATGAATGCTTGCCAGACTTGAATGACCTGAGGTATCTATGCCCAAATCTAAATGCTTCAACAAGCATCTGAGAACTTGAGAATAAACTTCTTTTTCACAGGATATGACAGAATATTAACACACACTGATTTACACAGGATTAATATAACCTGAGGTTGTTTTGTGGCTTGCTTTACAAAAGTTAAGTTGATGCGGGAATGTATGATCCTTAAAAATGACTGACATTGGGATGGTACTAAAATTACTCTGGTAAAACCAATCCTGTACAAATAGGGTTGTTCTTACAGTCTAAAGTCTAAGCCAAGGGGAAGACTGGAATCACTCTCAGCTCTTTATTCAGCTTGATTCTGAGTCAGAATTAATGATAACTGTTAGAATCCCACTGTGTGTTTAGTGGTTACTGCAGGCCAGTACCCCTACAGGACTGCTGAAAGTACACACTGTGCTTCTCTCAGTGGTTTTAGCAGTGCCAGAGGAACTCTCAGTAACTCTGTATGGTCTTTCGTCTCTTACCCAAGAGCTTCTTAGAAAACCACGAGACACCCCAACAGGCCCAACCTTACTCCCAATAGGATGAGTCTACCCCTCCTCACCGTAAAACGCTCACCCTTCTCAGAAAACCATGAGAAATCTTCCCTCTGGCCCTTCCCCCACTGGGACAACATGGCCCCCTCTTATTGGAGGTGAAATAGCAACCACCCCTCAATTCTGTTCCTCAAGAAATGTTCAGTAAACCATGAATCACCCGGCTTGGTCAAAACCATGATGGTCCCTGACATGTTCTGCTCCAAATACTTAGTCTAGTATTACCTCAAATGAGAGTCAATTCTCCAGACGTGTTTCAGGCATTTACAGGGAATGCTCATTTGATGACTCACTATCAACTAAATAGACGAAAACAGAGCAGGAAGTCAAAGGAGAAGCCAAAAGAAGAGAAGCTTTTCCATGCTCACGCACAAACTGTTCACTAGTGTGGAACACCAAGCCATATCCACTGGAGGAACAAGGCAAATCCTCATGAGATTCAGACCTTTGACGAAGTTATAAATTATGGACACCTCCCACAAAATCACCTAGGATCCCCAAAGTGTCCCTTCGTAGGGATAAAACAGTCATCACTTTCCTCTCATTCATGGGCGTTGGCAGGGCAATCGGGACCAAGTCAGAGGAAGGGTGTGGAGCTGGAACATGGCTTGGCAGGAGCCACTTTTTGGAAGACAACAGATGGATTTTTATCAAGACGACACAGTGATGCTACACCAGACAGAGGCCAGGCCTTCTTGTGCACATTTTCCAACACATATAGACACACAGTTTGGAATCCGGCCCACCTGCGACTGATTCAACTCAAGATTAACACAATTCCAAAGCAAATAAGGTATTTTTCTTTAAATGGCACAGACAAGAGACACACAAATCTCCCTCGTTACACTCTCATCCGCTCCACCCAGAAAACCTGGGTTCTAAATCCTCCTCTCACGATCATCATCAAAGGTCTTGTTGAGGAAAATGTCAGCCGCACGAAGAAGACACCAGACACCATCCCAGAAGACAGTTGCCCAGGATTTAAGACCGGTAATTAGCAAAAGCCTATACAGCTTCCCCAGAACCGGACTGAGACAAATTGCGGAGGCAGAGAGTAGGACTGGGGACCACAAGCTGTCCAAAAAGTGATCCATCCCTGCAATTCCACCTAATTCCCAAGAAGAGGCATGCCAACAGTGGTTTGGGGCAACAACAGGCCTCACGTGTAAACTCAACAGGACCCACGAAGGGTTAATACTATCCAGGGCTATCTGTCAGGCTCAAAGGCTTTTCCAATCTCTCCCCCTGTTCAAAAAAAAAAAAGTCAAGAAAGAACGAAAAGGAAAAGAGGGGGGGAAAACACTTCAAAGCCTTGTCATCTGGCATTGCGGAGAGCTGGTTTGAATTAACTTCAATTCTCCTCTCTGTTTCCAAGTTCATGGCGAGAATGCTTGGGCTTCTGGTTTTCATTAGAGCCAATTTTCTTATCTTTTTTCTCCCTCTTTCTTCATCTCAGGCTTGATCCCCTGCAAATGCAACGTGGCACTGGCTGTAGCTGAATAAGAAGGTGCTGCCCGCGAGGCACGCATTGTCTCGCATGGCCCCCAAAACACCGTTGAGAGGAAAATGAGGGAAAAAATAGAAAGGGAAGTAGATGGGGTGGAGAGGGAGACAGAAAGAAAGATGGTTTTTGTTTACACCAGAGAACCTTTGTATTTATCTGATCTTCTCCTCTGTTTGGTTAACTACAGATTGTCTCCATTCAGATTTCATATCATTACATCACTGCTGCATTATTTAGCATGCAGAAACAGAATGAGAACGAGAGAGAGAGAAAGAGAGAGAGAGACAGAGAGAGGGAGAGAGAGAGAAAGACAGAGAGAGAGAGAGAGACAGAGAGAGCTAACAACTAAGATGTAGGTGATGGAAAGAGTGGGGAAAGGAAGGAGTGTGTGCGGGAGAGTGGGAACAGACAGACAGACAAAGGAGAGATATATGAACTGTTGTGCTCTCCCTCCCCAGTCTCTGGGGAAAGATAAATCAAGGCTGTGAGAATGGTGCAGTGCTGTGCGATTGATCAGAGGAGCCAGGCCGGGGTGGGGTTGGGGGTCGGTGGTGGCGGCTAACTAAATAAGAAAGAGTTGGAGCGTCTGAGAAGGGCGTTCCCTCATTGAGTTGGAACTAAGAGTCGCCAAAACAGGGACTCAGTGTATCGGCCAATTGCCAAGTCCTTTGTGTGTTGAAGCAGGTGTGTTTGTGAAAGGTGAGCACTGGTGGTGTGTGCAGTGCTGAGATGCTGCGGATGTGGAACTGGAGTGTCTACAGACTTTACTCCAGTGTATTCTGGACAGAGAGAGAGAGAGAGAGAGAGAGAGAGACAGAGAGAGAGAGAGAGAGAGAGAGAGAGAGAGAGAGAGAGAGAGAGAGAGAGAGAGAGAGAGAGAACAGGGATTTGTGCTGCTTGAACCCCACCTTCTGAAACTTATTCTAGGTTCAAATTGGATTACACTAATGGCTCATATCAAGTTGCTGTTGCAGACTGAAGCAAAGTGCTACTCTTTAGTGGTTTGGGACACACTGACTAACACATACAATATGGCAGAAATTTCTGCTGGCCCCACTGAGGCGTCAAGAAAGGATGAACACAACATCAGCTGTGCTTCCTAATGCAACATTACAGCATTTACAGCACCAACTTTCATCAGTCTGATAGGAAAAGGAAAGGAAGAGATGGGAAGAGAAGGAAAGAGAAAGAAAGATGAGGACGGAAGAGGCCGGACGAGAAGATCAGAAGGTGAGGACAAAAGAGAAAAAAGATGAGGACAGAAGATAAGATAAGAGACGAAGGGAAGGACAGAGTAGAGAGGAGAAGAAAAGAGATGTTAATATGATCAAACGGAAGAAGAGCAGAAAAGAGGTGAGGACAGGAGACAAATATAAAAGATAAGATGAGCAAATAAAAGAAAAGAAAATTAGGACAAAAAGGAAGGACAAATAGGAAGAGCAGAAACAAACACATGGGAAGAGAAGAGAAGAGAAGAGAAGAGAAGAGAAGAGAAGAGAAGAGAAGAGAAGAGAAGAGAGAAGGTACAGTAATCATTATGAATGGGTTGGTTGTATGGGGCTCTGTGCCAGGGTTCAGTGTGTTGGACAGGCAGGAGGGAGTGTGAGTGAGTCATCTAGCAGCTCAATGAACTGAGTTTGAGTGTGAGAGAGCAGAGCCACCATACACTGCTGCGTGGCACACTGGGGCTTCTCTGACTAACCTGATTCATCCTCCAACACCTCAATCAGTAACACTCAGAGCCCCGTAAATTACACTGAGCAGAACTGCACAGATATGAGTGTAAATCTAAATATAACCCACCAGCTGTTCACCCCACTGCTTTAGTGAAACCTGTCTTATGAACAACATTACCGCAGGTACATGCTCGAGCTTCTCCTCACTGGCATTTTATTTACTTGAAGTGAGATTACATGGGCTGCCACAAGCATTTACACCATGTTTTATTATTCAGTTATTGGGTAGAACAAGTCATGAGCTCACATTGCTGATGTCAGCATTAATACATATAACAAATGCTCATCTCAGGACTCAGGACTTTTCTACAGATGGAAACTTTCAGTGCTGAGCTGGATTTTGTATAAATCTTGAGATATGAGTTATTTACACAAAATATTGAAAATACTGAGATTATACCACAAAATATTCATATTTTGACAAAATAGATGCTCCTCACATTTTTGCTGAACCTGGGACTTTCACCTTCTCTAACAGGGTTCAGATCTATGGTAACTCTGCTGCTTTTGGAAGCTGCTAAACATGAAAATCGTAAGCCTAATCCATTCTGCACTGAAGCACCGTTGCCATAATCAGTGTTCTATGGCAGGGGACGACCAATGGGCAATGAAACACTCTCTAGTGATCTGCAGGCCATTCCTCGGGGAGGCAGAAGTCCATAATGGGCTGGTGATGGTACTTGAAATCATAAAAGTACTTTAAATGATTTAGTATAAGTAGAAATTGTGAAAATCAATCATGCTTATAAACAACAAACTTTTTCAACATTAGCGGTTTGAGATGCAGCTGCTGCGCCTGATACAGACAATCAGCGAACCAGAGATGTAGAATTGTGGAATCCATCTGGAAGTACTGTAAATACATACACAAACTCACTGATCTGGACTATTGTTTTAGCCTTCTTTGGCTCCAAAACATCTGTTATTATAATTAATGAACATCCAGAACAGCAGACAGCCTATAGATCTAGAATGCCTCCTATAAAGTTATACATATATAGAAATACATATACACAAAAACCTGTCTGCCTGTGGATCATTTTAAGTACAGACACTGGGACGGTCTGAGGTCAGTGGGTGATTCAGGTCGAATGCAGCTGGCATCACTTAGGCCCTGCGTGCGGAGCCTGTGCCGGACCGGTCCTGAGCTGTTTATCAGCGACGTGGAGAGATTTACAGCGCCAGACAGACAGGAAGATGGTCTGATTGGGGCATGAACAGGGAGGAGTGGAAGGAGGTGAAGAAAGGGATGAGCACGGATCATGTGGGTTTATCACAAGCCCGCTGTGGGCTGTTTATCATCTGTCTACCTGCGGGATCAGACTGAATGCGTTGGCCGTGGATTCCCCTCTTCAAAGCACCTGGCCAAAGGGTGTCTTGAAAGGGTCGTGTGCCTGCGCCCACTCATGGGAGGGGGGTGCAAAGGGTTATTAATAGGCACAGACACCAGAGCTAATGGGGCTCAGCCCCATTGGCACGTCCTCAAAGACTACCATCAGCTTCTGCACCGAGATAAAAGATACTAGCCAACAGATGAGAACTGCTTAAACAAATTGTTACAAGACCTTGTTTTGGAACCTTTCTTCCCACTGCGTACTTCTATATGCTTAAAATCCCTGTGAAAATCAAGAGCAAGTGCAGGAGCTGCTCTCGCCACATTCTCCTCAGCTGTCAGGCTGGACTTAGGGCAGCTATTATAGGAAGTGTAGCTCCTTAAATCTGTGCACAGTAGCACAACACCTCTTCCACTTTGCCTTCTTTGAAATTCAGATTTACAATGTGCTGCTAGCTACCTGGAGGCTTTAACAGGCTTACGAAGAGCCCTGCCATCGATATTCGCCGGGTGTTAGAGCAGCAGCTCTGGGGGTCAGCAGGGCTGGTGCATGTCTTGCTGATTGTCTGCCTCAGGCTTACACACAGTAAAACGGAAAACAAAGCATCCTGAGATGTGAGGTAAAGGCTGATTGCACCTTTGAAAGATGCTCTCTGGCTGAGAGGCCTTGGCTTGTTGTCCATTATGGTGGACCTCTATGCAGCACTTCTATCCTCGGTCATAAAAAGTGTAGACTATATGATAGTTATGGGCAAGGCTGGGCAATATATCGATATCGGAATATAAACAAAATGAAATATGAGCTCAGGCGATATAGTTTAATTCACATTTTAAGGTTTTTTAAATAATGTTATGTTTCTATCTTGCAGAAATCTTTTTTTTTCTGCTCACTTGCTCTGCTCCACTCCCTGCTCTCAGCTCCTACTCTATTCTGCTCCATTCGACCCCACTTGCACTCTCACCTACACACTATGGAGGTGGCATAAGACTTAGTGTGTGTGTGTGTAAAGATGAATTGAAGATTGCAATATGTTTAAACACAGTAAAAAAGATAGAAGAATGATTTCACAGGGTGTCCGAATTGTTTCACATTTTACTTTTTTTGGCATTTATGTCTCCGTTCAGCTACAATATATTGGGATCCCTGTAGCTGCACACTCAATAGTATTGATGATACCCATGATATGCTCATAAAGCTATACCACCATATATACAAAGGAGCAAAACATATCTTCATCTTTCCCACCCACTGTGAAGGTCTATAATGAACGATGAGGCACCCAACAGGCAGTGGCAGGAGTTTACACACACACACACACACACACACACACACACACACACACACACACACACACACAAACACACACACACTTATCTACAAGCCTCAGAGAGGTAGGCTGTTACCTGAATGCTGCCAGATACTCTGTGTCGCCCATGGGAGGTTCCAGGCCACCAGTGAAGGCCATGTTTACATTGAAACCCAGGCCAGGTCCTGAGCCCACCTAGTATAGAGAAACACATGTACAGAAGTAGTCTAAGAAAGTATCAATGCTGTAGTTTAATGTTCAGAAGTAGATCAGAGCTGTGATTAAGCTTTGGTTCGTAGCTTAGTAGGGATGAACATTTTGATCTCATGGAACTAAATTAATTAAGCAGGTGAGAAAGGACCCACTGCAGTGTCTTTTGGGGAGCCTGTATATATTACTGTAGAAAGATCAGTCCAGACACCAACGAGTGGTGTCCAAATTTAGCTTCTTTAGTTCAGCACTGAACCTAAACAGCCAAGGTCGCAAACAAACACTAGAAGTTAACATTCAACCATATTGTTTCCGCAAGTACACGCCCTCACACATCGCTTAACTTGCTCAAACCACATCCAGGTTTTTATTAACGTCACAAAGGGTGTTGTTTAGTGCAGTGTGACTTACTGTAAACTATAAAAACACTAAATGAACTTCTCAGAATAGCCAAACATTAGGGACAAACATTATGGACAACTTTAAGCTTTATGAGACACTATATAAACAAAAGCATTGAGAAATCTGCTCATTCATTGCCTCCACCAAAATCAAGGGCATTAAAAGGGGTTTATCCTACTTTTATTGGGAGTAAATATTTCTACTCTTTATATTCAATTCTGATACACTACGGAGGATTTAATTGTATTCAACGACAGGAGCATTTCTGAGCTCAGAATGTTGAATGATCACTATCAAATCACATCCCCAACTCATCCCAAAAGTGTTTGGATGGTGCACCATCATTCCAGAGAACAGTTTCACTGCTTCACAGCTCCATGCCTGGCATTAGATATGGTGCCAATAGGTTCATGTTTGCCTGCTCCAGGGAGTCTATTCTATTCTAATGGCAGCACTTCACTACAGAGATTACACAGCTTGTGTGTGTGCATTTGCACACCACTGTCAGCAATGGGTGCAATTTTAAGAAGCTGAATGTACTTAATTAATTACAAACGTGGACAGAAACAACATAAATTGTGAACAAAATAGATGCAATTTGACATGCATGGTTAAAATATCTGTAAGTTATACTGTCCAAAACATAGACATAGGATTTTAACCCCTTAATCCCTCAACGTAAGCTGACACTCATTCACTTTCATAATGACTTTACTGTCTTAACTAAAATCAGTTTCATAGGCCTCAAAATAGAAACCCTGCAGTACATACTAATCCAAACAGTTGCTGAATAACTGACAATAGTCTCTACATTAGGATTAATAATGGAATAACAAATCTAGAACTCCAGAACTTAAGCCAGCAGTGATTCTTTTCCTTAAACGCCCGTCAGAGTGCCTCAGCAGTCTAATGTGCTAGAACTACGGCCGAGGATCACAGGTTTGAATCATGCTGCTTGCCATTGGCAGCCGAAATCTTAGAGTTCCTCTGAGCACATTGGTTGCCCAGCAATGATGCAATAGTTTATAGTTGGGGGAGAAGCTGCATAATGAATGCAGTTACTAAATATTTCTAAAAAAAATTCTACACCCCAGAGCTTGTATGATACTATGTATGTGTGTGTGTGTGTGTGTGTGTGTGTGTGTGTGTGTGTGTGTGTGTGTGTGTGTGTGTGTGTGAGTGTGTGTGTGTGAGTGTGGACCCCCCCCCTCTTCTCCATGTGTGAGACATGATGACTCTGTGGCTTCTGACCTCATCAGGCGCTCCGCTGCCAGGGAAAAAGTTCCCGTCGTCATAACGATGAAGAGAAAGGTATAAGACATTGGGGTCACTGTAGAAAGCCTGTTGGGTCCCGTTGCCATGGTGAACATCCTAGAGGAGGGCAGTGGTTTCAACAGTTAGAATTTACCAGCAGTTATCCAAGTCTCTGACCGTCACCATAAATGCAAAGGGATGCATGTGGTCTTAGCTCATAGCCCATTTACTGATGAGAAGACAAGCCCACAGAACACTGCATGTTGGGCAGGTGACTCACAGCACAACAGACAAAGCAATGTATCCTTATGACAATGTCAAACTCAGATGTTATGATGGAAAACACATTTTTACGCTGCTGCATATTTGCACCTAAATTAAAATGTGTAAAGATTCTATTCTGAGCTCATTGTAATGCAACAGAGAGATTTAATAGCTCTACTGTCTCATCCCCTCTCTTTTGATGTGAGGCCCTGTGTGTCGCAGCCTGTGCTCCTTCTGAAGCACTGCGTGACAGACAGGAGGAAATTAAGGGCATTTCAAAGGCATCCTGAGACCCTAATGATCCCAGTAGAGTCTCGCCATCACGCCAGCAGGCTTCCGGGACGCCAGAGCCCGTTTCATGCCACCACAGGCCAGGCTGGAGAGGGACACGCACTGACCTACATACTGTAGCCTTTGGCTTCCTGTCACTGTCTATGTGGACAGCTACCCCAAGGCCAGACTGTTTCAGAAACGTAAGGAATCTGAACCGGTCTTGCTTAAGAGATGCTAACACACCTCCTACACACAGAGCAAGGCGACATGAGGACCAGGTTTGGGAAACACTGTATCAAGGTGAACCAAAATATGTGCACTTACAACTTGGTCATCTTGACTTCAGGTTCTTTATGAATTGTACTTTACTTTATGTACTTTATGAGTCTGGCCACTGCATTGTATTTAGAAAGGTGGGGCAGTACAGTGGCTACCTTTCCTCTCATTGAATCTATGACAGTTTTATATAACAATGAAAATTCCTGGTTTTATACATACCTGCTAAAACTGAAGGTTTGGAAGAAACATGTTGGAAATGATTAAATTTTATGGCTGGAGCAGAAAGTCAGATAACCTGCTCCTGAGATTTAGTGAACTAATTTGTGTGTGTAAGAAACTGCACATTCTAAAAATGATAAAAGCATAAAAAAACAAACATATTTTATGATTGCCATCATACAATCAGGACATCCCAATGCAGTGATTCTGTCTTTCTACCTACATTTAAGATTTTACCTTGAAAATTTGAATAATAATTAGCTCTTTCAGGAAAGTGAGGAGGTCAAGACAAATTCTTGTTTGTTAGTGTGCTGGTAAGATTCCCTACATGCCTATGACAACCTATGACAAGCTATATATATATATAGTCTACAACATGATGGTCTATATAAAACAACAAACTGAAGCTTTTTAAATGGCACTCACAGCCCACTGACCTAAATACTGCAATTGGTTTTGAATAGATAAGCTGTGCAAGCAAAACCCAGGACTGGCTACAAAAAGTGACTGCAAACTGAGATGACTCTGTAAGGTGCACATATTAATGAGAATGTGATTGGTGTATCTTATGAAACAGTAACTCTGCACAATAATTTCATGAACATATAAAATTTTATCTTTGATTAGCTACAGTCTATAGACATGGAAAATGTTGGCAGCCCTGGATTTTTATCTGTGAAAATGCACCATTTCTCACAGAAAAATATTGCTATTACACATTTTGTTATACAATGTTATGCACTGGAACTACACAAAAAAAATCAAAAAATTATATAATTCCGTGCAAATTCATAAAATGGGCCAAAATTATTGGTACCAACAACTTAATATTTGGTTGCACACCTTCTGGATAAAACAACTGAAATCAGTCGCTTCCTTTAAACTTCAACAAGCTTCTAAAACCTCTCCTTTTGCAAACTGCTCCAGGTCTCTCGTATTTTAAAGCTGCTTTCTCCCAACACCAATTTCACGATCTCTCCACAGGTGTTCAATGGGATTTAGATCTGAACTCATTGCTGGACACTTCAGAACTCTCCAGTGTATTTGTTTCTACCCATTTCTGACTGTTTTCTGAAGTAAGTTTGGGGTCTTGCTAGAAGACCCATGACCTGGGACACACACCCAGCTTTCTGACATTGGGAACTACATTGCACACAGTTAAGGCACTCAGTGACAGAGGCAGTAAAACAACCCCAAAACATCTTTGAACCTCCATAACAAAGTTATTTACCCACAATTCTGAGAAGGTAACATTAATTGTGTTTGGCCTATTTTTGGAGTTTGCCTTTTTTCCTCTGCTTGTTTGTGTCATTCCAATAAACACAAATGAATTAAATGTGTATAACAAAATGTGCAATTGCAAAATACTTTGGGGAGAAATGGTTCATTTTTTAGAAATAAATCTGGGGGTGCCAACACTTTTGGCCATATATATATGTATATATATATTTATATATGTAGAGCACTCACCCAGTCCACTATCAAGATCTTGCTGACATTCAGTCGCTGCTGAAGAAGCTTGGCTGCGATGGCCACAGAGTTGAAATAGCAGAATCCCCTGTTATTTTAGTGAAGGAAAAAGGCCAGAAAAGAAGAAGAGAGAAAATAAGTGAGTGAGTGAGTGAGTGAGCATTGGAAGAGAGGGCATGTCAGCTGGTGTGCCATGTAGTGTGGCGTGTATGGTGGTGTGTTAAGTGGACCCCCTGGTCTAGTGGATTCTACCATTTCACTAATGACACCATTCACCCACAGAGCTCTGGCTTCACTTCAGAGTGAGAGAGCGGAGCTTTGGCCTCGGCCCCAGCCTTTACCAAAGAGAGACGGCGAAATACACACACAGCCTCAGCTGGGCCTGGCTCGCACTCACCGCAGCATCGCAACAGCCATCTTATTTAACCTTTTTCCACAGCATCTGTGGAACAATAAATCCATTTAACCTTTCTGTAATGAGGCCAGTTCAGTGGGAAGGAGTTTCTATAGGAGAGGGGGAAGCAGTAATATGGATCACTTACTCTGCAGGTATTCAAAGAGCAAATCCTAGAAACACACATGATGACCCTCAATCAGAACGCTCTTCAAAAAATCCAGGCATGAGTCAATATTTAACCCTTTAAACTGCTACACCACAGGTTGTATTATTCAGTACGGACATGGAAAACAGCACCAACTGGGTGAGATATTACTTTGTCGCAGGAGTGAGGAATGGACGTCTGGACCCACTGATAGGCCTATTCCATTTTAGAGGCATCCATTTAAGACCCTCTGCTGAATATTTGGTAATGCTGTACACTTTTGTCCAGGATTCTTTTTTGTTATGGTCATTGTGTGTATCTGGTGCAGGTGAGTTCAGAAGACATTTTAAATATACTGAAATAAGGATTAAATCTCAACACTACCTCTCAGACTCTTACCACTCCCTACACTTTTTGTTCTCTTTTTCTCACACACAGGCACAAACACACACACACACAGCTGCTGACTGGCATGTCTACTCTCTTACCTTGCTTAATCCATCTGTTTATCTTAGGCGTTCTTGTTGTCTGAGGTGTGAGCTGCACTGCAGTACCATTCAAATTTTAATTAATAAAAATCATCAAAACTCCACTGAGATATAATAATACATTAAAAACAAAATACCTGCATACTGTAGAACATATTACACTACTGTTTAATCATGATTTATTTGGTGTGTAATTTAACTTTAAAATTGACTGACACCTTTAATATCAGTATAATTCTATTGTATCCATTAATATGCATTATTAAAGCATAAGAAGAAGGAAGTGTGACTTGAAGCCTGGCTGAGAGGCACTAATGTATAGTTATTCTAGCATATAGTTTTCTACATTAATGTGGGAGAAACCAAATGGAGGAACTCACATAGGGGTGCTCTCCTCAGCATGGTGTCCTGGAGGCCGTACCACAGCAAAGCCATTCTGTAACCACAAAGCAGCAGACACAGCTGCATTAGCTATATCTATAGCACCACACACTGTATAGATACCAGCTTGCACACATGATTTACAATTAGAAACACACTTTACAGCCACTGCACTGCAGTAAAATGGATTTCAACCCCTGCAATCTGCATTTAATCCTGTGGCAGTGAACACACGTCAGTGAATCTGGACAGTGAGAACACACACTTGGAGAGGTGGGCAGCCATATCTTCGCTGTCGGACTGAAATTTTGTATCTCCATTTCTAACATTCTTCACTTTTTGACATATGAATGTTAAAAGTTGGCGTTTTGGAGACTTTTTGTGTGACAGTAACAATATCACACAAAAACACATACTTTTTAAAGCACACAAACAATTTTAGTGGACGTTAACCTGAGAGCCATGAAGTAAAAAAATGTATATAAATATTCTATACACACACACACACTTACAGTGTCTCTCACCCCAGTCCGACCCCTCTGACTATAAAAGCCTCATGCACAGCTTTGAGTTAATCGTTTTTCCATTTAGGGTCAGTGGACAGTCGTATTGCGGACGCCTCCTCGACATATGCAGCTGTCCCTGAGGACTACTGGAAGTACTGGGCCTCTAAGTCACTGCGCTCAGATCAGACCTCTTAGGAATACTGGAAAATGCTGAAGAGTGTGAGCCACTGCTAATGCCCTGACCCCAGGCCTTACACTCTCCACTGACTGCTCAGCCTAATGATGTTGAAGCAGCTGCGCTGCGCTGTTTTCCTACCTCACTCCAGAGGATATCGCTTTAGTCGGAGGCACAGAGGGAGGGACAGGGAGAGTGAGAGTGATACTTGGAGAGAGAGAGAGATGAAGAGACAGAGATGGAGTGGGTGAGGGGTTTAAATCGCACTTTATGGTCATTCTCAGTGGTGTCTTGAGTGTGGGCCTGAACTGCAGCACTGTGGCACACTGCCGAGAAGGTCTATTTTAGACTGGAGAGCAGCACTCTGAGGTTGCAGTCTGAGGTAGCACTGGGTAACGCTCTGAGGCAGCAGAGGCTAGCGGTCTGAGGTAGTGCTCTGAGGTTACACTCTGATGTTGCACTCTGAGGTAGCGCTCTGATGTTGCACTCTGAGGTAGTACTGGGTAATGCTCTGAGGTTTAACTGGGTTAGCAGTCTGACATTTGGCTCTGAGGTAGCGTATTGAGGTTGCAGAGGGGAACACACTGAGGTAGCACTCTGACGTAGCGTATTCAGATTGTGGAGGGTAACACTGAGGTAGCACTCTGACGTAGCGTATTCAGGTTGTGGAGGGTAACACACTGAGGTAGCACTATGAGGTAACAGAAGGTAACTCTCTGAGGTAGTGGAAGGTAGCGCTCTGAGGTAGTGGAGGGCAACACTCTGAGGTAGCGGAGGGTAGTGCTTTGAGTTAGTGCTCTGAGGTTGCACTAGGTAATGCTCAGAGGTGTGGCTCTGAGGTGTGTAGTGCTCTGAGGTAAAGCCCTGAGGTAGCGCTCTGAGGTAGTGCTGGGAGAGATGGCTCGGGGATAAAAGCCTGATACAGGGCAGTGTTTATTAGAGGTAAGGATCTGGTTTGTCTTTCTTACCTTTAGCTCTCCAGACGCCACTTTAAACACCAGTTCCACCACGGAGCCAACAGCCAGCCGCGCTGCACTGGAGGAGTGGACTTCATTCCAGATAGTGTCACTGTCCACCTGTCCCCACACACACACACACACACACACACACACACACACACACACACACACACACTGGTATGGAGAAAAAAGCAGCTCTGTGGATGCTGAAGCTTTTGTATCATCAGTGAATGGTCTCTGCCCTTAGTGCCATTAGCTGAATGGAGAGAGAACTACAGCACAGAGAGGTGTGATATTTGCTCGTGCAGATGCCATAGTAAACAAAACTGACTACAGTATTCACACAGAAGCAGGACGATCTTCCTCACACATTGGGTGTGTAAACATTTCAATCTTTGAGTGCTCAGCAAGTAAACGGAGACCACCATGATGAATGGCTGAAGACTGCAATGTTCTCTTCATTCAATCAAGAGTAAAGCTTTTTTATTTTAACATGGTCAACTACTACTATCAAGGTTGGGTCAGGTGCCTGCAGGATGCAGTTAAAGGTCCCACACAAATGCATTTATTGAACATTTTCATTGTTCTCTGATGTCTAAACAGTAAGCATGTAGGTGCCAGTAGGTGGAATAAGCTGCCATGGTGCCAAACGTTGCCATAGTGATCATATCAGACAAAAACTGATCTGGAGAGCTTTATCAAGGTTTTTTTTGGGCGAAACATAGGAAATGCAAGAACCCAGTGCCTTTGCAAATGATACATGTATATTTTGATATAGTCATTCCCATCATACACCTGTTTTTATCATCTGAAAAATGGGGGTGGAGGGATGTCACAACTATTCATACCCCTAAAACTATGCTTCTATCACATGCAGATCTGACTCCAGAATTACTTGATTCTATGACGGCTCTTGAGCAAATTGTTTGCTGATCATGAATTGTTGGGTTTCACCAGGATTCATCTAGAAATACACTGCACATACAGTACACAGGGACTATTTACACCCAGACAATAAAAACAAAACACTTCCCCTGGATTTTAATCTTTAGATATCTTGACAATTATAAATGAGTGTATGCTGTCCACCTGAGCATTAGAACAGACGTGTGGGGGTCCAGCGTCCCCTAACTAACTATGTATAAATACTTAGAGCAGAGGAGGATGGGTCCCTTCCAAGGTTTCTTCCTCCAGCTCTGAGGGAGTGGTTCCTTGCCGCTGTTGCCCTTTGGCTCACCAGGGGGGGTTTATGTCTTATCCTTTCTTTCATGTGTTGTTCACCTTTTATTTACTTATTTTTTATTTCTGTAAAGCTGCTCTGTGGCATCAGTTGTAAAATGCAACTATACAAATAAACTTTGATTTGATACTTTTTAGGATATAATAATATTACACACACACACACACACACACACACACACACACACACACACACACACACACACACACACAGTTATCTCAAATGGAGTGGAGTCTGTGCTGTGTCTGAGGGGCAGCAGAGCACAGGAGAACATGGGGGCATTTAGTCAGTGACATGAAGGGTAAACATTAGAGGGTTAAACCTGGCCAGAGGAGTGTGTGTGTGTGTGTGCGTGTGTGTGCGATATACAAGAGCAGACACAGACAGAGAACATTCATTCATCAGTCACTCCTCATTATTCCAGCGCACGCCTGCCCTACACACTGCAATTACTCTGGCCTGGCCCATGAACTCTCCGTTGCCCTCTCTTCCTCTCTTTCTTTCCCTCTCTCTCTGTCTCTCTGTCTCTCTCTCTCTCTCTCTCTCTCTCTCTCTCTCTCTCTCTCACACACACACACACACACACACACACACAAAATTCATAGAGTTAAATACACATGTAGAAACACATGAATGAAGTTCAAGACCAGACTGTAAGTTCATGTGGTCGGCATGTGCAGTTCAACAGGTGCTCCAGCACAAAGCACGATTACAGCCCACCACCATCAACAACACAGAACAATGACATCAGCATGCATTACTGGGCTTAAAGGAATACTCCAGTGCTTTCCCACTTAATCTCCATCCACAGCACCTGTAGCATATGGTTTATTACCACCATAAATCATTTGACGATTCCCTTTTCAATAGAAATTAATCTAAATCCAACTGGCTTTTAATGCATTCATCACCGAAGTGAATGGATAGATGTTTCAGGAGCCACCCACTTGTTTTCATCACGAGTGTGTTTAGAAACACAAGTTACCTACGCATTTGATAGGTAGCAGGGATGGGCGGTATCCACTTTAGTTCAGACCTGGGAGTAGAGCTGGACAATATATCATAAATATCGATATGCTGATTTATATTCTGTACAACAAAAAAATAAAATACCCATGTTGTAATATTGCATCCGTGAACCAGGTAAAAAAAAAAAAATAAACAAAAAAACAAAACGAGTGGGTGATTTGTTCAGTTTGCTTAAGCTTAAATCAATCATTCAATTACTGTTAAACCGTAGAACTTGCAGTGATGCACTTTGGTTGAGCAATGCATTATCAATTCCTATTTGAATCTTTTTTTTGTGCATAATTAAATTAGTATATAACATAACGTTTGATACGTAAGTGTATAGTATTCAATAATCCTGGTTTCAGAATGACTTGGGCACATCATTAAACCCACTGCTCCCCCACCACATGGCCCTCTCAAATGCACGTGGGCGAATTTGGCCATTTAGAAAGACACACAACAGAAATTAGACGTATCATACATATCATCATTTTCAAATACCATCCTCATTAGGCGCTTCCGTCATTCATTTCAATACCACAGGACACTAAGTAACTTCAAGTAGCTGAATGCACTAAAAAGAGAATCCATTCAAAGCTTTCCAATATCACTACATATACATATACAACAGCTCAGCAGCATAGAGTATACAGCTTAATATCATGTGCAGGTCAGGGCGGCTAATGTCTCTCTAGCTGGCCACAAGCAGGCCAGAGTTCCGCTGGGTAAATCCTGGGGCTCCCTCTCTGCATACATATTCTACAGCAATTTATGAATTTAGCCTTCAATGGCATGAGCGCTCAAGGGCAGTGTAAAAAAAAATAGAAAGAAAAAGTCTTTTCAAGCTGGGCCAAGAATGACTCTGTCACGAATTAGGAGTCTGTGGTGCATTTACAGTTAAAAAAAAACAAAAAAAAAAACAGAGAGCAGAGACAGAGAGCAAGGTTGCAGGACAGAGAGAGAATGAAAGAGTGAAAAGTGGAACATGGTACAGAAGTTCAGTGACATCCTACCTTCTTTTAAAATGTAAATTTCTCACCGTATTGAAAACAGAAACTTACAAATACTAACTAATACTTACTAGTTTAGCTTCAACACGGCTATGAAGAACAAGTTCTAAATGAGAGAGAGCGAGAGAGAGAGAGAGAAAGCAAGAAAGTGAGAAGGACCAATACAAGAGCAAAAGCAACAGTATGAGAAAGAACATAATAGTGTGTGGGTGAGAGCAAGACAGTGAGGGTGCAAGAGTGAGTGAAAAAGGATGAGAATGTGAGAGTGAGTGAAAGAATAAATGGGAGAAAGGGTGAGTAAAAAGAGAGCATCTGTATGAGTGAGAGAGTTGGGCGGGTGTAAGTGAGAGAATGCAGGAAAGAGAGAGTGCGCGCGAGAGTCTAGCTGATCAGGCAGAGTTGAGAAAAGGCCATGAGGTTATGTATTGTATGTGTGTGTTTGAGGAAACACAGGCAATAAAGAGTGTGAGGGAGAAAAGGGGGCTGTTAATGGACAGAGATTGGGGCAGGATGGTGGGGGGGGGTGAGTGCGGAGCGTGTTGGAATGAAGAAAGGCAGCCTCTCCTGACTCTGACAGCCTAATTTTGGGAGCGGAGGCTCACTGCGGAGACGCAGGAAGACAACAATTTTGTTTCATTTCCATAAAAGAGTCCAGAAACCTTCTGTTTCTCACCAAGCAGCACCGAGCCCACCACAGCAGCCCGCCAGGCCCGCCTGCCATTCATCAACCCGCAAACAACCGTGCTGACGGGGTTAACCTGCACCCCCTATGCCATATCTCACACACATACACACTGTGAATTCAACACTGCCATTCCACACTCACACTGTAATGAACGTACAGATCATATATCAGCACGGTCACGCACACGCCGTACCTGCATTTTTACCATTTGTTCTTTGCTAGAACATATAAATGTTCCTTATTAGATATTATTACATATATATATATTCTACCCTTTCTGAGACATACACTGACCAATCGTAACACAATAACTACACTGTACACTCACTCTCCATTTGATCAGCTCCACTGTGCATTTAGTAGTTCTATAATTACAGACTGTAGTTCATCTGTTTCTCTGCAGACTTTATTCTCCTCCTTTCACCCTGATGCTCAATGGTCAGGACCCCACAGCACCACCACAGAGCAGGTTTTGTGTGGGTGATGGGTCATTCTCAGCACTGCAGTGAGACTGAAATGACGCTGGTATGAGTGGAGCAGACACAGAAGTGCTGCTGGAGTTTTTAAACCCCTCATTGTCACTGATGGATGCAGTTTGCAGAGAAACAGATGAACTACAGTCTGTAATTACAGAACTACACAGTGCTCCTGTACGGTCAGAGCAGTTGATCCAATGAATGAAGTAGAGAAGTAGTGATTAAAGTAGTGATGAAAGGGACTTCCATTAATGGTGTACATTAATTTGCAATAATCAACACAGCATGAGGTCATCACTGGACATCACAGGACAGTCATGTCTGCTCTGGTTACTAATTCATGATTTAAATTGTTTTATATCTTGTACATCAGTTTCTGATGACCAGCACTGTCCACTCAGCCTTGCAGAACCATCCATCCATTCATCTGCTCTCACACAATGACAGACACACACTGCATTTCAAAATACTAAGATTAGACCCCCAAATCCCCCCCAACAGTGTTCTCTCTCTCTCTCTCTCTCTCTCTCTCTCTCTCTCACACACACACACACACACACACACACACACACACACACACACACACACACACACACACACACACACACACACACACTCTCTAGCACCCCCATATTCACTGCACACAGCTTGTTTATAGAAAACATCTGGACACAATTACCCGCTCGACGGAAAGCACAGCAACAGTTTTTGTAGCCGCTGGAGTTTTGGGGGTGGGGGGGCTCAAGAGAGAACAAACAGCGGCATTATTTACACACCAGAGTAATAGTGAGAGAGAAACACTTACCCCAATCCCCCCACAGGGCAACCTCACGAACATGGGTGTCACAGAACCTGGAGAGAGAGAGAGAGAGAGAGAGAGAGAGAGAGAGGAGGTTGGAGAGAGAGAAAAAGAAAGGGAGGGGAAAGGGGATGGAAAGAAGAAGAAAGGAATGGTTGGAGAGAGAGTGGAAAGAGGAGAGTTAAGTGAGCAAGGGAAGAAGGAATAGAGGGACAGAGTCAGGTACAGAGGCAGAGATGCGGAGAGTGGGAGATGAAGAGTGGGAGAGAAAGATCGAGAGACAGGGGGAGAGAGGGACAGTGTGAGTGTAGGTTGTTTTTGAAATCTATTTTATTGTTTACAGTTTCACAGGTACTGGTCATTTTCTTGGTCCACCATCACCACTGTCTTCCTCCCAGACCGAGTCCAGTTATACCTGCTATTCACTGAGGAGACTCTGCCTCACTCTCTGTGGCTCAACCCAGCTGTATGAAGCCTCTGGCTCACTCAGAGCAGCAGAATGGACTGAGTGGAATCAGTGTGTGTGTGTGTGTGTGTGGGTCAACTACAGTACAGGACCGGCTGTTAAGCCATGCGTGGGGTGTGTTTAATTGCTGAATGAAAGCACAATGTTGAAATGCTGTTTAATCGCTGAATGAAAGCACGGCAGGCTGAAGTCATGGAAAACTGTGTGTGTTGGGCAGAAGGCTGGTGGTGGCCTTGACAGACAGCTCAAGGGCAGATTCAAATCATGACCACTGTAGAGAAGGTAAAGAGGGGGTAAAGGAGGGGTAAAGGGGAGGGGGGGGGTGTGAGGGGGGGAGGAACTGGCCCATTCATTGTGAGTTGAAAGCAGGGCAAACTAACTGTGGAAGCACACCAGCATGATTATCAGGAACGAGGGGATAAGGAGGCAACACTGTAATTTAAGGTGGGGTTCATAAGATTACATGACCAGCAAAGAAGCTTTTCATCAACATTTCTAAAGGCTTATTCCAACCTGAGCAGCAGGTCTGAACATTGTCTGGGCTGAAACGTTAGAAGTACTTGTTGACGTCAACATTTGTAAACGTTGATGCTGTTGTCATGAAAGGCTTTTGCCAAAAGGGAGTAAAAAGTGACAACGCATTGTAACTCATCACACTCTAGTTAAGACTTGGAAAGTACCATCATGTATTATAATAGTAAATACACTATGGACAAAAGTATTGGGACACCTGCTCATTAATTGGCTCTTCTGAAATCGAGCGTCTTCTAGATTTGGAGCTACTGGAGCATTGCTGCAAGGATCTGATTGCATTCAACAACAGCAGCATTATATTTACATCACTCTGATATTCTGTAAATCGTTCCCATTGTGCAAAAGCTTTTTGTCTCTATTTTTGCCCAATTTTTTTGACATAAACAGAAGCTAATAGTTCTCAAACTGTGTCGTCATTTAATGAAGGATATAAATAGAAATGGTCCAATAATCTTTTCACACTGACTTCCTTTGAAGCTTTTTTTTTCTCCTGTACATTTTTGTTTGTAGGGTTTTTTTTGTATATTTAACTGCCATCCAGTTTACCATCTAGTTTATCTACTCACTCATTCATTTCAGTGCATCAGGTGAGCTGCTAGTGGAACTGAACACATCAATACAATGTCTGGAATTCAGTAACCACACCTGTATTCTTCAGTCTTCTTATGTTCTTCTTCTACCCAACATCAATACCTTCCCTAATGTGTATACACTATACCAATGTTGTCCAATGTGTTTTACAATCAAAAACACTCTTACTGCCAAAATCAATACATACAAGATATTTTCTCGGGCGCACAGTGTGCACAGAACTGCAGGTCTAAACAGTGTATGTGTCTCACTTACTGTCTAGTTTTGGTCTCAGTGGGTTGGTCCCATAGAGCAGTACATGAGGTTCAGAGTGGACCGTCTGCAGTTCCTCCAGTGTGGCTTTCCTGCCCCGGATACACTGTTCACAAACACAGCAGAAGAAGGGAAATTGGCGAGGTGATGCATGTTCCTTTATCTCCATTAAAGCAAAGTTTAAAAGGTCAAACGTTTTTTACAAAGTTCCTAAATAGTTAATCAGCCAATACATGATTGATTTCTGAAGTTTGCTGAAGAAGGTGGTAAATCAAAGTTGGTTAACAGATACAGCACAATACACTGTAGTTCCAAGCCTTTTTGAGGTTATTTAACAGCTCCACATGTTGCAGTGGAGCAGATGCTTTGAACATTCACTTTGTAGCTGCAAAGATCTTCTAAAGTAACAAACCTCCAACGCTGAAGATAACCTGACTGATAGTCTGCATCTAAAAAAAGGCAGGTTTAGTAATATTTGACTTCTGCTTCTTTAAGGTCCATGCTGAGGGCTCCAGTAGGTGTTAGAACTGGGCATCGTGTTTTAGCATTTGGAGAATTACTGGCCTCTTGAGTCTGTTTTAGCTCCGCAACAAAGAGCCAGAGCTGGAGAGCTGCTGTGGCTCTGCAATAACCTGAGCTTTCCTGGCTTTAACAGCAACGGGCCACCATGGCAACCAGCCAGGCCACAGGGGTCCAACGAGGAGAGGAAGAGAGTCGCTCACCTGTGTGTGTGTGCGCGCATGTATTAGTGTGTGTGTGTGTGTGTGTAAGTTATGGTGACACCTGCAGCAGGGGAGAGTGTATTAGCTCTCAGGTTTAACAACAGGGGCAGTTAAAAGGGGGCCCTCAGGGGCCCCAGCTGAGGCTGGCGGCAGCTTGAAACAGCTCTACTCTCTTTAAGGGCCCCCCTGCTGTAGATTAGGGGGTATTAGAGTCATGACTGCCTTTAATTGAGGCCCAATTCTGTGTTCCCATTGCGCAGAACAATAAACAATCTCACAGAAGAGCTAACTACTCCCACTTCCCATACCATGCAGAGCGAGAAAGAGAGAGTGAGTGAGAGACTCAGCGCAGACACTCGCTGTTGTTGCTGGGCTTGTTTACTTGTTTGTAGGAAAACAGAGACGGCAGCTATGCGACTGGCTCTTAAAGCTCTGACGCAATGGAGCAGGAGCGGGCTGAGGTGGGAGAGATTAGATCCAGTGAGGGCCATTAGACAGCAGTTCAGACTTAGTCACAATGATCTGCATGATGCCACAGCAGAAGAATGACCCACTACAGGTGTCCAGGCTGATAACACACCAGCTCTGAGGAGCAGATCCACCATTAGACAGATTCCTTTAGAAACCACAGATGGTAGTATGGCTGTGGATTGGCAAGAAACTGGTGATACAATACATATTGTGATATTTCTAATCAAATTTCAGGAAATAAAAATAGTATAAAAATCACCATATTCACAAAATTTAATGCATAATATAGAGATACTTAGATATATTGTATTTACTTACACCCCTAGATTGTACGATCCCCTGTGTTCTTCCTTCATACCAGTACTGACACTGCAAGGCTGAGTTTCGTCCAATTACTGATAGGGTTGCAATGTTATCAAAGAATTTAGAATAGTGTTCTAGGTTTTGCAAATGCTCTACTAAACCTGAAACAACCTAATATTGGAAATGTATGTAAAATGTCTCCATTAAAAAAATAAAAATAAATAAAAATGGATGAATGTTAAGCATAGCTTTGAATTATTTTCATTATGGTTTAATCTGCAGATTATTTGCTTCATTAATCCACTGTTCAGTGAAATCAGTGTCCGGTTGCATTTTTAGCATCAATACCAAGCCAATGTGCACAGTATAATAACCATCTCACACCAGTATACCTTAAACCTGTATACCACTGCAACACTAGTTATGGATCAATGTTTGTTTGGCTTACAAAAATAATAAGCTTTAAATTTCACAAAGTTTAACTGAAGAACTTCTTTTAACATGTTCAAGCATCCCGCTGAAACCAAGCCTACCAAGTAAATCAGCACTAATTCCGTCTCCTTAACCTTTTCCAACTGCAGGTGGGGTCTTACTTCTTACTTGACCCAGACCAGATGCTGACCCTCCATTCCAGGCACCTGCTAAACTAAAACATCTTCAGACTACACTTCTATGATGGACTGATTCAGCATTACTCCATCACTATTAGCACTGCTCAGCATATCAATCATCATATACGGATTTAACATTCGGCGTGTGTGGTGTTACGGTGACGTTATATAATATATCAGTGATTTATTTGTACTTTTGATTGAGTTTCTATCAAGGGCTCTGGCTTGCTCACTGTGAGGTTACATGCTTTACACATTTCTTTTTTTACTTAATTCCAGATTTCTCCCCACTGAAAAAAACAACAACAAAAAAACAGCCTGACCAAGCAGATGAAGCTCATTAAGCTGGCTGAACAGCTTAGCTCTTGACCAGGATATGTTTTTGTTTCAATCTGATGGTTTAGCTGGTTTAGACCAAGCTACACAACCAATATGACTAAGCTTGACAATACTGGTTGACCAGCTTGACCAGCATCCACCCAGCTGGTTCACCAGCATGACCAACAAGACCAACTTCTTTGGCCAGCATGACCAAGCAGGCTGACATGCATGACCAGCATGATCATGCTGTACAATCAGCATGATCAGAATCAAATGTAAAATACATTACGCTGTTGAAGAGCTTGTTAAGCACCTTGATTACTAGTATAGTGTTTGTGTTTATCTGAATGACAAGCTTTTCAACAATCTTGACCATTAAAGAGCAGCTACCAGCAAAAAAAAGCTGGTCCTAAGATGCTATTCTATCTATTCTATTCTATCCTGTAATTTGATCTATTAGAGAATCAGATTGGATTTAATCAGATTGCTGATTTAATTTTGAGAAACTTTGCTTTATAACCTTCCGACCTTTGTCTAGTCTGACTTTAGAACCACTTTAAGCAAAAGAGCTCATCTAGGGTTGCATTCTTTTCACTTTCAATTTGAAACAGGAAGATGAAGAAGAGCTAAAACATGAATATCTCTGTTAATCACAGCCCAGTCTGTCTGTCTGTCCCATTCTCTGATACACTAAACACATTCCATCATCTTCTGTGCTTCCACCTCAAGCACTGGCTGCTGCCCAAGTTATTGGGCAGAGTTTAATAAAAGAATGTGCTGCTTTATGGACAGGTTGACAGCGCCCTCTAGAGACGAGAAAAAGAGAACCCAGTGCAGCTATCAGGAATTTTGGAAAAGGGGAAAGATGTGTAAGTAGTATGGAAATTTCTACTTTGGCTTTCATTCGGATCATGTTTTGTTTCATGTAACAGGGTTCGATTTCATGTTCTATGTTTGGTACCTCACACTTGCTGCGCAGTCCGGTCTCCTGTAGTCTGGACCAGATGCTCTGAATGCGGCCTGCATGTTCGGGGTGGGTGTTGGTGTTACCACACATACACTGGTGCTTCTGCATTAGAGTGTCATACACCAGTCCTGTGAGCACAAACATCACAAATCAGGATCTGTCCATGTGTTCAGTGTAATAAGAGGTGACATCCTCATCCCCATTAACCTGCTGGTAAATGTATTGGCAGATGGAGCTATTACTGTCTATGCTTAATGTGTTCAATCAGCATGTAAAAGAAACAAAGCACTGCACTGGAATCCTCCAAGAGTGAGTCTACGCACACCTTCAGAATGCCACTCAGATCACCAATCAAACCAATCAAATGTGCCACAATTATTACTGCAACCGGAACAACATCGATATAAATATTGTTTACATCATTCAATCTAAAGTGGGTACTCAGGACACCCGTCTTGAGGGGTTGCAGCAAAAATCTGGACCAAAACAAATCCCTAAATTTAATATCAAAATAACATTATTATTGAAGCAGAAGACAGAATTCAAAAATACTGTCTTCATGCTTCAGCATTAAAGAGCAAAAATGCAGCCATCCAATAAATCAAGCAAAGACAATGTTTGTAAAGCAGCGTGTTTGGAGGTGGTTCACTTTATCACTTTCTCTCACAGTAGTAGTAATAATTGCAGTAACAGTAGTAGCACATGTATAGCAGTAGTAGTAGTTGTAACAGTGAGGTAGTTCACTTCATTTCTCTCACAGTAATAGAAGTAGTAACAGTAGTAGATGTATAGCAGTAGTAGTAGTAATAGTAGTAGAAGTAGTAACAGTAGTAGTAATAGTAAAGTGACAGCTGTAGTAGTAACGGCATTACTACAGCAGCAGCAGTAGTAGTAATAGTAGTAGCAGTAATAGAAGTAGTAGTAGTAACAGTAGTAGTAGTAACAATAACAGAAGTAGTAGTAATAGTAGTAGCAGTAATAAAAGTAGTAGTTGTAATAGTAACAGTAGTATTAATAGTAGTAGCAGTAATAGAAGTAGTAGTAGTAACAGAAGTAGTAGTAATAGTTGTAGTAATGTGATTTCATATTGATAAACCATGATATAAATTTTATTTCATCAAATTCCAGAAACAGATATTCTTTCTGCTTCAGCATTAAAGTGCAGCCAATAAATCGAGCAATGAGGATGTTTGAAAAGCAGTGTGTTTGGGGGTGGATCGCTTTATCTCTTTCTCTCACACGTGAGAAACGCTCTCTGTACTCTCTTCAGTTTGCTATGAGATCAGGATGAATGCATGTTGAGTACAAAGACAGTCAAGGACAGAGCTTTGTTTGAGAATAGTTTGGAATACTGGAGAGATGCAAGGCCAAGGCAAGAGGCCATAATGATGTTTATTGTACACACACGCTTAAACCTGAGGGGACGTGCAGAGAAATAATATGAGCACAAAAATAAAGCAATGCTGCTCACATAGCTCAAATAAACTGGAACAGAGCGGGTTTGTATTACATTCACACCAGAACACCCTGCAATCTGGATCTGTTGTTTAGTAACACAGGCTTTCAACCACCACCACAACTCGGCTCCTACCACTAGGCGGAGTTAAAACTGAGGGCAACACAAAGTTCAAGCATTAAAAACTGCTATTACAAGATCTGATCACATATTTCTGTTTACACAGTCACACGGTGACAACAGTAGCAGTCACTGTAGTAGTAATAGTTATACATGGAACAGTAACAGTAGTAGTAGTAATAACAGAAGTCATAGTAGTGTGGTGATAGCAGTAGTAGTAATAGTAAAAGTAGGAGTAGTGTAGTAATAACAGTCGTAGCAGTAGCAACATCTCAACAGTAGTAATAATAGTAACAGTAGTAGTAGTATATTAATATAGTTGCTATAGTAGTAGTAATAGTAATAACAGTAGTAGTAGTGGATGAAATAATAGTAGTAGCTGTAGTGCTAAATTTTAGAATATTGATTTCATATTCTATATATATATATATATTGTGATATAAATTTTACTTTTTTAAACAATTTATGCAAATAAGCAACATAAATGTAACAAAACGACATTTGATTTGATTAAACATGTCTTCACTGTGCAGCGAAACTGACCAGTGGTGAAGCGTGGTTTGGCTGGCGGCTCCTGCACCACGATAGGGAAGGTGGCCGACGCCGGAGACGACTGTGCTCGGGACAGTGGGCGGTGTCCAGGGAATGTGACTGAGAGGCCAGCGGCCTCCATCGATGCCTGATAGTTCCTCAGCTGGTGGATCCTCTGCTGCTCTAACAGGAGGGCCTGCTGCTCAGCACACATACATACACAAGACAGAATGAGGTGAACACAGTGAGACACACGGGGCCACGTTTCAGACTGAAGAGGTATGTGATTAAGTGCCCAGAATGAAGCGCAGTCCCTGCAGTAACAAGAACAACCAGAAGATGGCGATCATCACACATGTCAAGAGATCAGGCCCCAAATACATTTTCAAAATCCGAGACTTGCCAGATATGAGGTTAAAAAGTAAACCTTATACTGACAAAAGTATTGGGACAGCTGGTTGGTCACTGTTTCTTCTATTTATGTTGAAGGGATTGTCCAGGGAAGGCTTTTTACTAGATTTGCTGTGAGGATTTGATTGTGTCCAGCAACAAAAGCATTAGTGGGGTCAGGATGTTTGTGGATCGCCACACCCCACACCATCCCCAACTCTTCAGCTCATCCCAAAAGTATTGGTTGAAGTGCCATCATTCACCGCTCAACAGAGGAGGGGCTCTCTACCAACCTCCAATACATGTATGGTGTGAACAGGTTCATGTTTATTTGCTCCCTACTTCTCTACAGGGACTAGTCAAGCTGTATGGGTGCATTTGCACATCTACGTCAGCAATGGATGCAACCTAAATTAGCTGAATGCATTCATATGAAGGGGTGTCCACAAACATTTGGACATATAGTGTAGGTTTCCACTGTCCATAGTCTGATGACTATGATTCTCAGTTCATCCACTGCATGAGTGAAAACGAGACACTTTTAAGGACCTCTATCACGTCTGGATCTAAAGTGTCAACAGTTTGGTCCCTTTTACACAGAGAAGGGGTTTAATCTGACACTTTCATATTTTAGAACAATGATAAACATCAGAAACCACCAATAATTAGAATAATACAGTGTCTGTGCTCAACCACTGATCAAGTTCTAAGCTCAAACTACCTGTTAGCAAAGAATTCCATAATAATAGGGAACCGATTCATGTTTTCCTTTTAGTAGACTAAAATCATGTTTTATTCATTCGTGAATGTTTTGCATTGGAAATATGCTCAAATGTTCCTCAAACTCACTCATATCTGTGTTCAAAAGATGTTTAACACATTGGTGAGCACACGCTTTCAGATCCGAATGAAAACGTTTATTGTTTAACAGATGTGTCCAAACTTTTGATGAGCACTCTACGCGTCCTCACTCTAACGAACGCCTTCTGCTACACCCCCACCACTCACCCACAGACAACGCTGCTGCCCTCACTTGAGTGGGTTTTTACAGAGACATGACACATGTGCATGCTTGTGTGTGTGTGTGTGTGTGTGTGTGTGTGTGTGTGTGTGTGTGTTCAGGCATGACTGTGTGGGTGTCTGCATGTCTCTGAAGCATAAGCCAAAAAACCTGCTTTACAACACAGTCCACATGCAAATGAAATAAAAAGCAAACTCAAACAGCACTGCGCTTTGTTTCTCACTGTATGTGAAGTCGTTTAACTTTCCCTCACCTGTCTGAAAAGCAGCTCTTGCTCGGCCTGCCTTTCTCTCTGCTGTAGCTCCTCCTCCAATTCGTCAGGCGGCTCCTGTTTGATGGTGACCCCACGGGGCAAGCCCTCGGCCGGGTCAGTCAGGGCCTGGTGCTCTCTAAGCTCCTCTTCCGTCTCCTCGGGGTGACTCTCGTGCTGTCGGCCTGGTTCGCTGGGCTTAGCCATCATCTATCGGAAAGACAGTGAAAGAGAGAGGCTTGTTATTGCGTTGTTAAGCTTAAAGCAACATTATGGAGCACACATTTGACTGTAGCAGGGAGAACTGCATCTCTGTCAGTGCCAAGTTTTAGGAAAGTAGTTTGCTGCCTCAGTCCACACGCAGTTCAGTTAAACTTGTCAACAAACGCATGTGTACATCCATCCATTCTCACATCAAATCAAGCTTTTATCACATTACACAAATGTAAGGATGAGAGAAAAACAGATGTGTAAAATCACAATGTTGTTTTTAGGTATATTAATAATAACAATATGAAAAATTCAGAAAGTACAGATAAATGGAATTTATGACATTTTGAGGAATGTTAATGTTAATCCACATACAAAGTAGTTTAACATGAAAACATGCTTTATAATGCCTATGAAGATTCACTGTTAGATTAGGAAGACAAGCACTGCAGAGAACACTACATACTCTAATATATGGGGCAAATCTTTATGGCAGCTGAGGTGCCAATATTGATAATCCATGAATTTTGTGGTATCAGTGAGAACATGCTGACAATGGACATTTTCTGGCTGAGGTGACGGAGCTGAAGTGTTAAGGCTTAGAAAAAAAAAAGAGTAGGTGACAGGGCAAAAGCGTGAGGTCATGGGACAGAACCTGGAGCTTCCAATCTGAGGTTTCCCTTGTTAAACTGTATGTAGTAATACAGACTGACCAGGTGAAATAAAAATGTATACCATCTCCATCATAGCAAAACATTTCATCTTTAAAGTGTCAGTTCATCCAGGAGGAGAAAAAAAAAACCTTTTCAATTATTTTGGAGCATTTCTTCTGGCCCAGTCAATGAAAAGTAATAAAAAAAAAGTAATAAACAATAAGATACAAGATACAAGGATTGATATGACATATGAGTTCATCATGATTGTCCAAGGAAAAACATGCATCTCCAAAAGTGATTCATAGGAGAACACAAAAGTGTTCACACTCATTTTAGAGTATTTTCTATATATTTATATATATATATATATATATATATATATATATATATATATATATTTGGAAACATGGGTAAAACAGGGATGAACTGCAGTGATATGTAAAATGCAACTCAGTATAATGTAGTGGGTAAAGAGGTAGACTAGGTTTCAATTCCCTGGCTGGACAAGTACACCACAACTCCAATTATGAATCCTTGGGCAAGACTCCTAATACTACAATCTCCTCCCTGTGTAACATAATTTATATGTACAGTCCTCTGAACACAAGATTTTATGTCCAAACCTCAACTTTACCATGAGAATAACAGAAAATATTGCCAAGAATTCTGAATATGTCCACCTAATAGTACCTGCTTTTTCAGATTCAGCTGATAATGATATCCTCCTCGAACCTATGAAGTTCTGCTTCACTATAAATACTAAAATATAAAATCTAAATCTATGGACTAATATTATTGGCTATTGGTAAGGTAGTCTATCATAGCTGTTATTGCCCAAGCCAATGCATAAACAAAGGGGAATCATCTGAACTAAGATTCACACCAACACACTTTATTAATAAACGGTAAATAAGTTAGAGCTTTGAGTGTGTCGCTCCAAAACATGAGTGTTGTGTTAAAAAGGCATGTACTCCTATTAACAGCAGGGAAACATTGAGCTGAAGAGGCAGGACACTCTGAGAGCTGACCGCTCCCTCACTGAGCCTGGCCAGGATCTTTTACTGAAAGGTCAGAAGATGAAACTCAGCACAGAGACAGCAAACCATGAGAAACAGTGTTACAGACACAGACCAGCAACACGATCTCATAATAACACACAGACACACACACAGATTGTGTGCTGGGAAACAAGCTGAAGCAACAGACCCAACAGGAGAAAGGGAGAGAAGAACAGAAGACAGGAGAGAAACGAAGAGATGAGAAAAGTACAGGAGAACTGAAGAGAACACATTCACCTTCCACTCTGTCTGCTTTCTTAAGCAGCTGTGTCCTGCCCTGTCACCACAGTAATATCAAGCGCGCGCGCGCACACACACACACACACACACACACACACACACACACACACACACACAGGTCCTAGCCAAAGCTGGCAACAACTCAGCCCCCTGGCTCAGAGCCAAGGGAACATCATTGACGTCAGAGCACTCGGCAATTGCCTCATCCCTGTCCTCTGTTTTCCAAACAAGCTTTGCTATTTTCATTTTTCTTTCTCCCCCCTCTCTCTCGCTCTCTCACTCGCTCTCTCTGCACTTTCTCACTCGCTCACTTAAAGTGGAAATTCACCACAGCTGAACAGCTGCACAACCTTCAGACTGATCTTCATATAAAGTGAAGGAAAACAGAAACACATCAAACGCACAGATTAAAGGAGCTGGTGACGGGGGGGGGATGTGTGTGTGTGTGTGTGTGTGTGTGTGTGTGTGTGTGTGTGTGTGTGGTGGGGGGGGGCAGGAGGGGAGGAAATGAGTCAAAGTATTTACAGTGACTCACTTCTTCATAAACCTCTAATATTAAAGCCTCAGTTTTTACAAGGCAAACCGTCTACTTAAGACCAACAAGTGGAGTATGCAGAGACACTCGTTTAAACACTTTCTATTTCTGCTCGTCTCTTCTCAGCTGTTAAAGAGCCCGAGCTGCAGTTTCTATCTCTGTACGTAAACAGTGGAAATACCAGGGAGGCATTACATTCCTGCAACATCTGCAGAGGGAGCAAACAGGCCCACTTCCAGGAAGAGCGATGTTTAGTGCAGGGGCCTCCCCTCTCCTCCTCCCTCACCCCCCGACTGAGGGACACTAATCTATAGTTCTCCTCTCTTTCTTATGTTGAGAGAGAGAGAGAGAGAGAGAGAGAGAGAGAGAGAGAGAGAGAGAGAGAGAGAGAGGAGAGAGAGAGAGAGACAGAGAGAGAGAGAGAGAGAGAGAGAGAGAGACAGAGAGAGACAGAGAGAGAGGTAAGAAAAGAGTAGAGACAGGATAAAAAGGAAAGAGATTAGAGACAGAGACAGAGGAGGAGAGAGGAAGGAAGGGACAGCATTAGGAAATGAATGTGGATAAAAAGAAGAGAGTACAGAGAGAGTAGAGAGAGAAAGAGTAGAGAAAGTAGAGACAGAGGGAGAAAGAGGGAGGGACAGAGTGAGTGAGAGGGAGGAAGGGACAGCATCAGGAAAAGAAAGTGGATGAAAAGAAGAGAGAAGGAAACAGAAGTGGAGAGAGAGAAAGAGTGAGTGAGAGAGAGAGAGAGAGTAAAGGAGAGAGGGAGAGAGAAGGAGGAAGGGACAGCATGAGGAATAGAAAGTGGATAAAAATAAGAGGGAATGAAACAGAGGTAGAAAGAGAGTGAAGAAAAGAGAGATGGAGGAAAAGGAGACAATTGAGAGACAGGGAGAGAAGAAGGGTGTGGAGAAATAGAGTGGAGGAGCATTAGGGAATGAAAGTGGGGAAAGAAAAGAGAGGGAGGAGGGGTTATTACAGGAGAGTTATTACAGGAGTAATTCCCTACGCCCACGTTCATCTCATGACACTGCATCCTAAAAAGTCCAGCGTGTGCGCACACGCACACACACACACACACACACACACACACACACCTCTTCCGGTTTGACCATAATAGGGATGCGCATCGTACTGGTTGCCATGACTACAGAGGGAACTAAAGGGAGAGCAGACAGACACAGGCAGCAGCAGTGAATGAGGGGAGATGGAGAGTGGTGGAGGGATGGAGGGATGGAGTGTGGGTCGTCTACCTTGCTCATATGAAGCTGTTGCTGCTGGAACTGCTGTTTGTGTTTCTCCAGAAACTGTTGGTGCTGCTGCTGGACCACAAGCTGCTGCAGAGCCTGGGCGTTCTGGGGCAAGGGGGCTGACTGTGTCCGACCCAGCGGTCGGTGCTGACGCAGTTTATGGATAGAAGGGGACTGCAGGGGCAGAGTTCCCAGGCCTAGAGTTCACACACAAACGAACAGACTTATCAACACCTCTACATTCATATTATAGACCAACAAACTATTAAATCACACTTTCATTTGAAGTGAAATGCTGGAACATCTACACAAGTTTAATGTCAATATCAAAGCATTTGTCTCAAATGGACAAAATTCAGGTGTATGGAGGGTTGCTGCTACTGTTTATTATTACTTATTACTATTATTATTACTCATTACCCTGCTTTAAATTAAGCTATAGAAGCAAAGCTGAGCAGTAGCTTTGATATGAGTAAAAAAAAGTGTATGTGATCCAGACCTGAACATCCAACATCAATACCTGACTAAATGTGGCTGATTGCAATCAAATCCTCACAACAATGTTTCAATATTTAGTATAAAGCCTTCCTAAGAAGGGAAAAGGTTGTTACTGCAGCAAAGTGGGACAAATAACCTATTGTTGATTTTGGGAGAAGTATTGGATAAGCAGAGGTGTGTGTGTGTGTGTGTGTGTGTGTGTGTGTGTGTGTGTGTGTGTGTGTTAGCATGCAGTGTGTACTGCCCATTCACTGATGACGGTCAGTTTCCACTAATATTTCTCTGAAATGGCAATTACTAGAATGAGTTTACTTTTTCTTGACCCTTCTTAAGTGTTCATTGTAACAGGGCACCTCTGTGGTAGAGCTCGATAACTTTGCTCACACTGGTGTGTGTGGGTGTGTGTGTGTGTGTGTGTGTGTGTGTGTGTGTGTGTGTACTTCCTGTGTGCTGATTTCAATGCTCTCTCGAGCAAATGAGAGGAGAAGAGGTTCTCCTCCTCACTGGACAGACATGATACAGCAACGTGTCAGTCAGAACGGACATCAAGTTGCGCCAGAGAAACCCTCTCCCTACTCGCTCACTGCAGTCAGCTCCAGTCCAGTGGGAGGCTAATTAACACTGACTAGAAGTAAATTCATTCAGATCAAACGTCTTTAAAGCTAATGTGAGTAACATAGAGCTTAACGTTCAAACAGTAGCAGGGAGAGCAAAAGTGTTCACTCTGATACGAGAGCTCTGCTCCGTATTCAGCATTCCTCTGTGCTCTTACTGTTCAGACGAATCCTCGTCTCTGTTTATCTCGCAAATGAACCTGAAGCATGAACAGTGGTAGTTTGGGGTAATACGAGTTGTGCAAACTGTGCCGAGTTAAGATCTGTTTATGATCAATAAAAATGGACAAATTATGGAAGACAATATAGAAGCTAGGCTTATGTTGTTAACAGGCACTTTATGTGGACTTTTTTCAAATTGATTTGTTTTAAAAATATAAACAAATGTGAAAAACATATTTCAGTAGTTTAATTAACATTGAGGGGGCATAAAAAGAGTTAAAATTGTAACAATTGCTAAAATGAACCAACTAACCCACTATAAGCAGGGAATCCACTAAATGTGCAAGGGGTTGGGAAAGATACTTTTTTGATCAAATGGTTTAATTGTGAAGATAAACAACCACTCGAACCACTGAGACATAACACTCTGATCATCAACTCTTCTTACGCTGGATGAAAGATGTTTTGGCCGTGTTAACACAGACAATAAGGGAGGCTGGTGACAATCTTTGTCCAGCAATATTAACAAATTTAAGCCTCATACCTCCCATTTCTAAATTTAAGATTCCTTTTAAAGCTTTTAAGAGGACTGTAAATGAATACAGATGAACTACTTTCAATGAGGTTTGTTTTTCAGACTAAACATACGAGCAGTGTTTGACCTGTAATTTCAAAATCTTTATACAATCATCAACCCTAACCAAGACCTAAATACTCAGTGTTCACTTCAGTGTTCACGTTAGAACCTTCAAATGGTTCCAGGTGCAGACTACATTATTTTAGCTGTTCTCAGAGATATAAAGGCAAATCTGTGCTGGTTCAGTCACTATATGTGAACAGCTGAAATATGCAATCTGAGAGCTCTGATGCCTCACAAAGCCCCCGAAAAAGATATCTGGACTTGTCAGGGACTCTAAATCCGGTGTTGCGATTGAAAAATAACATAGTGATTAGCTACATCCTTTACGAGCACAAGGCACAGGGTGTAGAGAAAGCCAAGGATGGAGTTACACAACATGCCTGCACATTTTAGTGCTTTCCTTGCTCCCAACATATCTGATTCAACCCTCATTAACAAGCCCTTTCAAACTCAGACATCCATTTTGGAAGAATAAAAAGTTCTCCAGCATGGTACTATCAATGCGAGAAAGTTTTTATGATGAATGTGGTTTTGGAGAGCACAGATTGGTGCATGTTTCTCCTGGTGAAAGATTTGTGACCCCTTGTTACTGATCAATGTTTAGCGCGAACCACTAAACCACTAAGTTAAAAGACTTTTTAAACCTCATAAAATCCCATTCTGATGTCCAAATGTCCAAAAAAAGCTGTAATTTCATAATCAGTTATATCACTTTGTCTGACAAAAATATTTTTATAATGCAAATATTGTTTATCTCCAATCATTTCTGGAGTCTAAATATCATCCAAATAACAACTGTTATTTTGACATGCCTAATAAAGGTGCACTGCGTAGAGTGTAATGATCTCAGCACTCGTGTTGTAAGTCAAGTACTGCACCTGACACCAGAGGGTTCTGGGAGGCCGACTGCTCCAGAAGGGCCATGTGCTGCAGCAGGGGGTTGTGGGCAGAGCCTCCTTCCCTCTCTAGAGCAGAGGCAGTCAGATATGTGGGCAGGTGGGCTCCGGTGATGAAGGGAGTGGTTATGGGTAATCCAGGCTGCAGGTTCGCCATCGCCAGCCGTTCCCCTTCCTGCTGAACAGACGCCACCTGCTCAAAGACGACGACAGCAAAGGCGGAGTGAAAAGAAGGGGAGAGAAAAAGTGCGTTAGACAACAGAGGGACAAAACAGGGAAGAAGAGCAGAGGGAGGCCAATGAGCATGAGAAAGAAGGCATTGAGAGAAAAGGGGGGAAAAGGGGATGCAAAGAGGAAAATTGAAGAAAATCAATGAAGGGCACTAAAAGAAAGAGAACATAAAGGGTAACAGAAGGTGAGAAAGAGAGACTGTTCTTTTTTAAATCAATATGAGCGTTAGGTCTTTATTTTTGGGGGCTGCTGCTTGCGTCAGAGAGCAGTGGACACTCATTGTCTCTCAATAGGCCCTTTCTGAAATGGCAGTGGGGCTGAAAAGCCACATATGGCACACTGACGGTCCAGACAGCAGCCCCTCTGTGTGGACCCTTCAGCTCTAAGGCCATGTGTACGCAAACAGACCCCCCTAGTGACAGAGGGGAAAGAAAAAAGAGAAAGTGTGAATTTGGCGGGAGTGCAAGGTTGTGAGGGAATGGGGAAAGGGCAGCGAGAGAGAAAGAGTGATGCACTCACACTTGAGGATCCAGTGGCTGGCAGACCCAGGGTGATGTTGGGGAGGGAGGGTGATGTGTATAGAGACAAGTGGCTTACGGGACCCTCCCTGCCAGCTAGCCGGTGTGCCAGGGGTGGCTGGAAAAAAGGAGCACAGACACACAAACAAATAAACCCTCTGAATCAAAAGTAAGGGCTCTGTCTGATGGTGATGAAGAACCCTGCAGGCTGCCGTCTCACTGCTGTGCAAAGAGCAGAACGCACACACTTAGGCAGCCAGGATCCACAGCACTGCACACAGCAGTCAGGATTAAACCCTTTAATACAATCAGGAACTAATTCTGATATTCCCTTTCAACCACAGCCGATAACAGCAGAGCATCTGAACTGAATGCAAATGGTTAGGTTACTATCCAATAATGTGATTTAGAATTACATTTAATTAGCATACCAAGACTAAAACTACGGACCTCACTCAGCAATATGTTCCCAACAGTGCGTTCACATTAGCAGACAACAGAGCGACAAGCGACCAGTCATTTCCTTTGGGAGTAAATGATTTGTAGCAGTGACTCAAGCAACAAATCAAGAATTTCTCAACTATGAATTATGACATGGTGAAGCAACATTTTAAACCATTGGCTCCAAAAAGTCTTTGAATCGTAGACACAGGGTCCAAAGTTCAGTCAGCTTCATGAACTTTTTGTTCCCAAGGGCATTTCATTCCTGTGCTAATCCCTGTGGTGCGAAGCATGAACGAGACGCTCATAGCTGCTGTTTGTTCTTTTCCCAGGTTATATGATGCATCTGTGCACATACACAGTGACAACGTGATGAAATATGAAATGCAGGACAGAAAGAAGCATATAAACTGGGCCTTGTACACAGACAATACAAGAAAGTAAGAACTTTTCTTCAATTTAATCTTGAGAAAAGTCTGTCCATCCGTCATGTCAGATTCACAATGTGTTCAAACCATAGAACTGTTCACAGCTCTGCTGGTATCCTGGTAAACAAAACAAATCCTAATTAAGAAAATATTGCTGAGAGTTAGCTGCTTCAAGAAGAAATGTTTTTCTCAGAACAGTCAGTAAATGAGGCCTAATATTCTACACATGTTATCAATGAGAGTCGGCAGTCAGAATACAAGTGCTCCAAAAATTTGTTAAGATGTTCATAATTTCATTCAAAGACATACATTTCATTTTAAGACACACATATTTAACATTCAATACCTGTAATATCAAGCCTTTTATATCCTTTTCAGTATGACTTACAGCTCATGAAATCAGAAATGCAGAATCTAAAATCTCGTAATTTCGAGTTATTAATATATTAATAATCAGACAGAATCAACAGGCTTTAAACGTGTCACTGTAGCCAGGATAGGATAAAACTTTATTCATCCCTTGGGAGGGTTCCCTCGGGGAAATTAAGGAATTAAGCCGAAATCAAACCATACGACAGTTCGGAATAAATTTATGAACACAAATGAAAATGATAATATTCTAATTTCTTGAGCTGCACTAGAGATGGAGACTGAGGCTGGAGTGTGTACCTCCACTGGGCTGTTGGAGATGGAGCTAGTGATGCCGTTCTCATTAGTGATGTTGTTGGAGCTGTTGTTGGGTGAGCTTGGGCCAGACCCGGGGGCACTGTTACAGGCCGATTCTTAAAAAAATAAAAAAAAAAAATCAATCAATCAATCAATAAATAAAAGTTATTTTATTATTGTTATAAAGCAGGTAATTCTTTTCACCAGCAGTATATAAGAAAGCTTTTCAGGTGGGCTGCTTTAATATGTATGGCATACACTCACCTGCCATGTCCAGTGAGCGTTTCTTAGCTGTGGTTATTGGGCCATCCCTCCTCCGCAGCAGTGGGCTGCTCCGCCGCTCCGTCACCTTCTGCTTCAGTCTGGAGCGCAGCTTCAGGTTTGGCTCAGACGCTGTGGGCAACCACACACACACACACACACACACACACACACACACACACACACACACACACACACACAGGCCATGTTCAGATTCACACACTGTATGCTCACATCCAAATGACTGCATTTCTTTGAAAAAAAAAAAAAGGAAGAAGGAAAGAAAGAAATGTGCATTAAACAATGTAACAACTACCACTTACACAAAGAAAGCGTGTGAGATAGCTCCTCCTGCTGTAAGAATGTAAGCCGTTTAATAGTCCTAAAGTTTCTACCATACGTATGGTGCACCTACTGATGAACATTCTGGTCAGTTCTTGAAGGCTTTTAAAGCGGTCAGGGCTACATAAGAGAATGAGGAACTGTCTTGGTCAGATGTGGTCATCCAGAAAATAATCATACATGCACATATTTCACACACCATCACTGTCAGACAAAAACCTTGTATCTCGTATCTCACCAAGGGCAACTTTACAGGCGAAGGAAAAACCTTTCAATAAAAGTCGATAATAAGATTTTATTCTAGGTATTTCTATTGGTCCATTTAGTATGACATTTTCACACAATGTAAAAAGCGATTATGCAAAACAGCAAAAAAATCACAACACAGAACTACAGAAGCAACAAGAGAAGACAGAAACCGCAGAAAGCAGTCTTCCAAATGAGTGCCCTCTGCCTGACCCACAGACTCAATGGGCTACAAAAGCCAGTAATAAAAATGCTGTGGGACTGGTCAATTTAACAAAAAGTCTGATGACCCTCTCACCTCGATCAGTTATTCATAATTCATTTTACACTGTCCAGAAAGGACTCTATGGAGTCACTCATTAAAAAGTCTTTACAAAGGTTCAAACTAGCACCTGAACTGCTGCCAGCTTGGCACCATCACCCGACCCAAAGTTCAGTGAAGTCCATCTAACAGCACAGTTTAGAAGCGATCAGCAGTGGGTTTGAAAGCTCTTATTAAGCAGTATTCTTCTCATCTTCAGTAAGCAAACAGTGTCGCTATAATTCAGGGTGTGCTCTGCTCGGATATTGACCAGTCTCTATAGGTCAGCGTGAGGTGCAGACCTGTGTGACACCCAAATTCTGGCACTATTCTCTCTGCCTCTCTCTTTCCCTTTAATTCTCACCTCAATTCATGGACTCTGTGCTAAGGACTGCTTGACCCCTGATTAGCAAATGACCACCAAAAGCTAGCTAAGTTCTTTAGGGGCGTGCAAAGCCTTCAGGGATTTGGGCAATGTAAAGTGCGGTCAGTAGTCATTTGGAGCATGACCATAAGCGCCCTCTTCTCCATGGTCAAACCCATTTAGAAATGTTACTTTAGACCATAGATAGGGTTGTTGTAATGCACTTATTGACACACATCTAAAATGTAAAGGTTCCATAACTTAAAGCACTTTTTTAAGAGCACTCTACATTCAAAAGCCGGGCTTGTGGTTGTGCTTAGTGAACTAGGTAAGTATAAGGGTGGCACTTCTTGTAAAAGGCAGATCCATTCCCAGACATCTTTGTTAAAGAACGTTCTACATCCTGCCATTAAGCCCATACATTAGTCAAGGATGAGAATCACATCTGCTAAGAACTTTGTCCTTTTTTCTGCTCTTTCGAATGTTTGTGCCTCTGTTTAGTGAACAGTTATTACAGCATTACATTTCTCACCAGGGGCGAACGTGTAATCATGGTCACGGGAACCGTACAATTTACAAATTAGACATAAAGTAAGCATCAGATCAGTACTGCTGTATGTGCAATTCCAAATGGAACATTGGGGACTGCTTGTCTCCAGTGTTTCCAGTTCATGGGTATTAAAGAAATGGTGCACCACAAGTAGAAAACTTTACTATTTTTAGAATAGTAGAGAAATTTACAGCTACAGTTTTGCGACAGAAAAACCAGAAAAAATGCTGTGCAAAACTCAGAGACTACGATTTATTCATGTGATTCTGAGGTCTTAACCAGGGTTCATGTTTTTGTTACATTGTACCCATTCAGTTTGGTGTGTTTCGGTTTATTTAGGTGAGCACAATAAAGAACTGCTACATCTATGTGGGCTATTTCTCCTTCCACTTGACACTGACTGATTGGTTTGTAGAGGGGTGCACATCGGACTTTGGCATTTTGTCAATACAGTGATCTGCCTTTCCAGGTGTTGTGATAAATTCTGTCTCCCTACCAGAATCACTCCTTTTGGGTACAGGCACGTTGAATCAGAGTGAGGGTGGCGGACTGTGTTAGGATTCCTAATGTTTGCATTTAGACTGACAGCCAGCATCAACTCCCTGTAACATCTAAACACAGTGTTTCACTCCACAAATGAACTGGACCACTGTTCAGTTGATCTCGACCCAGACTTCACCTCCTTTGAAGTCCATAGCAGTTTAGGCACAAAGGACATCAGATTTCGACACAGCACCGGTTCTTTTTCATTTTCCATTGTTTGATGGCCGCAGATTGCCTGCCTCAAATTCCTGTAATCTAGTGTTCCTCAAACATGGTCCTGGCGACCCATGGCTCTGCAGGTTAATCTAACTGGCTAATAAACAAGCTCTTACAGAGTTCATGTTAAAGCTGGGAATCCAGCTTAAGTTAAGTCATCATGCTATAGGGAGGTTTGTCAGCAGCAGGAACTGGGAGACTAGTCAGGGTTGAAGGAAAGATGACTGCAGTGATGTACAGAGACATCTTTCATGATAACCTGCTCCCGAGCGCTCTGGACCTCAGACAGGGACAAAGGATTATCTTCCACCATCACAACGACCCTAAGCACACAGCCAAGACAACAAAGGAGTGGCTTCAGGACAACTCTGTGAATGTCCTTGAGTGACCCAGCCAGAGCCCAGACTTGATCCTGATTGAACATCTCTGGAGATATCTAAAAATGGCTGTGCACCGACACTCCCCATCAAATCTGATGGAGCTTGAGAGGTTCTGCAAAGAAGAATGGGAGACACTTCCCAAAAACAGTTCTGCCAATCTTGTAGCATCATACTCAGGCTGTAATTGCTGCCAAAGTTGCTTCAACAAAGTACTGAGCAAAGGCTATGAATACTTATGTACGTTATATTTTTATATTTTATTTATTTATTTATTTATTTAAATTTGCAAAGATTTCAAACAAACTTTGAGGTCATGGGGTATTGTGTGTAGAATTTTAGGGACAAAACATTTCATTTTGGAATAAGAAGGGATAATCTCTAAATGACTAAAACCATAAAGTAAATCATTTCAAGACTCTTCTTCTCCAAAAACGAAATGAAACAAAAAGCAAACCATCATTGTGAAGGTGTGGTAAAATAAATGATGAGTCATTGGTTTACTTGAAAAAAGAAGTATGGGAATGCGATCAGGCCTCTGTACTAGATGATATTAAACGTGACTGAGTGGGTTAGCCTGCAGGCTTGGACGGCAGCCAGCAGGGGGGCAGTGGGATTCCTAATAGGAATGGATGAGGAGAGCAGTGGGACCAGGGACATGTGAAAAATGTCGAGGTAGCAGAAACCAGCCTTCGAAAGAGTCTGCAGAAGAGCTGGGCCCAAGGGTCACTTGGGGACACGCCGACTTTGAAGCGTGTTTTTACATGACCACTCACACATCCAGTGCAGTGGTGTGTGACATCTGCTGATGCCAGACTCTTAGACAAACACGCTGCTGCTGGACGTCGGGCAACACTGAACAAAAACTAACTTCTGCTCTTCAATCTCCACCCTGTAGCTAAAACCTGGGAAGCTAAGGTTTACTAAAGGAATCTTTTATCCTAATGCCAAAACAGAATGTCATTAATCACACTACTGGTCAAAAGTTTTAAAACACCCTCAACATTTCCAGTTTTTATTGACATTTGAGCAGAGCAACTTAATAACCTATAATTGTAGAAAGTTGAGTCATCTTAAATGGTACAAAGGAAAGTAGTACACTGCCAGAGTTCTGATGAAAATGGATTCAAAACTGAAAAATAAAGAAATGAAGAAATCGTTGGTTAACAACCTACAGCTGGTCTGCAGCAATGGAAGTAAATTAGGCTTTGAACTTCTACATTGCACTTTTGAGGCAATTACAGCTGCAAATCACTTTGGATAAGTCACTATGACGTTGGACCACTGGGATTTTTACCCATTCCTGAAGGTAAAACTGCTCCAGCTCCTTCAAGTTAGATGGTTTCTGCTGGTAAACATCAATCTTCAAGTCTGACATCCCCACAGCATGATGCTGCCACCATGTTTCACTGTGGGCATAGTGTTCTTGGTTTTGCAACAAATTTTGCATTTTTCTTGGTGGCTGGAAGGTATCATTTTGGTCTTGTGACCAGAGCACCTTCCACCAAAACATTTGAGGAGTCTCACATGCCTTTTGGCAAACTCAAAATGAGGCTTCCTATTTTTGTCTGTATTTAATAAAGCCCAGCACTGTGGAGTGTATGGCTTACTGTGGTCTTACTGACAGATAATCCAGTCTCTGCTTGGGAATTCTGCTGCTCCTTCAGGGTTATCTTTGGTCTCTGTGCTGTCTCTCTGATTAAAGCCCTCCTTGCCCGGTCTGAGAGTTTTGGTGGGCATGCTGCTTTCCATTTTATGATATTGGATATGATGGTGCTCCGGAGGATCATCAAAGATTTGGATAATTCTTTTATAACCCTTGTACAACTTTGTCCCTGACCTGTTTGGAGATCTTCTAGGTCTTCATGGTGTCATTTGGTTAGTGGTGCCTCTTGCTTAATGGTGTTGCAGGCTCTGGGGTGCTTTAGAAAAGGTGTGCATATACTGACAGATCATGCACACAGGTGGACTTCATTTCACTAAAGATGTGACTTCTGAAGGTAACTGGTTGCACCAGAACTATTTAGGGGCTTTGTAGCAGAGGGGGCTAATACATATGCACATGCCAAATTTTATTTTATTTGATTTTTTTTTATGTCCAAATGTATATTTTTTAAATGCATAATTTCACTTCACCAACTTGGAGTATTTTGCGCAGGTATGTCACATACGATTCAGATTAAAATAACATTCAAATACATTTGAAATGTAACAAAGTAGGTAAAAGGCCATACTTTTGCAAGGCACTGTATATATGTAAAGAAACACAGACAAACTCAACAGTTCAGATGGTGGTTATTCGTGTTAGATTGAATTCTACATATTGAATTGTGTTTACTCATGTTTGATGAAACTCAGCAGCGTAACCATAGAAACTCAGCTTGCTCTTTCCTGTTTACATCTCCAGTTACATCTCCATAGCCTCCATTTAACTGATCTGCTGTTTGACTCTGAAACTGAAAGGACAGATTCTGAAAGGCCAAAGACTTTACATAATGTTAAAAAAAATCAACACAGTTCAAATGTTTCTTTCTACAGAACTTACTTGGTACCAAAAACCTCAAAGTACACATCAAACACTCTTGTGGTGATGTGTAATGTGTAATGTGCAACCCTGGTGGTTCTGTTTCTGTTTATCTAGTCCACATCTACACAATATGTTTGCTTGAAGAATAGATAATATGGAAGGCAGCAGTGTGAGGAGACATCTGCCTAGAAAAACATAGAGAAGTGAATTCAGGCAGATCTAAAAATAAGATAACTGCTGTTCAGTGAAAAACAACAACATGGGATGAGAATACAATCATAGAGAATTCCTGTATAAAAAGAGAGAATTACCCCAAGACCCTATATGTAATCCCATCCAAATAGGGCTTAAAACAAATATAAGTCATAACTTGTATTTCCTTTAATGAAATTCCAAATAAAGCCAGAGTGTGGTGAGTACGGCTTCATACACCATTAAAAAACTCTGGAACCTGGAAACAACTGAGGAGACCTGCTACACTCACTGACACACTCAAATCCACAACAGCATCAGAAGACAAGTTTCTGAGAGTCAGCGGCTTGGCAGCTCATATAACAACAGCTTGTAGCTCAGTGGAGTAGCTCTCACTTTCAGCTGAGAAGAGAAGAGTTAGAGCTGCAGTAAGAAAGCCATTGCTAAAATGGCAAAATAGGAGAAGCAGACTTGTCTGGACTGTGCAGCACAGTCAATAGACTGTCGAAAAAACTGGTATACACACTACAATCAAAGTTCTGCTCAAAAAAAGTTCTCGGCGATATTGAAGTAGGGAAAATATTGCAGTGGTGCAGTCAACACCAGTAATAATAAAAGATTTACAGCAATCATCTCACCTCCTACTGCCACTCCACAAGTCTGCTTTTGTTCCAAGTGTGTTTCTACATGGATTAGCCTTCAACATCTCCTCATAACAAACAAAGTAACAGCACACAGGAATAAATCTCCTCTCCAACAACCACACACCATCTGGGCCTTCGGTGTCTTGCTTCTTGTCATTATTAAGCATATGGAATGTGCGAGTGCGTGCGCGCAAGAGAGAGATAAAGAAAGACAGAAAGTGAGATTAAACACGGTGTTGAATTTTCAACCTCCTGCTCATTCTGACCTCCCACAGCCACAAGTGCAGAAACGACGAGTCGGGCCCAGCATGTACCCCTGTTTCTGCCCTGATTGGAATGCATAAAACTGACTATTAGCAAAGACTGGAGAGGTCCTGCTCACATCAAAAATAGTCATCTGTGGGCACCCTGGGCAGAAAGCGAATTGTGAGAAGGCAAGCAGGAAAAGAAAAATGTTAGGCGAACAGCTGTATTAGCCATGCTGGTGCCCTTCTCATTATGAGAGGCAGAATAAAGTATTAAGTGTGCTGCTGAAATGAGCTGGGTGAGTGCAGGGCTCACTGGGTGGGTGCTCTTGAGAGTGGCATAAAGCAAGAACATTAGGAAGCCAACTGTTGATCTGTGCTTTGGGTCCAGCCACAGACGCCAAAAGCAAACTGGCATTAAAATGGCCACATTACTAGTGTTTCTGAAAGGCTAATCAGGACTCAAAGATGAACCAACACTAAAGCACCAACTACTCTACCTTGGAGCCTCATCTGATATGCTGATATTAAGTGCATTTGTTGATTGCAGCTTATAGACAGACAGACAGACAGACAGACAGACAGACAGACAAATAAATAAATATAAAGGCAACCCTTGTTGTAATGGACCTTCAAAAGCATTTACCACACAAGCATCGTGGGAAGACATTCATGCTGCCAAAAATATACATTTTTCTTATGAGAAGCCCTACAGGGTCATTTAGACGTACGGGTAAAGCCAAAAATGTGACAACTACTACACGTCACTCTTTCTGAAACACTCTTCAGTTCTCACTGATAAAAACAGATGAAGTGCAAACACCACACACAGCGTTCTGGCTGTGTTAAGAATTCGCTTTACATTGTGGGAAGCAACACGTTTGAAAAAATGTTATCATTAAAAACCTGACCTTCTCAAACTGCAGGAACCACTCTCAGACAGCATCATGGGAGATAAGAGCTTCTTAATATGGAGTTAAGAAGTAAAAATCACATGCTCAGTCCACTCATTTCTCTCCTTCATTGTTGTGAGGGGACTGATTTTAATTCACATTTCTCGTTGGAACTGAAATAAAATCACTGTAAAAAAATAAACAGTGTTCAACACAAGTAATCACAGTCAACGCAAAAAATAGCAAGGCCCAAATTCAGTGTGACAGGCTTAATTATTAATCATATTTCAAGCAAGGAGACAAAAGAAACTTTGCTTTTGTCTCTGCAATAAATAACTAAATGACTGACTGTTGGTAGAGAGATGGTCCCTCACCAGATTCCCTTCTTGGAAATTTGCATCTCAACCATTGGAGAAAGGTAAGCTGGACTGCTAGGTGGACAAACATCCAGCTACAAATTTTGGAACTGAGAGATCCCTGTGAAATTCCACAACGATTATTCTTCTATTTAGAATATTTCTTTATTTTAGGAATTTTGGATATTTTTGTGTTATTATTTGTTGTAAACACCTGAATGCACTATATTTTTGATGTTTATCACAAGCTTTTGATTCTAAATTCTGATAGACATTGAGGTGGGAAATTATGATTTATGATTATGGAAATTATGGATAATCATGTACAACTGAGTTTGGTGCAGCAGAGTGTGTTGCAGAAACACTGCACTTAGTTGTAGTGAATGGCACTACTAGTGCATAGAAATATTCACCATAAAAACATCCTCCCAGTGTTATTAAGAGATCTATGCATCTGTTTTATCACCAAAATGGCCAAACTTTGGTGGGTCTTTTTTTCTAAAGTCTTTTTAGGACCCTCAAATTGTCTCATTGATTAACTGCAAACAGTGCAGATCCCCAGAGAGCAAAGAACCTCTTCATACAGATGAATGACAACTTTGTTCACCATGTGAAGTGAGGCGTATTGAGAAGAACGATTCCTCGGTCCAGGGAACCTGCTTTGCTCTTTTCTGGTGCATCGGGCATTTGTATGTGAGTAGAAACGGGGGCTTAGTGTGCATCTGGACCTGACACTACTGTGGGGAGCCATCGACTGAGAAGAGGAGAAGCAGATGAGAAGAGACAGCAGAAAGGAAGAAAGCCATCCCTCCTGCACTATAAAGCTTGATGAGTGCTGAGTAGAAAGCTCTGGAAGGGAGTTTAAGTGCCATCAAGGACGTGCAGTGACTGCGCCGACCACAGCAAGCCACCAGCCGAGCACAGCGGAACAAGCGGGAAACGAGACACAAGTCATCTGCCCAGAAGCATTTAATAAGCGCTTTAGCGCCGTTAGAGAGGGTTCACATCAGGTGAATGAGCTCCGATAGCTGCTCAGTCTAATAAAAGAGCGCCAGAGGCGGGGAGGGGGAGGGGGGGTGATTTGGGGGAGAAGAGTACACAGTGTACAACGCAGGAAACGACTACTGTCTTCAGCAGAGCTGCAGGCTTTCAACAGGTCAGACCAGGGTTAGTCACGCTGGACAGAAGGGTGTTAAATGGTTCTATTAATATAAGGAACGGGCGATACGGCAAACATCTCAATGTCCACAATAACCAACACACTTTAAGCTCACGCCTCAGGATTAAAGGTGGTGAACTCGGTATATATGGGAAAGTCAAATCTGTCTCTTTTGGGTGGACTGGGCGGAGCAGTGTAAAGCAGCGGGGGAGTGCCTGGAGTTTGTTATGCATTCTAAAGAGCTTTAGTAAAACAAAGAAAAATTCTAGAGGATTTGATTTTAGGCTTATTTTCTTACCAGCAGGCATCGAAAAGGTTCCGTTGAAAAAATTTTATTTATGTAAGTCCAAACAATCAAATCAAAACTTAAGACATTCGGTTACATCCATCGTTCCGAATGTCTCATTTGTGGAATTTGTTCCTTCCCTAGGATTTCTAGGTTCTAGAACTGAGCTTGGGATCAGAAGATTCAAATCACTACATTAGCTGAAAGCAGGGGAAATGAAGGGACATTGTTTTCTCCCCTCTTAACAGTCTTGACCCTTGAGCAAGGCTATCAAAAGTGTACCACGTCTCTCTCAGCACATGTTCACTGCTAATATCCATAAGTGCATTTTCACAAGCAGATGAGAGTTCCCTTTCCTTTCTTTTCCCCATTTCCGCCAAGCGTCCTTTAATGTGTGACAGACTCAACAAGCTGGAAACAGATAGAGTAACGTTATACACATTAATAAAGAACAGCAAGAGAAGGTTCCAGCACTGATGGAGAAGTCGTGTGTGGCGTGAACTCAACAAGCCCATCTCCCGCTGAGTTGTGTATGCTCTCAGGCCACTGATGGGAAGCTGTGCTGCTGCTGCTTCAGCCTGAACTACAGCAGGCATTAGTGAGCATTTGGGCCTGATCTTCAGCCTTCAGGCTTCGGAGGCAAAGCACTTTAAAGCCTCAGCTTGATTCCTTCCAGATTTCTGCAGCTGTTGCTTCCTGACTGTCTTTGTTACAAATGAATATCACCTTGACAACATGAATGGGAATGTTAGGCAAGTATAAGAGCACTCATTACAATAAGGAGGTGTGTGAAAAGCAGGGTAAACGAGGCAGGCTGCGGAGCTAGCTGTGAAGAACGATAATGTGTTCCTACTGTGCGAGGGGGAAAAAAAAAGATACACAGCCTTCTGAAGATCATCTCCATTTCGTTCTCACTCTGTTTTGACCTGAAGCAGGCCTGAGGCATTCTACCATTATTAGGAACAGTACGCTAACTCAAATTTGAAAGCTTTGAATTGAGGAAGGATTCCACAAGAGCATAATGATCCAAAAATATTCAACAGAACCATCGTGGACTGTGTGAAGAGACACACATTGAAGGTTTTGGAATGGATTCTTGGGTGTACACCTGAGAAATAACCTCAACTGGGTCAACAACACTTCCAGTCTGTTCAGGAAAGCACATCAGCTACTCTTGAACTTGGGAGCTCAGTCTTCACCTCCTTTTATAGAGCATCAACATGTGGCACAGAAGCTCTGCAGAGGGTCCACAGACATTTACACTTCCAGATGCAGGAAGGGGTTCAAATGCACTCACCCATCACACACACTTTCTGCCCTGCTCCCCTCATACAGGAGGCTGCGGCGCATTAAGTGTAAAACCACCAGACTGAGAAACAGCTTCTTCCCTGAAGCTGTAAGACTCTTAAACTCTAAATCGACAAACCACTGCAATGAGACTTTAACTGGACATTTTATCCATGCTGCTGATTACCCATGCTGCTCCTTTCTTCTCATTCTCATAATCTGCTACATACATACATACCCATCTGCTCACAACTATTATCATAACTATCATTATTTATCTCTATTGAATCTCCTTCTTATACTTTTACATACTGTTTATTTCTATTTCAGAACTGGGACCTTGAGTACATAATTTAACTACACCTCATGTACCACATGTGATGTGAATGACAATGTCTCCTTGAATCCAAACATCATAAAAACGTGGGTAAAAACAAACCAAGGCCAAAAAAATCTTAGACCTAAAGGCCTTCAGCAAAGAAGAACCGAGAGACAAACCAAAAGCAGGTTCATAAGCGGTGGTTCATAATTCTGGTTCTGTAACGAGACCAAAACTTCTATACGGGCAACATCGACTGGAACGTTTCACTGGCAGAGGAACTTGTCAATGTTATGACACAATGTAAAAAAACGACATTGTTGTACATGATGCATCATCTAACAACTTATTCCAAAGTCATTATGACAAATTAATAACATAAAAATGTAACGGTGATGTCAAACTTTTCAACCCTTATGTACTCAGACTATACTCCTTTTCATTCCAGATCTCATTCAGCTTTCTGTGAGAGAAGGAGGAACAAAACTCCGTTTAAAACAGCTCAAGGCAGCAGAAGGGTCCGACTGATGGAAATATCAAATGGGTGACCTTCGTGTCAACTGACACATAGAAGCACTGTTCTCCCGTCCTGATTCACAGCATCCTACAGAGAGCTGCACTCTCACACACACATGAATGACAAGAGCTCTCCAGCTGCTCAGTTCCATCCGTAATCTCCACTCATGCGTCATTAGCGGAGGGAAAAGAGTCACGACAAAAAGGCAAATCACGACTCGGAACAGAGGAGGACACAGATTCTGTGTGTTATCCCCAACATCAGCGATGTGAAACAGTTAAGCTTTCACCCTCCTACACCATCAGCTGTCTCTCCACACAGCCTGAGGGGGCAAGAGTGAGGGCTTTGAGCTGAATGGGCTGGAGAATTACATTTTTTTAAATCAATTAATCGAACGACTACTTTTGATCAAGCTATTATGCCTTCAGACTATTAATGATGGTTAGAAGGAAACTGCATTAAAATAATTAGTGGAATTAATAATTAATCATGATGCATTAACTCTGACTCCATTATTTATTTTGGGCCAGGCAAAAAAGGGTACATGTGCATTTTAACATCATTTGAGAGATGGTATATATGAACTAAGAATAGGTCAAATTGAAATAAAGAAAAAGTCTGTTAAATGTAATAAAAATGTAATTTTATTCTGAAGAAATATATATAAATAAATAATACAATTTATTACTAGTTAAAATGTTAAAATTAGAATCTGGTGTGCCACAGTAGCTGCCAATGATTAGAACATGGTTAACGAGGATTTTAGACTTGGCGGTCTTATTTAAACTTCAGACAATAGTTTGGTTTGCTCTTGATTGTTGAAATTAGTGTATTTCATCATGGTGATCCCAAAGAGCACTCTGAGGCTTTCAAACAAAAGGATGTAGACACATATGGGAATGGAAAGGTATTTAAAACAATTTAATAAAGAAAAACAATTAGATAAAAAAAATTATAAGAGGAGAACATTAAAGTAATTGAATATCTGAGAACAGCCCACCAGCTAGAAATATCCAACCAACAGCATCCTGTGAGCACTGATGACTAGAAGATAATCAACTCTACATCTACAAGTAAAGCAACTAGCTAGGCAGGAGTGTCCAAAAGAGTAATAGAGAGGACAGTGAGTGAACACAGCGTTTAAACACTCCAGCAGCACTGCTGTGTCTGATCCATTTGTACCAGCGTAACAAACACTAACACACCACCACCATGTCAGTGTCACTGCAGTGTTGAATGACCCAAATCATATCTGTGTACAAACATGGACACGATGTTATGGCATATTGGTGTAAATATAAAAAAAATTTAAACCTCAAATATTCATGGAAACTGACAACGAATCAATGCCAAATCAAAGACAGAATAGAGAAAAGAGAAAATCAATATTGTCAAGTAATCGCCACAGCCTTGGAGTGCTTCTGCTTTCAAGCAAACAACACATCAACTTCCTTCCATGAACAATGCCGTCAACAACTAATCGACTGTGTAGACAAATGGCTGCAGCTGTGGGCGGTGGAATCTCCTGCGCAGGGCCGCCCTCCTCTCTTCGTTCCCAGAGGAGGAATGTGCTTGGGCAGCCAGAGCAAATTGAGGTTTATCTACAGTGGGAGCTCTGGAATCAACACCCAGACGGGTCTGGCCACAAAGTGAAGAATTGCCACCGTACAGAAGGAACACTTAACTGAGGTTTATATTCCCCCACCTTTAACAAAATACACTCTCTGAACGCTGCAGGCCTCACTGTGTTCTTCTGGAATCATTGCAGATTTGCGTAAATATAACCCCAGCTGTATTAATTGGCTATAATCCTGGAATAAATATGACGTACACTCTTTTGAACAAACTGAATATACCTCAACGACTGTTAAAACTATGTCATATTTCACACCCACTAATGTCAGCCAATAACAGGCATAAAAGCTTAATTAGGTGGTAGATATAATGGAATATTCCATCCCGTTTAAACGCTAATTTGTACTTTAGGTTCCACCGAATGCCAAAAGGACTCAGCAGGGAGGAAATAAGACCACAGTCACTAGTTCTCTGCAATGTGCTGCTCTATGCCGAACCTCTAGTGTATGGAGCTCTATACACCCACACTCTCTCTTCATCTCACTGACGGGCATATTGTAGCTGTAATGTACCCCCTCCCACCCCTGCTGTAATTGCTGTGGAGTCTCAGGGGGCTTGCAGTGTGTAGCCTGGGGCAGCCTGCACTGCAGTAGCCTGACAGGTCCCTTTCCTGTGTGATTAATGAGAGCAGTGGGCTAATCTCAGGCAGCCTAAGGTGAGTGTGCACAGGGAAGGTCCTTAAGTGCAGTCCTGCAGCTTTAGGCCCACAGGTCCAGCTCAGCCTGCACTCTACCAGGGCATGATGCAGATATCCTGCCCATCGCTCTCCCTAATGCACCACAGCTGGCATGAGGTGTGATGCAATGCCAAACTGCTTCAACTGCTCCCTCTTTTAGAGCTATTCAGTCCAACCTGACCCTGTCTTTGGTCATCTAACGTCAGGCATGCACAGTATAGCATGATGGACAAGATGACAAAAGGGCATAAACCTTCCCTGCGTCCCAATAAAAAGGCTCTCAGGCTACTTTTGGGTAGTATACCTCTTGGTGGGAGATCACTGACTGTTACACATGCCTCTACGATACACTCAAACACATGTTGCACTGTTGATGGACTGACAGAGGGAGCATCATAAGGCTGATGGAAGTAGAACGGTCCTTTCTACCCACTGCCCACTGATTGGGCTGTTCTGACCAACCCACTGTCACTTTCATTTGCAGTGGTGTTGTAAATGAGACATGTGGAGTGCTATGAACTGGAACCACAGTGTCTCTGACAACAAATCCAGGTTCTGTTAGGAAACCAATGGTGCCAGGTTTGAGTATGGAGGCCTCACGGTAAGTACTTCAGTCCTGCCTTTGCTGTGGAGAGACACACAGCCAGTGTTGATCTGGAGACCTCCGTGATATGTGCAGGACATCCTGTGACCACGTGTTGTCTCTCATGACTGGACTTCCAACTGGCATTTTATCAGCAGGATAACGCTTGCCCACACACAACAAGGGTTTCCCAGGAATACCTTCACAAGATTGCCACACTTCCTTGGCCTGCTCTGTAACCACATTTACTGCCAATTCGAACATTTAAGGCACCAGATGGGACACCAGCTTCGGCAACCTACAAGTGTGCAGAATGTACAGGCCCAGCTGCAACATCTGTGGGCAAATGTGCTGCAGGATGCCATATGGAACCTGTGTGCCGCCATGTCCCTCTAGAGGAGCCCAACAGCCTCCTTTCAATTATACAGGTTTCCCCAATAAACCTCCACTCTAATGTTGTAACCAGTTACATATATCAACAGTACATTCACATATGAGGTTTCGTTCAATTTCAGCAACTCCATGTTGGTGTATTTTTTGTCTATAAGTGTACATTCAATTTCATTTTTTAAATAGAATTTTTGATAACTGATTTCCTATCAGACCCATCATGAATTCAAAGCATATCTCAAATAGTGTTTTTTGTTGATATACATTCACACGATGTACATAATGTACCAGACACCATGCATGGAAGGGTGAAAAGCATATGACAACCTTCCATTCTACCACACCCAACTTTCTCAAGAACTCTTAGAGGAGAGATGAGGTCAAAGCCATCACCATCACACAAGCCTTCCACTGCAGGCCAAGACTTAACAATGCGGTGAGGAGCAAGCTGGCTCCATCAGTCATTCACTGAACACAAAGCCTGGGAAGGGCAGCGCTGCTGGCAGCCTCTCAGAACCGCTCCAGTGAGCATCAGTTAAAGTCCACACTTGTCTATTTTCTTTCTTTCCTTCTTTTTGCCAGCAAAATTTGGTGCTTTCATTTCCCCATCTGGACATGCATTCCTCCCAGCACGCAGACTGTGAGTTATGTGCTGAGTGGGGATGTGAATTCAGTTAATTTGGGCTGCCCACTGGGATGAGTGCAGGAGGAACTTCAGGTAAGTTAAAGGCACATCTCTCAATTTTGCCACCTCTCCTTCTTTCTGCCCTTACTGCTCTGGCAGGAGGAGATAGTGAGCAAAGTGCTCCTGGTGAAAGCTTGATGGGAGGCTTAACAAAGACCTGAGTGAGAAAAAAAGAATGAAAGAGCATGTGAGAGAGCAAGAGCGAGAGCGAGATTCCTTCAGCACATTCTTTTGATGCCCCTGGGCCCACTGTTGGCCGCTGTCCTCCCTAATCCAAACTCACAGGGCCTGCTGACGGCCCTTTCATCTGCTGAAAAGGGACACTCAGCCTTCTGAGAGGGAAGTCCACCCCGTTCACTGTAGCAAAGTCGTCTCATAGCAGACGGCTAGGACAAAGACAAGGCGCCAATCAAAATCTGTGGACTTACGCTCATACTTCTAATGAATGCATTCAACTAGTTTAAGCTGCACCCATTGCTGACACAGATGTGCAAATGCTGTGAAGAAGTACTGCCAATAGAATAGGACTTTCCAGAGAAGACTAGTGAGCAGGATGGGGAAAAAGTCCCCAGCACTAAGCTGTGGAGCAGTGGAACTGTGTTCTTTGGAAGGATTTTGCTTCATCCAGTAATTCTGGGATGAGCTGGAAATGAGGTGTAGTGGAGATCGTCCAACATCTTATCCTCAAAAATGATCTTGTCGTTGAAAGGTGTCCCAATGCTTTTATCCATATAGAGTATGTGTGCATTCCAGAGAAGGTCCACAGGACTTATACCCTGTGGTAATACCCTTGTCAGTGAGTCCACATACAGGACCTTATACACACCACATTCCAAATTATTATTATTAATAATATTTTTTCAGATTTTCCTAAATACTCAATGTAAATGAGTCAGTATAATTTTCCAAGTCATCAACAGATTATAAATGAAATTTTATTGAAAAACCTCCCAGTAATGACAGTATATTTAAAAAAACCTCAAAATGCATGATTACATATTACATTATTATACCATTAATATTATTAGTAGTATTACGCACAATGGAGTTTCAAAACATTTTATAGGTTGTAAAGAACTAAAAAATTTGTTGAATTTGGAGCATTCATTTTTACTGAAATCAAAAGCTATGTCAGTCAAAAACATCTTAACAGGCCAAATTACATGTTAACATAGGACCCCTTTCAAATTACCTTCACAATTCTTGCATCCATTGAACTTGAGAGTTTTTGGACAGTTTCTATTTGAAATTCTTTGCTGGATGTCAGAATAGCCGCCCAGAGCTGCTGTTTTAATGTGAAAAAGACCCTCATAGATCTTTTGCTTGAGGATACTCCAAAGGTTCTCAATAGGGTTGAGGTCAGGGGAGGCTGGTGGCCACACCATGAGTTTGGTCTCTCTTTTTATGCCCAAAGCAGCCAGTGACACAGAGGTATTGTTTGCAGCATGAAATGGTGCATTGTCATGCATGAAGATGATTTTTGCTTTGAAAAGAGCATTTTTAATTTTTGTACCATGGAAGAAAGTGGTCAGTCAGAAACGGGAGGTTATTTTCACACCTTCAGGGACCCTAAAGTGGCCTAGCAGCTCTCTCCCTATGATTTCAGCCCAAAACATAACTCTTTAGGTACATGCCTCATCCTTGCTAACGTCGCAGTCTCACTGGGACATGGTGATCATCCACCAAATAACCACTTGTCCATCCATCTGTACCATCCAGGGTTGCACAGCAATCATCAGTAAACAAGACTGTATGTCTGGGCCCACTGAAACTAGTTCTGCTTATGGGCATTGGTTAGGGGTGGCCGCATAGTTTCATGCACAACAGCAAGCCTCTAGAGGATCCTACACCTTGAGGTTTGTGGGCCTACAGAGGCACCAATCAGCTTCAAATATCTGTTTGCTGCTTTGTAATGGCATTTTAGCAGCTGCTAATTTGATGAACTCTGTCAGAAACCTTCCTCAGTATGCCTTTATCTGAACGAACCCATCTCGTCACAGTACATGTTTAAGTTTTCATTAAATAGCGAATGTTTCCATACCTTGTCCAAGGTATCGCACTATTTGATGCTTTTCAGCAGAAGAGATGCTTTTTTCCCTTTAATTGGGCTCATCAGGCAAACTAATTATGTGTCTGTGATTGACTTCAGTGATCCAAAGAGCCCTGAGACACAATACCACCCATGGGTTTAACAGAAAAACAAAAAAATATATATCTTCATGACACTTAAATCCAATTTGCATAATAATTTGGAATGCAGTGTATATTCTAGCTTCCAGAGTGTGTGCTTGTGATGTAAACTAAAGTAGACCATGCATGTGGAATAATTTTAAACTCAAACGAAAAAAAAATGTAATAAAATGAGAGAAGTTCTACAAATAAGCAAGGGAGTAAATAAATAAGTAGCTCTCAATCCTGGTCCTGGATTACCTCTACCTTGCTTGTTTTAGAGTTTTCCCTAATTCGAGCACGCCTGAGCCAACTAATGAACTAACCGATGAACACTTGCTGAGCCAAACGGGGTGTTTAGAACAGTGTTTCTCCACACACTCCCTGCAACCATGAAAAGGGCTTGTTAATTAGCTGATTAGTTGAATCAGGCGAGTTGGAAGCACAGAAAAATGTGCAGAGCAGGGGTTCCTCCAGCACTGCAGCTGAGAAACACTGCTCTAATATACACAACACAGTGGTCCTCCAGGACTGGTGTTGAGAAGCACTGTAACGGAGCAAAAATCCTCACTATGACATCATTAACTCGGGCGGAGTTACGGATGAGGCAGAGTTGAATTTTCAATGTCTTGACGGCACATTAGACAGCTGCGTAGAAAAGCACAGTGGTCATTAGGAACATGATACCTGAAGTGTTCACTCTAAAAGCAACATCACAAAGCTCATTTACTTGAAACAGCCACAAGTACTCTGAGTACACAAGTGCCTGAGAGACTGTTGATACTATCTGGTTTTGACCTAAAACATATTTGAATATCTGTCTATGCCGTATAAGCATGTACAGGAAGTTGGAAGGACAAAGACAACATATTTCAACATTTACCACTATTTGGTGGTATTTTACCATCATTATTATTATTATTATTATTATTATTATTATTATTATTATTATTATTATTATTATGCATAAATATGAAAATGAAGTGGTTCAGTGTTTATTGTGAATAGCAAATAAAAGGCTTGACTTGTGCTGCATCCGTTTCAGCTCCTGGTCTCCATCACCGCCATTGTAAGGAACCGAAAGTGGGTAAGCTTCTTTAAACAGCATCAGTTACCATTGAATGATTGTTTACATCTCACTGAACGAATTCCACAGACAACCTGAAGGAATGTGGCAGAATTCCCTTATATGTGCGTGAACTTTCCTCTCGCTATTGCTGTGAATATGCAGTCATGCAATTTTGCAGATGTCACCTGATGCAGCTGAACATTATGGTGAAGTTTACAGCCTGTGAGACCTGGAGTAAGACTGGTTTGTGAAGATTTAGTTTGAGACAAAAAGCTCAGTACTGCTCTCCCTTAGCCAGTGTTTCCACTGGCTGGCTCCAGCATCTGACCGCAAGTCTCCTCACACCAGCTCTGCAGCATTACTACAGTTTGTTTGACTTTATTCTCGCATGACCCCTGAAAAAGACACTCTGCATGCTCTGAAGAATGGGCAGTCCTTCTCAGCAAACAAAGGAGATCATGAAGACGCACTGCTAGCTGTGTTTCTGAGATCGTGGCTTAGTTGGGCTTGACTGCACAAGAATGAACCCCCAGTGACGAAATGCCTGCTCATGCAGGAACACAGTACATACTGGAAGTGAAGTGTATCTGCTGTAAGGATCAGTATGCAGGGAGCGAGACACAGATCGGGTCTTTTAAACGGCTGTCTAAATGAGGCTGAACCAGGAAACAGCTAAAGAGAGATAACTGTGCCGCAGCTGCGTCAGAGGAAGCTGGATTATCTGGCAGGCAGAGGAGGAAGGCATGTTACCTGTCTTGCGAAGTGGGAAGTCATCTTTAGAGTCGTAGAGACCCAGCACTGGGTGTTTGTAAGTGGAAATCCCTGTCTGAGGTGGAGAACTCTGGTCCAGTGAACTGTGCTGGGTTTTCCTGTAGAAAAGAAACAGAAGGTCTCAAACGAGGCAGGAAAGGCCGATAAACATCTGAAGCCTCGCAGATTCACTGACAACGGGGGCCTTTGGTTGTCATTGTTCAAATTAGTTTAAAACTAAAGGAAAGCAACTTGTGATGGAATCTGATGTAAAACTTCAACTTCAGTACATTAACACAAGTACAATCTGACCAAATAAAAAAATAAAAATGAACTAACTGCACAATCAGCTGTGATCAATGACACTTTATCTTCCTAAGACTGAAGCTATAATAATCAATATTTAAATGTAATAAATCAATGCAAGATTAACAAATATCATTATTTGTATAATATGCATTATATTTATAGCAATAAAATGTCACTTGGCTCTGTAAAAAGAGTACATAATAAAGGGAAGCAAGGTCAAAGCATTAAAAAATTACAAAAAAAAATTATTCCAGCTTAATCAGGTGTATTAACATAATAACAGCACTAAAAAACAATGGGTTAAAAAAAAGGCCATTCTTGCAGCTGAATCATGTGAACTGAACAGATTGGACAGTTTGAAAGGTATCGCTGCCATTCAAAATCAACTCTCTGAACATAAAAAATAAATATATAGGCTCTTAAAACTGATTTTACTGTAAAATGCAGCATAAAATACACAGATTTCTCTTAAAGTGCACAACAATCAGTGGTGGGTTAATCAGTAAAGGAGACTCTAATGATCATAACAGCCATATTCAGCTATTTACTTCTCTATGGCACTGTTTGGTCAGACAGGCCAACACGGCCTAGAGTACAACAACAAATAGCCCAGGGTGTCGCAAGCCTTTTGTTCACCAGTACAAACAGAAAAATACACACACATGAACAGTTCCTTCAAAAATCTTAGCTACAAAAGGGTGCCTTTCACTTACGCCGTATAGCGGTGGCTGGAACACACCCAAATCAACCTGCTCACTTCGCCTGGTTTCACAGTCGTCTGAAACGTGCTGCTGGTTTCAGAGTGTGAGTGATGTGTTTGTGGAGCATGCTGCAATTAGCTGAAATGACTCCCGTACTTCAACCCAGCCAGAATAAATGTTTTGTTTAATAAAACATATTGCCTTCACTGCCATTTCCCTTTGTTCACCTGTCACTGTTGATCTTACTGCAGAGGCAAAACAACACACAATGTTTTATTGATCGACTTCTATTCCTGAAGAACACCAAAAGCTGGGCCTTCAGAGTGAATTTGAAAACAAAGGATGTGAGAAACCATGCTGCTGCCTGCACAAAAGCTAACTCCCTCTCTGTCCCACATCACAGAGAAACAGATTTCTCTTTGGTAAGTTTGATGTTGTCAATCAACAGCGTATCAGGTTTTGACACACTGTTGATTATCACTCTATAAATCCAAACAGCGTCACACAAAAACATCTCCATTTTAGCTGTTTGTCTATTTGGACTTAATTTGAACCTGGCAGTTTTGTATATACTGTAAGCTCCCTCCCTCGGTGCGTTTGCAGTATAGGGAACGTTTCACGTTGTTTAGGCAAGGCATCGCCTGTGTAACGTGCAGGAGGCAGAGTGTGACCAAAGACCTTATAGGAAAGTGTGTTCACTTGGAGATCATTAGAGTTATTTCCAGTCACACCAGACCAGGCTTCAATCACTATAAACAGGAAAATAAAGCTTACTGGCTCCTTTTGTTAAAGGGTGGCAAACGATTCCATGTAGACTGTTAGAAGATCTCCCATTCATAGTTCAACCACTGACTGCTGTTCTCATTTATAATGTCTCTGGAATGAATCACTCTGGAAAATTACCAGCTCACTCCGATATTACACATGGGCCCGTTACCTTTGAACCAAATAATCCAGACATTTCCATTCATGCATACAGATCCTCTCACAATATTCTGGTTTACTGTGCATGCGTGGGCTCAGGGGAAGATCCTGAAGATGATTCAGGGCCTGCTGGAGGGCATGGGAGTGCCTGTGGATCCCTTGAGGAATGCAGGAGGAGCTGATGGAACTTGCTGGGGACAGGGATACAGGGATGAGCTTGTCCGACCACAACCCTGAGCTGGACTAAGCGGGTAAGATGATGTTTAAAGAATAGCAAAGTTTACTGCTCATATAAGAATCTGTAGCTCTAGATCTGACATTGGCAGTTTCTTTGCTGCAGAAGACCCATCTTTGAAGTCTGCACCAGTGTTTAAAATCGTCATTGTTATTCTTTCACTAATAAAGCATCTTGGACAGTTTGGAAAGCTATGCATGGTTTGCTTTTGCAGTTCCTTTTTTTTTATTGTTGGCCTTCAATAAATGATTACTCTATTAATTGTTCGTGGCTCTGCTTCTGAACCAGTACCATCATCCGTACAGCTTTACAGAAACATAGTGGACAGCCCCCTCTTTTCCCTCTCTTTCTTACTCACACAAGAGAGTTTATCTCGCTTCTCCCAGACATGAGTCCATGAAAAGGAATGGCAGAGCGGTGAGGGTGGAGAGAAAAAAGAGCCCTGAAATGCTAATATTCAGACTGTACACTTGAAAGCACAATCCCCCATTATCAGAGCCTCCCAGCTAAGAGGGGTAAGTGTGTGTGCACATGCATTCATTTTCTTCAGAACCTGCTGCTGTGTCTGTTATCTTTCACACAGGGAAACTTTTGCACCTCAAAACCTCTTCAAATATCTCAAGAACCCAGAGGTGGAAGACAACCCCCTTTTCTCCCCGTCTGTCTGTCTCGGTATGAACTGAAAGTTCCCAAAAAACAAACAGAAAAACCCTAAAAACATGCCAGTCAAGAGAGTAATGAGGAACTTTCTGGGCCAGATTCCTGAAAAGAGCTGCGGCTGCTGTCGGGCTGCATGGCTGTCGCTCACCTTACAACTGACAACACTCGCGCTTTGAAGTGAGGTGCTTGTGTGGCAGGAGGATCTTTGATATTCCAGCTTCTCCTGAAGAAGTGTGTGTTTGAAGTTGTGTAAGGTGACTGTGGCTCTTTTTTCGGCACGGCATTACTCACCCGTACCAGTATCGCGGGTCACTGGGCATGCAGTGGTTGAGGCTCCTCTGGGCCAGCGCTTTCTTCTTATTCAGCACAAACTCTTGTAGCCGCATCTTCACCTCTGTGCTGGCCACCGCACCTGTCAATCACACAGCAGGGCTCGGTCACAAACCACATTTAGCTGTAATGCTCATCACCTGCCTACAGGGGTCTTCAATCCTCCAGCCTACTTCACTTCAGATGCAGTAAACGGGCTGCTTGACAATTTATACCCTCCTATACTGGTCACTGAGGCCTTTCACACTAGACTCAACGTCATGCACTTCCCATAGCTTATATACTTATAAATGATAAAACAGAAATGAAATGCTAAATGTTTATAAAGTAAAATTGTAATTCTGTAATTGTAATACTATTAATACCTAATTTAGCTTTTTTGACAATTGGACAACTTCATAAGTGCTGTACAGTCCTGTCCAAAAAAATAAATAAATCCTTCTAAAACAACCTAATATAATGTTCATGTTTGTGAGGTGTGGTGTGTGTGTGTGTGTTTGTGAGGTGTGGTGTGTGTGTGTGTGTGTGTGTGTGTGTGTGTGTGTGCTTTGCTACCATCTGACATCACGTGTAGTTACAAAATGTGGACATCTTTGCTTCAGTCTAAAAGCTGTCTAGGTCAGACCCCATGTGGACAATCAGATGGTGGCTGATGTAGTCAGGGTTGTAGTCGTGGCTGTTTTTGCTTTTTGGCTTATGTAATGTTTATCCACTGAACTGATCTCTCCATGTTTACATATTTTTCAGGTAGACTTATATGATGGACCAAAAGAAAGCTGTGGGCGACTGTGGACGGGCCTGCAGACCAATAGAGTCCTTCACAGCTCACTGGTGATCCCCACACCTGTGTTAGCTGAAATAATTGTCATTTTCCACAGATGTTAGAAGATGCTTTAGGCATGCTTTAATACTTCACTCTCTGAGTGTGGCAGAAGTCTGCATGGTGGTGGAGAATTCCGTTCACTATTATAAATGTAAACACAGGAACCACTTCAGATTACATCACAAATGGTTTGGGATATAAAAGGCAGGATTTAGGGACACAGCATGATTGTAGTGGTGGATCTTTAAATGTCAAAGGTGAGGTCTCTCAAACATGTTCCCCACCATTATCTATGTTTGGTTGAGTTTAGATGGGAATGTGTATTTTCCACAATGAGTACTCTTAAAAACACCTTTATACCATAGAAAACTCCATTCCAGATCTCGCTGAATGTAATAGACTCTATCACACACACACACACGTTTGATAACAGTGTATTTTCCCTCTTTAATCTCTGAACGAGAATCCTCAGAACACCACCAGACTGTGATGGTTAAACCCAGCCGTGGAGTTTACTCTCTAACAGAGGAACTTCTGATGGTTTGTTTTCTCACAGCTCTTTCTTCAATTGCCACCTTTCCCATCCTCTGTAAACAAGCCCCTAGGGGCCACTGCCAGTTTTCACACACACACACACACACACACACACACACACACACACACACACACACACACACACACACACACACACACACACACACACAGAGAAACTTCCACCGCCAGGCAACACACACTCCCAGCGGGCAACAGGTGACCGCAGTGTCAGCGTCTCAGGTGGCAAGGAAGAAAGCGGCTGTCAGCAGCAACAGAAGAGAATAAAGAAGCAATAGCTTCTAATCTCAGAGGAGGCTGCAGACTGTGTTCCCTCCATGCAGCTTCTACACAGAGACACTCACTGAATCACAGCAGGAAAGAGTCTGACCCATATTAAATTCTCACACTAATATTAACACTGTAGTGCATTCGGTTTCGACAATTTCAGAAATATTCAGTTCCACCAAAAACCAAGGCAGAAGACAAAAACTGCATCATCTCTAACTGCCCATCCTAAAGCATGGGTGGGCATTTCTGGTCCTGGAGTGCCAGACAACTGCACAATGTTGTGCCCTTCCAGCTCAAGGCCCTTATACAACTCTGAGCAAGAAAATCAGTAAACCGTGCAGTGAGGTTGGCACTGCAGGACCAGTGCTGCCTACCCCTGTCCTACAGGATCAATGCATGGTACTAAACATGCTTACAGGAGAACATTAACCTGCAGTTTTGTGGTCAGTTCAGTGGGTAGCATAACACTGAGTGATGGGGGAGGAAGAGGGGCCATGCTACCACCCACTGAAGCTCAAGGTCAATTGTGGTTTCTATTACATCTGTGGTATCACTGGGTTCAAACCAGCAAATGTCCTTACTGTCCGTACTCATTTTTAAACACAGCACTTATGACAACCGTCCGTATTATCTGATATAATTTCATATGTTCAAACATGAATCACACTCCCATGAGTGGAATATGATGAGCAGTTTCTGAATGTCAGATCTGTCTAATCATCGTTTTAAATTTAAAAACACAAAAACGTCCACAAAATAAAACACAAGTCAGTTAGAATCGACAGGGTTAAAGCTGAACTCTCAGACAGGCTGTTAAAGCCTTTAAAATGTTCTCATACATAAAAGAAATAACATCACCATCATCAGCATGGTTTCTATAAACTCATATAATGTTTAGAAAACAGAGTTCGGTCCACGCTGACACTACTCAGATCAGCAGCTGCTCTGTCGATACGTCTGCTCGCAAAATATCTGATTCAGCTCTGGGTTATTTCGGTGTTTTTGCCTCAGGACCATACCATCAGCAAATCAAAGTACCCATCTCTGCACCTCTACAGCATATCGACACACAGGGCTCGATGGGCACAAAATCAGTCATTGCATCAGATTCAACACAAATGACGACAGATGGGGAGCTGATGTGGACATGAACTGGTTTTTGGTCTTACAAAGGAACACGACTCACTTACACTGTGGTTCTGGAGGATCACTCAAATAGTCACATCAGTGGACAGCTACAGTTAAGGAGAAGGTTGGAATCTAATGTCATTCCAGAACCAAAATACAGCACTAAGACTGTTACAGAATAAACCCAAAAACTGCCTGTCGCCTATTCGCTCTATGCACCGTCACTATTAATAGCAAATAATAAGTCATTATATTGTAATAAATAGTACTGATAACGGATGTTAAATGAGTTATTTGTGATCACTCTTCATACTCATCATGTGCTGAGAGTGACCCTTTTCTGTGCCCTAAAAACATACGTACACAAAAGTGCTTTTCAACGATGCCATAAAACCATTTATGTAAAAGAGCTGTGAGGATGAACAACCTTTAAACTGGGAAAGAATCCTTTAAACCTCCATCTCTTTTACAAAAACAGTTCTTCAGGGAACCAAAATGGGTCTGTATGGCAGCAATGGTACTGAGTTTATATTGCACTACAATGTACTGTATGCTGTGCTGTACCGACTTTTAGGATTTCTTGTGAAAACACTGAAAACAGTTGAGTAACAGCAAGGAAAATTCAGTCCAGAGCCTCAAGAGCCTCAATCATATCAGCAGGTCATAGATGCTCCATAAAGGGGCTCCACTAAGGCCCCAAAACTTTGAGTTACATAAAAATGACATGAATCCACACTAGCAGAAGATGAACCAGTGTTTTCCACATCTTACAAATACAAACAGCCCTTTTATGTATGTTTATGTTCGCGTATGCATATGTTCTACTTACTCTCCTGGCCACGTTCCTTATTCTTAAGCTGATGTAGTTTCTGCTCGCGCTGCTGTTTCTCCAGCTCCTGCTCACGACGGTGCCTCTCCAACTTCCTCTGGTGCTCCAGAAGCTCCTGCTGATGCTTCAGAGCCAGCAGCTCCTGCTGATGCTGAGAGAACGACAGCAAAAGAGACACATTCAACCGCCTGAAACACCACTATGCATCAAATTTTATTTGTGCTGGAATGAGCAACAGCGTAATTAAACCATCAAGACCTAACTATTAGAGTTACGTGATGATAAATCAACATTATTGACCACAAAAAAAATAACAAAAACAAAACCAATCAATAAAATAAAAAAAAGCACGGGTAAGAAGCATAAGAGTGTGTCGCAGCAGCGCTATAAAAGTGATTGAACACGCTCTCTCCAGTTCAGCGAGATGGAGCAGTGAAGTGGCATTGCCTTTTACAGGCAGCACTGGACTCTGCTGGCCACCCTTCACATAGATCGGGCCATTCTGCTCCGTTAGCACTATAAATAGCTGAAGAGGTGAGCTGAAGGAGAGTGTGTGGATGAGCAGTCTTGTGGCTGCTGACAGATGCTCCGCAACGTTCTACATGTCCTCCCACGGGCAAACACACCACTGTGTGTACACAGAACGACGCGCAGCCGCCTAGAGACTGGTGAAGCCTTCCGAACATGGACACAATGCATCTCATTCACTCCCGTACTGCCGTGAAACGCCTGGCCTTTCAGCCTCTCCACCTCTCCTCTCGCTACTTCTCCGCAGATGTAGGCAGGAAAGACAGTCTCGGTGTTGGACTCGTTCAAAGCTTTAGAGTCACTCTGATCATTCAATACTGACAAGAGTTCAGCTGAACACAAAAGCATTGCCAAAAGAATAGGACGTTGTGGATCAGCTGCACATGAGCCAAAGTTCATGTCCATCTGTTGTACATGAGCTGTACTGGGGTGCAACATTCCCAACATTAGTATCTGACTCAGTAAGGCTCTTGTGGATGTATAGGTTAATAGTCATATACGTTTATCTGGATACAGAGCTCATATCAAAACCTCCGCACACATTTTGTCCTAACAGGCAACAGAATTTAAACACCGTGCTGTAATGCGCTGCTCGAATTAGAAAAATGACTACATTGCTGCAACACTACATACTGACAACACTGGAACACCATTAAGACTGCGTGGCAATACTTCTGGAACACCACAATCAAAGCTGGAACATCACAGCACCCTGACACAAAGACACTGGAACGCCATTGGAATACCATTAAAACACACTACTGGAACATCAGTGGAATACTATTGAGACACTGCTGGAAGAGAACAGTAGAACGCCAAGTAGAACACCAATACCACTACCAATACCACTGACAAATTGCTGGAACACCATTGAAAGACCACTGGCAACACTGCACACTACCATGCTGTTGGAATACCATTTGCACCACTGGAACATCAGTGAAATGCACGCGTACGCATATCCTCATCAATGAACATCAATGAATCAATGGTTCCAACAAATGAACCACCTTCATATCTGAAAATTGCAGATATAGTGATTCACATCTAATCTGAATGACCGTTTACATGTAAATCATTCATGGATGCAGGAGAATTCCCATCAGAAGATCATCCGTGAAGTGTATTTGGATTTGATATGGAATATTTGATATTGAATATCTGATATTGAACCAGGAGCTCATCCCTATGGTGTCCTCACATAAAGAGCAAGCACTGCATCAATCAACACCGTCCCTCCATCCCGTGCAGACGCTGCCTACAGCCTTCACAGAGTTATTTATAGCCCAGCCAACACTACTGCCCTTCTATTGGTCAGAAGGCTCGCCGTGGCAACACTGCAAAGCCAGCAGTGTGCCACTGCCTCGCTGCTCCAGAGTGTTTCCCAAGGACAGGGTTCCCATAGCGATGGAGCCTTTCCCCTCGCCTGACCACAGTGTATTCCTCTACACACGTCCTCCCATACCCACAAAACACTGACATTCAGCTCAACACATTCCTCCCACACACACACCTCTCCCCACAGCATACTGGAGATCTGCTGAGCACATTCCACTCTGCAATCAAGGGCTTTATGCTGAGGCCTCAGACAGGACACCACTGACAGCAGCACGGATTCACACACACACACACACACACACACACACACACACACACACACACACACACACACACACACACACACACACACACACAAATCCCAAAAAAAATGGAAAAGCTTAGTTTTAGCTTTTTAATAATTTGCTCAAATGTAATCATTTTAAGATACTGAAATTGTGCCCAAGTCTGCGTACGTAGTTTTGTACGGGAGCTTCAGAGCTAATAACAATAATAAATAATGAAAGGTGTGTCGATCATTCAGTATTGTGAAAACTCTATTACTCACTTCCCTCACACTGCTTTGAGACGAGACGCAGGGGCAGATGATATGACAGAAATACTATATTACAATACAAAATACATATCATTATATTCAGACACACAGCAGGGCTTTATTGTAAAAGCAGCCTTTAAAAGGCCAAACCATGAACCTAAACAAAGACATGGGGAAAATTGTAAATGTAGTAACACCTGATTACACATTTGGGCCTAGAGTGCTAAGAGACCCTGCAACAAGCCCGGTTGCTCTTTTCTTTACTCCAGCATGATGCCCCCATCCTGACCTGCTGCATGTTTGTCATCTAGCTCATATTATTTACTGTACTTCAGTGAGAGGAGAATAATAGATGTATGGTCAATGTCTATTCAGTTATCTCTGTTTTGTCTTGGAAGGGACACACACACACACACACACACACACACACACACACACACACACACACATATATATATATAAGCTTTTTTGTTATATTATTTGTGATAATGTGATCAGTAATCTATTCATATTCAGAGAAAAATGTCTCAAATTAAAAATATTTTGAGATTCTGGATTTCTATTTTCATGAGCTATAAGTTACACTGATCAACAGTAAATTTTCATCAAAAAAAATAGTTCACCTTTTTTGCATGAAACTAATGACAAATCTGAATGATATTCACCTTGATGCACCTGAGATGCACTAGTATTTCTATTATCAATTTTCAAAAACTAGTTCTACTAAATTAATTTCACTAGGCTCACCCGTGACCCTATTCAGGAATAAGCGGTTTGGAAAATGAATGAATGAATGAATGATCAATAAAAACTATTTTCATGACCGACACAGGCAAGCGTCTTGTTTACCCCAATAATATTTACCATGAAAACAAAATATGGTCATATCAGCTGCCTCTGCTGTGTCCGGAGTGCGTGGAGTGTCAGGGACTCACCTTGACGTGCTCCTGTAGCTGGGCCTCGTGCTGGCGCGAGAGCTGTTCATGCTGTCTCTGGAACTCGGCAATGAGCAGCTGACGCTGGATCTGCTGCTTTTGTTTGAGAGCCAGAAGCTCCTGCTGCAGATGTTGCTCGTGTGGAACTGCTTCCACTGACGCCAGCGACAAGTGCTGCTGCTGCTGGTCCACTCGCAGATCCATCGGGATGGCAGCCGGGGGCACGGGAATGGGCAGAGCTGCACTCACATCAACTGCACAAAGGGAGAGAGAGAAGTAGAGGAATTAAAACAGTACATACAGTATTTATAATTTAGATATACTTCCCTTTTACGAGCCCTGATGAAGATGAGGTGAAGATGTGTGTAAAGAACTCTTAAGAACAGTTTTGAAAGGAGAAACTGAAGATTGAATAAAGCTAAGAGAACATTATTGAGAACCGAAAATGCCAAAAGGGGTTTGATTAGCATTTAGAAAAGTCTCAGATCTTCACTAACTAGGAGTAATTAGACCTGCAAGAACAGACAGCAGTTTGTTATTTGCATGTTTAAAGCCTTTGTCTAACAGTTTTAAAAAAGGGAAACAATTCTCACTAAAATACAGTAAAGCACAGCAGAGTAATGGATCACGGAACATCCATCACTCCTGTGGCCCGGGATGCATGAGAACTGCACATTAATCACCAATGATTAAAGCATAACGGCGAAAAGCAGAGAGAGGCAATCACTCCACTCAATAACTACATTACAAACAGAACATATCAAAATAAAAGTCACCAATACAAATGAACTGGCAGAATCAAAATAAAAGTCACCACAACAGACAGACAAACAGCCTGTAAAATAAGTCACTAACAAATGAACAGACTGTTTCAAAACAAAAGTCAATAATGCAAACAAACAGTGACAAATAACTCAATATATCAATAAACAACATCCAAATGAAGGTCACTGATACAAACGAAGCAGTAAAAACAAAATACACTGTCTTCTTCTTTACTCTTTTTGGCTTCATACAAGATCCATGACTCAAAAACCATGACCTGATCTAAACTGTGAGTTTTGTGAATCATAACACCTCTTCTAAACTACCCGTAAAGCGTTGTTTTAATGAATAAGCAGTTTTGTCAATGAAATGGGTGCCATTTTAATCAGTGTAATCTAATAAAAATAGTATTACAGGAATATGGACCAAAATATAAGCATTAATAAAATGAGGAGAAATCAGGAGAAATCAAACAATTAATGCATTAATGACCGGAATTGCTCAAACAGTGATCATCTGCCAACACAGATTTGATCCTGTACAGCATCAAAGCCCCTATTACAACAACTCCTACTTTACAGTAAACTAGACAGCAAACCAGAGAAGCTGAGAATGAAGCAAGGCGTGAAGCACCACTTTTCCATTTTTCAATACTGTAACCTCTGCACACTTGCAGGGCAGGTGGGCAGCACAGACCTCGACTCTGACACCGTTACCCTGGGTGGTCAGGTAGCTACTGTTCTAATGAACTGCAGAGAAACGTTGCGTCTACGGCTCCCTCCAGACGTCACATCACATACAGCCGCAGGGTCCAGGATGACTTTCTGACTCTGTAATGACCAAGGGTCTGGGTCACGTTTTTTCACAGTACAGTGGAGAAACCCCCCTTTTCATACCACAATCATGAGTTAATAAAATCATATCTGTGACGCAAAAACGGCCCAGACAAAGCCGGCATTGAGCCACAGGGCCTGGAAGAGACCTCTCAGCGGCAAACTCGCCCACACTCAGCTGGACAGGAAGCTGTCCACAGCGAACAACTTCCTTCTGTAATTCTGAATCAGTAAGCAGCGATAAGGCCACTATTTGTTTGCGCCTTCAGAGAAACGAGACCACCAAACGCTTGCTTTCAGCTCGCGTACCCAACAAAGCCCAGCCACCAAACCAACACAAACAACTATTAGTGCTAATTAACGTGCCAGTTAACGCCACACAGCACAAAACCTCTAATTAAACAGCTTTGGTGAACATTGAAGTAATCTCTTTTCCAAACAAGCATAATATGATAATGATAGAAAAAACACCAGCTATTTATTATTCATGTGCCAAAAGCTGCTGAAGACACCCTGCTGACAATCCAGCTCAAGGCCTTTACTGGTAGCTGCGTTCAGATGGCCAAAAAGCAGATCATCCAGGGGAAACATCCCCTATGCTGGTAAGCGAGCTGATTAGTGTTTTCATTGGGGTTTGATGGTCGACCTGGTTTAACTGCATGATCAGCTTGATATAACTGATCTGTTTCACTAGCTGGTAAAGCTGGTGATGCCAGTGCACTAGTGTAGTTATGCTGGTGGATGGTCATGAACCCTGAGGAACCCTTATTTAAATAGGCAGGATTGTGGCCAGATGACAACCTGATTTTCCAAACAAACGTTTATAAAACGTTCAAACTGGAACTAAAATGAACAAAATGCTGATATTTTCAATCAGCTGTTTAACATCACCTAAACCCCTCTGCTCTTCTAGAGTTCAGCAAATATGAGCATTCAATATCAGTGTGAATTATTGCTCCAATCAGGGAAAATATTTATCGTTCGTTTTAAATCAAGCAGTTTACAGCACCCAGAGGCAGCTCGGAGCGAGCACAGCCCTCAGTCAGATACAGCAGAGCTGCGTTTGTTTACTCATGTAATTATTAGATCAGGGGGCGAGGGGGGATTAGATAACATTAGAGCTCAGAGTTTCTAACATGCAGCAGAGGATAATCACGCTCTCCGTGTTCGCTGAGGATAAACATGTGCTGTACGGTACAAGCCTACAGGGAACAAGAGCAGGATGTTTGTGACTTTGTAAAGTCAGAACGGAACAGTAAGCAGGATGGATGCAGAACGGTATGTAAGGATGCGCCGATATGACCGATATCATCAGGCACATGTCGATATTTCAAACTGAAGCTTGATGAGGTATTTAAGTCAGAGTTTAGGTAATGCAGAACTACCTGGGATTAAAACACTCTTAAGAATAGAGGAGTTGAGAGGGTTCTCAGAGCAATGCCACAGAAGAACCATGTTGGTATCACCAATTTCAAGGTTCTTCAGTCTCTTTCTAAACACGTGCAATATTGTAATGACAGCCAGTGATCTGAGGATGAGGAACTGTGCTGTACTCTAAAAAAACAACAACAGGCCTTCCAGATCGACGGCCGGCTGCTCTTCCATGCGGACCTCAACCAGCCATCGGGGAAAGCCCGGGGATGCGGCTGATGCATCCATGTAAACAAAGGTTGGGGCACAAACTGTGTTCTGATAAACAGTTTTTGCTCCGAGGCTGTAGAACAAGCTGACTGTGAAGCGACTTTACGGCGATGTTCTTCATCGGTTTCTACATCTATAATGACAGCTGAAGGAGCTACGTGACAACATCAGCTCGCTTCAGAGCAAGCACCCGGAGGCTTTTTACGTGGTGACTGGGGACGTATAACTGACAGACACTTTGCCAAGGTTTTATCAGCATGTCACCATACCAACACTGGGAAAAACACACTGGAATGTGTTTATACCAACATACAAGATGCATACACAGCCGCCCACTGCCCGCATCTCCATTATGTTGCTCACTGCCTTCTAGCCCTGCTGAGAACGTCCAGACCTTCACAGAGGAACACACCGTGTGGTCCAGCAAACAGGGACTCTGTACTGCAGGACGGCTTTGAATGCACAGATTGGCAGGTCTTTAGGGAAGCTGGATCTGGAGGATTACACATCTGCCGTCCTCGAATCCATCAGGAAGTGTGCTGAAGTTGTCACCACCACCAGGACAGTCACATGCAACCTGAATCAGAAACCCAGGTCTGTTCTCTGCTGGTGATTCAGGGTGATCCACAGCAAGACAGCTGACTGCAGGTATTAAGAGGGCCAAAGCCACATATGCACAGAAGATCCAGGGACATTTCTCCTCTCAGGACCTACAGAGCATGTGGAGGGTCATTAAGTGCATCACAGACTATAACACCAGAGATGCACAATGCCCTAGGGACCCCTCGCTGCCTGAACCTCTCAAGAGGTTCTACGCTTGCGACTGGCTATGGCCCACATCAAAGCCACCATTGACGTCAGTGGGGACCCACACCAGTATGCAGCCGCGAGAACAGATCCACAGAGGATGTCACCTGGTTCACGCTGCCCTCACCCACCTGGAGCAGAAGGATTCTTACACACACTTTTTCGGACTGAGCTCCTCCCTTTGTAATTGGATCCTGGACTTCCTGACCAACAGGCTGCTGAGTAGCCATTATGTTGATATTCTGGTAACATCAGAAATCTGGTGTGTTACAGAAACAGACACACAACACGTAACTGCAGGGAAGAAAAAGCAAAGTGGGAAAAAATGGACCCAAGTTCAGTCAAAATGAGTATTTGTAGCATTTTCAGACTTTTTAGACGATAACACTGGTGTTAGAGGGCTCACACACACTCACGCCAAGTTCAGCAAAAGAGGATTTGCTGACACGGAAAACACTGGCGGGTATTTGTAAACCCTGCAAAACTGCAGCTTATGCGCAGGCTAGTGTGCGCGCGCACACACACACACACACACACACACACACACACACACACACACACACACACACACACACACACACACAAAAAGGTGAACACTGATAAAGATTGATTGAGTTTTGCGGTGTGTGTAGCAGTTCCCTTCACACTGTGTACTATGGGAGCAGAGAGTCATCACATTTAAGGCCCTGTGGGTTGAGCTGCAGGCTTCTCTCCACAGATAAAACCAACAGAGACCAGAACTGACCACTGCACAGGCCTGCACGGAAGCACATGTTCAGTTACTGAAACACACACACACACACACACACACACACACACACACACACACACACACACACACACACACACACACACACACACACACACACACACACACACACACACAACCAAGAACATTTGCTCATGTGTTCAAGCTTCAAAGAAGAGATCAGATATGTGGAAAGAATCAGATTTGACTGCCTGTCTCACGGTGGAGCTGCAGGGGTGTGGATGTCAGATTAGCATCACTCAGGTTCTCCGTTTTCAAAAGAGAACAAAAAACCTCTCTAATTAAAAAATCGACAGAATTGAATAGAGTGGTAAGAACTGCAGTGATGTGAGTTACTGTACTGTAAGTGCTTTACATATCTGTACTCTTGTTCTTTAGATCTACTCACTAATAGAGCAGGAGCTCCGACTCATTTCTCTGTTTGTTTAAGAGTCGTAGTGAAATGTACGATACAATCAGAGCATGAAGTCAAAGTGTCTGTATTTCACTGTAACACCACAAACACATCATGCTGCATATTTCAATAGTTCATCACAATCTTTCACTGACAATTTTAATTGCACTCTCGACAGTGTCGTCCCTCTGGAAACCTTCCACACAAACAACCCTCTCACGATCTTTTTTAGAATTAAATCGTACACAGACAGTAACCTGTACACCACAAGAGATATTATAGTGTGGTCAAATGGCTTAATCTCCATCCTATCCTCCTCCACCCTATCCTCCATCCTATCTGCCACCCTATCCTCCATCATATCTGCCACCCTATCCTCTGCCCTATCTGCCACCCTATCCTCTGCCCCATCTGCCACCCTATCCTCCGCCCTATCCTCCATTCTCTCCGCCACCCTATTTTCCACCCTATCCTCTGCCCTATCTGCCACCCTATCCTCTGCCCCATCTGCCACCCTATCCTCCGCCCTATCCTCCATTCTCTCCGCCACCCTATCTTCCACCCTATCCTCCGCCCTATCTGCCACCCTATCCTACATCCTATCTGTCACCCTATACTACAATCTATCCGCCACCTTATCCATCATCCTATCCTCCATCCTATCCTCCGTCCTATCCGTCGCCCTATCCTCAACCCAATCCTCCAGGTAATAAATGCATTGATAGATCATTATTATATCATATCCTATGTCCAGAGGAGCTGTGTGACTGTTTAATGCTGCAGTGACCATCTTTCCTTTATTCAGTATGATTTTTTTAAAGGCAGCATAAAGAGACAGAAGATATGTGAGATCTGACAGAATATTACAGCAATCAACATAAAAAACAGAAAGATGGACTGAAGAACATCAACCATAAAATAAACAAATCCTTTAAAAAGCATTTCTTTTGGTTCTGCTCACGGGTACTAAACATCCTGTTAATCCCCTTCAATTCCGCTAATGACCACGGGGGAGGGGGGAGACTAACTGTTGCAAAGATCAGGAGCTAAAAATATCTTACAGTAAACCAGTAAAGCGTGCAGTTCATAAGAACTGACTGCAAACGGCATCAGTCCGCTGTTTTCCTCTTTTCCCCCGAGGCCTCCCTGGATCCATACCAGACTGCTCATCAATACCATTGTTAGCTGATATATGAGATACACACTGGACAGCCACACAACAGCACCAGCAGTGGACACATTATACTGCCTCACGTCAAACAACTAAAACTGGACCCGTTTTTACTGGATCAGCCTTTTACTGGATCAGTCTTTTTTACTGGATGAGTAGTGGTCAATGGTGCGGTCAGTAATGATTAACTGAGGTGTATTTAGAATGAATCGCCATTTTTTAATATAATGATATAGTTATAAAGCACTTCAGCAACAGTGGAGACTTGGAACAGACCAGAACTGATCAAGGATCAGTACAGATGGGCCACCGCGGTTCCCCAAATGTGAACAGCAGATTAACTGCCAAGTACTGTGTAATACAGCTGCACCATTTATTCATGCAATACACAAACGATACGAGACCTTTACATTTCAATGCAAGACAAACAGAAACCGCTGTTGTCTTGTGAGGAGTGTGTGTTATGTCTGATGTGAAGCATCAAGCATCCCTGAAAGGTTCTGGGTTGTCTTGCGTGCTGGCCCGGGTCTTGTGAGCAACAGCAGAACTTCAGTGCTGCATTTCGTTGTCCAATGAGAGCAATTTCGGCTCACAGTGCTCTGACCATGTTGTGACCGAGCGTCAATCGTTACTTGGTAGAACCAACATAATTCTGCTGGCACTGAATTCGGTACTAAAGTGCTCTGTCACCTGTGTGTCGCTCGTTTCCTCTGCCTTGTTAAATGTCTGTAGTCTCTCATTTCAGTTTGCCTTTTTTTGTTTGTATCTTCTTTGTTATTGAAGCTCAACTGCTTTTTTGCTTTAAATTATTTCTAAAAATCTTATTAATATAAAGTGATGGAAAGCAAACCTTGAGCCCTCCTGCCACCCTTCACACTGGCTGCCCACCTTCTGGGTAATGGATTTGGTCTAGTTGCCCACTGCCATCATTGACTATGTAGAAATTTACATGGACCCTAATTCCCAGCTACCGTTACTGTTGTGACCATCATCCAACCATCATTACTTCAGTACACTTGAGTACTGCAACAGACTCCCAGATTCCCTCATCAGTAATGCTTGTGAGCCTGGTTCCTCCCAGGGTTTCTTCCTCCAACTCGGAGGTAGTTTTTCAATGCCATTGTTGCCCTTTGACTTCCTCACCACAGTTTCTGTCTTCATCCTTCATCTGTCGTGTGTTGATCAGTTTATTTTTGATTCCTGTAAAGCGGCTTTGTGACAGATAAAAAAAAAAGGTTTGATCTCATATTTGTAAAAATCTGATCTGATATCTGATAACCTACCGACTTCACAAGTCGAGGTATGAAATAACAGCTAGCAGATGCAGTGTTTGTACCACTTCAATCACGTATTTGAGAGATAAAGAGATTTATTTTTGGTGTCATCGAACATTCTACAGCACTGAACAACACTAAAGACCTTTAAACAACTTATCATCTCAGCCTCTACTGGATAGTAGGCCTTTGATCTTCTTCATACATTTGAACAATTAATTCTTACAAATTCTCAACCAACAAAAATTGGGCTTTAATTCTACCTGCAAAACTCAGAAAGAACACACATCACACATCAGATAAAATCGCAATGTTTCATCTCTGCCATATCGTCTGCCCTCGGTGAGGGTCATGTGGTTTATGGGCACTCTGCTCTCTGAGTCTTGGGAACGGTTGGGTACACATTTCCCTGGGCATGTCACACTTTTCTCCAAACTCCTAAATAACCCTGCTGCTCGCTGTACCCTTTACAACTGTTAAATAAAGACTCAGCACAGGCCAAGAACTCCCTGATGAGGTCATGATGACCTCAGCAGGGTTGCCGTGGAGCAGTGGTGTGTGTAAACAGCTGGGCGGCCGCTGGCACGGTGCTGCGTAACTACTGAAGGAGCACACATACAAACAGCAGCCCTGCCATGCAGAGCGGATGCCTGCCTGCTTACGTCAACCAAGAAACACTGTTCAAAAGCAGACTTTTCGCCCTGGCTGCACAGTGCCAGCAAGAGCATGTGAACATCGGAGTTAATTCCATGAAGCTTTAGCAGACTTTGCTTCAGCAGTCAGGTGCCCAAGCACACAAAATTTAAACAGGAAATAAAGACACCAGACTGGGTTGATGGGAAACAGGCTGACTGTGAACGTGTCACAAGATGTGTTAGACCAGGTCTGTCCTACAGCAGCATGACGTCTTTTTAAGGCCTTCCTTGTTAATCAGTGGAGCAGCTTCTAAACTCTGGAACAAACTGCCACAGATCAACGGCATCTGCTTCATCTCAGCCCCCAAATCCCAGTTACAGTCTTCTCACCCAGTCTAATTTATCTCATACTGCTGTTGTCATGTCATGTCATGCGTTCGGATGGAAGATCTTCAGGGTTGGAGACCTAGTCCTGGAGATAACCATAATCTTAGTTCCATAACTATCCAATTTTGAAGATTACTTAAAGGTCTCTAGGCTCCTAGACCCCAACCCTGGAGATCCATCACAATATTCCCCTAATCTTGGAGCATCTCAGGACTGGAAATCAATCCCTGGAGATGTTTGCCCAATTTTGAAGGTATTCAGTGTCTCCAAGTTTGGAGTTCTAGTCCTGAAAATCCACAACAGTCTTCACCCAATCTTGTCCTGGAGACCTACCCCAGCACTAAGCCAATATGGGAGATCTCTGGGCTGGTAAATCTCCAGGACTAGGTCTTCAATCCTGCAGCAGAACCTACACCTTAGAGCAAACTACTATGACCAGCAACAACACAAATGAATTCTTGCTTTATATGCATGTCACTGTAGTCGTGCCTTCATTTACACAGTTGAGTCACAGTTGCTGGCAATTACTGCAGGCCACATGCAAGCCTCTGGGGACTCGGAACGGAGACAATCCAGGTGCAGCTGAGATGGTTACTGGATAAAATGCACTTTGCTTATAAGACTAACAATTCATACTTACATAACATCAATCAATGCTCACCTACATTTCTCCCGAGCTTTCAACAGTACCACACACACACACACACTTAATAAAAACCAGGAAGGACTATAAAAACCCCTGCTGTTTCGGAGGTGAAGGCCACAGATGCAGCTCTAAGGAATGAACACATTACAAATCATAAAAGTACTGTTGCTTGCAAATCTGTGGTCTTAGATAAGTTTAGAGCTTTTACGACCAAACAAGACTGACTGACAGGGTCACAGACGTCCAACAAGAAGCCACCGACAGTGGAAGAGCATGGGGGACTGCACAACTCTCAACTACAAGCAGGTGGAGATGATGGATGACTGGAGCAGGACATCATTTTCTAGCGTTCCAGGTCGATTATCTAGCATAAAGCACACAAACATAAATTATATCGCACACTCCGCCACAGAAGGTCCATACTGGCACCATCCTCTACACACTGACATGCAATAAATGTATCAATCAATTCTCACTCACAGCTTTCTAAGCTTTAAATAGGACGCAGTCAACATGCCGGCAACAGCTGTAAAGAAAACATACTGCAGAAGTTCCTAAAGTGAAACGCTGAGTGCTGGTTAAAAGCCCCCTCAATCTCCGCCTGTGCTCGCTCACCTGGCTGTGTGAAGGCTTCTCATACTCATCCAAATGTATTCCATTATTTCAAGAGCAGTCAAGTCCAGCGATCAATGGGTGCCAGGATAACCCGGAGGCTTGGAATGAATACACAATTACAGCCACACATCCCAGGCAGCAGGATCTGCGAGGCCACTCTAATCTCCGCCTAAATAGCTCAGCATTCCTGCTGCATCAGTGGCCTAAACGTGCATGCGGTGGTCAAGACCCTGGCAGCCAAGCTGGATTGTCAGGGGCTACAAGATGTATTGTTTGTTAATCATTACTGTGGCTTTAGCTTTTGTTAGGCTGATATTGCAGAAGATTGGAAAGGCTTTTATTACATGCATGTTCATCACAGCTCCTAATGAGGAACAGTGTTTCCATGTAATCCAACAAAAGCAAGTTATTTGGGGCAAAACAATGCAGCGCAACCTTTAACCATCTCACAGTAGGTCTGTTAGGACTGCTGGAGTGGACGCTTTAAACCCAAGGAAGGTTTCCTAATACATTTTAGAGCACTGCCCTGAAGATGTGACTGCAGTGACTAAAATGTTCACATGGTCAGGATGTGGGATGACCAGTCCACCTCACCTAATCTGCTCCAGAGAGTCCTATTCTATTGTCAGCAGTGGGTGCAATCCAAAGTACTCCCAAGTTGAAGGCTCTTATTAAAGGTTCTAGATATTCTTCATGCTTAGATCCTGCTGAACACAAATATCTTTATGGAGTTAAATTCTCCTGAAACAGACAAGTCTTCAGTCTGCGTTTGAAGACAGTGAGGGACTCAGCTGTTCGGACCGCCAGGGGAAGTTCGTTCCACCGTTTTGATGCCAGAACAGAAAAGAGTCTGGAAGCAAGCTTGAGTTTGGAAGAAGGAGTTACTTATAACGTAGCAAAGTACAGAAATATAATCTGATCACTTTATTTTAAACAATTTCTCAACAATAAAAGTGTTTTTACTTGTTTTTATGCACATTAGAGATGATGCAGGTAAACATTTACAGGAAAAAGTAACAATTTTTATGTTAATTCATTGATTTGTTTTATTTAATTGAGTCTTGAAGTGAGTTGAAGACATTCGGTTTCTCCTGGACGTATTCTGTTCACCTGATTCGAGGCATTGTGAAAGTTTTGGGAATGTTATTTGTACTAATTTTAATATTAGTGTTTTACCATCCAAATAAAGATTTGTTGCCCAGACAAGCAGCCTTTTAATTACTGAATAACTGCTGGATTACTCAGGACTCTTTACACACAGTAAGCAGGCCTAGAGCTGTACATCACTACCTCTAAATCTGTTCACACCTTCAACCACAATCATCATCAGCCTTCAACTGCATCACACACTTTCACCCACAGCTAGCCAAGACCCTTAAACCAATCAGAGAGAGAGAGAGAGAGAGAGAGAGAGAGAGAGAATGCATGAGTGAAAGAACGAGAGCAAGATCAAGATAGAGAAAAAGAGAGAGAGGAGAACGAGAGTGTGAGTGCACGAGCAAAGGAGAGAGCACGAGTGAGCGAGAGAGATTCTGATTATGTCACACACACACACACACACACACACACACACACACACACACACACACACACACACACACACACACACACACAAACCTGCACGTACAGTGGCCTATATTCAGATTTCTGTGGGCCAAACAAAAGCTCACAAAAGCTCAAAGAGATAATTAAGCATGACATGTTTACAGTAAACAAACGCTAACGTAAAGCCAACATCACAAACACTGCCATCAGGCAATTACCCACTCTAATGGGCAGATACGAGAAGAGGGTTACGTAAGGGAAGGTCAGCACAGCCAACAAGTGCTCTCTCTGCACGCTGCCCACCCAATGGCTCAAGTGAGTGGTCAGAAAAACACACCACTGACTCCTGTATCACTGTCTCAGGTCAACATCACGTAGGCCAACAGCACTGAATTCCAGCTGCACAGCTGTAACCTGAACCATCCCAGTGGTGAAACACTGGACTACACCCTATCTTGAACAAATGAACCTTTTCAAAGCAGAGTGACCGCTACAGCACTGCTGTCACATGTGTGGTCGAGAGGTCATAGCATACAGAAATCAATGGTCATCGTCACTGATCACCTGAATGTGTGGTTTAGTGCAGGGCATGATTTACTGTGAGCTACAGAGAAGGTCACGTGATGGTTGATCACATCCTCAAAAACGATGCAGCTCATACCTGGAGTGGATGCAGATGCGCCATAAAGAATGCGGTCAAAGTGAGGGCACTATGTAGCGTACCACCCACAAAATAAAATGGCCAACAAAAATGTCTAATTGACCTAATAAATGAAAGTTTCTTTCCACGGCGTTTATGCCAGGTTTTAACTGTAAGGGAACCGGGGTCTGTTTCTGTTGTTCCTGGTTTGTACTGTATGTGAAAAAGCAGCTCCCAGCTTCGTGCATGAACAGTGCGACCCCAGCTCTGGAGTCAAGCTACATGGTTGCCAGGGACACTGGCACAAGAAGTATGAACATCGAACAATGTGGACGGTCTGGCGCTGCAGCCATATCCACAGCGGGTAACAAAAATCAGCCAAACATTTTGGCAAAAGACTGCACAGAAATAATCCTTTAATTTAACCAAAGCAAAGCATATACAGCCTTTTACTGACACCACAATCAGCATTTAAACCCACGTAAATAGAGAGAAAACAGATCTGGAGATGAACAGCATAGAACTGGGAGTGTCTATCAGGATCCACTTTGTCCTGTATATGAGACCAGTAAGAGAAATTAAAATCTGCATTATAATAATTCAAAAAGGCAACAAAGCACAGAAAGGAAAACGTACAATTGATTTTTTTAGAGTAATTGAGTTTAATTGAGTAACTGAATGCAACTGAGTAATTGTGACAGACCACATCACAATCAAGTAAATCAAATTAAACTGTGCAAATGTAGGTCAGAAGACTGCAGAACATGCTTTGGGGGGGAGTCTAGCCTGCACCCTGCAGGTCCTCCTGGGCTTATATGGGTTTATAAGGGCATGGAACACTTCATTTCCTCCCCTGTTCAACAAAAAAAACACTGGCAGCTGAGCACCACCTTATAAGAACTACTCAGACACAGACTGCACACCAGCTCAACCAAACTAATGACAAACATTTACAGACCAAAAAGCAGGAAAATTAATTAACCCCACAATAAAGGCCAGAAACCATCTTCTCATATATTCATATAAACATCTATTCAACCAAAGACCCTGTAAAACAAGGCCATGAACTGATACCGTTAAAACTATATCAGGGTATGACTACATTCAGATCTGCCGATATTGAGTTGCACACTAAGATGGTGCTTATTGATCAGCTTTGACCACGATGAGGTGGTTGTAGTGTATGAGCCACGCTGACTGGAGGAGCTATTTATAGCGCAGGTTTCCTGGGCCGCAGAGCAGCTCAGCTCAGCGGTGGATCCTGTATCACTGCAGCCCAGAGCAAGAGTCGGATTAGCTCACTCTAGCTTTATGACACTGATATTACAGAGAGCGCGAGGCCAGGTGAGGCCGCAGTCAGCCAGCTAACCTGTGAACACAGCCGGGACTGGCCAGAGATGAAGGAGTGGTGCTGGATGATGCACCGCCTGTATCAGTGAACTGGACTTTGGTTGTGCTTTACTGTATTATTATAACTTAACACCATTTCTCTAATGTCTGTAATACCACTACTGCATTATGGGCTGACCCATGGGCTGGTGCTCAGCCATTTGTTGTGGAAAACAGGTCAAAACAGTCAAACAGATCATTTAAAGGAAATTGCGCAGCATAAACAGTCAGATTCTGCAGGCAGTTACATGCCGGTGTTCTCAGCTTCATATCTCAGGATCAGAGTACTTTATACACACACACACACACACACACACACACACACACACACACACACACACACACACACACACACACATATATCAAACTCAAACTATCAAAAATATCAAACTACCCACCCGATCTTAACATCACTGTGCAATCAAACATCAGAGTAATCTACCACTTGTTTCCAACTGAATTAAATCCCAGTTTAATTGCCAAAGAAGCTTCCAGTGCATGTTTACTGCTCTGCCCACGTGTACATGCTCAACCTGCATACAGACTCTGACTGATCAGTGAGAGGGGCGGGGCTAAACCACATGGATTGAGATATCGTGTTATTAAGGAAAACGAGAAGGGAGGGGCTGTTTGTTCTTTGCTCACACAGTTTCAAGAATAAAGTCCCGAGAAGGGATAATACTGATACATTCATAAATAAAATACATTCAGGCTGGTGTTTTTATTTGACTTAAACCAATGTCACATATAACATTTATAAATATCAATATAAATATCCTACAATCATCAAAACTACAGTATTTCAGCTAAAAAAAATTAATTTCCAACAAGATATTAAGAGATTTTTATTCATTATGAGTAAAAAGTACATTTGTAATCAAAACTTGGTCAAATTCACAGAAAACATTTGAATCTTTTTTTTTTTAAATAGTAATATCTGGCATGTGTGATTATGTCCTATGAATATAAAACTTTTTCCTGTATATGTTTACCTGCATCAGATCTAATGTGCACAAAATCCTACAGTTTAAAATGATGTTTGGGGGAATGAAAGTTGTCAAATCAAAAAAAAAAAAAAACCTCCTACAAAGTTGGCTAAGGGTTCTAAAGGTTAAACAGCCTGATTTAAACTCATGAACCCACATCTACCTTTTCCCACTTACAGCGTTTTATTCTGATCCATTAAAGCCAAAGTTCTCAGCAAAAACTCGATTGTTTACATGCATCAGAATAAAGTGCATTTACATCCAGGGCCAAATGACTGTTTATCCCCATAATTTACTCAAGTGGTTGTGATTTTTGAGGCTTCTCTGATTGTGTTACAGGGATGACCAATCAGGTTCAAGCTCCACAGACACTAGCCAATGAGGCCTTTCCAATATAAATCAATGCACAAGGACAAAACCCAATTTACATCCACCACTAACCACAGCTCTGCGAGGCTTCCCACACTATTCTCACTCAGCCGTCAACACACCAAAAACTATAGCTTGCACACACAAACACGGACACGCCAATGTCCCGTCTCCTCCCTCCCTCTCATTTTCTGTGTGTGTGTGTGTGCGTGTGTGCATGTGCGTGTGTGTCACTGGAGCAGTAGAAGAGAGAGCAGATGGTACAGATGAACACTTCACTCATTAGAAATGATGGGAACTTAAAATTTTCCATAGCAGGAAAGAGAGAGAGTGCGAGAGAGAGAGCGCTTGTGCATGTGTCTGTCTGTGTGTGTGTGTGTGTGTGTGTGTGTGTGTGTGTGTGTGTGTGTGTGTTAGAGTAAGGCAGGGTTGGCTGTTGGTGAGTGTCGGCCAATGGCCATACCTGCTGCTGCTGGACCAGGTTGAGGAACAGGCTGAGGAGAGACTGAACAATGTGCAGTGAGATGTAGATAGCACTGATGCCACTGTGGGTTGATGGCCAAAGTGTGTGTGTGTGTGTGTGTGTGTGTGTGTGTGTGTGTGTGTGTGTGTGTGTGTGTGTGTGAGACCATGTCACCAATGAGCTAGACCTCCTTTCTTCCGGGACCCCTACTATGTTTTGTGTTTCATTTTAATGCAACAAGAAAAATTTTTTTTAGAATTATTAGAATTTTTGAACTTTCGGTGACTGATCTGATGATGACGGTTCCAGTAAGTGGTGATCAGTCCTGCACAACAGTTAGAGGACCTTTGGTCCATTTGCATCGTCAAACCAGTGATATTGGTGGGCTTCCTTGTATGCACTGTTTTCTCATAGCTATTTCCACAACATTTCTACTGGATTAAGGTTTGACTGTGTCATATTAGTCTTACTGCATGAACTCCAAACAGCTAAGCTTCAGTCCTTGGAAAGAGACTCAGACATTTTCCTAAAAACCTGCCAGTGCAGTTCAGAAGAGGCTTGAAGAAAAAGCACCCTGAACCCGAAGCAGTGAAGAATTCTCAAATTATGGTTCTGCCACCTCCATGCTTAATAGCTCTTATGAGGTTCTTGTACTGCAGTGCTGTATTCTGTTTTAAAACTAAAAACACTGCATTTGATTGTATTCATCTGTCTTCTGTGGCCTCTGGCACATCTTCATGATCTGGAGCAAACTTTACACTCAAACAATCATCCTCTTTGGTGAGTAGTGTCATCAACACCATTCTTATCCAGTGTTTGCCTGATGGTGGACTCATGAACACTGACCATGCTCAACGTAAAAAGGCCTGTAGGTCCTTACACACAAACCGAAGGTCCTCTGTGAATTCCCGTAATATTCGCTGCAGTCTTGGAGTGATTTTTCTTGGACGACCACTCCTCAGCAAAGTCATTTCCTCTATTTGTGTATCATCTGCCTCGCAGCGAATTGTTGAAGGCCAAACTTAGAAATGATTTTGTAACCTTTTCCAGTCTGGGGAGCATCAATAACTCCTTTTCTGAGGTTCTCAGGAATCTCTTTTGATCAAGGCATGGCGGACTTCCAAAAGCCTGTGTGCTGAAGACCAGACTTTGAAAGCGAAGACCCGAGTTTATGTTCTTAAAACACACCTGATTGTCATCTTTTGATTGAAACACCTGACTTCAATTACATCCTCTTAGAGGCTCTCATACGGCTTCTGCCAAAGGTATTTAGTTTTCAGTGTAATACATGTAAAACTAGAACTAGGAGGGTTCTCTTTAACTAGTCCAAGAACATGATGGAAATGATCTGAAGATCAATTCAGGTCAAATTCATGCAGAAATGTTGGCATTCACAAACTCTCTAGAGTCACTGCTTCTATCCACCTTAAACATTTCTGTCTACTGGGGTCTTCAGGGGGTTTAACAGCAAGGCTTTGTGATTCCCACAGGAGTTCAGACAAACACTTCTCAGACAAAGGCTTCTCACGTTATCAGCAGGTCCATCAACAAACATCTGCTAGAAATCACCGAACTAACACAAAGAGACAGCAAACTATCATCACATATGGATGAAATCCAAAGCTGCTCATCATCTCCAGAAGGTCCTGCTGCTGTACTAAGTGGAAAGCGAGAGCACTGCCTATTATCAGTCTCCAAAGCAAAACAAAGCTACAGCTCATTTTCTCATTCCACTCCACTCTTCCGGTCCTCATGTTCTACTTTCATTTCTATATTACCTCAAAACTCAACACTACACAACAATGCTGTATCACCACGAAACCTTGTATCTCCTAAACAGCAGGAGGCAAAGCCTTTTTGGAATATTTCTACTGCTCCACAACCTTTAAGACTCAAACCACGACTGCTTCTCAACATAACAGGAAAAAAGAAAGCCACACTGAACATCGTTGTGAGCTTATTCTGAACGTACTGACTTAAAAACACCAGGCCACTTGACCTCGATGTCAACAGAACAAGTGGAAACAAAGATATTTTTATCAATATGATGCAAAAATCATTTCCAAGCATGTGTGAAAGTCCCCAAACTGGGATGGAGCTGGTGAGGCATTTCATCCTGTTGTCGGAATAAACTTGGGGGAAGTGTGAAACTAGGGTGCACTGAGTGGAGGAGTGAGCAAGAGGAGTACAAGAGAGATGGACACAGAGAGACTGTGCTTTTAGTCTGAAGTTTGGAATAAAGTTGTGGAAACATAGAACATGATACACAGCCCACAGCTGCTGAAGGTTAAAGACATGCGACGGTATTAAACTCAATAATAATCATACGCTTTCAAAGTTCAACAGGAACACAAACCTGGAATCTCTCGCAGAAACTCCAAGAAATCTGCAAAACAGCAACTTGACAGATGAAGGAAAACACCTTCTTAACTTTGAGTTCCAAGTTAACGTAGAAACATTACCATTCAGGTCATTTTGGAGCGTTCCTATTGGTCCATTCTTTGAGAAATATGGACACAATGTGGAGAACAACTGCCCGATTCCCATTAAGCCAAAAGGGAAAAGAGATACAAGGTTTTTGCTTGACAGCATTTCTAATGTGCATGTTGACCGAGGGAGGAAAAACCTAAAGAGTAATGAGTTGATAGAGGTAGTAAGACTGTGGATCAAATACTGCTGGGTTGGTTCTCTGTTGGCAAGAACGTGGTGATACATGTACCATGTTACAGGAGTTATGATTCAATATGCTGCGATACTGCGATACCGCAAGCAAACCGATACACTGCATTTTTAAATCTAATTTGAGGAGAACTGTGATAATATCAAATCTGCTTAAAAGAAAACTTTACTTTTCATCCAATCAGAAGACTGGAAGATAGTTTAAACACAAAACTAATCAACAATCTAAACACGTAAACTATTCATTACAAATCTGAGCTGTGCTTGAGAATCGGACACTGCAAAGCGTAATATCACATTATTTCAATAAATCAATACATTTTGAAATCAGTGCGCGTTTTGTTAAATTATATCATGATGGGAAACTCACTCCTGTACTGTCCCGACCCTAGATGGACCAGCCTCAAGCAGAACATCTAGACTTCTTCACACTCTATACACTGCACTGCCCATCAGTTCCACTACCTCTCCGTCTCTCTCGCTCTCTCTCTCACTCTCTCTCTCGCTCTCGCTCTCTCTCTCTCTCTCGCTCTCTCTCTCTCTCTCTCCAATACAAAAGAGTGATAAAGCACATAAAGAAGCTCTCATCACCCTCTCCCGCAGTGCATTTCCAGCCTGTTCAAGGATGCAGCATGCACACACACACACACACACACCAGTTAGCACATATCAGCACTATTCAATAAAGGCAGTGTCTACACAGTGTCCACCCACACACTCATCCTTGCACACACACACACGCACACACACACAAACACACACAGAGCTCTTACCCATCAGATCTTCGTTCCAGAGCGAGAAAGCTGATGTTCAAGATCGAGCAGAACAGTGTATTACTCCCAGGACACACACACTATTACAGACACCCAACCAATCACCAAAGCACAGCCAAGTCTCTCACTCTCGTTCTCACTCCTCTCTCCAGTCTCTCTCAATGACTGTGCTCTGCTCTGCCTCAGGCTGTGTCTCTAGCTACCTCCGTCCCCTCCCCTTTCTCTCTCTCTCTCTCTCTCTCTCTCTCTCTCTCTCTCTCTCTCTCTCTCTCTCTCTGCTCTCACTCTCCGTTGGTGACACAGAGAGCCGTCGCAGGCATGCCGAGTGTTTATGCGCACCGCTGCTCCGTTTCCTGGAACACACGCCAGATTCACAGAAGGTCCAGCCATCTCTCTCACTCTCTCTCTCTCTCTCGCCCTCCCTCATTATCACTACACTCTAACAAGAATACACACACACACACACACACACACACACACACACACACACACACACACACACACAGCTACAGGGGCCTTTGAGCTGCACTCAAAATAGAAAGCGCTTTATGAAAGATTTAGAAGATCAAGTCAGTGAAGCAACGAGGCTCCTACAATTAAACAGCCTCTTTCTTCTCTGTCTTTCTCACACGTCCTGCCTATTAGTTCACAGTCTGAACACCCCCCAGCACTCACCTCAACAACTTATCTCAGCACTCTTTAAAGCAAGGGCGTTTCAGTTCAAGCTCAGTAACACCACTTCCTTCAACAGAATCGGAGCCGTCGGACAGTTCAACACCCTGTGCACATAATGAAACCAAACCTAGACCAGGTTCTCCTTATCCATAACTTCAACTTCGTAACATCAGCTGTTCTTCACACAAAATGATCAATGGAACAATTCTGTTGACCCCTGGCCACACCGCGGCCCTCCACAGTTGGGAGTCTAAGAGAGCATAACCGGCCATGCCGTCTTCTGGCTGAGCTTGGAGAGGCTTTCTATTAGATGATAACGGAATTGGCAGCTTGTGTTCTCCTCCAAGGAAGCTCAGCTGTTCAATAATTAAAGCTGGGGCAACTCATCGACATAACCAATATCACTGATTGTGAAAATACACCCATCAATCATAACAGTATGACTACCTCCCTGTCTCTGCACTCACTACCTACTGTATCAGCTCCACTGAGCACACAGCAGCACTTTTGCACACAGCTTGCATTTTTCTCCCAAGAGTGAGCTGTGATGAAAAAAAAGAAAAGAAAAGGAGAAAGAAAAGAAAAGAAAAGAAAAGAAAAGAAAAGAAAAGAAAAGAAAAGAAAAGAAATAAAGTATTGTGGACAGAGATCCCACAATGTGGTCCTCAGCCATAGGTGGCACCACAAGTTCAGTGGTCAAAGTGACAATTTTAGACAGAACACCAGGCACAGAGGAGGAGCTCACTGACACAACTGCTCATCACACTTATCACAACTGCTGTGCACGAGCACTGGAAGCACAAGCATCCTGTAGCACTTTGTCATTTGCACAGCTGATTATCTGACTTTGTGGCCTTGTGTGAAGTCATTTCTGCTCTGCTGTTGGAATGTAATATTGTACCACAAGCGTTTCTGTTTATCTAACTGGCGTGGACGAGTGTGAGAACAGCTTAAACTAACATTATAACCTGTTGCTGCAGCTCCTTTAATCACTCCCACTGCACCAAGCTGGTGGAAAAATACCTTTACCAGTGATTAACTCAACGGTACAGGAAAATAATTAGACACCACAGCCCCTCTTTTCTTAAACCAGACATTTCTTTCCAAATATCCCATCACACAAAGCTGTCGTTTGAGTTCGATCAACTGGATTTGTTTTCATTGTTTGACGTCTACAGTTCTCAGTTTCTCTGCTTTGACTGTGTTTAAGTTATTAAGTTAATTCTACAAAGAACGGACCACAATTCTCCCACATGTCATATAAAGCTGCTGCTATTTACAGCATTTAAGCATGAAGTCCAGTATTTAAATCAAAATAATATTGATACTCTATTGCAGGTAAAGGGTTTTAATGCCACAAATAAAACTGTCACAGCTCTGTCTGCTCTTTTTCTGATCAGTCCTCTGACAACAGCAGTAACATGGAAAGAAGACTAAAAATATACCTCCATTCTTACTCCAATGTGCTTTATTTGTCTGTATGTGTCTTTACATTAATCAGAATGCATTTTATATATTCCTTTAGGATAATCAATCAATTAGTCAAAATCAACAACAAATAAAAATATAGACGGATTAATCTATAGAAACATCATGCTCTACAAAACGCATCATGCGATGAGAGAGTCCAGATTAGCTGGTGAGAAGAGGCAACGACTAAAATGGTGAGAAACAGAAAACGGTCTCAAAGACACAAGAACAAATCGGATCCAATCGTGTTGCTGTTTTGCTAAAATCTTTCAGTGGAAGTAATTTTATTCATTTTATTAGAACAGAGGAGCATTTCTATTTCAGATATGAGCAGAGCAGAGGGACAGTGAAGGTGGAGCAGTTTGGAGATTGAGGCCAGGTTGAGATGGTTTGGACATGTGTTGAGGAGGAATAGTGGATATATTGGACAAAGAATGTTGGAGATGGAGCTGCCGGGCAGAAGGAGAAGAGGAAGACCTCAGAGAAGGTTGATGGATGTAGTGAAGGTGGATATGGAGATGGTTGGTGTAACAGTAGAGGAGGCAGGGGATAGGGCAAGACGGAGGCAGACGATCTGCAAGCAGAAGCAGAAGCAGAAGCAGAAGTAGAAGAAGAAGAAGTAGTAGTAGTAGTAGTAGTAGCAGCAGAAGAAGTAGAGCATTTCTATTTGTCCATTCATCATAAAAGGATAATAGATACAACAGCAATAATGTTAAAACCACCTGCTTTACACAGTGTAGGTCCACATCTTACCCCCAAAAGAGGTCAGACTGGAGCACTTTTGGTAGGTACTGACCACTGCGTTTGAGGAAAACCCCACACGACCGGCACAAAGTGCAGATGCTGTGATCTAGTCGTCCACGATCACAGTTTGTCAGATTCTTTCATTTACTCATTTATCCTGCTTTCAACACATCAACTTCAAAAACTGACCATCCACTTGCTGTCTAATATGAATCTCCCACCTTTACCAGGCGGAATTCTAAAGTAATGATCAACGATTTCCACTTCAGCTTCACTGTTATGGCCGATCACTGTAAACCAGATTACATTACATAAGTGCAATAACTACAGTTATCCAACGTAGCTAGAATTACAGATAGAAATATGAGCTTGGATATAAAAACACTAAAACAACTCAAACTGAGCTGAAATCAGAAGAGCGGTTCTCTCCCATTGATTCATCGACTTGTCAGCCAGCAACAGTGAGGCCATCAGGAAAGAACGTCCTCAGAGAATTCAGCCATATTGATATTCGAAGCGCACTGTTTGCTTAAATTACGAGCTACATAATTCTAAGAAACAGGTAACGTCTCTTACAATAATCTGTAATAAGAGCGTGATCATACACACACGCAGGCCGGCACACGGCGGCGTCTGATCGGAATGATAAATAGGACAATAATGAGGGCGCAGGCTTTATAAGTATGTTCAGGCCTGACCCACCTCATTCAGCAGCTAATAAATCTAGATGACTTGAAGCATCCTTCTTCCGAAGAAAAACAGTGATTAAAACTGTTCCTTTGAATAATGAGCGTGAAATGGGTCGGGTTTGGGGGAGACATTTTAACAGAATCAGAAATGAGATGATTAGGCTGAGATGGATGAAACCATCAGGGGCCAGAGAGAGAGAGAGAGAGAGAGAGAGAGAGAGAGAGAGAGAGAGAGCGAGAGAGAGCGAGAGAATGAGTACTTACTGCCTCTCTGAAGGTCTTATATATAATACTCAGCACACCGTTGCTGTAAGTAGGCATGTCACAATAATTGCTTTATTGACATATTGTACAAAACACGGACATGGCCTCGGTCGTTTGTGGTGACCTCGATATTGTCTGGATGTTAACTTTCCTGCATTTTAGTCGGTCGTGCTGTAAAGCATGGATTGACTGCCATAATGAACATGGTGGAATATAGTTTTACTGCAGCTCTACTTTTACACACAGTTTACACATTGTTTATTCAAGCGATATGCATGGATTTGTAGCTTGTAAATGTATAAACTAACATGACATAACATTAGTAAAGACGTTTAACGTCACTGATCAGATAAATACTGGGAGTAACATCAGTACACAACACAAACGTGATTGGTCTATATTTAAATTATATGTTTATATATTACATAGAGCAGAGCCACACATCTGAAGTAACGCGAGTTTGGTGTTTCAGAGTACGACCAAATCCGACTCGTTTTCTTTCTTTGCTGATCCAAAAATGTATCCGTACCATGAACAAAACCCGTGCTCCGCTCTGAACCATGAGTTTTATATGGTGGCCTTACAGACAAAATTGCCATTTTTCCAATTTTTGCCCTACTAATTTGGAAGTGCCAAGTACCCATCGCCCTAAGTAGCTTTCCACATTCCATGCCCTGCTCTCGACACTAGGGGGAGAGATCATCCACAAGATTCCTCCGAGTCATGTGACGATAGCCTACCGCCTCTTTTCAAACTGCTGCCATTTGTATCGTTGCCGGGCAGCCAAACGCGTTTGGAGGAGAACGCCAGATCCCCTGTTCTGACACAATGGACGGCAGACGCCTGCGTCGACCAGCAGTACACTTGTGAGATGTGGGAAGAGCTGCTGATGGTGAGCAGCATGAACCTGGATTCGAACCAGTGACCCCAGGATCGTAGTGGTAGCATCTTAACCCGCTACATCGTTCGGGGCCAGAAAACTTGTTTTTGAGGCTAATATTAGTTTTTGGACATGGTTTCAAAGACACAATCCACAGCTCTGGTGTCGGAACATTTTCCTACATGCAGTCGCTGGGTCTTCACCCTCCTAGTGTTAGGAGTGTCTTAGGTGATAGGGGGAGTGTCCTAACAGGGTTGGGTAATTGGCACTTCTGAAATGTGAAATGAGGTTTTCACTCAATTCAGAACTTTTACAAGAACTGAAACTTGCTACTGGACTCCCCTTACAGCTGGGGAGTGCAAATCACTTTTAGACCACTATCGTAAATACAAACGACAGCATTCACCTTACCCTGCATTCACATTAGGAGGCAACAGAGCGACACGTTTCCTTTCGTCCACTAGATGATGTGTATTACAGTGGCTACAGGACAACAAGCAGCAAATATGACCACACAACCTGCAGGGTGAAGAGGAGAACAGATGTTCCTCAAAATATTACGGGCACCACCTGAGTAGTTAAACCTCTCACTACTCGCTTTCAAGATGTAGAGGTGGAGGGGGATGGAGCTGGAGCTGGAGCTGCAGGGCTAAAAGAGAGGAAGCAGGAGGGAGACAGAGGCAGAGGGACACGGAGCTATGGCCAGCACTTAACCAAGCGGACGATCAATGGCACATTTACTCCAGCACAATGTTAATCAATAGCCAGTGTGTTTGGCTACGAGCGAGCAGGGAGAGAGCAATACTGAGCTGAAATAAATATCCCACAGATCACTTTCACACACAGACGCCCAGCAAACAATAACAAAGTCAACACCCAAATGCAGCACCAAACACACACAACGACCCACACCCACAGCAGGGCCCTCTCCCCCGAAATACAGTCGATCATGGAAGACAATCAAACACGTCCAAAACGTTGCTTCTTTAGTTTAGGGGTCACCACAGCAGATCATCTGCCTCCATCTTGCCCTATCCCCTGCCTCCTCTACTGTTACACCAACCATCTCCATGTCCACCTTCACTACATCCATAAGTTACAAAGCTTAAACCAGTATGACTAACGGATGAATCACAGTGGTGAGTCTGAGTCTGGTAATGTTGTGCAGAGGCATTAGAGGCACTTTTCTGCCAACTAGTCCTCAAACAGAGGTGTAGCAATCACAGCATTAAACAATACCACTGATCATCGGCCACCTTCGCTCATGGTCTGTTACATGGTCTGTTCGCTCATGGTCAGTAGAAGATAAACAGATCTCCAAAAGACAAAGTTAAAGGTGAAAGAAGGACATTTCTCATTCTCTCTGCACTGGCATGAACCGAACTCTACATTGAGTCCTGGCCAGATACCCTGCTGCCACCTGACAGTTAAAAAACAAACAAAAAAAAGCCCTTATCTTCTGACGTCATACACACCAACACAGATCCCGTTGATAACATTCAGAAGCGTGCACACACCCAGGCATCATACTCATAACAGACATACGCACACACAGTACATACACACATGCACACCCTTCATTTTCAGGACCCGAAAGCAAACTGCAAGAAAGCAACAACAGTGCCAGGAGACGGGAAGCAAATGAGTACAGTAACTGAACGTCTGTGGTGGAAAGCAGCCGTGTGTTTTATTCCACTGCCGTTGTGCCAAAACAAAGCACATGTAAATTGAGTGCATGGAATATTAAACGGAATTCCCGTTCCATGAACCTCCCTTTTGATGACAGCTCGGAAAGCTCCATGGATCCCCGCTCCTATTCCTGCAGAGTTATTTTTAGCGCAAACAGTCCAGGAACAATGATATATATACCTGCAAACAGAACCTATGCAAAGCTATGCAAGTTACTGCAGGAAGGGAACCTCCCAGGCAGCAGTGTTACACAGCGGTTGTGTGTGTGTGTGTGTGTGTGTGTGTGTGTGTGTGTGTGTGTGTGTGTGTGTGTGTGTGTGTGTGTGTGTGTGTGTGCTGTCTGAGGCCTGGCTAAAGAAAACACTGGAGCTGTGCTCAAAGCAACAGGTCAGGCAAACATATAATTTGTACAATGTTCCTCTCACCACAAAGCCGTCTCACAGCCTAGACTCGTTCAGAGCTTAAAGAAGGCTTCTTTAGTTTCACACTAGAACGACAAGACTGTTGCCACCAACAAGGTAATGGGAGCACACAGTGACCAGTGTGTTATCTGCATAGCTAATGACCACAGGGTCAGGTCATAACCTCCGACAGTTAACCTCTCAAACAGACTCGGTTCTACACTTTCAGACACTAATGCTTTGGTGATGCTGGGATTCTTGCATTTTTCACTTTAACACATTTATACCTGCATTTCTCTTGGTCACATCTGAACAGCAGGTGCTCCAATCTTTGCCAGCAGCAATCCTGTTAAATCCAAAATACACCAGAATCTGGACAAAGTTCTCGGCAGCTCTGTCCTTCTAAATAACACCAGACCAAGAAACAAAATTGCTGGATGAAGTCACGAGTATGTGGAGTTTATTGTGTGAGTTGTCCAACACAACACTTGAACAAGAAGCAGATTCACCCCAAGTATATAAGTGTATAATCCAACGTACAGGGGATGGACAATGAAACTGTCATTGTAGTGTGGGAGGATTCATGGCTAAATTGGAGCAGCCTGGTGGTCAATCTTCATTAATTGCTCATTGCACCAGTAAGAGCAGAGTGTGAAGGTTCAATTAGCAGGTAAGAGCACAGTTTTGCAAATAAAATATTGCAATGCATACAAAATTATGGGTGACAGATCAGAGTTCAAAAGAGGACAAATTGTTGGTGCACGTATTGCTGGCGCATCTGTGACCAAGACAGCAAGTCTTTGTGATGTATCAAGAGCCACGGTATCCAGGGTGCGCGAGGAGAGAGTCAGGAAACGTTTTCCTCCACCAGCAGCACGTAGTGATCTGGCCACTATCCTGCAAGAAGAATGGCTCAAAATCCCTCTGACCACTGCGCAGGACTTGTTTATGTCATTCCCAAGACGAAGTGACGCTGTATTGGCCGCAAAAGGAGGCCCCAGTACACCATACTAATAAATTATTGTGGTCTAAAACCAGGTGTTTCAGTTTCATTGTCCAACCCCTGTATATTCCAATATTTAGGGAGGAATGCTATTGAACGTCATTGTGCAGGATGTTTACATTTTTGCTGCAAACCTGCTCATTCATCGTGGGCGTCCTTCGCTTTCATTTTCAAAAACTACACATCAATGCTACAACTCCAATCCAGCTCTCATGAAGAAACTGCATTAAATGAAGTGATAAAGAACAGATGCATGGATGCACATTCTCTACAACCGTATAAACATCTACTCCTTCTTTTAGTAATCAATACAAATGAAAACTGATCAATGCAGTGCCGTTCTGCTATTGATATTTAAATGCAATTCTAGATTAAAATCTAGTTTTATTTATTTATTTTACAATTTAATAAAAAAAAGGACCTTAAAAGGTTCAGCTCTGACTGTGACGCACCAAAGAGCTTTAATTCCATTTGCTGATCAAATCCATCTGCTGATGTTTCCCCACAGCAGACAGTAACATCCCCAAAACTTGCAATCTGTGTTACTCGACCGACGCTGCTCATTTACACCCGTGTTTAAGGAAACAGGCTCATAACACATAAAAACAAACCACCGCAATTCCATCACATAAACCAGAACAACACTCCAGCCATAAAATCCAGGACACAGTCATTTATAACACGGTAAAAAAAACACGACGGTTCCACCTTCATGGTGCAGAAGTTCCTCAATAAAAAAAATAAACCCACAGGTTTCATGATCTGATCTTACCTGCAGGTACGGCCCACTGCTTTCCCCACATCATTCCACAGATGACACAGAGCTGATGATGTGTGTCGGCCTTGTGCTAGAACTGCAGGTGTGCACGTGCTGGGGGACCATTACAGACCGCCAGGACTCACTTACGAAATGGTTAAAAAGGTTCTCCTTGTACGAGAACAATGTAACCAGGAATATAAAACATTCATGCGTTTAAATGGTTTATGGTGCCATGGTTCGAAATAATGGAAAACAACAAAAGCACAGATGATGTATTTACAGGACAGGGCCTCAGATTTCACACTGTTACCAGGACCTGCTTTGTGCTTAGAGAAGATCTTGCCTTTCTCAGTCTGTCTTCATCATTCTCTCTCCGTCTCTCGCTCTGCTCAGTAAATAATGCAGCCTGAATGTACAAATCCGCAGCCAACCAGACAGATGAGAGGAATAAATAAATAACAACCGCCCCGCTGTAAACAAGGAGCAGCATGCAGAGAAAGAGCGAGCGAGATAGAGAGAGCGGGCGAGAGATATACACTGTACTATGCAGTTTTTTTTTCCTTCTCTTTTCCCTCAGGACACAGAGGCCTAACTCAAATATGTGAAATACTGTATCATTCATTATTGATTTATGGTGTTGATTGATGCAGCCTGTCCCTTGTCTTTATGTACTGGAAGGCGTTGAAGCTGAGACTTCGCAGTGTTATATGAGGAGTTTCCCTGTAGTAAAGCGGAGGCCGGAGAACCACACTGCTACGTGATTAATACAGCTACAGTAATAATATATCCTAAGCCTCAACGCCAGCCGTAATGAGATGGATGTGGTCATTTGCCTTTACCCAATGAGAAAGTCACAATGAGACTCGGCTGGTAAATAAATGGCTGCTCATTCCAACTCGTCTAACAGGGATGAGAATTTCAGGTCCAGCAAGTCAAGTCAAAATCCGCCCCGGGATTTAGCTCCAACTGCGTGGGCGGCTCTGCTGCAGCTGAGACCATCAGATTGGTTCTGTTGAGATTTTGACTTGTTGGACATGAAATACCCATCTCTGACATCTCGTACTAACAAGAACTGATGAAGTGCTGCTGCCACTGCACGTTCTCTTGCTGTCATTGCCGGTGCACTGGCATCGTCATCCACCAAAGTTTGTTATAACTGTTCCAGAAGTGAGTGGCTCCTCCCTTTAATACATGGAATAGTAACCCACAATTCCAGTGCTTCTTAATTGGTGCTGTACCATCATCACCAAAGGGAGAGGGATCTGCAGATCTATGCTGAGGAGGAATCATCAGCTCAATAAGTGCGAGTCCAGAGCTGCTCAGAACCAAACTGAGGGTCTTGGGCTGATTCCAGCCAGCATGCTTCCGGTCACACGGCTGCTTTTCTAACCTTCAGGCCAAGGGGGCTAACTAGATCTCCCACCATTGCACTAGTGTCAAGACTGAGGGCTATCAGGTGCTTTCTCTTAGACACATGAAGCTTCTCAGCATCTTCAAACTGCCAATAACATCATTAAAGGACAGCTCAACATGCTTGGAGAAGAAACCCCACGTACTGGTGGATACAAGGTGCCGTTGATTGACATTAATCTCCATTGCAAAACTACAGAAGTCAACTTCAGACTTCTACGAGGAAATGCCTGCATGCTTGATTTTAGGAGTACTTGAAGTAGCTCCTGTCCATTAGCCAAATGGTCCAACACTTTGGAGAGCCAAGTACTAGTCCAGGCCCCCCGATCACTCCCTCTTACCACCTCAGCCATGTGGCTTCAGTGGCTTTGTACAGGAGGGGGGAGAACTGCTCAACACAAAGCTCTCTAAGCCACGAGAGCCCCACTGCTGGCCAAGAGGTTTGGCCTACCAGCTTCTACTGAGCACACAAACACTCTCACACTCTGAGGTCTGTCCCTATAGAAGACATCAATAATGCATATGGTAAGTACATCAGAGGTTGCTGAATGGCTTTTAAGTTTTAAAGACAGCCAAAATAAGCCTTTCACATTAGGAGGCATAAATGACAGTGATGGAAAGAGAGAAAGAGTGAGTGAATGAGCAGGAGAAAGAGAATGAGAGCTAGATAAAGTAAGAAAAGCCACTTCCAGGAAAGCTATGGTGGCAGCTGTGGCCTCTGCTGCTCTTCCACACGAGTGAGTGGCAGTGAGTGAATGAGAGCAAATGAGAGCCATCTCTTTCATCTATTCATAGAGCGGCTCCAATCAAACATTAGCACTTTATGTTCCAAGAAATGCAACCTTAGGAGGCATCCAAAATGAAATTAAGATCCCAGAGATCCCATATTTGATTCCACTCCCACTCCAGACAGTGTCGGGAAGATAAAAGGGGTCGTGACCTTTCCCCCCACCCTACTCCATAAGGGAACACACAGGACTAATCCCATTCAAAATTTAGAAAGCCATAAAAAGAGTGCAGTTTGCCTGCGGAGAGAGGGAGCACATACTGCCTGCTGTCGAGACGGCTGAAGTAGGTTAAAACATTGCCCACCCTGCCGGAAGACAAAAACATGACCGAATCTCAGTGTGTGTCAGATGAACGAATTTGAACTGCTTGAGAAATACATGAAGATAAGGAAACGTGAGCCGGTGCTGGGCCACATGGCCTCCATGTGTGTGTGTACTGATAGCCCTGCTAACGTATGAAGGCAGATGCAGATGTATCGCAGACCCTATACCATTTTCTGTCCATGTTTCAGCCCTCTGCCAATCTCCCCGAGTCATTTAAAACTGACTGCCTGCTCTGATGACTGTGCGTCTGATAGCCTACATGAGCATATGGGACAGTGGTCAGGTCACAGTGGGCTCAGGTTCAGACCCAGTTGCAGCTCCTCTGCTGTCAGGACATTATTCATAGCGTAGAGACAGTGGAAGCGAGCCAAGCACACAACATGCAATCTCAATTAGAGTGAGGAGTCTGAGACTGGACATCCTAATTAACCTGTTACAGATGTTAAGGCATTAGATTTGGCAAATTTACATTTACAACGATGTCTCTCTTAGTGCAAATATAGTCAATATAGCAGAGTAGAGGCCCATAAAGCCTTCAGCACCAGGCCTTGGCAAAGTGGAGCTGTGTTCTCTGGAATCATGGTGCTCCTGCCACTACTTTTGGGATCAGCTGGGGAGGCATGAGGTGGGGTGATGAATATCCAACATCCTGACATCAATGAATGCTATCAAATCCTTACAGCAAAGATATAAAAATTGGTAAAAAGCTTTTCTTGGACACAGTTACTCCAAAAAAGCGCAGGATAAACTCTTTAAAACCCTTGATTACATCGAGACATGTTGACCCCATCATCAGCAGGTTGCAGGTTCAATACCCAGTTGTGGCCAGAAGCCCAAAAGAGCTGGGTAGGTAGGGTGGAATTCCCTCTCCTGCATCACTTGGTAACGGAACTGGTATGCAGCTTTCTCCTATAATCACATTCAGGTGACCAATGATGACCTCTTTGAAATAGCTTGACCTGGCTGGTATGACATGGGTTCCAAATTTCCAATGCCATGCCTCGGGAAAACAAAACACAATCCGGCTTTCAGGACACCCTTAGCACATATGAAATCACAGGCCAAAAATCATGCACAAAGCAACAAAGCAGCTGTTTAGTGTGCTGGACTGTCCAAGGGCGTGGCACTGTAGCACAGCACTGAGACTGCATGATTCCTATTGATCCATCAGGCTGAAGGCTGTTGCCATTCAGCTTGCAGAACCATTACAGCACATAGGCCTGCCTTCAGTGATTAGACTCGATCACATAATAAAATACATTTGGAGTGCATTATGCAGCACTGGCCTCAGAGCTTTTACAGCCTGAGACACAGCCAAACACCTGACTGGCATTACTGCTCATATGCTGCCCTATAAAATCATCAGTTAGACAATCAACTGTTCAATCAATCAATCAATCAATCAGTAATAATGGAGTCATATGGAACGTGTAGTATGTCAGAGGTAGAAACAGCCTCTCCTCTGTAGAAAAAAACAAAGAATTCTATAAACACGTCTGGCCTCCTATTTCATTTCACTTTATTTACTCCTTGGGCCCTCAGTGGCGTAGCGGGCTAAGGCGCTACCACTATGTTCCTGGGATCACGAGTTTGAATCCAGGTTCATGCTGCTCACCATCGGCAGCCGGGGTCCAGAGGAAGAGAAATTGGCTTGCTCTCCCTCAGGAGGAGCCACATCAGATACAAGCGTGCTGCTGGTCGGCGCAGGCGTCTGCCGACCACTGCGTCAGAACCGTGCTGCATTCACTCAAACTGTCATGTCTGCCCTTTGTCAGTCCAGTTTACCTCTGTCTTCCTGTCTTCTTGTCATTGTTTCCTCCTTGTCTCCTGTTGTTGTTTTTGTCCTTGTCTCCTCCCTTGCTCCACCCATTCCCAGCTGTGTCTGCTTTGTAACCCTGCCCCCTCGTTATCATGTCCCAGGTGTGATCAATGTCATGTTGTATTTAAAACCCTTTGTTTCAGTCTGTCTTTGTCAGTCCTTTTGTTACTTACCCTGTTTGTTACCACAGTTAGTGTTTTGTTTCTGTAAGTAAATTGGTTCCTCTGTTTGTCTAGGTTTTATTTTAGTGTATTTAGTGTTGTTTGTATTCCCCAGTTTTGTTTGTTAGCATCCCAGCTTTGTTTTTTCTTTATTTTCATTAAATCATCAAACCCTGCATTCGCCTCCCCACCCTAGTCATCTCTGCCGTCCGTCCGCACATGCCATAAGCGCAATGGCTGCCCAAGGAAGAATGAGTCTATATGCAGATAATACCTTACTGTACATTCCCAGCCCTTCTGTGTCTTTCCACTCAGTCTAATTAACAATTATAACAGTGCAGCTGGCTACTCCATTAACTGGTCCAAGTCTGATTCTGCCTCTAGGTGGGTTTAACTGGGATGCCAAAGTCCAGGACATTTAAATGTGTGGCACAACCTATTAACTATCTTGGTCTTAAATTTTCCCAAACTCAAAAATGTACACAAATGTATCTACACGCCCTTACTATTAGAAATACAAATTCTCCTCTCTAGACAATAAGGTTACAAAGTTTTACTGGAAATATAAAAAGGCCAGAATCAAATTAACCGCGCTACAAAAACCATGAAGGCCTTAAAACCTCATTTTGTCGCCTTTATTTTTTATCCTACCAGCTAGTTTACATTCAACACTGGACAAGTAATACCAAACCTCCATGATTAGATACTGAAAGAAAAGCTTCATTAAGAATTACAGCCTCACAGTCACAGACAAAACCATCAAATCTACATGCTGTTTATAATTCAACACAATAAATACCACCCTGACTGCTTGGTGAAAAGCTAACGTCCTACTCAATTACAACGTTCCTCCTCAGAATACAATCCCATGTTTCTAATAAATAAGAAACCATTTTCATTCCCAGCTTAGAAACAGGGAGGAATAACCAACCTTGGACAGTTATATACTAATGACTTGCTCATGACCTTTGGCAGGAAAAATATAATTTATCAGATCATTGTCGATTTCAGTGCATAAAAATGAAAGATGTTTCAAAGGAAACAGTCAACCCTCCAAAGCTCCCCAACCAGTCTTCAGCGCTTTAATCAACACTACATACTGTAGTTTAAAAGCATGTAATGTAATATCACACACATATGTACCCTGTTAATAATGAAAGCAAGCACAATGTCTCTTCCCATTAATAAATGGTCAGCACATGTAGGACAAACCTCTAACCTAAACTGGCAAGTCAGATGGGGTAATACCTCCTCTGTGACTAAGAGCTCAAAACTGCAGTTAATACAATATAAAATCCTCCACAGAATCCATATTCAATCGATGAACACCACCGGATAGGATTTAGCTACAGTAGCACACGTCCACACTGCCAAAACCTAACAGACAATCTTCTCCATGTCTTCTGGCTCTGTCCCCAAATTCGCAGATTCTGGTCAGAGGTCATGGGCAGGCTGTCTGAGATCCTGGGGCCTGAAGTCTTTATATGCCCCATCGTAGCACAACTTAATGACTTTTTCTCATCAAAAATGCTGGAACATATTAAATATTTAGACTGAATTCCCTTACTATTTTCAGAAATGTTATTCTGCTTAACTGGAAAGATATCCATAAAAATATCAAAAAAAACAAAAAACTGCAAGCTTATAAATTAGTAACAACTCATTTGAAAAAATGTGGTCATTCTTTCTACATTATATTGATAATAAAGTTAAATACCTGTTTTTCATCCCAAACTATATTGTTATTATTATTATTATTACTTTGTAATATTGTGTATACTGTAGAGAAAGAGAGAGAGAGAGAGAGAGAGAGAGAGAGAGAGAGAGCTCTCTCATCACTGTCCACTCACCCCGTCTGCGTCTGCGTCTATGTCTGCGTCTGTACTAATGTTGGCTATGTGGGAGGGAGGTATAGGGGTCCACATGTTATAATCTACTACTCTCATCAGCACAGGAATGCAAAGCTGAAATCAGCTGGGACATACTCTTGTGATATTACACTAATCTCTATCATATGACACTCAAACAGATGCTCATGTATTTCTGCACCAACATCCCAGATTCCATTAAGTGCTAAGCCTGAGTCAGTGAAAGAGAAAGAACATGCTTTCTCATAGGACCCTGGGGTGGGTGAGGGGGTAACCTCATCGGCAGCAGGAGTCAGAGAGAGCAAAATTGCCCTTGCCCTCTTTGAGTGGGTAGATGGCGCTCTCGCCCCACATCACATCCAGTGCAGGTGTTAGTAAGCCACTGTATCAGAGCTGAGGACAGGGCACGTTCCTCCGAGTCGTATCGTCCACCCCGAGTAAGACACTCTTAAGGGTTTATAACGATCCATCTACATTTGAAGAATGATTAACCGAAGCAAATTGTCATTTTAATATTTAAGCCTCCTGTTATGTTACAGGTCCAACTAACCAATTTCGATACATGAACAACATTGTAAATATTTTTGGTAGCATGAAGCCTTCTCTACTAATTTTAATTAAAGTAATGTTTAAACTACGCTGTTAAGGTCATAGAAAACATTAAATGGAGGCTACTAAGGGTAGAAATATCAAATTTACACTGAAAGTGATTTATCTTCTTTGCAAACTTGATACACAGTAAAACATAATGAGGTTCTAGCACACACACAGTTTAAATACTTCAATATTTCAATTTCAAGAGTTCAAAAGCAATCAGGTTTCTCCACCTGCTACTAGTGTTATGCTGCTCACATCAAGTGGGAAAAAAAGAAAAAAAACCCCACAAAGTATAAAACTGAGCTTTGCGCGCCGATTTCCACAAGTGCTGCAGTGATGAACACACTGGAGTGCACTGCAAGTGCTATGAAAGCCACAGCTGCATTACATGGAGACACCCAGTTAGCAGACTGACTTGTTGAATGGATCGTTCTCTAAGTCTGACTCCCCTGTTAATTCCCTTGGGGATCCTTTCTAGGGGGGGAAAGGAGGTACCAGGGACCCCTGCTTTAGACCCTCCATTCCAGCCAACATTAAAACTCTGGTCCTCCCAAACCCATAGCCTCATGTGTGGAGCATGGCTAAGGAAAATAAGAGCTAATCATGATCTCAGCTGGCCCGAGCAATCGATCCAGCACGCTAAAAGCCATAAAAGAAAGTCATGAATTGCTATAGATGAGATCATCTCAAGGTTTCAAAGTCACGGCCTCGTACATGTATGTGTAAAACTGACAGACAGACAGAGATTTTCGAGTGAGAGAGAGAGACAGAGCAACATGGCTTGCTAACTGCCACCAACACACCCGCAGTGGTCTGACAGAAGCGAGGCAGCTGTCTCACGGCTCCTGCCCGCGCCGCTTGGCAGCGCCCAGCTCAGATCAGGTGCCAAGGCGGGGGACAGGGCGCCACTCTCAGTGGCCCATACAGGATGCTCGGGGGCCATCTGTGAGGGCTGGCAATGGAGTCGGCCAGCAGCCCTCTTCCAAAAACACATGTACAGTATGCGGGTGACTTCTCATTATGAAAATACACGGTCATCCACTTCTCACAGATCAAGAGAAAAGCGACTGGCTCTCATCAGGACTGACCTTCAGAATCTATTTTAAAATCCTCTCAATATTAAATTAAATGATAAATAGATAAATAAATGTCAGATTAACTCTATTAACTTGCGAAAACCTGAGACACCTCTGCTGCTTTACCAAAGCAAGAGACCCTGATGAGATCCAGATTTTACAACGAGTAATAAAAGCTGTCCCGAAGCACTTTTCTAGTGATGAGGGACTGCAGGCGGAGCAGCAGGAGTACAGCTGAACTGCAGTGCTTTAGCCATGAGGAACAGCCTGCAGCCCTCCCCTGGCCCACATCCAGCTCCACAGTCCGGCCAGCCAGCCAAATGGAGACAGAGCAACAGAGAAGGAGAAAGCGGTGAAGGGGCCAACTGTAAGCCAAAGGTGCAGTGTCGGCATAGTGACTGAGTGTTAGATACCCCCCTCCCACTTCCATCCCCTATTGAGCTGGGAAGGTGACCCTTGACAACTCTCTCTCGCTGCCTCTCAGTAAGGCAGAGAACAGCATCCAACTCGACACAAAATATGAAGCTCTGAGCACTGCCCAGAAACACAGCCTGGAGGCACTTCCACACTGATGTAGTCCAGAGGTTGATCAATATCAACATTTGACCAATCAATATCGATTTCTGGGCTGGAAAATGATGATATATCTGAATATGACCTCGAATGAAACTTCACGAATCATAGACATTGACATTCCTATGAGGCAGCCTTAAAGTTAAGGAAGAGGGTTTGGGACTGGAGGGTTGCCGGTTCGATCCCCTAGACTGGCAGGAAGTGGGGACAGTGATTGTGATGAAACACTGCTTTGGCTGAGGTGCCCTTAAGAAAAGCATCTACCCCCAATATTAGTACATCATCCGACCAATATATCAAACCACATTCAGAGGATTTTAAGGTGATGCTGAACTATAACTATAACTTTTGGAGCACTTTTCATTTCCTAAGAGCACCATAACATGCCGAGCAGCATTTTGACAGTATTAAATAATTCATATCGAGACCACAGACAGCCACGGCTGATCCCATGTGACTTCCGTCTTTAGGTCTTAAGGTAAACAAATACTAAAGCAAAGTTAAACACCTCCGCTAATGTTACTCTCCTAACGCTGTACAGCTTGGAATCATCCAATTCACAGACAAGATGTATGAATCTACCTAAATATATAGTTCACAGTCTGTTATGCAAACTTTGTGGGGGGTGAAGGGGTTTGGGGAGTATGGGTACTCTTTTTAAAGAGCACATCTGCCCCCAGTATCGAAACATTTGCAGATTTGGAAACTGCATTGAAGTTGAGGATGAGCTCAGTGAGGGGTCAGCAGGGGAGAAGGCAGCCTGTCAGAAGCTTCTCTGCTTCTGATGTTCAGGCAGTGACCAACCAGACCAACCCAATTTGAAAGTTTACCACCCATCACTACGTAATCCTCTTCATTTCCTCATCAATTCAGATGAAGCTGCTGATGCATTAGAATTGGAATTTGAACCATGTGGGGGAGCACTTGCTAGGTTTGGAACAGCAAAAGTGAAGACAGCATTATTAATGTCAGCAGTACTGGTGATTTCATCACCCAGATGATGTTCTGGTTGGGCGTTATGCTAAAAAAAAAAAAAAAAAAGAGGTTGAACAAAAACAACAGTGTACATCAGAAAAACGGCCTTCCTACAGCCCAGTCCAGGCAAAAGTGAGCGCAAAACCAAAACACATGATTTGACTTGTTGAGGAAAAGCTTATTTCACATCGAGTCCACATGGCAGAAATCATTAATCAAGTCCCTGCCTGAACAATTCGCGCAGTGTGCTTCCCAGTTCCCGGATACGGATCAAATACGGAGTTCTTTCCTGGAGAGCAGAGGTTACTGCTCTACTCTGACATTACTGGTCTGTAAGGAGAGTTCATTCCCCTAAGAGACTCGTGATTTGTGGGTCAGGACCTTTACTAATTTTACAAGAATAACCACACAGGCCAAAGACCAGTGTGTGTGTGTGTGTGTGTGTGTGTGTGTGTGTGTGTGTGTGTGTGTACGCATGAATGGAAAGTACGAGGTAAAGTAGTTTCTGCACTTGTCAATACTCTGGTGTTTCCAGAGGGAGCTCTCAAGCTGCTTCGGAATCGATGGCCATGTCTTTAGGACCATTACCCAAGCCTTCCCTCAATCACTGCACATCACATCTTCACTGACCTCCACCAGAGTGAGAAGTAACAGCTATGGAGATGCCAAGATGTTTGCTTCCAGAATCTGCTGGTATTTCATTGAATCCATTTTTCTCTCTGCCAGAACGTCATCTATGACGTTAAGCTTTTGGAGCTCAGTTTATCTTAACGGAGCAGAAACATCAATCCTAACAATGTTCATCTTAATGAGAAATGACCACGTGAATACAGGCAGAGCAATTGTTCAAGTAATACTGTATATTCTTAGGAGCGAGTGAGACAAAGGGTCTGTGCAGTGAGGAGAGAGAGAGAGAGAGAGAGAGAGAGAGAGAGAGAGAGAGAGAGAGACTGTAACTGTAACAGCCCAGCTGAGAGTCTTGAGATCAGTAGAGTTGGGGATGCTGCAGGCAGTGGCCACAGTCATAAATATTAATATGGCACTAAAGTAGAAATATTATGACTATGGACAGAAAAAACATAAATACTCAGCTCCTGAAAAGGACGTGTTGGTTATTTATGATCTATTTTTATTATACTATAGGGACAATAGTATTGGGACACCTGCTCTCTGTTTCCTCTTAAGTCAACAGTTTTAATAAGAGTTTATCCTGCCTTTACTGGCGTGTGCTGGATTGGCTTGCTACTAGATTTTGGAGGATCAGAGAGGATTTGATTGCATTCGGCAAAAAGAGCATTATGGTGCATTTCCACTGCATGGTACCAACACTACTATACTCAGCACTACTGATGAGCTATTGCCTATATGCTGCTTAAAGGAGCTGCACAAAATATATTGTTTCATCATAGTTATTGCAATATGTGCATGCACAATACTCACACCGCAGGACCTGCAACGTCTTGTTCAATGTAAATATACATTTATTTCCTGCTTGATACAAAAGGAAAATTCCATTTTCCATATCAGCCCCAGATCATTTATCTAACAATACAGGGCACAGAGTGTATTATTAATATCATTACACATTGGATCATTGACTTTCAAATCAATGTATTTATTTATTTTTTTTTAATTTCGCAATATATATGTATCACAAAACAATGAAATATTTCAATATCACACTGTATAGATTCAATCATAAATGCTGGTTATTAGGAAGTGTCCAAGTCTCCTACTATAAAATTTAAACCCAGGTTGCGACGCAGACACCACCTCCATAAGCATGGCCTCAGCCCGGCGGGTAAGCAGTGTGCAGGGAAAGGCTAAAGCCTGGGTAAAGGCGTGGGTTAGAGCTCAGACTGCACTCAATGAGAACCTTCCTGGGAAGCATGCATAAAAGATGAGTGGCGTGTCTGTGCATGCCCGATGAAGGAGGACTGGCACAGGGACTGCTAGGGCAGAGGAAAGCCTAGTGATCACAAATACACTTGATCAAGATTTTATGAGCACCAAAGTGAACACCACGTCACTCGTAACATTTTAAAGTACTCTATTCAGGAGCACTGCCAGCCCTTCACCCTCCCTCTGACTCCCTCCTGCTCCTTCACAAGAGTTCAATATGTATAATTCAGTGCTCTAAATAAAGAGGCCACTCTGTCTATGATCACTCTGGTGTTAGACGTTCCAAAAGGTTCCCTCAAGTGTTACAGGTTTTGATCGGATGTCTGATGACACACATAATAGGGTGTAAGGCCTCCTCTACCCATATTCATGTGACAGTTTGCAAAGGGTATCATTTTGGACGTGCAACCTATCATTCAAATGTAAATAAAAGCTGAGAATTACAGAGGTTGGACAATGAAACTGAAACACCTGTCATTGGTGTGGGAGGTTTCATGGCTAAATTGGAGCAGCCTGGTGGCCAATCTTCATTAATTGCTCATTGCACCAGTAAGAGCAGAGTGTGAAGGTTCAATTATCAGGTAAGAGCACAGTTTTGCTCAAAATATTGCAATGAACACAACATTATGGTTGACATACCAGAGTTCAAAAGAGGACAAATTGTTGGTGCATGTCTTGCTGGAGCATCTGTGACCAAGACAGCAAGTCTTTGTGATGTATCAAGAGCCACGGTATCCAGGGTAATGTCAGCACCACCAAGAAAGACGAACCACATCCAACAGGATTTACTGTGGACTCAAGAGGAAGCTGTCTGAAAGGGATGTTTGGGTGCTAACCCGGATTGTATCCAAAAAATATCATTCCCAAGATGAATTGACGCTGTATTGGCCGCAAAAGGAGGCCTTAGTACACCATACTAATACATTACTGTGGTCTAAAACTAGGTGTTTCAGTTTCATTGTCCAGCCCCTGTATACATGTCATTCTTTCCACTTCTTCTACCCATTTTAACTCTGCATTTAGGTCTGTTTTGGCCACTGAAGGGCTTTTATAACAGTATGTGGAAGCACTGTGATCGGCCCCAAGATCAACTGTTTGTTGTCTGTCACACGTCCAGAAGGCCCAGGGTCATGGAGTGGGGTGCTTACCTTAATGAGGTTCTGCAAACAGTGATCCTACCTATTCTGAACACACACTCCGGTGTGCTACTCCCTTCAAGACACAGACATGCTGTCCCAAACCTGTCATCACCAGAGCTACCCCGCATTGAAAATGTGTGGAATGCTATTGGACACGCTATCAACACACCACCTCGACCACACAGTCCGCAGGAGCCGAGTGAGAATACTCAAGATGCATGGAATGGATCAAAAAAGGATCATAAGTCTCATAATAGATGACGCCGTCCTGAGAGACACTACTTGTCTGTGTGTAGCTCAACAAATACTGGCCATATCAGCCTACATTTTAAACGATATACGGTTCCTGCTGCATTTATCTTCTGTCCAAACAGGATTACAACCCTACACTTCATTTTGGGGGCAACTATTTATGAAACATTTTTTAACAACGAGCACATTTACATGATTAAACACGTCCTACTTTATAAAATGGCATAAAATGTCACCTTTATAAGCAATTTTTAGTGCATCCTCTATGGATTTACACAAATCTATCCTGAAAAACCTTTATAGTAATACAACACGTTTCATCAGCATTGAACACACACACACATACACACACACACACACACACATACATATTAACAGAAGGCCAAACCCCTTTGAAGTGGAGTGATGGTGTGTATTTGGGCGTAGGCACAGACACATTTTTGGAGAGCCGTGTTCTGGCACACACTAAAGGAGAGGCAGTGTTAGAGTGAGATGTATCTGGTATATTGCACCCACCCACATACACACCCTTGTGTAAGCGTGCCACTCTCCGCAGTGCTGGCAGTTTGAATGGCGCGCAGGCTGCGGTGCTTCTGAATGAATGAAGCAGGCTCACACACTCAGCCTAGTTAATATGCAGGCAAATCTGTCTTTATCAACTTCAGCGGCGTGCTCTGGTCATCAGGGGCGTCAGAACCACCTCTTCAAACGGCTAACACTCCAAATGCTTCTCTCACACACACACACACACGCTGACCTATCCTGTCTCTTTTGCCGACGTGAATGATTTGCCATCAGAAGCAATTGTAGTTGGCAATAAAGAGTGCATCTGGGAACAGGTGCAAATACATTTCCATGTTTATCCGGAGTGGGCCGTGTTTCCAGCGGCTTGGTGTGGGTGTTTAACAAGCAGTCAAAAGCTCATCTCCATATTCACTTCATTTTCATTTCCCACTGCAAGAAACGAGCACACAGCGCTGACAAATGTTAAACCAAACCTGATGAGATCAACCAGCTTACGGGAAGAACAGGAAGCCAATCAGAGCAGAGATGGAAAGCATTTGCCAATCATCAGCGGTCAGTCCAGCAGTTCTTATGCGAACGTGCCGAGTGACGAACGCAAACATTAGTGACCTCAGATCACAGCTGTAATAATGTGTGTTTTGTTCTATAAACTATTACAAAACACATTAACATCATACTGTAGAGCTTAAAAACAACTTGCCTGGAAATGTATTATTATTTAAGGGGCCAAAACATTTAAAAGAATTACATTTAGGGTACAAATAGGATATATATATATATATATATATATATATATATATATATATATATATGGACAATGGGTTGTGTGGCCTGGACTGGAAGACGATATCGTATCATATATTTGATCTGAATATGATATCGGGATAGGATTGTTGTGTCTATATCGCCAAGCTCTATGTTACACATGAGCATCCGTTACATGTTAGTTACACTAGTTTCAAAGCTCCAGCAGCAACTAAAGCAGCCACCATTCGGTGTGAGGGACTTTCTCTTTTTAAACTTTCAGTCATTATGTTCTTGAATGCTTTTCTATTTTCATATTAAAAAAGGTTTGGTTTCGCTCATCCTTTCTTACTGACAGAGAGCTGTTACTCCATCTCACCTTTATCATGAATCCCACCTGTTAAAAGTGTCTCCGATGTTTAGAGAGCTGTTTGTTTGGGTAACAGTACAGCATCTCACCCCTTTCAGCATTATGCCCACTGGTCCTGTGAATATTTAATGTCACACCCACACAATAAGAGAATGAAATGACTCACACCCATCCTTTAGCCTGCTGTGTACACTCGTGACATGTATTGTGCGAGTTAGCCTGGTGATATATCTCCATACATGTGTTTATGTGATTTGCTGACTTATGGAAACAAGAATTATGCACACACACACACACACACACACACACACACACACACACACACACACACACACACACACACACCACATAAGAGCTATACACCCAAGCACAAGCAAACACACTGCAAGCTTGTACTCGTTCACACAATAAAACACACTCACACAGAGGCAGCCAGGACAAACCCGCAGTCTGCATGAATAAGACATAAGGCAGGCCAAGTATAGACCAATGACATCAGCTCTCAGCAGGCACTGGACCCTATGGTGGCGAGTGTGAGAGGAACAGAGACGGTCACACATTCTGTACTCAACTGACCACCCAGAGTACGCTTATGTAAGCCACGTCTAACCAGTCACCTGGACACACACCTTAATGTCGTACACACATCCAGTGGCTGACACAATATTCACAACCTCAAGACCAGTCGAATGTCACCGAGTGTCACCCAGAGCACATAACACAACATCCATAATTGATCGGTTTACTTTTGAGAACTTGGTGACAAGCGAGGAAACCGAAGCAGGACAGTGGAGACGGGCAGACAGACAATACGAGGAAAAAAGGGATCAAGAGGTAGAGAGGCTGTGGGCCCTTCTCCAGCCGAGGCGACCACATGGCCAAAAACAGGCATCAGCACCATCTGCTTCCTACACAAGAGTCCTGTGAGTCTGTCTGAGTTTGTATCAAATCTGAACCCATTTTAGCTCAAACTCAGCCCAAGCCTGAACTAAACCCAGGCTGATCTCTAAGACCAGACTGCACCAGTTTCTAAATCCAGTTATGTCTGAATGCACTCTCTTCCAAACCTCAACTCACTTCAGCTCAAACTCATCCGAGACCATCTCAGTCCAACAGTCCTAATCCAGTCCCGCTTAAATCTTGTCTCTTCCAGAGCTAAACCTGGTCTGTGCCAAACCTAAACCCCGATTCAACCTACTTGAACTCAAACTAAACCCAACCCAAAAAAACCCAACTCAGCTTAAACTCGTCTAACCCATGTCCTCCTCAAACCAGCCTTAATATCTGCGCTCAAACTCAGCCTGAACCCAACGCAGCTCATATCTAGTCTAAGCCCATCTCATCTTAGCTACGGCCTAATTAGAGTAAGAAATACAACCACAAACACCCAGCAGTTATTGAGGTCTCTCTCATTAACAACAGATTACAGGTCCTGTAAACATCATCAATCATCACAACTTGATCTCCAGTAAATGTACAAGTGAGCGCCGACATGAAAAATCCACCCAGAGGCATGTGTTACATAACAGCTGTCAGAGGCAGCTTTTCTAACAGAGGCGTACGGTCTGGGTTATCAGCATTATAACACTTCAATGGAACCATCAGATTATCATAACACTCGGGTCCTCGCACTGTAGTCCTCCGCTCGCTCGGTTAACCATGTGTGCTTTTACACTGAAACCGGACAAAAGCAAACCACTACATTAAGACAAATCAAAGTTCAACACTGTCTGTGGCCAACCACTGCTAGCCACTTTAGTACTGAAACACACACACACACACACACACACACACACACACACACACACACACACAGCCTTCAGCTCCATTTCTGCTTCTGCAGAGTGTTTGACACGTATACTGCAATCTCTCCACCTGAACGTTCAGAGCAGGTCTGTCTTGGTAAACCGATTTAGAGCTTCAGGTCCCACATTTTCATCAGTTTTCACATCCAGATTGAAAATCACTCTGTCCAAACCAAACCCTCACAAGTTCTGATTTCAAATGTGACTCTAACCAAACATCTCCCATCTTCACTGAAGACCAACAAACTGCCATCGCTGCAGACCCCAACTAAGCTCTGTCCCAACCAGACAAATGATTCCAACTAAGCTCTGTCCCAACAGGACAAATGATTCCAGCTAAGCTCTGTCCCAACCGGACAAATGATTCCAACTAAGCTCTGTCCCAACCGGACAAATGATTCCAACTAAGCTCTGTCCCAACCAGATAAATGATTCCAGCTAAGCTCTGTCCCAACCGGACAAATGATTCCAGCTAAGCTCTGTCCCAAACGGACAAATAATTCCAACTAAACTCTGTCTCAACAGGACAAATGATTCCAACTAAGCTCTGTCCCAACCGGACAAATGATTCCAGCTAAGCTCTGTCCCAACAGGACAAATAATTCCAACTAAGCTCTGTCCCAACAGGACAAATGATTCCAACTAAGCTCTGTCCCAACAGGACAAACGATTCCAACTAAGCTCTGTCCCAACAGGACAAATGATTCCAACTAAGCTCTGTCGCAACTGGACAAACTATTCCAACTAAGTTCTTTCCCAACTAGACATATTCCAACTAAGCTCTGTCCCAACAGGACAAATGATTCCAACTAAGCTCTGTCCCAACCTGACAAATAATTCCAACTTAGCTCTGTCCCAACCTGACAGTAAACCCAGCAGAGCTACGTCCCATTCTGACAGAAGATTACAACTAAAATTTTTGCCAAACTGACTGCAAGATCCAACAAAGCTGTGTTTAAACCTGACTGCAAGATCCAAGAAAGCTCTGTTTGAACCTGACTGCAAGATCCAACAAAGCTCTGTTTGAACCTGACTGCAAGATCCAACAAAGCTCTGTTTGAACCTGACTGCAAGATCCAAGAAAGCTCTGTTTGAACCTGACTGCAAGACCTAACAAAGATCTGTCCCAACCTGATTACAAACCCAGCAAAGATCTGTCCCAACCTGACTGTAAACCCCAACTAAGCTCAACACACTGTCAACACATGATATCTACAGGGCAGACTAAAAACTGCACTGTAAGTAGGGATGTAGAAAAAAAGTAAGAAGAATGAAAGCAGGGTAGGTCTTGAAACCAGAATGTTTCCTTTAATCCCAACCAGTGACCAACAAATTGTGTTGTTCTGTCTCCACGTGGGTAAGAGCAATTGAATAAGAGGAGGTTAACAAAGCTTTGTGCTCTAAGTCTGGCTGATTTTGGAGGGACATGGGTCTGAGGTGAGCCTTCAGGGATGCTATACATCTACTGACATACACACACTTGCACATAGAACAAACAGTCCTACCAGAGGGAATGTGGTTGAGTCCAGATGGCTTCAGAAGCTCCAGTGGCTGCTCTTTGCTCGGAAGGCCATCTGTGGAAAGAGAGAGAAGGCTGGCATTTAGAAACAGTCAGTCCATCAGTAAGGCAGAGGAGACACATCTGAGAAGACAGATCAGCATCAGGGAAGGACTTCACCTCTCTACTGTGCGTACATCTACACTTGGACAGCACTCTCCAGATGAGAGAGAGAGAGAGAGAGAGAGAGAGAGAGAGAGAGAGAGAGAGAGAGAGAGAATATGAAAGAAAGACAATATTACAAGTGGCAAGGTACAGAAGTTTCAAATTCCTGGGCCTCTAGTCATCATCTATTCCAGTCACCAAAGACGGCGGCTGTGCGGCAGGCGGTGACTGATCTGACTCACAAACCCACGACAGTTAACACATCATCAGCAATGCAGACAGATCTGCTACTGACTATTAATATATTGCTAATACACTCCTGGTCTTGTTTTTGGAGACAAGACAACATTGTGAACATGACTGCAGGCCGTCAAGTTTCCTGAACACTATGACAGTTGCAGCAGTCTTGGCCCCGTTCCCACCTGGCATTAAGGTGCCAAGGATGGTGACCCGATCACAAACAACAGCCAAAATGCAGAGCAATTCATATCTGGATTTTAAAGGCGTCTCCTGTGGCCTCCCACACCTTTTCCAATGGAGGAGGTCACACATCAATGCTGTCACTCTGCCACTGCTTTTGATTCGACACAGGGTCCCCGCTACAACCATGTACCAGTACAGGCCGTTTGACATTTCTTGACTGTGTGATCTGTTAGCCCAACGTATGATGTGATTAAGAGAAGCAGCTGCACTTGTCGTGGTACGGTGATGCAGGGAATGTGGGAAGAGCTTTCCTGTCAAAGGAAGCATCTGGACGCTTTGGCGATAAAACTACAAAGATAAAGTGGTCAAAGTGGTGTCTCTGACCACCTCTGATTGTAGCTTGAGGGATCAGATTACATTCCTGTGACCAGGATTCAATTCCCCTTTCAGGCAGGAAAACTACCACTATTAGCAAGATGTCTAAAACGTTGCATCTGTATTTCCCTAAAAATTACTCCTCATGAGAGGATTTGCTACATGTGTGTAAGCAAGGCAGCTCTAACAGTAGTCTCAGTGTCTTCATTTGCTCATTTCATGAAAACTAGGTATCACTGAAGCACATTTTATTTACATTGGAATTGATTGTATTGCTATTTCCTGCCCAAATACCATTTTATTTTTGTCTCATGTTTATTTTTTAAGTAATAAAAAATGTAATGCATCAAATGTCATTGTGGAAAATACAGGGCCCTAGTAGTGTCCATCAATTTAAATATGGACAGAAATAATGAAAGGGGACCACCCCCTCCCAACTGAACAGAAATAATGAAAGGGAACACCCACCCCACCCAAACCCACACTAAATAAAATTAGCAAGGGGGGCCCTCATCAAAGTTTTGCTTACGGCCTAACGCGGGGGGAGTGGGGACAGTGAACCTCTTCCTCCATATGTAGAAATGAAGCTACCTATGCTGTTAGTACTGTACTGAGAACCAGGGAGGTCGTCAATATGACTGTAAATCTAATGTAGTAAAGGTTAATATAACTGAATATGTACATCATCAATGTAAAGGAAAACAACGGAACCATCGTCACTGTCAGGGTCATTAGCCTTGGTGCTGGACTACCTCTGCCATGCAGGTTCCAACACTGTTGATCCAACTAACCAGGTCATTAATAAGACTTTCCTAAACAGGAGGAAACACTACAATGTGCAACCTATGAGAATTCCGGGATTAGGAATTACACTCCTCTATGTAGTACTAAAAACTAGTAACATTAGTGGAATTCCAATTTGAATGGGTTTTAACCAGTCTGGTATCCAAATGGTTCTTTGAGGTGTCATGGTTCTACATAGAACCACTGCCATTACTAATGAATTCCTTTTAAAGAGTAGACACCAACATTTCTTCATTCTTTCCCACTCGGTCTCTCAGTCTCAGCCTCATCTCTCCCTGCATCTGTCACAGCATCGCGCCCAAATAAACCCGATCCGTCTTGCTCCCACTTCCCGAATCCCGAGAGTCTCACCATGAAAGGCAATTTCTGCGGGGGGAACTCAGTGATGAGGCCTTGACAGCTGGAGTGTTATGAATGGTTCTGTGCATGAAAAGAAGTCGGCGAGCGTTTTTACACCCAGAGTGGGACAGAGTGCGTCAACCCAACCACCTGCCCTGCCAGCGAAAACAAAACGTCCTCCATCTATTAACTCTCTGGCCAGTCTGTCCTGCAGCCAAGGAGACTCAAAACCTTCATGCTCCTGTTCCCAACCCGAGAGCTCTTCCTCTGTGTGTTATTCTGGACTCGGAAAGCAGGTGTCGAGCAGAGTTCGGTAGCTCGGAGGACAGACTTGTGCATGAAAGAGACAGCAGCATCCAACCTGCATTATTTATTGAGAGAGAAAGAATATCGTAGAATAGAGAAAGTGAAGCAAAGACAGAGGGCTAAACTTAGAACAGCAAGTACACAAACCCACACACCCACATCCAACTGGTGCATGCTCACACAGGTATTTTGTTTTTGTATAATTTACGAGTGTATGCAAATAGTTCAGCTTTTTATATGCTGGTTTTAACCGTCGCTGAAAAATGGGAGGAAGAAACTGAAACAAAACAAGTTTCCAAGTTTTCAAGTTTCTAAAAAACAGCACTGCATGATTCATAACTAACGGATACACACAGAACACATGGACAAAGGACTGAGACACCATACGTCAAATCATTCCAGAGACTACATGATCCATGCCTGGCATTGGACATAGTGGCACTAGGATCAGGCTTATCTGTTCTAGAGAGTCCTAATCTATTAGCAGTACTTCTGTACAGAGACTAGACATCTGTGTCAGCAATGGGTGCAACTCATAGTAGCTGAATGCATTCATTAAAAGGGGTGTCCACAAACTTTTGGACATCGAATCCAAGCAGAAAAATGCCTGTTTTCAATGATGCATATTTTTCATTTCATTTCATTAGTGACCATCATCCCTCACAATGAACTGCACCCACACAAACAATAGACCTTCAGATCAGAGCTTTGCATTATCCAGTGGGTTTGAACTGCTAACCACTGCCTTCATGCTAAGCCCTCTTCATTGATCTTCACTCAGCAGGCCTACATCCTGTTCTGTGCCCTGTCCTCCTCCCTGCTGGACAGTGGCTGTTGAGCTATTGATAGATTGCTGAGGTTTCTTCTCAATTGCTGTCACTTAGAGTCCAGGGCACAGAGCAATGGCAGCAAACATGGCAATCGCACTACACAGAGAAAGCCCAGTCCAAAAGGACAGAAGACAGTAGAACCCATGAGCATGTACCTTTACAGTTATAGCATTTAGCTGATGCTCTTATCGGAACATGCGGTGTTAGGAATCTTATGCAGTAAGACATGCTGGATTCCTACTCTGCCAAGGGGAGGATGGCACTGTTAAACACTACATCAACAACTGATTCCTCCAGATACTCCAGTTTCCTTCCACCTTCCAAATATGCACACGGTTGATGATTTAGTGATGCTAAATTGCTCCTAGGTGTAAGTATTTGAGTGTGTGGGTACCTAGCCAGGAGTTCTGCCCTGGAACCCTTAGGCTCCAGAATGCTCTGCAAAGCTCCAGACCCACTGCAAAAAGGAACAAGTGGATAAGTCAATGATTGGATACAACGTTTCTCAAATTGCCACCACATATTTGACCACCAGCACCATTAAAATAAGAGAAAATACACTTCGCCAGCTACATTGTGGCCTGACACACTCAACTACAGTCTGGAAGGCCAGCTGTCCTACTCAAACACACCTGATTCTACTCATCCACCGATTACCAGGTGAGGTGGGTGTGTCTGTGAAGGCCAACTACCACTGCAGAAGACAGGCCCTCTAGGACTTGAGTTGTGCCTCTAAAATGAAGGCGCTTCAAATTATTCTTTAGGCCATGCCATAGAAGAACCACCTTTGGTGTGATGAAGAACCATGTCTGTAATACAGATGTGTAAATTGGTGAAGAACCACTACATCAACTCTGCAGAATCTCTACTACAAGCATCAAAAGTGGTTCTTCTACGCCACTGCTCAAAGAACATCTGAAGCGCCCTATTTCTAAGGCCGTAACGACTGATAATTCAACACGTCAGCCTGCGGCGGACATCCCTAGTGGACAGTGGACACCTAAACAAAACAGAGGAAGCCAGGTTTAGTGACGGTTTGTGACACAGCTGCCTGTCTGTGGACGCAGATGCAGAGGTGCACTTAGAGGCAGTGTTGACAGGTCTGGAGGAGGCGGTGCGATCAGCAGCCGCTCCCGCTGAAGCTGCGCTCCATGTGCAGCGGCCACACGTGACTGCCAGAGCAGCCACTTTTGTTTTTCTGCCTCACCGCTATTTCCAGCCAGCCAGACTGAGGGCATGATTAATACATGACGAAACGCAAGAGGAATGAAAGATTCAACAGAGAGCAAGCCCCCTCCCTCCATCCCTCCCTCCCTCCCCATCCCCACTGGAGTAGCTGTTAAAGAAGGATGCTTCCACGCTTCACAGACGCTGCTGGTTTGTGTCTCAGAGAGGGAAGAATAAAGAATAAAGAGCAGAGTGAATAAGAAAGAAGGCCTCGGAGAGGGAGAGGAAGAACTGGAGCTGTTTGGGTATTTTCATGTGGATGCTCATCGTCTCACTCTCTGATCTATTTTGGGAAGTCTCCTCAGACCAGGCACTCATGCCAGCCTCCACCATAACGACAATTTAATTAGTCTGACTAGAGCACAACGCTAAAACAACCAGTGAACAAGCAGCACTCAACCGGAAGCATTACTCCACCGCTGCACCACAAACACACCCTTCCAAACAGTACATGCTGTAATCATATGAATGTTATTCTTCTAATAACAACACCGTCAACGACAACCTATACAAATGAACTTCACTATGAAAATGAAGACAGACCTCCTGCATCCTAACCCCATTTAGCTCAATATAACAGGGTGCTTGGGGGTGGGGCTAAATTACAATATGAACAAAAGTTTCGGGACACCCAACTTTGTTGGCGGATCTCTCTCTACTGTACAGGAAGGCTTTCAACCATTGCTGTGAGAACTGAATTGCATTCAACAAGACAGTAAAGTCAGGATGTTGGACCATCACCTCCCTTCCTTATTCCAAACCTATTGGATGGAGCACCATCACTGTACTTCCGAGCTCTAAATTGGGGGGAGGGGGGGCTTTATACCCTTATATATATATATATATATATATATATATATATATATATATATATATATATATAGAAAGAGAGAGGGAGAGAGGGAGAGAGAGAGAGAGAGAGAGAGAGAGAGAGAGAGAGAGAGAGAGAGAGAGATTTATGGTGATTCCGCAGCACAGACATTGTGAGGCAGGGCAGTGACCACCCCAAAGGCCAAATGTCCTCCACCAAAACACAGGACCAGTGCATCACTCCAAATTTCACACACACCAACTATGCCCCAACCTGTCAGTCCTTCTGTCCCTATCCATAAACTACATTGGACCAGATGCCCTTTTCAAAAGAACTGATAAAAACGCCATCTTGTTTTGTCTGCTCAGGCCATTGATCTTCTCTGGATGGTCATTCATAAAATGACGGTGCTTTAAAAACAGATCACAATGTTTATATGAGATTATCAGCAGGAATCACATTACAGTCCATGATCTGACTGTGTGTATCATATATATATATATATATATATATATATATATAATAATATTGAATATTAGCCACACACACACACACATTTCTTTCTTTCTTTCTTTCTTTCTTTCTTTCTTTCTTTCTTTCTTTCTTTCTTTCTTTCTTTCTTTCTTTCTTTCTTTTCGTTTAGTACAGAAAGAGAAGCCTGGGGCTTTGCGACCCAGAACACAAACACAGACACACTGAACAAAACAGAGACGCACAAACATAATTTAAAATGTAATGAACAGACCACAGGACTTGTGGAGTGTGTGTGTATGTGTGTGTGGTATTGAGATGTGAGCCGGGCAGACGGGTAGGCAGTGGCAGATGGCAGAAAGATGACACCAGAGCCTGATGGGCTGGATGAGGAGAAGTCCGTCTGTCTGTGTGGCATTAGACCCAGGGTTACAAACACACACAAACACAAACTCACATATGAACACATTCACACAAAAATCACAAACAGGCAGCCTATAGACACACACGCTTACAGCTGAATAGATGATCGGTAATCTCAACTGACATACAATACCTCCAAATGTGCGTCTGAATATTAATCACCCCACTCACTGCGTGTTCCAATAGCAGTCGTAAAGAATCTGCCGCCACCGATTTCTTCCTGACATTCACTTTGTCTGCGTGTCAAAATGTTCATGAATATTGTGTCTCATGAAAATGTCTTCACATACTGTGATATCCTTTTTTACCAGGATTGTTGAGAGCTGTAGTGATTATCTGACCAGTACATCAGCTTAGAGTACACCTGCAGCTGAGCTGTCCAGCTCAGGCCTGCAGACTAAACCTGACAGTTGAGTCGGATCACGTTCTCACCACAAATCAACTTCTCAAGAGTTTGTTTGGGTCTGGATCAAAAACCACCTCCTCTAAAGGACCTCATTTGTTTTGGCCCTCATACCAGTTCATTTAGTTCTTGCACCTGCCCAAACGAACAGCACCAAGGGTTCAAATAAACCAGTTTGATTTAACTGGACTAAAACCTGCAGGTGTGAAAACGCCCTTAGACAGGGTCCATTCCTGCAGCCGACATGTTGGTGCAGCTAAATGTTCAGGTTTAAAGCTCTTTTGATTTTGATTTGAGCGTGACAGTTGGCCTGATGTCAAAGTCTGAACATCTCTAAAACAGAAGGCTTGAAGGGTGGTCCAGGTCACCTATGGGGGGTAACTACAGATCGTAGTTAAAAACATCTGTAATGGACACAGAACTTTGGAGCATCTGAAGAAAGATGTCAAGTCTGATGAGCCTTGTTTTCTTTATATCAGAGGGATGGACGGGTACGTAGGTGTACAGGATCAGCTGCTCTTGTAGAGTGGGCAGTTTAGGTGGTACGGACAAGAGCGTCAACAAATTAGGCCAGTGGTATTTCAAAGCCTATCTTTTAAGTGGGGTGGCCTGTTAGCCTGAGAGAAGACCATTGTTCCTGCTGTGTGTTTGCTGTGGTTTGGTGTCAAACACACCCACACACACACACACACACATTCCCTTCTGGCTGTACGCTGCTCTTTATGTGTCTGCATTTCAGCTGCATTAAAGGGGGAAGAGAAAAGGCTCTGTGACTCCAAGAAAGATGCTCATTTTGGTCATAAAAACATGTTTTCAAGGCATGCTCTCTGTTAAAGTGTAGAGTACGTTCCTCTGAATGCTTTGTGTGAAGGGCACGACAACTGTGCATCTGCTTCATGTTGGTCATTAAGCCTGTAAAATGAGTGCTTTGGAGGGAAAGAGTATAAATGAAGTCATTAGTCTGTGTTAGTCTTTTTTTTGTGCACCATCAGGAGTTAAGTTCAATCAATGCAGCCCTAAAAAGCAATGAAAGACAAATCATGTCGAGATCACGACGCGATACAATGGTTATTTCACATCTGCAGTCGACGAACAACATATCGGTCCAGAGTGTGTACTCCGACTGCTATCAGTGCAGACTGCAGGGTTCTAAAGGCACTGAGAGTTGAATGGCCGGGCAGGTCAGTCAGAGTGAACAATACGATATTAAACACTTCATTAATGAGACCAAACTGAATATAACGATGCTATTTCAGTATTAATAAGAAGCACAGCTGGACTGTAGCGCTGTGTTATTTATACAAACACACACATCAGATCAGATCTGATCCTCAGCATCCAGAGATTTGGATCAGGGAGCAAAACAATTCGATCTGAACATCCCACTTATTACTGCAGCCCTGTATTAAACATTTACACACCATCTACTGGACAGTCTGCCAAAGGCACTATCTTACTGTGATAAACTAGACTTCTTTGACTCAAGGGGAGGAGAAACACAAAGGACGGCCACAGATGCTATTTCTGTGAAAGGCTTGGAGGCATTTCAGAATGAGAAAATCAAATGAGCAGGACTCAGGGCTACTGGGGCCCTGTACTGCTGTTCACCCCCGAAGCTAATCTTTCATTCCTCAACCTGACCGGAGAGCCTGACCGGAGGAGAAGCAGCAAACATGAAGAGAAATGCGAGTTTCGTTTATTTCACGACAAACTAGAACCTTAGCGAGATGCCACACTGCCCTACAGCCACCTTTCACCATGCCCACGCAGCCCGCCCCCGTACACAAACACACACACACACACACACCGCATACACAAACTGCAGAAGTGGGCACGCTTCTCTGCTTATAGTGTAGTGGTAAAAATAGCCCCTTAGCTTTAGGACGCAACCCGGTGAACCGTAGCAAAGCTCATCAAACATGTTTACAGTGCTCTGCAAGCTTTGAAGACAGAGGCCTTATCAGTTGCCAGAACCCCCTCATCTCTAGACTCGAGCAAGATAACACTCTCCCACCCCATCCTGCACCATCTCTTTACATTCCAGACCGTTTCCCACAACAAAATGAGGATTGGAAATCAGAACTAATGATCAGGACGATTTCATGCATTTCTATGAATTACATTTTTACAAATGATGGAAAACAAAGACACGTCTTCAGTTTAGTCCGTTCATCTTTCATCAATGTGCATATTTTAAGTCCAAATGTGTTCTAACTTTCCCACAAGATTGTAGAACGTCCAAGCAAAATCAGTTATCATGACAGGCCCCGCAGTATTAGTGGTGGTGGTGTGATGGAAGAATAATGACTATAATAAACGTATAGATACTGAATGCACATCAGCGCACGCTTGGCAGATCCTGTAGAGCTGCGGGCGTCATCAATAACAACAGAAAACAGTCAAACACGGGCCTTTTTCACTGCAGGATTCACCACGTGGGAAAATGCACAGCAACTGTACTTGTTCATTCAGAACAATGTCCAATGTTTTCTTAGGAGGATCAGTTTGTGGTCATCATGACTCAAAGTTGGCTGGTTTTACAGGAATACGTTTTTAAACGGTGCAGCAAAACACCGTTATATCACACCCAGGGCTTCCAATATTGCAACACACGGCTTATTTCCTTGAAAGTAGATTAACATTAAGACACATCAACGACAGAAATCTGACTGTTTTCAGGACGGATGGGACTTTGCTGACTAATACTTGCAGCCCTAATCAGAACAGAGCTGATGGCCACACCCTGCAGCTTCTACTGTCTATGACCCTGACAAAGGAGAAAGAGGGTATGCCAAAAACGGACAAGCTGGCAGCCTCTATTCAACACACACACACACACACACACACACACACACACACACACACACACACACACACACACACACACTCGCTAATTATGTGCTCCTCATCTACGACTGTCTCGGCACAGGCTGTAACTAATAAATACTGAGCACTGCATGCTGTTGACGTGCAGCAGTGGAGCCTGAGGCTCAGGAGCACTTGGGATGGCCCACAGCGACAGGGACCCAGACAGGGTGAATAAAACGTCCACTCCAGGGAGAAGGGGGCAAAGACAGCCTACTAAATATAGAGTGTGCTGGCTGCTGATGACAGGTCTGTGTGAGGTCACCTTGCCTTGACTCGCTGAGAGGCTGCGGGGAGAGGACTAGAGCAGCCAGAACAGCAGGGTGGGAAAGAGAGAGCGAGAAAATAGAATTGAGAATGAGACTGAAAAAGCAGCCCCATCAACTCGCTGCATTAGCAGGCTTTGTACAAGCTAACCACACTAAGCCCCCGTCTTTCAGCCACTACACAAACACGTACAAACACGCAGCACATCCATTTAGATTCATTATACTTATCCCTTCATATACTGATGCTCGTAACGATCGTCTGCCCATTCTGATAATGTTCTTTAGAGGTAGATGATATGTTCTCATCGTACAAAAGAGCACTACGGAAAACAGCGATGGACGGAGAGCACTATGACAACCGGTACATTCAGCGACTGATGTCTACTGACTGCTTGGCTGCTCGTTCCCGCTCGTGTGCCAAATGCCCAGTGCCAGGAGGTGCTGAGGATTTGGCAGAAACTGGGGCAGTAGGATGGAGGCAGCATGTAGTAGGACCAGGGGGGTGGACATAGCAAGGTCTAGTCACCTACTTGTAGCCCCTGTGCCTGGTGCAAACACAGCACTCACAGTCGGCCCTGGCTATACTCACATTTGCATATTATATGAACCAATCAAAACAAATGATGAGGTCAGGACTCCACGGGACCACCACAGACCAGGTTCTATGTGGGTGGTGGGTCATTCTCAGCAGTGACACCAATATGGTGGCTGTGCACACACGACAGCAGTGTTGCTGGAGTGTTTAAACATCATGTCCACTCACTGTCCACTCTATTAGACACTCCTACCTAGATGGATCATCTTGTACATGTAGTCAGAGAGAGAAGCTCATCTGTTTCTGCTCAGTTTGTGTTGGTCATCCTCTAGTCCTTCATCAGTGCTCACAGGACGCTGCCCACAGGACACTGTTGGCTGGACGATTCTCAGGCCAGTGACAGGGATGTTTAAATACTACAGCAGCACTGCAGTTAAATACTACAATACAACTGCAGTTACTGCAGCGTGAGGATGATCCACCACCCACATAATACCTCTATGGTGGTCCTGTGGGGTCCTGATCCTTGAAGAACAGGGTGAAAGGAGGCTGACAACATAAGATGAGAAACAGACGGACTACAGTCTGTCATTACAGAACGACAAAGTGCTCCTGTATGGTCAGAAGGTGGTCATAATGTTATGGCTGATCAGTGTACACACACTCCTTATGCCTTACAAGACCGCATAACACAGACAAAAGTAAAGACTATTCTCAACAAATCCTAGACAACATATCCGTCTTTCCTTTTTATTACTTCCTTAAGACGCCATCTCCGATGTACAGGGTGTTTTCCTAAAGCTGCCGTATCACGATCTACAGCCTTCCAACTGAATTCAGTTTCTTTTCACATCCAGCATCTTAACAGATCACTGGTACATCACATTTAAGCTATCAGGCCAATAAAGTTTGCCAGCTCTGAGTGGGAAAGGATGAGCTTCCCTTTGGAGAGCTAAGCTGTTCTCATCTGCAGGTCTACAGGGTAACCGTGGCCACTCACCACCCTTCATCACGTCATCGCTTCCTCGTTGCTGCTGAGGACCTTTCAGCAGGTCACCACTCCAACAACCTGTCCACATCCCTCTCATGTTTACAGGCTACTTAGCAGCTGCACAGATACCACAGGGAATAGAGAAGGACCACCAGCCTTAAACAACAGTGGTAGCTACTGGTGGGCGAAGTGACAATTTTATTGTCTTTCAAAACACAGACAACAAAGACGAGGAACATGGAAACCGCATCACAGGTAGCAACAAGAAAAGGCTTGTTATACAAAGCTGATTTTAGATTCTAGACAACTGTAAAAGAGAGGTGGTAGCTTTTCAGTTTGATTGAAATGTGGAGATTGATTGGGCCTGTTGGACATGCGGGTGGAGAGATTTTCAGACTTGGGGAGCCAGCCTACCACCATAGGCGATCCTACAACCATCCAGTCGAGGAAGAGCTGAAAGTGCAAATTGGTGTGCTTGAGTCAAAATAAGCCACTAGTTCTGGAAAATGCCAGATCAGCTCTTTTCGTGGTGACATGACCCAGCTCCAAAACCCACATGGAGTTACACACAGTTATGGGTATGGAACAGCACTGATTTTGGCCCCCAAGAATAAGTCTGTGTGCTGGAAACATGAAGAATGAGAGATCTTTCAGAAATTGGTACAGCCTCAGGAACATCTAGTCTATCTGCCAGGTGGCAGAAGAGCCAGGGTCACCAGACAGATACTGGTCATTTTGTACAGACGTCTGGGACTTCTTTACAAAATAACCACTAGGGATCTCATTGTTCTGACGGGAAAGGGAACTAATTGCTCTGAAACTAAAGCTTGTTTCATAGGAAACCGAGGAACGGGGAGTCTGGGGGTTTGGACAGGGTTAAAAGCTCTCTAGAGCACCACAGAAAGGAGGCGCCAAGCACATAGAATGAATACATGTGCCATCAGAGGCAGAGGGCCTTCTGCTCTCCCTGCAGTGGACATCTCACTTACTCAAGTACCTGTCAGCAACTGAAGGGTCATTGGAGCATGTTAGCACATGTATCTTCAGAGCTAGAGGGTCCACTCTACCCTCCCCTATACTCCCATAGGCCCGGAGTCCAAGAAGAAACCAACGGCAAGCCGAGCGAGGGAGGGGATCACACCACAGAGTGATGGACATAAGAGTGAGGCAGAGAACAGAAGAGTGTAAGAGTAGGAGGGGGTAGGGTGGAGTGTGTGGAAGGATATGTTAATAGGGATCTCGAATGGCAGCCATTAGCAGAACAACGCAATGGCAACATTAACAGCATCCACTTTTCTCTCTCTGATGAGGAACAATTGCTCCTGAAATCATGCACTTTTCGTTACGCAACAACTGAGAGACTGGGAGCCAAGCCATGATAAGGGCCCATCTCCACTTGGCATGGTCCTAGTCATTATCCCCCAGCACGCGGTACAACGGTTGATCTATCTATCGCTCCCTCTTCTGAGAAGAGCTCTGCACTTAACTGGAGCTACTGTGAAAAACCGTGCCAGGTTTGGAGAACTGGCGAGTTCAACAGCCTTGAAACATGTTGATTTTCAAACGAATTCTTCTGTGCCTGCAGGGGGCGATGAAAATCAGCAGCATGGCACATTGCTCCTTTGAGAAAAACGTGCCAACAGATTGATTGACTAGTAAGGGCTGTTAAGCATCAATGTGTGCGGACTAGCGGGCAGACTGCAGCCTGCTCTTCAGCTTTTGGCCATTTCTAAAGGTCTCAGTGGCAGGGTCAGGGGAAAGCCAGACACAGCAGGAGAAACCCACGGTTAAATACCTTGCTAAAGGGCAAAGCAGAAGCTGCTTGAGTAAGCGTACTGAGACATCAGAACCGGAGGGTTTTAAGTTCTCAGACAATAACCCTCATGTGCCTGAAGTCCCAGGTGGGATGGCTTAACCCACTGGGGTCAACTGGGAACAGAAGCAAGTTGTCAAACAGGCCTGCCCTACAGGCAGCATTGCTGAACAGCCTTCTTCCACTAGGGATCTGGGAGCGAGTCTCCTAACATAATGGTCCCAGGTACAAGGTGAAGACGCTCAGCAGCAACTGCACTCAGAGGAAATGGGATGGTGCCAGTAGAAAAAGGAATCTCGGTCAGCTTTCGAGGAAAGCGATCCTAATTCGAACACCAAGAAGTACAGGTTAGGATTGGGAGCAAAATTTGTGCTAATATGCAATGGTATTGTGGTTCCGGGAGTTATCCAAATCCCCCATTTACAAAGCCCACAATCCCATTGCTCTTTGAGAACAGTCCATGCTCTAGGTCAGTGGTTTACAATCCAGGTCCCTGCACATTTTAGCGTTTCCCTACTTGAACAGATCTTCAGTTTCAACTCCACTTGAGCTGCGTAATTACTTGATTAGTTGGATTAGCTGTAATGCCACCATATCCAGGACAGGAGACTTCTAAGAGCAAGACTGGGACGTGCAACTCAAGGGTCACAGATACTGAAACACACACTGCTGTTAAGCTGTGAGAAATGCGTGCTAAAAGCAGAGGCCTGCTTTACTGTTTTTGAAGCACAGCAGGCTCTCCCTTAGCGACAGCATGTAATGAGGCCATGTCCTGTTTATCACTGCCGGCACACAAAGACGCAAACACTGCGTCAGTACCTCCAAAACCACGACCGGTGCTGCTGACTGGATACCAACCTCATCAGTCTGCACCAAGAGGTGGGGCTGTGGCCAAAAGTCCAGTGGGACTGGCTTGTTTATGCTCAAGACACCCCCAGAAGGGAAAGTGATGACACAGCCTCCCCGCATTACAACAGCATGCCTATACCATGTCACTTTCCACTCTGCTTAGTCACCTCCAGAGGACATAAAAGCAGAAGGAATGCAAGCACTATGTCACTGGTGGATTGGGAGGAAGGGGGGGTTACCCAAATTAAAATCAGTTACATCCATCCTAAGCCAGCTGGGGGAACTGGATCAAACCGACAAAGAGGCCCTTTGTCCGGATAAGTCTCTACTAATCACGACGGCTCACCATCAGTGACCACTCATGGTCAGTCACATAACTGCAAATCTGAGCCATTAGTGTGGGAAGCAATGGCTTCATGTGTGGCCAACCACTTCAAGCCATGATAAGTTCTACAAATATGCGCCTTAAATAGCTCGAGCCTTGAACTTCAGAAGAGGAGTCGAGGTTCAGTGTGGAGTTGAGGTTAAAATAAGAGATCCTCTTTTTATGCTGGTTTTGGGGCAAAAATAAACAAATTGAGGTTTTTTTTTAATGATGACTTTGCTCAGTTACTCAGCTCTGTCTTCCCAAAACAGAATCTCTCGACATCATAGAAGAACACAGAGGAACTTGGAGGAACATGCCCTGTGAACGGCCAGACCAGTGAAAGGTCAGTTTCCCTCTAGATACAGGAAAAGGGTGAAATGGTGTGTACAGCAGAGACAAGAACAGTGCAAACAAGCGGGAGAAAAGGAGGAAGAGTGAACACAGAACATAGACATGGGGGCTACAAAGCGGAAGGCTTCCTCTATATGCATTGGCTGTGTGTGTGTGTGTGTGTGTGTGTGTGTGTGTGTGTGTGTGTGTGTGTCTGTCTCAGGGGAGTACAGAATGACACTGTACTGCCTGCAGCACCTGTGATCAAAAATGTCAAAGCTAGAGAGCCTCACTCACTCCCCGTCTCTTCTAGCTCTCTAACAGGAGGCTGAGGGGCTGTCTCTGAGGCTTCTGCCAATCCGTAGAAATGCATGCAGATAAAGGAACAGTGTAGAAATAATACCACCTGCTCTAACAACGGCAACAATCGAATCAAAACAAAGTTCTCCAACAACTGCCGGGACTTAACGTAGCTTGGCATCGAGCAGAAGGTGGTTTAGAACCATCCATTTTAACATCCATATGGAGTCGCCCCAGGCACGGTAACTAGATGAGGCCTATTGTCTTCAAGTTCTCACACTCAAATGGCAGCACAGCACAAACGCAGTGCTAAGAGATCTGAATGACTTCACAAAGCAATCAGCAGCTACTTTCAGGTGCCTTTAGCAAAATGAACAAGTGAACATGCTGAATAAAAGCCATGCGTTCAAATGTACAGACACGGCTGTTGGATAAAATGGCCTTTACACTGTTCACTCTTAGACCTGGAATGTAAAACTGAATAACGAAGTGTTCAAAACATCTCAGTAAACAAGACCTAGAAGTAACCGTGGAGACAATCTCAAGGAAGAATTCAGCTGTAAGTGTCAATGTCCAGGTCTCCAAGCACTTATCAGCTCAGAGTCCATCTGCAACAGTATAGGACCAGAAGCTGCATTATGGGTAGATTATCTACAAGCAGTGTTTTTTTGAGTCTGATCCTGGTATTTTTATGTTCTAGGGCTGCAGAAATGATAACGTCATGGATGGTTGAACCTTTTAGAAGATCTACACTACTCAGAGCTACACTGTGTGCACCAGTGTTTCTGGACCACCTTCTAATGAATGCACCCATTGTGGACATAGGTTTGCAAATACACACCTCTTGTCTAGTTCCTTAAAGAAATACTGCAAATAGAATAGGACTCTGTGGAGCAGAAAAACATGGATCTATTGGCAAAGAAAAGAGGTGAAGAAGAGGGTGCTGGCAGGATGGAGTGGGTGGAGATGGGTGTCAGGGCTGATGTGTGACAGAAGCAGAGCAGGAAGAGTGAAAGTCTTTAAGACAGTAGTGAGACCTGCTGTGATGTATGGTTTGGAGACTGTGGCTCTGTTTAAAAAACAGGAGGCTGAGCTGGAGGTGGTGGAGATGAAGATGATGAGATTTTCTTTGGGAGGGACAAGGATGGACAGGATTAGAAATGAGCAGATCAGAGGGACAGTGAAGGTGGAGCAGTTTGGCGATAAAGTCAGGTTGAGGTGGTTTGGACATGTGTTGAGGAGGAATAGTGGATATATTGGACAAAGAATGTTGGAGATGGAGCTGCCGAGCAGAAGGAGAAGAGGAAGACCTCAGAGAAGGTTGATGGATGTAGTGAAGATGGACATGGTTGGTGTAACAGCAGAGGAGGCAGGGGATAGGGCAAGATGGAGGCAGATGATCCGCTGTGGCGACCTCTAAAGGGAGCAGCCGAAAGAAGAAGAAGAATTAAACATTGTTATACATGCGTTTATTACAGAGAAAAAGGGCAAATTTGACATGAAAGCAGACAAAATTATTGCCACCTTCTCAAAGTTGTGGGTAAATAACTTTGCTGTGCTCGTTTAAACGTTTGAACCTCAAACCACATCAGGTTCGCACACGGGAACAGAACCCGTTCACATTGGTGGAAAAGCGCCAGACTCTAGGTTCAGTGTCACATGCACACAATTCAACGCAGATGCTGACATAACTTTTCAATCCTGTTTCATAGCAGAATTCAGCACCAGCTCCATGGATTCCTGAAGCTGTTCACTCGCTGATTCTCAGGGGAGGGAGGAGGTGTGCAGCATCGTGATTCCAGTGGGCAGGTATAATGATTGTGTTACTGTGTGCACGTGTGTGAGAATGAGACCGTGAGAAATGTCAAGATTTAAGTGGGCAGATACATCTGTGCAAGTGTGTGTGTGTGTGTGTTTGTGTGTGTGTGAGTGAGTGAGACACACACACACACACACACACACACACACAAACAGGAAGGATGAGTCAGAAGGTTTGAGCACTCACTTGCACCCTCATTTCCTCTCGCACACATTTCTGCTCTCAGAAAATCAGCCGTCACCTGTGAAGCTCTCGTAGTGAGTGAGCATGCGCGCGCACACCCTCACACACTGCGCACCACAGGCTCTGATTCATGGTGGCTTCATTGAGAAGATTTGTGAATGAACACAGCTGTTTGCTGAGCAGCATTTCTGTCCAAAACACTGACCGAGCCGAGGCTTTAGTCATCGCTACATCAAACCTTCAAAGAAAAGCAACCAGAAGCTGCAGAAGATTGTAGACTTCACTACTCACCACCCTTAAACACAGCTGAAGCTTTCTTCAACAAAAGTCACACATTAATTCTCAGCAATATGGACAGGAAGCCCTCTTAGAATCTTCAGCAGAACATTCCAGAATAAGGCAACAGATTACTTCCTTATAATAAATTCTGATAGGAGGCCATAGTCACCGATCAACCATAACATCATTCCCTGTTTATTTAACAGATTCACTTTGTAGGGCTCCTTTGTGTGTGTGTGTGTGTGTGTGTGTGTGTGTGTGTGTGTGTGTGTGTGTGTGTGTGTGTGTGTGTGTTTGTAAATATATATATATATTACGCATACAGCAAAGCCCAAAATTGCATATGCAAATTTTGATGTAGTTACTTTTATCCAACCAGCTAAAATGCAAATGACATCTCCAAGAAGATAATAAGATGATGTGCAAGAGGCACCATCTTTTATTTACAATTGAACAAAAAGTTCAAAATTATTCATACCCTTTGCAAACTGTCACAGTCTACGGGAAAATCCAACGTTATACATCATTCCAAATAGTCCAGTCTGTTCTGAAGCATCCTAATTACCCTGATTCATTGGGAACAGCTGTTTTAATCAACTGAACAGATGAAAAACAGCAGCTCTCTGCAGTTGGTTTTGCAGACAGTCATGGCTAAGACAAAGGAGCTCACTAAGGACCTGCGGCTGCGCAGTCTGGCTGCTCATAAGTCAGGAAAGAGCTAAATCTTTTCCAGTGGCTACAGTATTATTAACAAATACGAGACGCTCCGCACTGTGGACAATCCCAGAGGACGTGGTCAGAAGCCAAAAGTGACACCTGTGCTGTCCAGGAGGTCAGTCAGAGAGGTGAATGTAAACACCATTAAGGCCATCCTGGTGAATCTGGGCTCTACTGGTGGCAACGTCACAAGGTAGACAGTCCAGCAGACACTGCACACTGCTAGGTTCCATGGACGCAGAACGAGGAGGACATCCCAAAACAACCCTTCTGGTCTTCTGTTTTATGGTCAGATGAAACAAAAATTGAATGGTTTAGACAAACTGGTTTAGACTGGTGGTGGTTTGGGGTGTTTGTCAGCCAGTTGATCAGGAAACCAAATCACAGAAAGTGGCACCAAGAAAAAAGGGCAATACATCAAGATTCTCAACATCAGGCAGAGAAACTCGGTGTTGGGCACCAGTGGACATTTCAGCAACAGTGACCCAAAAGTGGTGATGAAATGTTTTGCAGCAGCCCAGCCAGAGCCCAAAGGAGACCCTCCATCCTGAAAGAGTTCACTGCTCATCTGTAAAGATGAATGGACAAGAATATCAGTGGAGACCTGCAATTAGCTGGTCAGCATTTATAATCTTATTATCTTCTGGGAAACATCTGTGTCATTACTTGCTGGTTGAATAAATAGTTGTTAATGGTTTGTGTTACATATGTGTTTATATGACGATATAAAATGACAATTTTAATAAAGTCATAAATGTCATTTTATGCTCAAATAAATATCTTTTGAACACAATTCATGTCTGTAGGGGTCTCTGTACAGTCTGACTGAGACCAGTCTGTCCATATGCCTGCAGTTAACGGCAGTGGTCTCTTCCTTTTGCAGCTTGTGTTTGCCCTTGACTGGCTGAGCAGACCTTTCTAATCTAAAGGCTTCTAAAAGAACTCAATCTACCATCTGCTCCCTAATCAAAACACTGATTAAAAGACATGTAGCGCTTACCCCATGTCATCCAGACAATTCAAACCCCCCGCTTAACGTCTCTCTCTCCTCCTCTCCCTCTTCATTAAGCCTTTCAGCTCAGAGGTCATCGCGGGATGTTGAAATTCTGCGATACACTACGTGATACCGCTATTACAGTGAACAGGCCTGTCGCAGTGGTGTGGTACTAACTTACACTTTACTAATCTTAAACATCTTTACACGCTGGATGTATTGCTTTTAATCACACAACTGGAGCAGCAGTAGATCTCAGAGGGTCCAGGTCTTTATCTGGATTTCTCCAAGAATGGCTCCTGCATGAACAGTCATAATAATAAACTTGGTTGCAAAAAAACAGGAAACAGCATTTCACTGAGCTGTGGTTGCCAAGCTTGGCCCCAAAGTACCTCCGCCGTGCATGTTTGGTGGTTTCCATGCTCTGACACACCTTATCTAAATAATCAGTTTATTAACAGGCCTTTTCCAGAACAAAGAACAATAAATGTGACTCCAGCACCACAGCTGGGAACCACTAATGTAGAAAAATGGGTCAGAAAGACTGACAGTATTCAGCAGAAAGGACAGAAAGTATTACAGAAGGGATGCATTTTAGGGCTATAACAAAACAGCTCCAGATACACTGGCAGTGGCACAGTAATTGTTTGGCCCCAGTCTAGCCACGCAGCCCACTCCTCTGAGGACTTCAAGCCCCAGGTGCTCTGGCAAAATCATAGCCCACAGCTACTAAGAATAGCTCTAATGCCCAGTCAAGCGGCAGCACACAAACAAGGCCCAGGCACATCAGGGCCGACCAGGCAAAAAAGGCCATGAGCAAATACACTCAACAAGAGCAGGCGGGGACATGGCCAATGGCATCAAAACACAACAATGGACCAGGCGAAAACGCGGTGAACAAGCAAACACAGTTTGTTTGGCAGTGAAAGAAATGTCTCTGACTGTGAAGGTTGATCTGCATAGGTTCTCTTCTATAAAAAAATGTAGGCCATGAGTAGCGGATGCCTTTCACTTATAGCAGCATGTCTTTAATATCTGCGGTATGATGGACAGGGAGGGGACAATGCACTACATAAACTATCAAAAGAAGCAAGTTCTTCAGGTTCTCCTGATAGGAAGTCAATTACCTGCACATACAGTAGTTTTACCTTTCAGAAAGGATCTGCAAGGTCACACTTCTTGGCCTAATTTATCTTCAGCGATGATGGAGATGCACTATTGTTATCTGTAATCCACATCTGTGATGCAGCCACACTGTATTTACCTCATTAAACGCTGGAAATTAGGGATGAGCCAAAATGACTTTTTGCCCTGAACGGAACAAAATGAAACATTTAGCCAAAGGCAGAATACTGACGGCTACATCTTTCAGCACTGCATGAAAACCTACAATTTAAATATCTTTACTGAACACACATCCCAGCAGACTTAGCAAAAAGTGCAATATGATAAAAATTCAAGGGTTTTTATTTGTCAATATACCAGCTCCAGGGCATATAGAAGAACTGAGATATTGTTTCTCTCCCACCTTAATCACAGCATAAAATATAAAATAAACCTCGACACCTGATTAGATCACAGCATCAGAAATTTCATATAATTGCTCAGATTCAGTGCACGTCTAGTGGGAAATCCTTTTGTGGAAGAATCCATATTTAACCTTTTAACAAATGAGTCCCACTTAGGGGCGGCCAACATTATACGTTACATAAACGATATTTCAAGACATGTCCACAAAACACTATTTATTACAGTGAAATTCTGATATGCAGATAAAACCATAATGTGAGATTTTATAAAACACTGATATTTCAAGATTACAGTGATTTTATTTATAAAATTAGAAAAGCAGGATGATGGCTTATCTAGTGAAAGGGGAAAAACTCAAGATTTCAGTGGTCTTGGATGACGACAGCACATCAGTTCATATCCAATTCTGGTGCTGTGAGGCCCTACAGCAAAATGAAGGAGACATCTGCCCATACAGTAGCTGTGAAGGTTGACTGATTAGACTTCAGCTCTTCCTGCTCTTCATCTGATAGACCATACTTTTCCTCTCTGAATCACGACGAGAGAGAGCAGGTAACCTGTGCAGCTCAGAGGTTTGCAAAGTGAACTCAACCTCAAAGTATCCAATAAAAACTACAAACTGCAGATTCAGGAGTTCAAAAATGTCCTTTTTAGGGCCTGCGTGTAGGCAGATGGAAGCCCTAAAGCTGGAGACCTTCAAAATGTCTTCTTCAAAAAAACACTGAAACAACCCAAATCCCATCCCATACAATCGCTTGTTCACAATTTATACTGATACGGGCGACATTTATTGAGGCACACGTGCAGACGTCTCTCAGTACCCCATGTACCTTCAATGTTCTCACTCAGTTCTTGCAGATTTCGCGGTAGGGGTGGAGTGTTGATAGAGCAACCAATAGCATCTCACACAGGGATAGGTCTGGTGAAGCGACTGACCTTGAACAGAATCTGTGTGTCTCTCTTGAGCTCATGAGGACGAGTCTTGTCTGTTGGAGTAGCGCACCAGAGTGTGTTCCTACAAGGTAGGAGCACAGGTGTAACGTAACGTTGGGCTGTAATGAAGACCAAAGGTGATCTGGCATTGTACAAAATTGCACTCCACACCATGACACCGGACCTTTTGGGCAAATGACAACAAAATGTCTCCAAGACAAAAGTGGGAGCCGTTGCCATTCACGGCATGACAGTATATATATAAATATAAAGCTTTTACACAGCTTCTAAAAATATATCACTACACAAGCCACAAGCTTGTGAGGGAGGCATTGTCCCTATAATGGACAGTGGCATTTATTCACACTGGCAGTCTGTGCACTATTCAATATGCCTCCCTTAAACTCCCACAAGAAAAGAGTTTCAAGCTGCCACACGATTGTGTTGCATTCAGCTTGCATTCCCGTACATGCCGTGGTTCAGAGCTAATAAAATTAATGCCGCGTGCCATTAGTCTGCCTGCCATCACTGAATAGGAAGGCCATGATTATTATTGAATGAGGAGCATATGAACAGTTGGACAGAAAGCGCATATATTATTTATTCCCCGAGTCTGACGCTTCATAAGATGACTACCTGGAAATGTCCCGACAAAGGCTTTAATGGACTCTGAAAGAGCGCTGCAGGGTGGGGAGGAGGGGGACGGCTTGTGCCGCGTTTATCAAAGTGCTGCTTTTAAAGCTATATTGAACTGCCAGCAGAAATGAATAGTTCTTTAAATACTGCTGTGGAGGGAAGCTCTACTGCTATTAATGGGGCTGAAAAAACAAGACTATACCAAGAGAGTCCATATCCTTTCCTTTAACCCCTCCCTAAAAAAAACACAACACTAACTCACCTTTCCTGACAGAAAGCAGACTTACCAACAACGGAGTCTGGAAAGCCACCAACCTGGAATTATTTTAACCATAAGCCAACACAACATTTTCCTCAATTACCCAGGAATCTCCCACATGCAGGCCTGTCTGACGTTAATACTGTACCTTCCCAGACTCTTTTCCTCTAGGTCTTTTTCATAACCCTGGTTTCTGGCAACTTCTCTACAGGTCGTGGGATTACATGGAGGGTGGAACCTCCCTTCACACGCACTAGCTTTTTCCTCATTCCCTCCCCCTCTCTTTTGGCCGCAGCCAGTGTGGTGTTTTCTGAGGGAAAGAGTGGCCTCAATCTGAAGGCACATACAGAACGTTCTCCATTCAGCTGACCAAGACCAAGAACCCAAGAATGCCCTGCAAAACACAACCATGATCAGATTCAGGGCCTTGACATCACACCCAGATTTTCTTGATAATCATACTCATTCTGAGAGGTTCATGATGGAACTTTTCCATGGCATGATATCTAGCCAAGTAGCATCAAGGCAGCCAGGTTAAATAGTTTATTTGTAAGTTAGTTCTGGGTAAAAAAGGACACTTAACTCCTAAATGGCATGTAAGTTACATTGTTTTTTCTCGGCGGTATGATCCCTGTAGCTGCTTTGTGCACTGGGTAGTGCTGGATGAATAGACCAATAGAAATGCTCTAAAATTACTCATCATAAATTACAATTATAACTGTAATTGTATAATTTAGCTTCCATTCTCCTGCATGTCCTGCCAGATAGTGAGAGCAGAATATGCCGATTGTAAAGGAAATAAGCCACGACTGCGTAAAAAAATTAATGTAGGAATAAATTAGGACCAAATAGTGGTGTTCTATTGGTAGCCTCACAATATCACTTACACATGTAGCACAGAGCTCACATGTGCTCACAGCTGGACTGCTAATCTAGCATACCGGGCATTTTCACGTGGGCCGACAGTCCTCAGGGGCCGATGCTGTTGGGTGTAGGACAGCCAGTTAGCAGGTAGTATTGTTAGGATAACACAGGGACTCTCTATTGTGGTTGGTGTGGCAATACAGATAAAACCACCAGCGAGCCAACACACCATGTGGGAGACTGGGGTTCGATTCCCAGTCTGGGCAACTATGCTGTGCAACACCAATAAGAGTCCTTGGGCAAGACTCCTAACACTACTATCACTAATCTAATGAGCAATGCTAACTGATTACTATCAATATTAAATGGTTTTTGCTTATTTCCCAAAATCTGGCAGCCACAGAACCTTATTCTGAACCCATTTCAGATATTTAGGTTACTGGGAGGCTGTATAGTAGTTTAAATATGTTTAGAAACTCTATGCCGTGGTAAAACGGGTTTTAAACACAAGTGAAAAGTGATTTTGAAACTGATAAATGATCAGTAAAAGCTTCACAATTTAAGCACTACTAAAATGAGTGTAAAGAAAGTATAAAGGAATAATTATTAAAGGCTTTCCCACATTGAATGAGAGGAGGACAGTGTCAAATGTGTTTAAGATACAGTTGCTTTGCATGACTTCATAAGGCAGTCCTGTTTTTAGCCTGAAACAAATGCATTTAAAAGCTTTTAAACTAAAGAATTAGAACTGAGCTGATACGTCAGGGAAATTAAAAAAAATCATATCAGAGATGATTTCAATAAAAATGATAATCAGTTGAACTACACAGTGCAGACAAAATGGTTAACAATAGACAGTAAACTTCTGATATTTAGGTTGTTGTTGATGCATTATGCTTGAAACAGAATAAAACTGAGGAGGTAGAACTGTGTTGAATTTACTTATTTGCTTTACTTCTTCTAATGTAATGATTAGCTGTACTCTGTAAATAATGTTCTTCAGAGTGACTTTTATTATGAATGTTTATTGTATTCACTGTGTATTTGCTCCTGTAATAACGTGAATTCCCCCACTGCTGGACTAATAAAGGATTATCTTATTTAATAAGCCTAACGGCAAAAAGTGTTGCTTAAATATGATTCTGTTATTATTTATTTGGCAATAAGCCTGCAGACGTAGCAGTGGAGGAGAGAGGAGGGTGACTACACTACATTTCCCATCCTGAGCTGCAAGAATGCACGCATTTTAAAATCATCACCCAAAGTGTGATTCTCTCCCTCTTCAGGAGATCCTGCTCCTCTCTAGGATCTGCGGGTGTATATAGTTGTTCTTAGGATTAACAGGGCTTGTGAGCATTTTTTTCCCATCAAGTGAATAAACATATTTACACACCTCACCACAAGAACGGGGTTTGGGATAATAGTAAAATACATTCCTACCATAAACACATACATAAATTACTACTGGGTTGTGCGCAGCTAATTATGAGGGGCCAGTCTGAGCCAAAAATGGCTCACTTTTTTTTCCCAGTCCAGCCCTGGTACTGATAGATGCATGCACTGTGTTGCCTAGAGTGACTATTCTCTCTGGCCAATCAGCTCTCTGCAAGGTTTACACATCATGAAATAGTCCCTACTGTGCTCGCATGGAACCACAAGTGAGCAGGTACGAAAAGAGTACCCAGTTCCAGGTACCAGTTCCCAAATTTGCCTAAAGAACAAGCAAAAAAACAAGTGGAAAAGCACGGTTCTATTACAGCAGTGTCTGTTCTATATTCAGACCAGTCGCACTGGTTATTAATGCTCATGGAGAATCTGCAATAAAATCTGTCCAGGAAGGAAAACTGTAGGTTTTCTGTGAATGCAAAAGCAATTTCCACTGGCTATAAAACTGTGCAAATTAATTAACTGAACATTTTATTACGCAATAAACATCACCGTATGATGTTATAAGGCCTGAAATATCCATTGTATTTCTTCTTGGTTATACAGTTATTTGCAAAGGTTTGCAAATAGTGATTTCCTGCCTTTTGTTGACAAAGAAACAGACCGGGGGGATTTCTCCACGAATCCTAGCTTTAAGGAGTTTGTTTTGCATTTCCATATTCATACAGAATGAGGATCTAAAAGGGTTTTTAGCTGAGCTCATTATGAGTTTGAGAATCTTAGCGCCCATCTGATGTCAACAGCCCTTCCAGTACCAGCTAATCCACACACTAGCTGGATTTAATCATTCACAGATATCGCACTCCATAAAGACCTCCCACCCGTTAGACGAGACGGCCCGAAATTTCTGACGAATGATTCAAACCTATTCAAAGTACGAGCTATCAGCACCTGCTCAGACCCCACTAATGACAGGAACATGGCTGTAACACGTCCAGCAGGAGCAGAGTTTACCCAGGCCAGCTCTCCCAGCAGCAGGAAGGATGACCCTGACTCAACACCAACATGTTTGGCTTGTTTAACAGCCTGGACTTTTCCTTTCCCAGCTCCACAAGCAAGCATTAATGAATATTAGCCAGTAAAACAACAGAAGCAATTCAGGACAGAAGGCGTAATGTCCAGGCTTTTTCTTTCCTGAGGTACTTCCTGAGGGCTACACTCAGTCCCCTGGCACCCACCAGTAACGGGACCACTCTTCCACACTACGCAGGGGCTCTCGTTTCCCGTCATAAAAGGCTCAGCATTCTTTTTTGGTGCTTTTTCTCTAAAACAATAACAAGCCTGTTCCCACTTTCACACTAGCACACAGCGACATCTCATCTAAAACAGCTTTAGTGCAGACAGACGGACAGGAAAGTGGAAAGATGGCAACCTTTAACAGAGAAGAGGAGTGAAGACATCAAGCCCTACGTGTACTGCACATACCAAAACAGGTCTCAAGAGCTTCCTTCTTTGCTTTTGGTGTTTGGAATCCCATCTGTTCAGCAGGGTGTGCTCTTCAGCAAGCTGCAGCTCTCATGAAGTCTCACGCCTGGCTAAGGCTTCTGGCACTGGTCCTCACTACTGACCATCATCACTGCTGCCCAATCCAGGTCTCATTTTTTAACTCGGAAGAAGATTCTGAAGTCTTAAGATCTGCTAATTCACCAGTTATGAGAAGGACATCTGCCCAGCTCGCCAGACTTCGTCCCGCGAGTACTAAAATACCAGTTATAATCCACATACAAGACGAGCCCAAACAACGAGACACAACGAGTCTCAACGTTCAGCAATATAACCAGCATATAGCTGATAAACAACTTCACTAGATACCCTTCACTTATAATAACCCTCAGCTACAGCTAAATCTTCTCTGAGGACGTGCTCAAGCAGGACTGATGACACAATGGCTTCTCTTGAAATGGTGGCTATGGTGGATAATAGCAGAACTGGGAAATATCTTGATATTGAGATCCATACTGGCATATAAACAGAGCACGATAAGGCCTGAGGTGATAACGTTCTGTTTCAATCTTGCAGATAACTTTATTCTGCTCCCTCACCATGCTCCACCCCACACTAACAGCCCATCTGCCCCATTCAGGCTCTCACGTACACATTATGAAGGGGCCATAGTGTGACATAATGTAAACGGTGTCATTTTTTCACATTGCAATTTTTACATCATATATCATATCGTACATCTTCGCCAAATTCTATTAAGATTTGAATTATTTGGCCATTTTTTCTGTACAAATTATTCAGTATTTTAACTTTTTCTGACACTTATTCAGTTTAAAAGTGCAATAATAATGTGCAGTACCCCCCTCCTACAGGACTCTTCTTTCTATTTATAAGATATATATATATATATATATATATATATATATATATATATATATATATATATATACACTGTATATTGTAATATAGTCTCTATATTATATATTCTTTATATTTATTTAGTGTTTCTTTACTAAATTATTATCTTTCTACTCTTATCTGTACTGATGCTGCTGCTGCTGGAACCTTCATTTCCCTGAGGGAACCCCCCCAAGGGATCAATAAAGTTCTATTTTATGTAATCTAATCTAATCTGAGGCCATTTGTGCTGCATGTTTGGTATATCACTAGTAAGACGAGACTTATTGTATGAAAGATCACTGATTGTACATTTGATTCTGATCACTGTTCAAGTAAAATTTTGCATTATAAAAATAAATCTCAAATTCCAACATCAGCTTAGTGTAAGAAAATGATGTAATAACTACAAGAACCAAAGTGGAAAATGCAGTGATAATGATGACAATAATAACACATTCACAACAGACTATATGACAAGTGTGGATACCCATTAATTTCACTGGAGCGATCTTTTAATTATAAGAGAAGATTTTTGAAATGGAGTCTCTTCGTGCTGGTAGAGAACTCAAGCCAGTAATTAGGAAGCCAATGGCTGACAGGTACTGGTGTTCTGGATCTGGGGTGTTAACCAGTATGAAATGCCTCAGATATATAATTACAGGATCAAAGCGCCTATATTAAGCCTTGCCTGAATCAAAGCACTGAAACTAAACTTTAGCCTGCCTTTTCCATTCACCTCCAAGAAATGTGATTTGATATCCACTGATAAATGTGCTGAAACATGCTTGTAATATTGCTTTTTAAAGATATGAAAATTCCTTTTTCTTACCTTCAATGCATCACTCAAACATTAAAGATCCACTTGTTTTAAAGAGCCACTTTTGTTTCCATAAAGATCAGCTTTTAATAGATGAGTGAATAATATTAAAAACTGGTAAAGAACATTTATATCAAGATGTTTAGGTCTTTAAAATGTTCTTAACAGCCACAAGTGTATTAAAATCATAGGGTCAAAATCTTCCCAAGAACTTTCTTAACGGTGTTCTTCAGAAAGATCCAAAAAAAAGTAGTGTTTTTAAACCACAGCATCAATCACCGCTCTGCTCTAAACTAACTAGGTTTTAAGAAGGAATATCTTCTCTGGTACCACTCAGGGCCAAGTTCCATTCACAAACCTAATATTGAACTGTTCTGCACATTTCCACCTACAAAACCAGGCTTCAGAACCTGAAAAGTTAGCAGCCAGAACCAAAGATTAGTAGGTTTGTCACATCAAACTGCTGTTGGCGGGTCTACTTTTACAGGAGCAAGGAGCAATGGTGTCTTCAAATCACCAAACGTTGATCCATGTTTGCTTCATGGAGAAAAATGATCCTCAGTTCCACAAAAACTGGTGTAAATGCAAGGTTCTTATAAGTCCAAACGGAACCAGTTCAAAAACCTAAGTTCCTTTGGTGGAAAAGCACCAGCAGAGAACCTTTCATACCACCTTTATTTTAAGTCAGTACATGGAAATGTTAGTCACACTTGCTTATACACTTTGACATCTACCATCTAGATTCATCTCCAGTGATACGGAATGATGGAAGATCCAAGATGTACAGAAGGCAGCTTCATGGTCCAACAATAATAACACAATGTTTTTCCAAGAGACATCAAAAGCAGGAGTTCGTGACATGTGTTAGCCTTTTGAGCTGAAGCAAAGTTGCTGCCCCGGCAGCACAGACTTTGGCCTTGTGAACAAAAGATTTAGTTGAACTTTAACTCCGGTTCATTGCCCTGGCACGGCTCCTGCACCAGGGTCCTCACACTAATTAATATCAGCACGCTTCCTTGCGTGCTGATGCACCCGAAATCTGTGCTTGCTGAAGACAAAGCCTTGTGAAAGCCGCAGAATCAGCAGTGGTCTGCTACCACGCAGTGCGGAAAGAAGGCCAAACGTGTAGCATTGGTAAAGTACAGGTATGGAGGACAGATGACTTGAACAGCACTCAAAGGTGCATAAAGACAAAAGGTTGGGTGTGGAAGGGTAAAGTAGCATCCTTGGGGGACGAATGACAGAAATTGAACATACTGTATAAAAGAATGAGAAAATGAAGTGATGCAGGAGGGACAATAAACACCAAGTGACCTGACCGCAAACTAGAGATGTCATGAGAACCAATACGTCGGTGCCTAATCAATATCAAAAATGTGATCATTTGGTTTCCTTTGGTACCAATGGTTTCACTGACCTCCCAGACCACAAGAGAGCAACAGAACATGCCTAACCTACATTTGTAAATGCAAAGGGAAGAAGAATCCTAGAATAACAGTAACTACACACAGAATCATGTATTAGAGAAGCAACAGGCCAACTTTGGCTTCATGAAATATTTTGGGTTTGAGTCTGATGAGCAGGGTGAAATTACTGACAGCACAAAGCCAACATGCAAACGGTGTTAAGAACATTTTGAACGTGAGGAGGAAACACATCTAATTTAGCCAAGCACCTCAAAGAGACACTCAGACCTGTACAGAGTTCAAGTGAGTTTAGTCAAAGTGTTTGCATCCTGAAATGTTACATCATTGTTCAAACAAAATCTATATATTTCACTTAAAGGTGAAATATTTCTTTCATTCTTGGTGAAGAAATATATTCGAAAAATGCAAGTCGCAGTGTCAGGAACGCAGCACATAAGCATGCAGTTAACAACAGTCGCTGCGGCGGGGAAGATTCATAAGCTGCTGTCATTTAGTCTACATTTCTTGTATGGAAACATTTTGTCTTTTCTGTATGTGGACGCTGTGGTATGAGGAACACAAATGAACATGGCAACATGTCGAGAACGAGCGTGTATTTAAAGCGGCATCACCTTATTGCATTAGGGAGTCAATCGGAAGCCAGTACAACTTCCCAGCATTTTAGCAGCTCTTTGCCGCATTTTCTGAGCGGCCTACGGCTATTCCAAAATCCACATGGATATTTTCCATCACAAACATGAGGCTGCATTCCGTTGTGGACAACATAGGGTTTAGGAATACATTAAAAATTCCATGAAATCCCCACAGACAGACATGCTAAATCATCAATGCATTATCCAAAGCATCTTCTGTTGCCCCAACCACACACAGATATACCCCACAGGACATTTAGTCTCACTGGTCACAAGTTGCAGTGTGGAAGCTATAAAGGGCTCAATACAATTAAACCCTGAATAATGATGTAAATACAAAACAATCACCATAAAATACTTATATTTTCAGTGGGGTCTGGTATCCAAGTAACTAAACACTAAACACCTTGTTGGTTTCATTTAAGACCATCTTCAAAACAAAGCTTCATACATATTGTTTTCTCAAAGTATTGACGAATGGAATGCAAAGTTAATTTACTCGTGTTTTTATGCTGATCCGAAAAAAAACGATCTAATCCATGACTTAATAACCGCAAAACAATTTGATCCATGAAATTTGTGATCTGTACCATCCTTAGTGTTTATTTTGTGTTGTGGTATCGAAATTGGCATAGAGAATTCTTGTAGCATTGGTATTGATTACTGCATTTCTGGTATTGTGACACCCTTAACCCAAACACAATGGAAAGAATCCCTGCAGCCCATCTACAATTCAGAACAGCAATGCTAGTAATTAAGGTGTCAGTACTTGATGTAAAACCTCTCTGAATAGAGCTAAACAGGTATGGAACATAAGATCACAGCAAATGAGTGGAGAGGTCAATGTAGGTAGCTTATCTTCTACCAGACAACACCAACGTTTCTGAAGAGTTCAAGACCGTGTTAGACCTCCTGGTCTTCACATTTTGTACTACACTTGCTCTTATTTTGGACCCTTTTCACAGCAGTGGCTTTGACCAGGTTCAACAATTAACACTGGATCCTACCTGAGATGATCCCCGTTGTAGAGTCAAACACTTCAATCGAGAGAATGCTCAGTGGAACCTGTGAGGATCAGAGGGCTTTTGATCAGACCATCTGCAACCCCCTCCAACCTCTTGTCCCCGATGCTCATGCCTGGCCTGGCTTTGTGCTGACCGTCCTCTACACTGACATCAGAAAAGATGAGTGGACAGGACTATTACACCACAGCCATAATCTGGGATGATGTCGTACAGATGATGGCCCCACTGTCATCAGTGTTGGTATGACAACATTATTTCAAAGAGGCTCTGCAAATCTTCTGGGAACATAAAACTGTGCATTGCTGATGACAAGCGGGAAAAGTGGAGCCGATTCCCCCCAAATGCACAGCACAAATGCTCACAGGTAGTCTATTTAGGGACACTGAGCAATGACCTCTGTTAATGATGTTTTCTGTGATGCATCATCAGTTCCAATAAAACTGGTGTAACTGCAGGATGGTTTGACAAAAAACAAACAAGATTCTTAGACAACCGAAGGGAACCAATTCAAGAAATAGAGTTCTTTTGGTGGAAACCACCATCAAAGAACCTTTACATGGAAATTTTAGTCACACTTGCTTATAAAGTTTGACATCCACCATCTAGATTCATCTCCAGTGATACGGAATGATGGAAGATCCAAGACGTACAGGAGGCAGCTTTTACGGTCCAACAATTTTTCTAAGAGACATCAAAAGCAGGAGTTCGTGACATGCGTTAGCCTTTAGAGCTGTCAAAGTTGCTGCCCCGGCACAGACTTTGGCCTTGTGAACAAAAGATTTAGCTCAACTTTAACTCCGGTTCATTGTCCTGGCACAGCTCCTGCACCAGGGTCCTCACACTAATTAATATCAGCACACTTCCTTGCGTGCTGAAGACAAAGCCTTGTGAAAGCCGCAGAATCAGCAGTGGTCTGCTACCAAGCAGTGCGGAAAGAAGGCCAAACGTGTAGCATTGGTAAAGTACAGGTATGGAGGACAGATGACTTGAACAGCACTCAAAGGTGCATAAAGACCAAAAGGTTGGGTGTGGAAGGGGAAAGAAGCATCCTTGGGGGACGAATGACAGAAATCGAATGTATAAAGAATGAGAAAATGAAGTGATGCAGGAGGGATATAAAACACCAAGTGACCCCAAACACAATGGAAAGAATCCCTGCAGCCCATTTACAATTCAGAACAGCAATGCTAGTAATTAAGGTGTCAGTACTTGATGTGAAAGCTCTCTGAATAGAGCTAAACAGGTATGGAACATAAGATCACAGGAAATTAATGGAGAGGTCAATGTAGGCAGCTCATCATCCAGGGAAAAGTGAGAACACTGGGGGAAATGTCCATCATCCTGTGTGTGGAATGACAGGAGAACAACAATGTTTCTTAAGAGTTCAAGACCTTGTTAGAGCTCCTGGTCATCACATTTTGTACTACAATTACTCTTATTTTGGACCCTTTTCACAGCAGTGGCTTTGACCCGGTTCAGCAATTTAAAGTGTCTCTGCAATGGGAATCATCTCAGGTAGGATCCATTCAGCTCAATCGAGGGAATGCTCAGTGGAACGTGTCAGGATTGGAGGGCTTCATCTTCTATCATCCTTAAATGGTGCCCAAATGTTTTGGGTCTCAGAATCTCCACATCTGCAAGATCACAAGCAGAAATCAGACCATCTGCAACCCCCTCCAACCTCTTGCCCCCGATGCTCATGCCTGGCCTGGCTTTGTGCTGACCGTCCTCTACACTGACGTCAGAAAGGATGAGTGGACAGGGCTATTACACCGCAAACCAACATAATCTGGGATGATGCCGTACAATGGCCCCACTGTCATCAGTGTTTGTATTACAACATTATTTCATTAGAGTAATGTAAGAGGCTCTGCAAATCCTCTGGGAACATAATACTGTACTTTGCTGATGACAAGTGGGAAAAGTGGGACAATTCCCCCCAATTCCAACCCAGTGACTTATGGGACACAGCCAGGGAAACAACAAAATGCAATAACCCAGCTAGAACTATGTTCTCTTAACAAACTACTATAAAACTCCTCTTTGGCATCACTGACCTTTGTAGCACCTTTACTTTTAAGACTGTAGTGGTGTTCTTAATCTGGTGCCCCCTGCCCTGTTCATTTTAGAGGATTGCCTGCATTAACACACCCCCTGCAGCTCTGAAAGGGCCTGTTAACTAGCTGATTAGTTGAATCGGTGTTGGAAGCAGGTAATCCACTAAATGTGCAGGCCATGAGGAACATTAGTACAGCAAATGACGCAAAACAGGACATCATCTAAAGTATGGACGGGATTTGGTTCAAAGCAGCTTGTGTGAGCCCGGGAATTCACTAAGCAGTACTGGGCTGTGATTTTTCTACACCTCATTTAATGCAAGCAGCAGCATTATGGAGGAATGTGAAGTGACGACTGCCACGAGGCACACAAGGTTTCTAAAGAACTTTATGCACACACCAATCAGACATAACATTAGAACCACCTGCCTAATATTGAGCAGGTCCCCCCATGCAATCTCTTTGACCTATCATGCACAAACTCTTCCAGTACGTCCTAGGATGCATAGGCATGTACACAAACATGAATTTGGTAGAAGACTAGAGCTCTGTTGGCGTCGCAAACAACAACACAATTCGTATTTGGTCAGTGGGAAAACAAACTGGACATGTAGCCTCACACAGGTAGTAAAAGCCCTGGCTGTTGAATGAGCACTCAAAGCAGTTAGCGTTCTCGCTCCTCAGGAAGTCCAGCCATCAGCAGCTTTAATGAGACCTGTTGGGCTGAAACACGGCAGTAAAGCATGCTCACTAACTGCGCTGGCAGGGAAGTTCATTGATGTCATCACGTCTGAGGCAGCACGGGTGAAGCTCTGGATATGACGGACACTAATTAAAGCAGCTCCGCGAATCACTGGTGCCCTGAGATCACAGCCACATCGGCCTGCTCAGACTTACTCTCACTCTTCATGAAACCCAACAAAGAATGTTAAGTGGTTTCGGCAAGATTTCAGCATCCAAGCCAAGTTCGGTCGGAGGAACGTTAAACGTACTGGTTTACTGTGAGATTCGACAGGCTGACAGTATTAAACAAATACATATCTACAAACACACTCACTGACCAATTTATGGACAGTAAAGCAAGACCTTACAAGTGAGGTATTATCTACTTAGATGTGTTAACAGCAAAGATTTCACATTTTGCTGACATTTCAGGATATGTCCATAAGTATCCAGATTTTAGATATTCTTTTAAATAGAGATGAGGGGTGAAAACGCTCAAACACCACAAGTACGGAAGAAAAAACTGGATTAATCCCAAACCAGGAGTCAATTAGTTAACTGATATGAATATCTTATGATTCATATCATATGAATCGTGATATGAATAATACACTGTGTGTTTAATATTGGAGTAAAATAAATGATATATATATCTGCCCCTGGTTGCAATGTCATGGAAAATGAAATAAGTGTAGAAACACTGTGATGATAATGCTGAAACTACATTTTGCAGCCCTACTACTCCCTTTGTAGTGTACTACACGTCACAAAATTATAATAAAAATAATAATAAAATCATTAATAGTGCATTATATATTTATATAATCATATGTCAAAATCTGAGCTCTAGAGCTATCTGCAGGTAGAGGTTTTAGTTCCGTGCTTGGAGTTCACTATATCAGCAGAAAAGATGTATTTGAGGTTCAGCCAGAAACATGTAAAGGTTATAACAGTGTTTCCATAGAGCCTCGTTTTCTTCATCCACACAACACTGAAAACAGGGCTTTCAAAAGCATTTTTCAGTGAACAATATCCTTGTGAAACAGAGAAAAGATGGGTTTAAAAAGCCACAGAATCAGAAGATTTTACAGAGACAATTCTGAATCTTTCTCTTTATAAGTTCCAGTCTTTTAAGACAGTAAACGTTACATAACTCAAACTTCATCAGTGCAGACGTGGCCTGGTGGTTAGGGAAGCAGCCTCGTGACTGGAACATTGCCCGTTTGATTCCCTGAGCTGGCAGGACATGACAGAACTGCCCTTGAGCGAGGCACTTAACCCAGCTGCTCCCCGGACGCCCTGAATACGGCTGCCCACTGCTCCAGACACGTGTGTTCACTGCCCCGTAGTGTGTGAAAGCGTCTCTTTCAGGTTTCAATTTCTGCTTCTGTGCAGCAGTCTGAAAGATGACTTTATGGAAGCTCTAAATTGACCAATGCATGACAAACCAGTTTATACCCGACACATCTCTCTTTCTCTGGATTTGCTCAGGACAAAAATGTGGTCTCAACACAAAATCCTCATTTATAAGACAAAAGACAGGACCCTACCACAGCTCATAGTAGAAGTGGACTCTCAGACTGTAGTAGAGGACTTCTTTTCCAAAAGAGCACAGTCCTGTCCAGTTAACTCATCACCTCCCTGTCCCCTCCTGCTAAACAGTTCCAACTCAAAAATTTGAATGTAAATATTTTCCCAGCTGTAAGAGCCATTTCCTTCTGCAGTGACTGTCCTGTACTAGCCTGTATTGGTGTCAGTGGGAAAAAATGGGTGTGGGAGGATGACAAATCACTCTGCAGATGGTCGTTCATTACACAAAAAACACCCATTAAACTGGGATTCTCTCTCTATTCATGAACGTCAACTGATCAACATGTGTTCTCCATGTGCAATATGGCCAAGCAGAACGACATAGTCTGGTCAGTTAAGAGTGTGAATACTCAAGCTCAAATCAGATGCTCCACTTCACGATCGTTCCTCACAAAGGGAAAATACCTATACAAGATCATCTGATTTTATATGTTGCTCAAGAAGGTGGTCAACCACAGGCTCCTTTACAGAAACTGCACATCCTACTTTGAGGTTACTGCGCCACCATCATTGGTCTCGACAGTGTCCGCTCACAGCTGCAGAAGGCAAGGACCATGGTGGTGGTTTGGCTAGTTGGGTCTGTATAGGCCACAGACCTCGGTGCATGACCAGGGTGCTTCCCCTTTGTGGTGTCAAAAGGTTCAAGCCTTTGCTTGGAAAGCAATGGACCCTGAAACACAATAAGCTTGTGGCCTGTGACACTGCAGTACAGCCAAGGTAAGCAATGTGCAAAAAACGTCCACACGCTTTACTGACCAGGCTCTGAAATCCAGATGTTTTTCTTGCTTGGGATACAGTTTCAGTCAAAGTGTACTGCAAAGTGCATCAGCAAGCAGCTGTTCTCAGAAAAACTCTGGCAGCGATGTTTTGGGCAGTAGAGAAGCACCATCATCATCATCATCATCATCATCATCATCATCATCATCATCATTTTTGACATGTTAGTGCAACAGACCACTGATGATATCCGTCCTGAAATCAAGACATACAGGTAACACAGTTACACGGGTTGGACAATGAACCTGAAACACCTGGTTTTAGACCACAATAATGTGTTGGTATGGTGTACTAGGACCTCCCTTTGCGGCCAATACAGCGTCAATTCCTCTTGGGAATGACATTTTTTTGGATACAATCCGGGTTAGAACCCAAAAATTCTTTTCAGACAGCTTCCTCTTCCACAGTTAATCTTGTTGGATGTGGTTGGTCCTTCTTGGTGGTGCTAACATCACCCTGGATACCATGGATCTTGATACATCACAAAGACTTGCTGTCTTGGTCACAGATACGCCAGTAAGACATGCACCAAAATTTGTCCTCTTTTGAACTCTGGTATGTCACCCATAATGTTGTGTGCATTGCAATATTTTGAGCAAAACTGTGCTCTTACCTGCTAACTGAACCTTCACACTCTGCTCTTACAGGTGCAATGAGCAATTAATGAAGATTGACCACCAGGCTGCTCCAATTTAGCCACGAAACCTCCCCACACTACAATGACAGGTGTTTGTGTTTCATTGTCCAACCCCTGTATATCAAAATATTAGGAATAACAATCCATGGCTCATATAATACTTGCGATACATTACGGCATGGACTCTACTGGGCAACAGAAGATCAAGCTCATTCCAAGCTCAAACTCATTGTCGCTACGGGTCAGCATGGTCTTCCCAGATATACTACAATTGATTGGAATGCGTGGCACAGCTTCCCTTTGGTGGCTCTAAAATATCCAATAATGTTACAATAAGGCATTACATCAGTCAAATCACATCCATTGCCCATGACAATCGTTTTAGGTTTTGAATGCGGTGCCCGGCTATTTATACTTGGAACAAAACCTGTCACATGGCATCTGTGATGCCTGAGTTTATTACAAACCAGGAGTGGTCATACTATTCTGAAAAGGTCGTGCATTCAAATGCCACAAGTGGCCACAAGTGGTCCCTGCCTTTCACAGACTTTCCACCTCAATCTATAACTATGAATGGATTCAAGACACTAAGGAAGCTTCCACAGCAGACCTTCACACCTGAGACCGAATGGTTCTTTGCTCAATGGCATACCAATCTTACAGCTATATTGATTTCTGCACATTTTTAAGATGCATCTACCAACGTAGCCCCTCCCATGGTCACTGACACTCTACCTCATCCATTAGAGAAGACCGGTCACCTCATGACTGCCATCGACCAGATATTATGTGAGTGGTGGACTACTCTCAGCACCTCCGTGTGTAGCACTGGAATAAGCAAACACCAACGTCAGTGCAGGGTTGAAAATAGTCCACCCGTCAAAAATACCCAGTCCACGGTTATCCTGTGGTCAGAAACTGTCTACTGATGGAAGGCTAGAGGAGGTCAACAGAACTTGTGCATCCAAAAAGATAAGCTATGGTTTATAACCCTACACTTACAAGGTGTAATAAAAGGGTAGATGTGTCTAAAAGAGTGGGAACGCGCCATTCCGAGACACGCAGTGTAGTATTTTACTAAACCGTAGGGCATGTGGTGTCATGCTTGCTGGTGTCATGCACCTCTCCAGGAGGATGAAGGGCTTAGCAGCTTTAGTCTTGTTAACAGCATCGCACTCAGACATATGGCACTGCCAGACATGGCTCATCACACTAATGGTGGAGGGGACCTTTTTAACTCCAATGCTGCTTAATCCAAGCGGATAAGGGACAGTGCATGGATCCCTCACCTCCACTGACATCACCTACACAGACATCACAAAAGGAGCTTCATTATCTTCTGAAGAAGTGACTAATTCCATAAACGGCAAGGGCTTTTCACTTGCTCCATGCACTGGTCAGGAAACGTGAATAGAGCTCTGCTGAGTTTACGAGCAGGGGGCATTGTCCGTATAATTGGACATGACGGTCAAACACTGCTGTACTGTACACAAATTATACATAGCACTAATGCCATCCATACCATGGTTAGCTCATAGCACGCATACACTTTCTGGGCCCCAGTGAGGACTGTAAAGTGAAAGACTCTATTGTTGCAGTACTCAAAGTGCGGGGAGCAGAGTACCGCCTTTACTCTCATCGCGGCCTGTCCGTCAGAGAGCTTTTAAACTGCAGAAACTGCAGAAAGCCATTAACCTCTGATTGCACCCCGCACAGCCTATTGGATCCGGCTTGCGATTTTGATCCAGTCATGAGTACTCCTGTGATATCCAGAGAGGCTGCTCCAGTGTTGTTACAAGATGATACCTTTACCCCTCTCTACTTACCTTCCTTTATACCTCAGAGTTCAGTACACCAGACATCTGGAATAACCAAAACAGAGCTGGAAATTAGGACAGTTCCCTCAAAACATGAGTTTTGACTCCCTATATTTACGCCTCACAAGTTTAGATTCATCCAGTCCACTAATGAAAGCCAATGTCCTGTGCCAGAGTCTGCAGACAGGGAGCTCAAACAAGTGACAAACAAGTGGGAAAACTATTCTACAATATGTGGCTACTGTTTTAAAACAACAAGGGAGCTTTTTTTTTTACCCCAAATATGTTCACACTTCGTTAGGGCTGTTCATTGATTAATAATTTTTAATGATCGAGAGCACTAATATGACCAACCATCCAAACAATGGGGTCCTGACCATTGAAGAACAGGGTGGAGAGAAACAGGACTGCAGTGATATGACATTATTATGACATATATATATATAATTTACTGACAGGAATGAAACTTGGTGGGTTGGTTTGACACCATAAAAACATGCTAAAAGTTTCAGTTTCAAAGTCTCACACTCAGCTGAACATGTGACATAAGCGAGGATGGGACTTATCACTCTATCTGACTAACTATATAAAGTCTTTCTGACTTGTGCTGTTGTGTTGGTAGCATCCCTTGCAAGCAAAGCATGCCTTGGAGAAGAGTTTGAAAGCAATGAGCAGTTGGAAAAGTCTGAGAGGGGATTGTATTGTAGGGCTCCAGGAAATGTGATAGTCTCAGTAAGATAATGCATGCCATGCTGGTTGTAGAGTTATTATGATAGCATAGTGGATAAAAGATGTCACGCACCAGTGCATGAAGAAAACAAACAAATCGCAGAGACGGAGAACCAGTGGATTGTCCAACATGTGTGGATTGACCCAACAGCCATGAATGCACATTCAGTTACTGCTAGCACCATTAGCAGACGACTGCACGATGCAGGACTACATGCACACAGATTGTTACAACGACTGCCCTAAAACAAAAGTCGCCAAACTCTGCCATGGACTGTTATGGAGTTAGAATGACAGCGGGTCATTTTCAGTAAGTTGTCCTTCGTTTGTCCTGGTGGAGACGACCAACAAGTGTGTGCATCGTCAGACCTTTCCAGAACTGAAAATGTGTAGGATGCTATTGGATGCACTATCAACACTCCACCCCTACCGCACAATCCGCAGGAACCGAGTGAGAATATTCACGCTGCATGGGATGGATCATCACAACGCACCATTAGGAACCTCTACAACTTCATACTGAGAAACCTAGTAATTATAAGTAATTATAATAGTAATTATACATTTATAACCCACTGTGTTGTGCACGCACAGGAATGAATCCTCTGTATTTAACCCATCCACACACAGTGATGCACACACACACTAGTGACTTCACACACCAGAGGGCAGTGAGCACACGTGCCCGGAGCGGTGAGCAGCCCTATCCGCAGGGCCCGGGGAGTTCAGTGACTTGTTCAAAGGCACTTCAGTCATGTCCTGCCAATCCAGGGATTCGAACCAGCAACCTTCAAGTCACAAAGCTGGTTCCCAAACCACCAGTATGCGCAGCTCAATAAATATTATCCATATCACACATTTTTAATAATTTATTGTTACTTTAATTTTATCTTCCTTCCCAACAAAATTGCAATGCAACACTTCCTTCTAGGTGCAACTATTTTTGCATGAAGAGACATCTTGCTCCAGCACTCACTAACAACTCTCCAAGTTAATTCCACATATGACTGTAACTGTTTCACATCTAGGTGAGGTTCAACGAACACAATTTCAATTCTGCACTGAATATAATGCAGAGCAACCAAGAACATATTCCAAGATTCACCAACCCATCTGATGTGTGGTGTGAGCCAGTGTGAGGAAACTGAAGATCAAGCAGAAAGGTTAAAGCACCCAGAGAAAGAAATGGAAAAAGACAGGCCATAGCTCAGCCCCCTGTAGCCGCCAGGCTCATGAAAACGGGGTGGCTTTGGAGCAGCAAGAGGCAGGAATTTTGCGGAAAGGCCAGGGCTGCCACGGAGACAGAGCACTCCCTGGGTAAAGACAACAGCAGCTCTCCACCCAGGGGCCTCCCGGGGACAAAGCAGGCCAATGAAGCTGTCAGAGCAGAATGAAAACACGCTTACAGGGGGAGGAACGCGGGGGTGTCGCGCTTCCATACGGCCCACAGCTGTTCTCCAAAACACAGGGAGGGAGACATAGAGGGAGAGAGAGAGAGAGAGAGAGAATGCCTCAAGGCTTATGAAGCACGGAGGAGGATAAGATCCAGTCATGATACGCAGTCATTTGAGTGCATGTGTGTGTTCTCACACACACACACACACAAACACACACACAAACACACACACAAACACACACACAAACACACACACAAACACACACACACACACACACACACACACACAAAAGGTCAGGCTGTATTCAACCACCCACACATTCTCAGACCTAGTTATACCATTACACACAGACACCTCCTGAACTCTAATATTTAACCAGGCTGGATATTTTCAGCTACTACTCCAGCCTGAATTACTTCCAGAAAGCATGATTTCAGACCAACTCCTGCAGTCTGATCACACACTTCCTCCTATGGCTCAATAACCCATGCGTGCCGACCCTAAAACAACACTGTACAGAAAGTTCTCACAAATCGCTCCACACACACACACACACACATACACGTCTGAACCTTTCTTCAGAAATGATACACTGCACCAGAAGCCAACAGACACCAGACAAAACCTTCATACTCACAAACTGACATCAGTGTATCCAGTCCACCCAGGTGAGGCTCCACGACACGGAAACCTCGACTACGCCTGATAGCATTGTCTAGACATGTCACACCACTGAACTGGAAGCAGCCCTCCCTTTACTCAAGCAAAGGAGGATCGTTCAAAACACGAGTTGGTCGTTTTCTCGTGGCTCCGCAGAGGGGTGAAATTTAACTGCCATCAGGCCGACCTATTCCAGCACTCCCACTCAACACCCCCGCCCCACTCAACTCCACTGTGGAATTCAGCACATCTGGAAGTGAGAGACAGAACCAAACACACAGCTTACCTAGAAATGAATAGAATGAGCTGAAGAGTTGAAAAATAATGCAGACGAGGGGAAAGAGAGCGAGAGAGAGGGAGAGGGGTGGAGAGTGAGCACCGACTTGCAGCAGTAATGAACTCTGCACTGTGCCAGCTGTGCTGTCATCCATGCAGCAGCAGGAAACGGCTCTATCTCAGCAGGACAATGGCAAAGCCCTGTCACTATTCCACCACTTCCCTTCCCTCTGTTTAGCTTATTCCCCTTCCCAACACGTCTTCTCCCAAATGGTTAGAGTGGAAGAACACGACCGAGAACAATGATCGAGAGAGAGAGAGGGAGAGAGGGAGAGAGGAGGAATCAGGGAGTGTGAATCAGAGAGTCACAGGAGACAGTTGATGGTTTTCCATTCATCATGTTTTTGCACATTTTGAAAATGCACATAGAAAACCTGAATGGGAAAAGTCCAGCAGTCATAGAACAATGTGAACGAGTGAAAGAGAAGGATTTAGGATAAATCATGATGTATCAAGTGCCAACTGATATCACAATTCTCAGATCAGTTGTCACTGGCTCTGTGGATTCCAGTGCTTCCAGTCGAGTGGCATGAAGATTTCAGCCCTCGTTGGGTGGGCCAGCGCCTCTGAACTGCAAACACGGTCATAAAAAGACGGCAAACAGGAGGAAAGATCTCTCAATTTTTGAATCAGCTCGTAATCGAGATCGCCTTGTCAACCCTGGCCCTGGAGGCACCTCTGCCCTTCACGCTTTAGCTTCAACACACCCCATGCAAGTCTGAAGAGCATGCTTGCCAATTAGAGTAGTTGACTCAGGTGCGGTGGGAGAGAGGAAACCTCTAACATATGCAGGGTTGGGTGCCTCCAGGACCAGGGTTGAGAAACACTGGTCTGCTTCATGTAAAGTGAACTTTCTTGTATGTAAACAGGGAATATTTCACTTCTCTTCTGCTAAAATCTTGGAATTGTACATAACATTTGTGAAACCTTTGGAGGAAGTTAGAGGGGAAAAGAATGAGAAAGAATGAGAGCGAGAGAGAGAGAGAGAGAGAGAGAGAGGGAGAGAGAGGGATTATGTGGTTGCATAGAAAGTGTTAAGAGACAAGAGAGGCAGTGTGAGTTCAACAAAGAGAAAGAGAAGAGAGAAAGAGAGATTAAAATGGGTTGAAGCTGAAGAGCTAAAAAAAAAAGAGCATAGAAATGCTGAGAAAGAATTGAGACACAAAGAGATTTAGAGAGATTAAAGAAGGAGTGTGTGAGAGAGAGAGAGAGAGAGAGAGAGAGAGAGAGAGAGAGAGAGAGAGAGAGAGGGTCGAGTGGTATCTAGTACTTAAAGCAGTGGACGGTGGGCTGCTACCTGTCAGAGCTGATGGTTAAATGGCAGCTCTATAATAACAAACAGTCAGAGAACGTGTGTGTTATTACTGTCAGGCAGAACAGACCTGGAGAAATCAGGGCTGATCCTGAACGTGGAGCTATTTCAGTCCTGCGCCGTCAGGAAGACTGATGTCAGACTGCAGGGGAGACACAGACCTCTCGTCCAGCATCAAACAGTTTTAACAGATAAGAGTGAGACTGTTTGAGCCTCTGCTCTTATCTGGAGCTGGGAGATGAACACTGAGGAGCCCTGGAGCTCTATTAGGTCACAGATAAGCCCCTCAGCCTCCACAGCGAAAACAAAACACAGTCACATACACTAAATGTCCAAATGTTCGTGGACACCCCCTAATGTATGGACTCAAGTACTGCAAGTTGCATCCATTGCTGACACAGATGTGCAAGTGCACACACAGCTTCTCTAGTCCTAAAGAGAAGTTTTGCCAGTAGAATAAGACTCTCTGAAGCAAATAAACATGAACACATTGGAAACAGTGGGGTTTAAAGTCTGCCAGCATGGACTTGTGGAGCAGTAGAATTATGGTCCTTCTTCCAGTACGTTTCGGAGGAGCTGTGGAGTTCATGATGAGGTCAGGTGGTGATCATCTAACATCCTGCCCTCACTAATGCGCATGTTGCTGAATACAATCAAGTCCTCACCGCAATGCTCCAGAATCTAACAGAAAGCCTTCCCTGGACACAGTTATTCCAACAGAGGCAGAATAATCTCTTTTTAATACCCTTGAGTTCAATTATAACAAATCAATGAGTAGGTGTCCCAATACTTTTGCCCATATAGACATCTTTAACAAAAGCCTAGTAAAATGATGAAGCACCTGAAACCCCCTTCAACCAGCGGCCCGGTGAAGGACCTGCTCCCCAACAGAAAGAACGCTGCCTTTTTGATGTTCAAAAGCAGCAAGAGCCTAATTTCTCAAATTAAAACCATCTCATAGGAGCTTTCCATTTGCATGTCTCAGCGAAGGTCAAGAGCACTTTCATCCTACTGATTTGAGGTGGGGCTGATTATTTGTAAAGGTCGCCGGCATCACGACTCAATCGCCCGCTCGAAATGCACCTGGGGGAAAGAAAAGGGATGAGGAGAAATCTCATGTTCACCAGACAGCAGCTCAGACAGGCCTCCTGCAGATTTAGAACTGATTTCTTCTTGTGGAAATGTCACCTATTGTTGGCACATTTCCGTTTTCTTTTTTCATATCAGGAGCTGCAGAACCGGTTCAGACTAGAAGCCTGGACAGTCTGGGCCTCGAGGTCCATCAGTGACAGCACTGCTAGGCCTTTTCCACCAATGCCGAAGGTTTCTGAATCGTTCGGAACATTTCCACCTACAAAAAAATGTGTTCGCAGCGAGAACCAAAGATTAGTAGGTTTGTCACCGGGAACCGATGTGGGCGTGTCTAGTTGTACAGGAGATATGACATAACATTCATCTCGCACGGTGTCGTCTTCTAGAATGGTTCATCCAGGTTTGCTTATTGGATAAAAACAAACGTCTAACGGCACAAACGCTCGCAGGTAGCCTATACACTTCCTCACTTCCGTTCACTGACGCTGGTGATGACAGAGCGCCCTCTATTGATGACATTCTGTGACGTGTCCACGGTTCTACCAACACTGGTGTAAATGCGGGCTGGTTCACTGAAAAGCACTAAGGATCTTAAGCCCAAACAGAACCAGAGTTCTTTAGGTGGAAAAGGCCTATGTTTGGTTCTGCTGGTTCTGCTGTACCACAGATTTACTGGTAGAATAGGTACAAGAATAAAGCATCAGGAAACAGGGTGCCAAACTCTTTGGAACCACTTCAAAGAACCCTGCTTGTTCAAGTAGTGATCACCTGCTTAAAATCAGCAGAATACACCACATGGACAAAAGTATTTGGACACCTGTATATTCACTGTTCCTTCCAAAATTACAGGTATTAAAGAGTTAGAGTTGATCCTGCTATTGTTGGAGTAAGTGTCTCCTAGACTCTGGAGCACTGCTGTAAGGATTTGATGGCATTCAGTGAAAAGAATGTTAGTGAGGTCAGGATGTTGGATGATCAACACCTCACCTCATCCCTACACCAACTCATTCCAAAGGCACTGGATGGAGCACCATCATTCCAGAGCTGCACCACAGCTCACTCCTACCCATCTAGCCCACATCTGGCATTATGGTCCCGATAGGTTCATGTTCATCTGCTCCAGAGTCCTATTCTATTGCCAGTACTTTAGATGTGATTACGCGAAAAGGTGATGTATTAGATGATGTGAAAAAAAAACTTGTGAAAGTATGTTAAAAATATTGATATTTAACCAACAGCACAAACAGCCTGCATCACATTTAATTTCATATTTAATTATTATTTAATTGCAGTGATTCTACAGTAGAATTTAGAAAGACTGTAGTCTGTTGAGTGCCATCCTTCTGGAAACCAAACCATTTCCATATAAACGACCCAGTTTCTTGGGGAATTTAACTGTACATTCAAGGAAACCCGCACAATAAACGCAAGCTCATTTTTTCCTGTAAAAAAAAATCAATGTTCTGGTGTTTATGATCTTCTAGTTCTGAATGAGGCTTAAAAACAAAGAGTCAAATTGACCATCATAACAATCACCATCAAATCTTCTCTCACTACACAACTCAAATAAACCACCTGCTGCTCGTGTCAGCCACAGCACACCCACCGTGTGGGATCCAGCATGCCTGAGAGGTTGTTGCGAGATGTAGCACAACGTTGCAAGCCAGTGTACCACTCATCCGAAAGAACTGCACATTGTCACGAGCCGGCTGTTCACAGGGATGTGCAGCACTTCCTTTCGTCTGGACAAGCTTCTTATTAGGTCCATCGTAAAGATTCAATAACTGATGGCCACATTTGTGTGTTCATATTAAATAAACACTGCTGTACATTAGAGTTAATGTTAATATTCCATCTGACAGCAGTACGGCTGCATTTTCTCTGTCAAAACATATTTACAGTGTTTGTGAAAATATCTAAACCACTAAATTAGTAACACTGATATGGCGGCAACCAATCATGCACAGCGTTCTCTCTCCCAGAAATGACCTTCCACCTGGAGGACAGCACTGGGGGGGTGAGTGCCAAACCATTTCTTGGCATACAGATATACATTCACTCAAACATACACACACACACACACACTCATTCACAAACTAGGGCTGTTCAGAATAGCTCATTCACCTGGAACGTGGAAGGAAACCCACGCAGAAACGGGGAGAACATGGAAACGTCACCCAGACAGGGCCTTGAACCCAAGACCCCAGCATTGGGAGGCGAACCGCCAAGCTATTGTGCCAGTATCTCTTTAAATAAATCAATGGCTTGGACCCTGAGCTGCTGCTGGGAATTAGTGTAGAGATACTGGTGTTTTGTCCTACTGACAGAGCTCTGGCTTGGTTCAGGAATAAGCTCACAGACAGAACTCTGCGTATTCACAGATGGTTAGAAATCAAGGGTTCTGTAGATCTCCACAGGAGTACCTCAGCCCCTGTACTCTTCACTCATTTTATAAAGAACACTGGAAAAGACACGCAGCTAATGCATCTGTATGCGGACGATCTACTCAGTTGCTTCTTCGCAGAGTCAGGCTATTGACGAGTTACAGGCTGCCTTTGAACTCTGCAAGCCTCACTCTATGATCTTAAGTTGGTTGTAAGAAAACTAAATTCATGAGCTTTCCCAGAGCTTGCTCTCAAATCTTCATTTCTTGTGAAATTCATTCCTTAGCAGGAGACAAAACTGAAAGTGTGCCGGCCTGTAAGTACTTGGGAATGAAGTTGGATGATAGGCTCTCCGTTAGAGTGTCTACTGGGAACCTAGTGAAGAAATTGAAGATTAGACTGGCTTTATTACTGTAATAGAATCGGTCTGAAAATCGCAGCTCACAAAACACCTGCGTTTATTACGGGGACATTACTTACATGCAAGCCGAGTCCCCTTTAGTGTACAGTACAACCACAAAGCAGCTAGCAGACATTTGCAATACAATAAGACTATTTTTGGCACAAACAGGGAAGGAAAAGCAGATTAGACATTGCACTGTGTGGGGTTTCCACATCTCAGCTGTGACGGTTTCTCACACTGGCAACCTTCTGACAAACGCTTCTGCCATTTCATCTGAAATGCAACATAGAGGATCCGAGTCACATCTGTCGACCCATCACTGTCCTACTACAGCTATCGAAGACCTAAAGGATAAAACAACTGTCAACATTATTGATCATCAGGACTGTTCACCCACTAAAATCAGTATCAGCCACAAGCTGTTCACCTTGCCCACGCCCTACTGAACCTGTGATAGACGATATGGAGAGAAGGAGAAGAAGAATATCACTCTGGCAGCCTACAAAAGGTTTCTGAGCTGTGGTTAATCGGTGGATTAGTGCCTGGAAAAGTCCATTCCAACCCCAAATGCCACGAGTGCCTTCAGCTCTTTGTTTGGTTATATAAGCACAATGTTTTACCCCAGAAGTAGGGGATTATGTCCATGGACCCACCCCTCACAAACACTGCACCTTCTCACCACTCAGCCCTGGACTTCGGTTATTCCTTTATTTGGGTCTATTCAAATAATCTCTCCAGACATCAAAGCAGCTTTTGAAACATGACAGAGCAGCGTGTTTGTGTAGGTAGAATTCCAGGCACAATCCAACCGGAACAAAGCAAACCACAAGAGAGATACTGAGCTGCCTTCATTTGTGCAGGAGTGGAAAATGGCACTGTCAGCATTGGCACCTCTGCCAACGTTTTTATTCATGCCAATCACAAAGCAAACACACGCACACACACACACACGCACACGCAGAGAAATCTAATCAATTCTAAGGTGCAGCACAATTCTGCCTTGAAAGTTTAAAATATCATTACTCAATTATTAACACAAATTCCTAAACCCATTCCCAACCCAGATTCAGTAATTCCCAATTCAGCATCGAGGACTCCACTAATCACATGAGGTCAGCAGTGTCGTGCCGTCATCTAAGTACACTAACTAGCATCAACTAGTGATCGGGGTAGAAGAGGATGGCTATGGCATCATTGGGGATTGAACTGGACATGAAGACAGAGCCAACATCTAGAAAGCTGCATTACTCAGGAAGCCCAAAACAAATATTTCTCTCTAAAGAATAAAAAATACAGGCCGGAGCTCTTCAAATCGGGACCTCGAATCCAGTTTCCAGTCCCGGATGTTTAACTGAATCCCAGTTTAAATGCCAAAGAAGCCAGTGCATGTTCACTGTCCTATCCACATGGACATGCTTGACCTGCATGCAGACACTGACTGATCACTGAAAAGGGGCTGGGCTCATGATGTCACCGACCCAGATATAGGAAAACGAGAAGGGTGGGGGACTGTTTGCTCTCTTTAATTGGCTCACACAGTGTTCACATTTCAGAATAAAAGTCCTGAGAATGGATAATACTGATGATAAATAATAAATAATAATATATAATTATATAATTATAATAAATAAAAATAATATGGGATTTTCTTTTGTGGACCACTTCAAGTATTTTGAAGAAATTAATATCCTTATCATCCTAATCATCCTTATCATAATAATCAAAAATAGCATTTTCACCTCACAAACACTCTGGATAATCAATTCCCAACAGGATGTGTGAGAAGTGTTTTTAGTCCTTATAGGCAAAAAAATGTAGGAAAAAGTTATTTTTGTCAAATTCGCACAAATATCTAAATTCTGTTCATACTTACATCTCAAATTAAGACATATTTGAGGAACCTTGGATCTCCTGAAAATAATATCTGGGATGTCTCACTGTCTCTGTAAGTTTTAAAAATAGTTGAAAAAAAGTTGAAAAAGTACATCACAACAACAAAATTGACCTAAGATTCTAAAGGTTCAGGTACAGAAGTTTGTGAAAATCTCCCCCCAGTCCTGGAACTTTGAATGTGTTAAAAGGGTGATTAGAACAGCAGACAGACAGACAGACACACACAGAGAAGCAAAAAGTGTCCTTGAAACAAACCACATTAACAACATCCCTCAGTTCAGTAAGTCAGAGGAAATGGAAACAAACGCTGGTGGTCTGTATCGTAACGTTTTCTTCCATAAAAAGAGAGGTGTCATGGGTTATTAAAAAGCACCATGTTGCATCTGGCTTTGGGGCTTTGAAGCCTGTGCTTTTTTGTGTGTGCTGGTTAAGCGTGCGGCCCCTCTGGAGGCTGCCTGGCCGGGCTTGCCGTCTGTTCCCATAATGCAGCAGCAGGCCTCATCAGCACCAGCCTTAATGCTCTGCTTCAGCTCCGCAGAGAGTCTCTCACACACACACACGCACGCGCACACACACCCCGGCCCCTTGATGTGTGCTAGCCGCAGCTATAAAACACACTCTTTACAGCTGCGTGCTCACAGAGTGCGAGACAAAGTCAAAATGTTGTTAACTTTGTAATTAGCTGCTTTTTCCGCCATGCTGGTACATGTGGCCCTGTCTGTGGGCTTCAGCATCTCTCTCCATAGACTGCACAGGGCTGAAATCTTCAAGAGCCTTGGGGCTGGAAGGCTAAGACGTTTAGGAGTTGAAGAGTGAACATCAGAAGATAACATGCATTTCATTCACTTCAACTCAAATTGCATTTTTATCTTCATTTTCTCCCCCAATTTAGAAGTGCTGATTATCCAACCCCGTAAGGATTCGCCCCATCACACGCAATGCTCCTGACACTAGGAGGGTGAAGACAAGCACACGCTTCCTCTGATAACATCTGGAGTCAGCCACTGCCTCTTTTCAAACTGCCACCATTGCATCAAGCAACGGGGCCCCAGCTCTGAAACATCGGCTGACGGACACCTGTATCAAATGACTTTTAAGTGCAAGTTTATTCATTTTCAGATGTTCCTGAGGAGCAACATCCTAGAAGATGAAAGTCAAAAGGGAAAGAAAAAACAGAGTTTCCAAAAATGCAAAATCAACTGTGTTAGACCTGGTAGAGCAAACCTGTCCCCATTAGATCAACAGCACTGAACGCTTCAAAAAATCAAGCTCCACTCTTGCTTCAGCCACATCCACAGGTGTCCATCCTTCTACTGTGAGAAGACCACTCAACAGTGTACGTCTGAAATGATGCAGAGACAAAAAAGAACTTTACATATAAAACAGAAAACACTCCAACTTGTAAGACTGAACTCTGAAAGGGTGAAAGGATCTCCCTGAAGATTTCCACAGAGAAACGGAAAGCAGACCTTCTGAAGAGAAAGGAAGCTGTGAGGACTGTAAAGGTGAACTCACTAAACTCTGGTCCCTCTGATACCTGCTGCTGTCAGTTGTGTTCAGTATACAGTAAAGGTTTTGTCTGATAAAATACACTGTATGTCCAAGTGTCCAATAGGCTGCACCCATAGCTGACATAGGTGTGCAAATGCACATACATGTCCAAACGTATTGAGAATGGCACAAAGTTTGCTGCCTCAGGTTTTATGGTGGTGATTTGTATGAACTCTAGATTATGAAAAGTGATCAGATGAATAGAAATGAATTGCAAAGTCATTCTCTGACCTTCTCACAATAATTACTGCATTCCAGCCTTATAAAATGTCCTGCTAACAGGCTTCAGGATGCCCAAGAAAGTCAAGCAAGTGTCAGGACTGTCTTTTAAAGAGGATACAGCTATGAGACGGGGTCACCACCAGTCCAGAACCTGCTTAAGAAAGGCAGAGGGCAGGTGTAAGTGCATCTCAACACACAGTTAGATGAAGGATTTTGGAGGATGGCTTGGTGTCCAGAAGGGCAGCAAAGAAGCCACATCTCTCAAAGGAAAACATCAAGGACAGACTGACATTCTGCAGGACGTTTAGGGACTGGACTGCCAAGGACTGAGTTAAAGTTATTTCCGTTAGATTGTCCAGAGAAGAAAAGGTGAGCACTACCTTGAGTCCTGTGTCATGCCAACAGTGAAGAACCCTGCCATGAGTAAGCAATGATATCAAAACATCCTCAAAGAGCAACTTCTCGCAATGATCCAGGAACTTTTTTCTCCTGTCACAGGATAAAAAGTGATAACCAAGTTGCTTGGTGAACAAAACACTGACATTTTGGGTCCATGGCCAGGAAACCCCCCAGATCTCAATCCCTTTGAGTCAGTCCTCAAAAAGAGGGTGGACAAACAAAACCCAGAAGCTCTGATCAACTTCAAGTACTGATTAGGTAAGAATGGGTTGCTATCACCCAGGAGCTGCTGTCCAGCATGCCGAGGCGAATTGCAGAAGTCTTGAAGAAGAAGGGTCAACACTGTAAATATTAAGTCTTTACGATGAGTCTTTGCTTAAAGCGGATGTATTTGTCATAAAAATGCATTGAATGCTAATAATTGTACTTCACTACACCATATAAACATCTGACAAAAACTTTTGGCCATGACTATGGTCCCTGTGGAGAAGTTCTGCCAATAGAATAGAACAGAATCCTCTGGAGCATATAAGGCATGGGGTAGAGGGGTATAAAGCCCCACAGAATTGAGCTGTGAAGCACTGGAACTCTGTTCTCTGGAATGATGGTGCTCCAGCCAATACATCTGGGATGAGCTGGGGAAATATAGAGGAGGTGCTTACACTCCTCACTAAATGCAATCAAATTCACACAGCAAATGCTCTGGTAGATTCTGGTAGAAAGCAGAGATAAAAGCAAACAACTTAATAGATTTGGGAAGAAACTGTGAATGTACAGGTGTCCCAATACTTCTGTCCAGGGGGGCATTTGATTGAAAATGAAAGAGATAAAGGGGGCTTCACCAAAGTCTCAAACATCCATAAATGAGAACGTTCATTCATAATGATGTCACACCGTATTCTGGATCCACTCCTAAGTGAGTAGTGAACTTCCCTTTTGGCAAACAGACCCAGAAGCACTCAGTAAATCCATCACAAAGACAGCACACACACAAGCCCATTTCATCCTCTGATGAGATTAGTCAAATTAGATATTATGGAAACTGTAAGAATGAGGCAACGACAGCACACAAATCTCATTACCCCCATCGGAATTCCCATTGTGCTCTGGAGGCTTTGTTTAGGCTATCCCTCTTCACGTTCTGCCTACAGATTTGAGATTCCATTGAGGCAAATTTTCCAGAGCAGCCGACCAATAACAACAGTGACATTTTTCGCGACCTAACAGAACTCATAATTCCAAACATCACAGAGTACAGACTCCGAAAAAACATAATAACGGATGTTTCCCCTCCAGCAGTTTGGCTCTGAAGGATTGTTATCATAGCAGCTAGAAGGAGAAGCAGATCACCAAGTCTCTGCTGTCTCCCTGCAGGCTGGATGCAAACCTCCCATCCAAGCAGCCAGATTTCTCCAAATATAAGATTAAATAAAACCTAAATGTGTTAATTAACCTCGCTTAACCTTCCTCCACTCAGAATCAGGAATACTGGAAAAGAGACTAGTGGAGGTTAAGCTCGTCTTTAGAAGATTACGATTCACTTTACCATCTCCGGTGGCAGAGACTAGTCGGCCTGTTTAATCCCCTGCTGCCAGCTTTTGATAACTCCCAGAGAGCGTCATTACACAGCTGGTCATTACAGTTAGAGGGACGGGGCTGCCGATATGGGAGGGACCGCTCTTCACCCACTTCTGTCAGCCGAGGTCCGATACTGGAGAGCACAATTTTGCTTTTATGACTCTGATACACAAACCCTGAGTATCAACTGATCTTCACACTAAACCACAACTGAAATTTATAAAGGTCCATTTCCGACACTTGAAACATTATATTTTCCTACCCAAGATCAGCTTCTGAGTTTGTTGGGGTTTGTTGGGTTTGTTTCTCTTTATACCTTACAATTAAAGATTGGTTTTGCTACCGTTTATGCAAAAGTTTGCTCACCCGGATAAAAAAAAAAAATGTATTTTTGTTTTGAAAGTACAAAAAAAGTTACACACATTCTCTGTGAAGAACACGTGCAGATTCTAAAGCACAGTCACTATTTATCTGACCTTTTAAATTCTGTAAATTAATGAAATAGGTTTAGAAAATAAACAGAATGTTGCTCCAGAGTTGTATTCTAAAATGTGAAGAGATTAAAACATGCATTTTCTAAAATGTATATTAAAAAAAATGAATGTGATGTTTGCAAATGTGGCTCTGAGTGGCTCGGCTGAGAACTGACGATCACAGATCCGAATCCCGGGTCATGCTGCTTGCCATCGGCAGCCGGAGTCCGCGAGAGCAAAATTGGCCGTTGGCCATCCTCTCTTAGTGTGGGTAGATGGCGTTCTCTCCACACATCACACATGCTGTAGTATTGGGACGGTAGCTGGCTTCATGTATCAAAGGAGGCATGTGCTTGTGCTCCCCTAGTGGTGGAGTCTCCTAATGCACTTCAAACTTCCAAATTGGGGGAAAAAACAAATCAAATACTTAACAGTTTTTGTCTTAAACAGGAAACCATCCAAGTTTAGGAGGAGCAGTGACAGAAAAGCCTCCTATGAAATCTTTAAAACCTGGAAATGACCTGGAAATGCCTCTTAAATGACAGCAACAATGTCAGTTTAGGTTGGAAAGACCTGGGCTAAGCAAGAGTGGAAGGAAAAGAAGCTGGTCATGATGCATTTGCTTCAGACACTCGTTCACTAATGCCATCTGTAATGACTGTGGGGAATGGAACCTTCCACCAGCACCAGAGACATGAAAAGTAGCTCATGCAAGGCATAAAGGGCTATGAGTTCGTATAGCTGTGGTACTATTACTCAACGTCAGGAGAGAGTTTAATGATCTGTAATGATAGAACATGGTGTGGCGGCAATAAAACGAAGTCACATATCAGTGTCAGACTGAACGGGTGCACAGCATTAGCACGACTCGCGGACGACGGAGGCAAACATCACTCCAAAAACACCGCTTTCGCAGCACACGCGCTTCAGACAAACGTGTGCACCTTAGCACATTTACACATGTTCACCTTCTCCCTCTTTTAGCAGCCTGCCCTATTAGCCCCGATTAAATGTAATTAGAATGACAAACAGGCATATCAATGAACTCAACTGCTTAATCAATGCATGAAATCTGATTTCTCGCTTCTGCTGCGCAATTACATGCTGCACTTAAAAAATAAATAAATAAAACTCTTTAGAGGATGAGTCCTCGCTGAACACTTCGGATCAGTTTCTTGCTCTGAAATATAATAGTCTCCGGGATAAATGTGATGCTGAACACTACCCACAAACTTGTCATGAATTATTCAAAACCATCTGCTACCGAACGAGAGCTGAAAAAAGGATTTAGGGATATTTTGAGTCTTTGTGCTCTCATTCATCCAGTGGGCTCAATTCCCTCTGGCCCTGGCTCTCTCTTTCACTCTGAATGTATTATAGAGCACAACACCCCTCCAGCACACACGCTGCTGCCTCTCCGATGGAGAGCGCAGGTAGGACTGAGTCAAGAAGGGCTCCAATCCACCAAAGAGCTACTCGGGAAGCACTGCAGGCCCGCTACATATAGCCAGGATTCGCCCTGGCTGTGTGCAGGGACAGCCCCGCAAATATTATAGGTTTAATAAAATTAAGTGTGTACAGAAGATACTTAAGCCCAAAGGAAAAGTCTGCACAAAGCAGGGCTTTGATGTGAGATGTATTCAGCCTACACTGAATGCTATTTACCTCATCGCATTTTTATTTCTTACGAACGAGGTCACTAAGGACGTAGAACGCGCTTAAGAGGGACGACTTACCCTTGAAACATTTTATTTATACAGAATGAGGTGGATTTATGAGCACTCATTTTTTCCACACTTACTGCATTGGCAAGAGTTACCGTGTAGTTTGGCTTAGTGAATGGAGGGCTCGAAAAGTGCACTGGTGTAAAACTGGTGTTGACCAGACTGGACAACATGGACAAAAGTCATATCCCAATATACATTTTAGCTGAAAGGCAATATTCAATATATGATGTGAAAAATACAATGTGAAAACACTCTGTGAAATCCTTCGTCCGTCCTTATTTTTGTGTAGGTGAGAGTGCGACTGGGAGTGGAGGGGAGTAGAGTAGAGGAGGAGCTGAGAGCGTGGGGAGGAGCAGAGTGAGGGGGCAGAAGAAAGGTTTCAGGAAGATTGAAACAGAACATTATTTAAAAACCTTCAAACTCGCTATAAACAATATCATCTCAGCCCAAATCCAGCTCAGTTTATACCAAAATATAGGAATAATCATTGATATATCGTCCAGCCCTAACGCTTACATAAAACAATTCACTTATTTCATATCTAACAACAGAAAAACGCATCAGCCAATCAGAGATCTGTCCATTCAGAACACTTTATACTTTGATTTAATACATTCTCAATACTGCAAAAATAAAGAGTGCTTGAAAAAAGAAGCCTTGTTACATTCTATTACCAGTTCTTTCACATTTGCACTGTCAGTTTCTGGGGCCTGGTGGTAAAAGAACTAGCTGTGTTACTGGAAGGTTGCTGGTTAAAGGATCCCTCCTTGAACTGGCTGGGCATGACTGAAGTGGATAAGGCTGCCCACCACTCAGGGCAGTCTGACTGTGTGTCTGACTGTGTGTGTGTGTGTGTGTGTGTGTGTGTGCGTGTGTGCGTGCGTGCGTGCGTGCGTGTCCGTGCATGTTTCACTGCATGGATGGGTTAAATGTGGAGGAAAATGTGGGTCTATGTATACATATTTGTTTACATTTTTAGAAAATCTAAATGTTCTGTACTGGGAATACTGGGAATAACATTTTATAACTTTAGTCAGACAATGTCTTCTTACCTCGGGAACACAACTTTCAGAAATGAAAATACGTCAGCATAATTACATTCACGCCAGAGCCCTCTAATCACCCCCCCACCCCAAAAAAAAGAAACAAAAGAAACAAACAAACAAAAAAAAAACAATGAAATTAAACAGTGGAACTGGACTGAATCAGTCTGCCTTCATTTGCATCTGATACAAGGACAAACATGAGCCCAGGCCGGGCAGATCCAGGATTTGGCTCACAGCAGATTAAACAGGCCAGCGAGAGAACTGTGGCCAGAACTCCTCTAATAAAATTTCGGTGTTAAATAAACGGCGCTGTGGATCTCGGAGGGCCTGTGGAGCTCTAACTAGTTCTGGCCTGGCTTCAGTCGCAGCACAGCCTGTCTCTGTGTTTATGTTCGAAGCAGGGGAGTTGCCTTCATGACGATTTATTGACGCAAGATCCCCTCAGCTCGGCCTGCCAGCAATTAATCACGGCGGGAGAGGGGCTTGTTCAGGCACAGGCCTGGGAGAGAGAGGGAGTGAGAGAGCAAAAGCAAAAGAAAAAAAGAGAGAGAAACAGAGTGAGAGTCTAAGCCAGGCGTGTAACCTACTTGTAGAGTCAGTGCAACATATGGTCCTTGAGCAGGGATCACCACCCAAGAACCGGACCAACAAAATGCCTCTTACTTTCCCCCACGTTCTCCAGTTCTCTAGTTCTTCTTAGAGGAACACTCTTCAAACCTGGTGGTGTAGTTCCTGAAACCACATTATCCACACCCATTTTAGCAATTCCTTAAAGGTACACTCGAGCATTTCTCAGCCACTGATACAGTAAATTACTACAGACCACACTTCAGCGTGTTTAGACGAGTCCTTAAGAGCAGAAAGCTACAGCAGAGGCTGGTGGGCAAGTGGTTCGCTTCAGAAATGTCACAGCACACTGAAATCTCCTACGCTAACTGCCTGTAAGCAACCTATCACGCACACTACAGTGTGGGGCAGGCGGGTCACGCGGACTAATGCATGGGGCAATTGGGTTACACGAACTACAGTGTGAGTGGAGGCGGTTCACACGGATTACAGGGTGAGGGCACACGGGTCACGCGAACTACAGGGTGAGGGCAGGCGGGTCACGCAGACTACTGTGTGGGAGGAAGGCGGGTGAGGTGGACTACTATGATGGAGGCAGGCGGGTTAGGTGGACTACTGTGTGGGAGGCAGATGGGTCACGCAGACTACTGTATGGGAGGCAGATTGGTCACGCAGACTACTGCGTGGGGGCAGGCGAGTCAGATGGACTATAGTGTGGGGCAAACAGGTAAAAAAATGAAATAAATCATTGGACTGAATCAGTCTGCCTTCATTTGTATCTGATACAAAGACAAACATAAGCCCAGACTGGGCCCAGACTACTGTGTGGGGCCAGGTGGGCCAGGTAGGACGAGCTGGTCACCCAGACTGTAGTGTACAAGCAGACAGGTCAGATGGACTGTAACAGGGGGCGAGCAGGTCACAGACTACAGAGTGAAGGTTGGTGAGTCACGTGGACTATACTGTGAGGGTGAGCGTGTCACGGTGTCTGCGGAATGGGGTAAGTGGGTGATGTGGACTACGAAATGAGCTGGTGGCTCATGTGAACTACAGTGTGGAGACAAGCGGGTCAAAGTGGACTGCAGTATGGGCGAGTGGGTAACGTGGACTTGGTGAGGGAATGGGTGGGCCACGTGGACTAGTAGCATGCACTGCATTGTGGGGCAGAGTGGGTCACATGGACTGCAGCGTGGGGAAGGGCAGGTCATGTGCGAGGCTGCAAAGAAGCTGTAAAAGGTAAACGTAATGAAGATCAAAGGACAGAGTTGGTTCACCTTCTGTGCTACAGAACACATCCAAGAACAAAGTTCAATAAGTTACTTCGAAATAAAAAGCATCGTCAAGGGACGACTTTGTTAACAGTAATATTGAGGAAAAGGAGGGAAAACACTTAACTTAAAACTAGAAAAATGAATCCCAGCTCAATCCAAAAGAATCCAATGGGTGGAATTTATTAGACACTCTTTCTGCCAACATCCATACAAATCTGGTTCTGAAACGACGCTCATCACATCCAAACTGACGCACGAGTTCTTGGCTTAAAGCTCCTGACCTCTCACAAACCCTCCCGAATCAATCAGAAAGCACTAGGCAGAATCAGTATATTGGCATTTCTGCTGGGTCATGTAACGGATGAGCGAAGGAACCGATGGAAGTCTTTCTCTGCAGCTGTGACTCAGAGCCCTGAAGATGTTGACAGTTACAGTCTCTTTTTTTTTAATTTGCTCTCTGCCATGCCAGGGATCTGACACAGCATGTAATGACAAACGAAAATAATGATTGAAAATGAAACGGGTTTAAAAGTGGTTCTCGTAAAAGTGGTCTTGCTGGCTCAGAGCACGCTGAACTGTCCTATATCCTCCACTGCATGATTATGTAAGTGGAGACACCCAAACATTTATTTCAGGTCTAAACAACTGCAAGTAAAACTTATACCATGGAAACCAAAACACACACCTCTCTCCAGCCAAAGCTGCATGATTCAAATTCCCCAGGACACGCAGGGCACGCGTCCAATCAACACAGCGCACCTCAAAACATCCACGGCATTGGATAACGTATGACTAAAGCCTCGCTGAGGTTGAAAAGATACATTCATATCTGAGATTAAAGCCCTACGTAATGACGTTTTGGGACAGTGAATATGATCTACGTTAGAGATATTCCAAACAGTCCACCCTATAAACACAACCTTTTTCCTCGTTTCCAGCCAACTTCCAAAATCATCGATTATGATTTTCCGTGCTTTACAGCCCCAAACAAAACATCTGTAGCACAAAAATGTCACTAATTCTTTTATTATTCAATTAAAAAAAAAAAGAAAAACAATCTTGAACCAAAACTGCATCCAAAAACCAAAGAGGAGGAAAAGAAACATTTACACAGAGTCGTAGAGGCCCACACACTTCCGTCATTTACTGCAACCGGCCCGTCCTAAAATCCAACCAGTCCAATTAGAAAAGGCACAACATAATGCCTTTAATCCTGCAGCTTTAAAGGGGACAGAAATCAATTTCTTGACTTTCAATGGAAGTTAACATAAAAAGATTTGATTCCAAGTCATTTTGGAGCATTCTGATTGGTCCATTCATCATGACATTCTGACACAATTATGTCAAAAAGTGAGATACAAGGTTCTTCTGAAAACAATGGCATATAACCAACATTATAGAAATGTCCAGGTCAATGTTCTGAGCTGAAGAATCAGAACACTGTACATCAGAACACTGTACATCAGCACCAGCTCAATTTAGCAAAAGGCAACAGCACTTGTTTTATAGACTGCCTCTGCTGTCACCCAAACTTTACAGACCCATTACAGTCGCCTGCACAGACGATCTAAGGTAACAACCCAAGCGGCTGCTCTCTGGGCAGTGGTGGCAAGACTGTGATTACGTGCCTTTTGCCGAGTAGCTGGGCCAGTGGCTCCATCCTGCTCCCAGAATGCTGGCGTCTACAGCTGGATTGAATTGCGTTCTCCACCCGTGTGCCCTGGGGCCAAGACATCATTAGTGCCAGCCGTTTGGGGCAGTAAAGCCTGCAGATTAGCGGGCCTGACGTCAGCCGAGCTGCCCAGACCAGGCAGCCCCCACAGACGGGGATGCAAAAAAGACAGCCAGACAATGGCCTGCGTCACTCAGCAGCACATTCTCTGGAGGCCAGGGGACGGGGCTGAGCTGGGCAGCAGGGCAGAGGGGCAGGAAACAAGGGGAAAGGGATATGTTCACTGTTCAGGGGATGAATAATTATAATTTTAGGTAAAAATGAAAAGGGCCCGATGAGACTGGATCGTCAATAAAGTGTCCAGCAACAGACAATTACTGTAGAGGTTGAACGACTGAAATGTCTGTCCAGCTCGGAGTGTCAACAAGCAAGACAGACCCAAACAATAAGGGGTGAACAATATATACTGGGTGTCTGATATCAGCATCATCTTCATCACTGTCAATAATTACGCATCAGAACCACCAACATACATTATCATGTACCCCATTTACTCATGTACTGAGTAAATAAAATACCACGATTCAAGTTTACTCAAACAATACTTCACTTAGACATTAAACTTCAAGGAAAGACAAACTGAAATGCTTACCTAACAGCACGTGTCGAAAAGTGTAGTGGACGGGTTCCAGGCCATTACATTCACTGTGAATAAGCACATGGCTGCAGAACCTCCGTGGTGCATGTCTCTGCACACTGAGTGCACTTTGGCTCACCAGTATCCTGAATGGGTGCTACGCACTGAATCAAAATTTGGCATCCAACAATTTATCGTGATCTGCTCAGTAGTAAGATGATAATGAAAAAAACCATCACATTATAATGATAGGAGCTGAGAGCAGAGTAGAGGAGGAGCAGAGTAGAGGAGAAGCTGAGAGCAGAGCAGAGGATGAGCAGAGTAGAGGAGGAGCTAAGAGCAGAGTGGGGGAGGAGCTGAGAGCAGAGTGGGGGAGGAGCTGAGAGCAGAGTAGGGGAGGAGCAGAGGAGAGGAAGAGCTGAGAGCAGAGCAGAGGAGAGGAGGAGCTGAGAGCAGAGCAGAGGAGAGGAGGAGCTGAGAGCAGAGCAGAGAAGGAGCTGAGAGCAGAGCAGAGGAGGAGCTGAGAGTAGAGTAGAGGAGGAGCTGAGAGCAGAGTAGAGGAGGAGCTGAGAGCAGAGCAGAGGAGGAGCTGAGAGCAGAGTAGAGGAGGAGCAGAAAGCAGAGTAGAGGAGGAGCTGAGAGCAGAGCAGAGGAGAGGAGGAGCTGAGAGCAGAGCAGAGGAGAGGAGCTGAGAGCAGAGCAGAGGAGAGGAGGAAAAAGACAGGAGGAGCTGAGAGCAGAGCAGAGTAGAGGAGGAGCTGAGAGCAGAGCAGAGGAGGAGTTGAGAGCAGAGTAGAGGAGGAGCAGAGAGCAGAGTAGAGGAGGAGCTGAGAGCAGAGCAGAGGAGGAGCTGAGAGCAGAGTAGAGGAGGAGCAGAAAGCAGAGTAGAGGAGGAGCTGAGAGCAGAGCAGAGGAGAGGAGGAGCTGAGAGCAGAGCAGAGGAGAGGAGCTGAGAGCAGAGCAGAGGAGAGGAGGAAAAAGACAGGAGGAGCTGAGAGCAGAGCAGAGTAGAGGAGGAGCTGAGAGCAGAGCAGAGGAGGAGTTGAGAGCAGAGTAGAGGAGGAGCAGAAAGCAGAGTAGAGGAGGAGCTGAGAGCAGAGCAGAGGAGGAGCTGAGAGCAGAGTAGAAGGAGGAACTGAGAGCAGAGCAGAGGAGAAGAGGAGCTGAGAGCAGAGCAAAGGAGGAGCTGAGAACAGAGTAGAGGAGGAGCAGAAAGCAGAGTAGAGGAGGAGCTGAGAGCAGAGCAGAGTAGAGGAGGAGCTGAGAGCAGAGTAGAGGAGGAGCTGAGAACAGAGCAGAGGAGAGGAGTAGCTGAGAGCAGAGCAGAGCAAAGGAGGAGCTGAGAGCAGAGTAGAGGAGGAGCAGAAAGCAGAGTAGAGGAGGAGCTGACAGCAGAGTAGAGTAGAGGAGGAGCTGAGAGCAGAGCAGAGTAGAGGAGGAGCTGAGAGCAGAGCAGAGGAGGAGCTGAGAGCAGAGTAGAAGGAGGAACTGAGAGCAGAGCAGAGGAGAAGAGGAGCTGAGAGCAGAGCAAAGGAGGAGCTGAGAACAGAGTAGAGGAGGAGCAGAAAGCAGAGTAGAGGAGGAGCTGAGAGCAGAGCAGAGTAGAGGAGGAGCTGAGAGCAGAGTAGAGGAGGAGCTGAGAACAGAGCAGAGGAGAGGAGTAGCTGAGAGCAGAGCAGAGCAAAGGAGGAGCTGAGAGCAGAGTAGAGGAGGAGCAGAAAGCAGAGTAGAGGAGGAGCTGACAGCAGAGTAGAGTAGAGGAGGAGCTGAGAGCAGAGCAGAGTAGAGGAGGAGCTGAGAGCAGAGCAGAGGAGGAGCTGAGAGCAGAGTAGAGGAGGAGCAGAAAGTGGGGGGTGGGGGTGCAGAGCAGTGAGGGAATTGAAAAAAGTTTTCCACAACATTGAAACAAAATATTATTAAAAACTTCATCAGTGACCCTAATTAGCCAATACGACAGCATTTTATCGTTCTTCTCATTGTTACGATGCACAACATGCTTTCTCAAGCACATACTGATATTGTCAGGACTTACGGACGAAGAGATTTGGACAGCAGCTAAACTCTGTCACTATTGGCGTGTTTTTTGCTGTAACTATATGTTACACTAAATACTGGGCAAGTATCTGAGTACTGTCATATCATTACACAATAATTACACAAGAACTACGCAGAACGTTCTTTCTGAATCTGCTCGGCTGAAAGACCTTTCTGAAATGTGAAAAGGTTAAATGTACTTTAAGAGGCTCCACTCACACACCTGGGTAGAGCACTCTTTCATTTCACACTCTGACACACATGTGACCTGGTTAAAGGTGTGAATATTGTTGGAAAGCTGTCAAAGAAATAAACCTGGATTAATCCACATTCTTCTCATTTTACAATCTCACTGAATCTCTCCTGAAACGCTTTATTTATCCAACATCTGTTACTGGTGTGGTTATCTACAGTTAGTGGTCAGCAAAATGACCTCAAATCAATATCAGGATTAAACATTTTACCTTGATTATGATTAATGAACAGTTCGTTTTGTTTTCGCAATCATAGTTCACTGGCAGGAAACAGACACGGCTGAACTATTTACGGTTGTTTTACTGGAAATAAAATATGGACAAGATGATATCGGTTACAGGCTCTTTATGTTCACCGATTCGTTTTCAAATGCTCAACAATCACCAGTCATCTATATGACTAAAGGGGGTTTTCTGTCTTTGGTTCACTGACCCCCACTTTTCTGGAACCTCTCAATGCAACCTTTCACATTTCGCTTTAAAACGATCATTTCCTGAAATCAGCATCAGTTATTGCTGACTGGTGGCTTAGAAAATCCATACCAGTGTAAGCTTCAAAATGATTATAGATTATAAATGATACTGTATGAAGCAGGCCTGTCATGATTACAGTAAACAACCACGACACACACAATAATACTGCTCATTTAAGACCATGATAATGTGACATTACATATAAAAAGTCTAAAAAGTATAAAAATCCAAATGCAAGCTTTTAAAGAACACTGTACTTTTATTATTAAGGATATTTGGAATTACAGTATCAAGAACATCGGAACATTGCAACCGCAATAAAAAACAGAAATAAAATGACACCGCAAACAAAGTCAACATACTGATTCACGATAACGTCAATAATGCAATTTTAGGACAAAGCACTGGGTGGGATGTCAGAGGGATGTGATTACTCCCGTGGGGCTGTAGTGTTTAAGCAGTTTGCGTATGACAGCCAACTTTGAAATGCACCTCAAGTCAAGTGCTCCAATAATCCTTATCAGGTTTTTATACACAGAAACACAAAGCGTTGATGTTTAATCTCTAAAATAAATGAATAAATCGAGCTGTTCCCCGTAACACAGCCCTGTGAATGTTTGCAGATTGGGTGGAGCAGTTACTATAGCACTGTCTTGCCAAGATTACAAGGTTGAATGTGTGATAAAATGACATGGCTGTTCCCTTCACCTAGGCACCCAACATGCTAATGACTGGACTCCATGCAGGTACGTGGGAATCTCCAGGCAGCCAGCAGTCCTCAGGAACTCTCGTGATGGACGTTGTTGATGAACATCAGTCTGATTACAGTGTAATGTCCAGAGAGTTGCAGAGTCAGGAAAGTAGGAGAGGAATTAAAAACCTTGGATGATTATTGTCCGCTCATGAGCTAACGCTTTTACTGTGTTATAAAACTCCACACAGTTATAAAGAGGCCAAACACTGATAATATTCCTATTTCTTGGAAAACCATAAGCCTCAAGCGGAGAAGTGATGTTTAATGTTTAACTTAAATGAGCATGCTTTCCAAAAATGAGGCATTTTTTTCCGTGCTGTTTCTTCTTTCAAAGATGTGTAAGCATTACCCTGCAGCTTCCTTCACTGAATTCCAGCATTTCCAAAGAAAACATTTTTCAAAGAACAACTTCACTCAAGCGTAAAGTAACAGCAAACACAGGGAAAACCATCTGCAGTGTAGTGTCATTCACGAAGTGCATAAAAAAGCCTTTAAGGAAGCTGACGTAGGGGATTTTCAGCCTTTCACATTCCAGTGAATTCGGAATGATCATCTCACCAATGATCCCAGTTCATTCTAATGAAGATGGTTTACAGAATGGCCCTGTTGTGGTTTTCTGCCCTGTTTACTTTTTCGTGGGGGGGAACACATGGGCTCTAAGTACTTCCCCAGAGTTACAGAGTCGCCCAGAGCACTGAGACGACTCACGGAATAGAGTCAGGGCCGGAGAGCAGCAACCAAAGAACAAGACCAGAAACAGCACCATCAGAACCTCTCAGAAGAAAGAAACGTTTGGCATTCTCTACCTCACATACATGAATCAATTTTTAGATGTTTAAACTTTATACTGCATACATACATACATACACATCTATATATACATATATATATATGATATATAGTAATATATATGATATATATGATATATATTAACACTTACACTGAGACCAAATCTACCTGGAACATCTTATCCAAGAAATAAAGTACAACATTTTGTTGCTGTCATGCAAAAATTTATTTTTCATTGATAGTAAAACGAAGAAAATTGCTCCAGTCTGACATACACTAGGAAAGCTTTTTTCCTCCTCAAGGAAAGTTTGTTTTGGAGGTTGTTGTTTGACTGAATATTTCATTTGCAAAAGATTTAAATAAAATGAATGAAAATGTAATGACTGGTACAGTAAACGCCTCATATTTAATGGGTAAATACGTTGTAATCTAACAGCCATGTACAGCAGCAAAGGAAACAAGGTAAAGGAAATAACAGGTGATTCAGGATATAAAAGTACGGAGTTGCGTAACAGTGGCAAGTCATACTAAAACCACCATCACTCTAAAAAGTACAAGATCTTTGTGGAACTTCTGGAGGTTATTCAATTGGAAAATGCGGATGAACCTTTCAGAGTGCTTCAAGGAACCTAAAAAACACCTTTGTCCTTTAATTGAAGGTCCCTTAAAGCACTTTGAGAGGTTCCTCCAGGTTTAAACTGAATGCAAACGTTCCTCAATGATCTTGTACTTTTAACAGTGTACAAGAACTACAGGCGTGCACTAAACCAATGTCTCCGTTCACACGCAGCCTGTTGATCCATTAAACTCAGACTAACAGCTCAATCGGAATAGACAAGTACAGCTGAACACAGTTTCTATTTGAACAACTAATCTTAAATAGAAGACAAACAGCGAGGCAGAAACACTTCAATCTGATTACAAACCCAATCGCCAACTTTAAGTACATTCTGCCCTTGTGCATTTGGGCAGACAAGGCAAGAGCAACACGAATCACTCGTGGAATAGAGGCTGGTACGGTACGTTCTGCACGGGAAGATAATCTTTCATCAAGTGCATAAAATCATGGATAGAATTTCTTCTTCTCAATATCTGAATTCCTTCACTTTGTTAGAAAGACGGACACTTTATTGATCCCGAGGGAAATTGGGTTTGTTTTTCTATCACAGGAAATGATATTTTCCAATAAAAAGCAATCACACCAACTGAAATCTCTGCTTACGTACTGCTGATCCTCTTACTCTGACTGGACATGTAATGCTCGTTGTTATGGTTACGCTTACGATACGTGGTTCTCCAAGGTGTTTCTTTTTTGTGGATCAGATTACCTGTAGCCTGCATGCAGACGGACATTTCTCAGACTGCCGAGTTGCATGTACATATAAACACCTCCGTCGATCTTAAATGAACTCAATCGAACTGGAGAAAATCTTTGCAGCCAGAACTTTCCGGTCCTTTTACTGGTCTCTGTGATATTTTGGTAGAACCGTAAAATGTCGGACATGGCATATACCCAGAAAACGTTGGTCCTCTTCTCACCAGCCTATGCAGAGCATTCCCACAGATGCCAACATATCCTGCTCATATATTCCCTGTAATATGATGAAATCTGAGCTGGAAAATAAAATGTACTTTCGTACGTTTATACATCACCACCTGTTCTCTTCACCCTTCACCTTACATACAACTTTCTCAAAAACCACCTCTACGACTTCAGCTAAGAGTTTAGAATCGGCACCTCTGAGAGAATGATGCCCTATTTCAGTAAAGAAATCATTCATAGAAAATATTTCCATGCATTTTTTCTGCTCAAGGGCTCGTTTTTGAAAGGGTGAAAGAAAACACCAGAGCTCACAACCATGAACTGTATTCCTCTTACTTTAAGACTCGCTCCTTTTCTTGACTATATAACAGTGGGCAAAAACAGGGCTCGGATCAGTACTTTATACTCTACGAACTTCAGCAGGATACAGCACACACTGCAAGATGTTGTGGAAGGTAGCAGAACGCCGACGTGGCCTTTGTGAGATCAACAACTGGAGCTCTCCAGAATATTCTCTGGAACACTGAAGCCCAAGTGGACATGGGGCAAAGACACAGACGATCCATCTGCCAGACCAAAGCCTGGCCATCTGAAAAATAAACCAAGTTGCTGTTCATAAACACACAATCGATGGCACGTCAGACCAGAAGACACTCCACATGCAAAGCCCCCTTGCAGTGAGCAAACACAGACCGGCTTTATTGGAATTCCACGGCAGCCATCTTCTGCTTGCTTTTATCTTGTCAAGGGACAAGGGTCTTTGCCCACACACACACACACACACACACACACACACACACACACACACACACACACACACGGCAGAGAGGGCTGCTGGAGATCGGAAGTTGAACTATAACTTCTGCAGTGATAAACATACCTGAGCGATTCAATACCGATTTGCTGTAAAGTGAGGACAAATGATCAAGAGAAGAAACACAATACAATTAAACAACAGGTTTCCTGGACAGAGATCAAGCCACGTTCTAGACAACATATTACAAGGCATATTCCACTGAAAGGAGAACCGTTCATCATTCAGCTGAATCCCTGCCCAGGAAATCAGCCCCCTTGTGAATCTTCTTAACACCTTCTGAAGATACTTAGCTTTTTGTCCCTCAACAGTTCACCAGTCCAAGGGTTCACAGGGATCAACAGCTAGGTGATCCAGAATGAACTTCTTGGAATCAGTATAAAGTTCTCTTTGCTCCTCGATGCGTAAATCAACTAAAGTTAATTAAGATCAGACCAAACTAATCTTTCTCATGGTTCCAGGAGACCATGGCTAAACTAACCTCATCTGGTTTGAGTTGTGGAGCAGTTTATCTGTGTTCTCTAGAATGATGGTGCTCCATTCAAACTGTCGGGATGAATTGGGGATGAGGTGATTGTGAGGTCAGGTGATGATCCAACATCACTAACTTTCTTGTTGCTGACTGCAGATCCTCACAGCAATGCTCCAAAATCATGTCGAAAGTCCTCCCTGGACAGTAGAGACCGTTAATCCAATAAAAGCAGGATAAACTTGATTCAAGATAAAACTATGAATGAATTCTTTTGTCCATATATTGTAAGTAATACCTTAATGTGTCAGAGACCGAGTGACTAATGCGAGAAATACAAGGAAGTATCCACATACCATCAAACATTCTCCAAATATTAGATATAAACACCGTTTATTCTGCACCTACCTATCAGACCCATTACTAAGAGGCCCTCGATGTCTTGGTTGGAGCTGCTCTTTCAGATGCCTCCCTTAAGCAGCTTAGCGAGCAGCGAGTGTCTGTGGTGATATCATGCACAGGTTTCAAACCAGCTCAAGGAGAGAAAACCCATTACATCATTAGATCAAGCCTGGATTAGCAGGACTGGTCATAAAGGCTTGGCCGACTCTGTGAACGGTAGGAAATGATCTGTTAATGAGCTTCACGTCTCTCGTCTGGCCTCTGGACTATGTATATACAGCCAGGCAGAAAAACTAAGCCTTGAAGAAGGACATTTGTCCATGATGAAGTTTTCCAGATTAATGTTCAGAATGTGAGATCTGCACTGTGCAGGCATGCCAGTATTCTAGGCTTCATAGCTCAGGACCAGAGAAACCTACAGACACCAGACACATACCACCATAAACAGTAAGAAGTAATGTATTTAACCAGTGTCCTTAATCGGTCATCAACAGTCAATGCAAAACTGTTTGGAAAAAAGGCTCAATTCTACAATTTCCAACTGAACTGAATCCCAGTTTAAATGCCATAGCAGCCATCCAGTAAGTTTACTGCTCCGAACATGTGTTGATACACAACCTGCATCAGCAAGAGGAGGCGGGGCTGATTAGGTCATAGACCCAGATCTTGGCTTACAGAAGAAAATGATGGCGGGAGGGGCTGTTGGTTCTACCTCTTTGCTCAGAATAAAATTCAGAATAAAAGTCCTGAGAAGGGATAATACTGATACAAAAACAAGATAAATAACTTTTGAACTACTGTCTTGTATTATAAAAATATTCTTGTCAATCTAATCATTACAACTAAATACTGCATTATCAGCTCAATTTCAAACATGATGTGTGAAAAAGTCCTCATACCAAAAAAAAGTTGTTTTTTAAATCAAAACATTGTTAATTCATACAAAAATCTAAATGCCGTGAACGCAGATCCTCCGTTGGTCATACTATACTCCAAGATGGCCATACATATATCAGGAATTTATACTTGGACTTCATACTTATCCGTCCAATAGGAAACAATTTCATTCAATGGCATCTAAACTCAATGCAATTTTCAATTCAGTAAGTCTGTTTATTACAGCAAACAACAGTATTCCAGTCCAACATCTGAAATAAGAGCTGTGTGGAATTCCAATGCTTTCTTTAATCCAAACTTTGTTAAATTCATACAAAAATCAAATTCCTGTAAATATTTACTTTTCAAAAGAAGGCAAATTGGATTAGCCTAGGATCTCCTGAAAATAAAAGCTGGCATGAGTGACTGTCTGATATAAATACACTGCCCTGTCTATGATTTCTACAAATAAAGGATAAAGGTCCTGAGAAGACTGAAGCCGGTGTAACCTATAAATCTTCCATGGTTAGAAGCTACATTAAGACACTTCAGATAAGGAGAAACCCAAACTATTGTGTTTACAACAGCTTCAAGCATGAACTGGATAAGATATCAGAGGCACCGCTCTTTTCTTATCCGTTCTCATTGTCCACATTCCAACATGCTCCCATCACTGCTGCTGGTGAACGTCCTGTATTTCTGATTATTTAAGTGGAAGCAACTGGTTTGATGTAGTGGCTCTGAAAGTAACGGGGAAAACAAATGTCAAAGACAATATCCTCATCTCAGCGGTGGCAGCAGAACAGCAGGGCTCCTGGAAATGACCCAGGCAGTTTCGGGACAGACTAAACCTTCAGCTTTTACTGTAAAAGCTGACAAAACAGTGGAGCTGAGCTCAGGGGGGTTGTAAAGCATCCCCGAGCAGCACTGAAAGACTGCATGAGCAGAAGACCTGCATACAGCTCAGCACGACGAGAGGCATGACTCAACCCAGTAAGGCCCTAGAGAAATAGCCACAGGCAACAAAATGAGCACAACCTTAACAATGTCCAAACAGCAGGCTGGGGGTCTACAGCAGGCTGCAAATCAACTCTATAAAAAAGGGACTTTTTAAAATATAAAAATTATCTATATTAAAAGGGAGAAAATGATATACCTCCTAAAATAGGCCCTCGCTTTTTGAAACGACAGTTGGCTAAGGCAACCCTGGCAGCGCTGCAGGGACAGGCCAGGGACAGATATTTGAGTGAAAATCAAAAGGATTTTCTGGCACCCCCAAGACTTTCTCTCCCAGTCCTTAAGGCCCATCACGTGCCATTCCTGTAGCCGAGAAAGGCCCGGTTCCTACGCCAAGAGAAACTGGCCTGTAGTGACAGAATTCTGGATCACAGAAGTTTTATTTATGAAGTGCCATAATGAAAACCGGAGCCTGTCTCCTGTTTGAGAGCGTTACCCTAAAATTTCAGGAAATTGGTTTACCGCCATAGAACTAATCGGCAATATCTGAATCTCTCAAACTCACATCCTTCACGTCTCCTATTTGATGACTAGTGCATCCATTAACAGCACAAAGCAGGATCTAAAACTGCTGTTTCACAGTTCGAGCTGCTGCTGCCACCATTCACACCATCTTTCACTCATGTATTGTCATATATCTTCACGTAATGATATGATTAATGTTAGCTTTGACCAAATTTGTCAGAACATTAGTATCATATTGTCCAGCCATGATTCAAAACCTATCCACCCCCAACCCTACAAAACAAGAGTCAAGAGTCCCTGCACAAGAGTCACTGCAGAGGCAATAGTGGTTGAAACATATCGATGACTGCAGTTCGCTGAGAGTGTCAGGACGCTCTGCTCTTACCTGGGTGACTGTGGGAACTCATTTCTGCTGTTCTCTTGTTCAGGCCACGGTGGGAGGGATGAGGGGAGGTAGAGGAGGGATTCCAGGGGGGCAGTGTGTTAATATCTGTCCAGGCGGATGAGGGTGTGAAGAGAACCTCACTCCTCCCCAGATGAGAAGAACACCATCCACTGGTCACAGATTCCACTGGGCAAGTGAGGGAAAGGGGTAGAGAGACAGAACTCTCAGGTGTTCATAGCGCCCCCTGTAGTTGAGGGCTAATCCAGTATTGCTGGTTCGTCTGGTTCTCTTCAATCACTGAAAAACTGGAACACACAAGATGCACAGAAACACAAAGCAGTCAATAACAGAGACGTCAATCCACAGCTTTTGTTTTCCTCCTCGTACTGTCAATCCTACATATCAAACACACCGATTTAAGTCATCAGCACAAACGCCCACACGCAGTTGATGCTACTGTATTTGCGAGCGCATCAAAAAAATCAGTGACAAACGCTTCATCTGCCCTTAGACTTAACTCTGATTTAACCTTCATTACCTAAAGGTAATCCTTTACTTCTTCTATAATCCTAAAAACAAAGGTGCTTCAAATGGTTCTTTGAACAATGCCATAGAAGAACCACCGATGCTTCCATAAAGAGACATTACTGACGATTCCACTCATCAGGAAGATAATTTGGTCCTCACAATGGGATAAAAACCAATACCTCTATAGTGTGAACAGGAGTGGAGGGGAGCAGAGTAGAGGAGGAGCTGAGAGCAGGGGGCGGAGCAGAGTGACAGGCGAGATTGGTTTACCGCCAAACTAATCAGAAATCTCTCAAACTCACATCTTTCACGTCTCCTATTCGATGACTAGTTCATCCTTTAGCAGCACAAAGCAGAATCTAAAACTGCTGTTTCACAGTTGGAGCTGCTGCTGCCACCATTCACACCACCTCTTTCACTGCAAGTTTCAGGATACTTAGACATTTCTACATGATGACACTTTTCACCTCTTTTATACATGTTTTCTTTCTATTCTTTTGGGTTTTACAAGCCAGAACAGACAAAACGGACCATTTAAAAATAAGATCATCAATACTTTCCTGTTGGTATTCAGCGTTTGACATTCTGTAGAGCAGCACATCCAACTTAATAGGGCCAATTATCCTCGGTCTGACTCCTAGGTTTATGTGGCATCTCTTAACAATGGGGCGAACCTGCCAGCGTCTCTACAGAACATCTTTTTAATGAAGGGTGTTGGGAAGTGATGTGCACATCTACAACATGCTCAGAAAAGCTAATCATCTAAAAATGTCATTGAGTTGTGCCCAATGACTGCTTGGTGACCATTTGAAGACTTCATGTACCCACATAATGATGGAATATTCCAGCAGAACAATATGCACCTTCTTATTGCTCTGAATTGGTTTGAGGAACATTCTGGAGAGTTCTGATGAATGCTGTGGCCTGAACATCTGCCCGACATGAGCTCAATCTGACATTCATGGGATGTTGTAGAGCCAGAGATCCAGCACCTACAAATACCAGCTATGGACAGCTGTTCAGATGGCATGGCTCAAAACCCCTCTAGACATCTTCAGTCCACTTGTAGAATCAATGCCATATCGAGTTGCTGCACTTCACCAGGCTACAGAAGGTCCCATACTAGTTCCCGTCCCATGACTTCTGGCATGTCAGTGTATATAGTGTAATTATCACTAATATGTAGACCTGGATCAGGGCCAATCCAGACATATTTTAACAAAGCACCTATAGTCTGTTTAAGCCTAATCCAGTTATGTTCCTTTGTTTTTACCAGTCTAACAAGGGTGTGATTGACAAATTATTCACAGCCCGGAGCAGTGGGAGGAATTCTTAGAAAACAGAAGACGTTTATAGCCTACAGTGTTGAGATGTTTTGCAGTTGAACATGAAATCTTAACCATATATCTGTTACTCCAGTGCTCTGATTTCCTCTAATGAGTATTGGAGGTTTATCCATTATGTGCTGAGTTTGCCCATGCTGCCCAAACCCTTTATGGAAATACACTCCACCATTGCCTTCCTCTTGAATTTGACTGGTTAGAATGAAAAAATAATGGAAAGGCTCCATTTTACCAGCACAAATCGCAAAAACACCATTCCATGGGTTTTAAACCAGCACGGAACAGTACATTTAAAACTGTGACATGTAGGCAGGCTAATGCCAAAGCATGCACTTTAGTGTCAACGAGCGCCAATATCTGCTATAAGAGATTAATGCTAAGTATAGGATGAAGATTAAGATCTCACCTACACACACACACACACACACACACACACACACACACTATGGGCAGTTAACACTAGGGTTTTGTACTGGCAAAAACCTGGCAATACAATATGCATAACAGAGGTTACAAATGAATAGATCATGAAATGTGATACTGTAGGCCAGGGCGATATCAATATACATATACATACAGACATGCATACATAAGCATATAAATATATATTTATATTTAATTTATATAGGGATATGGGTGGAGCCAATACCATTTATATTGTGTTTTAATGTTTTTAAATAAATTGATCTGAAGACGGAGTACAACACTGCTATCTAGTGGTTGGATTTTAAACACAGCTCAAAACGAACCCCTGTCTGCCACCAACCTTAAACTGTTGATTAAAAATCAATACTGTGTTTTTGAGAACTGAGAGTCTCTCAAAACCCCTATTGCGCTCACACCTTGAATGGTAAACAGCCCAGTAGCAAGGAGTGTTATGCTTAAGGGCATCTCAGTCATGCTGGGCCAGGGGATCTAAATGTTGACTTTCCAGTCCCAAGACGGCTTCTCTATCCATTAGCCCACAGCTGCCACAAATACATTACACAAATGTTTATGTATCATCAGACAGGAACATAAAACATACTGGATATTAGGGCTGGGCTATATGAAAAAAAAAAACACATATCCCAATAAATTTTAGCTGAAATGCGATACACAATATACAATATGATGTGAAAAACGAGGTCAGCCCATGAAATCCTTCCTCTTTTTTACAATATTTAAACATATTGAAATTTGATCTTCAGTTTTCTTTATACGAAGACTATATATATGTGTACGAGACAGCGCAAATGAGGGCGGAGGGGAGCAGAGTAGAGGAGCAGCTGAGAGCAGGAGGTGGAGCTGAGAGCAGGAGGTGGAGCAGAGCGAGGGTGCCGAAAAAAAGATGCTCCGCAAGAACGTTATTTAAAAACTTTAAAACTCAATATAAACCATATCAGCTCTCCCCATATCCTGCTCTGTTTATATCCTGACAGAAATATAAATATATTGCCGAGCCCTACTGGATATCAGAATCAGCTGCCATCAGCCTAAAATTCCTAATATTGGTGTCTCCCTAATAAATGTACAGTCTTGTTACAAAGCCTGAATACAAAGACAGACACACACACACACACACTCCAATAATGATAGCATAAACAGAACATGACTGACCTCCCTTAAAAATCAGACACGGTCAGTCTCAAACTGTCTGACACTGCCATCCTTACTGTGACAGGGCAAACCAAACCTGGAGTAAACCTCCAGCTCAGTGACAGACGCATGTCAAAGACACGGCCCCTCGGTGTGCACGTGCGCAAGTATGCATTCTGCTCCAGTGTCCCAAACACAATGGAGCCTGTTTGACAGCATAACAACCATGTTTTACCCAGAGCAGCACAGCAGGGTTAAGCCATGTTACGTAAGTCAAAATATCTGCTTCTAGGAAATAGGAGGGGGTCTGTTGTGAGGCAGTGCTGACAGGGATATCCCTTCTCATGCTTAAAAGCTCAGCTATACTTCTGACAAAACAACCGACAAGGGGAGTCCAGCACCATGAGGCAAAACATCCAGGCAGATGACTCCTCAGCTGACTCTTTGGGCAGACCGCTGCATAATGAAATTACACACTTTGGCAACCACACGCAAGAGTGAGTCTAAGACTCAAGCCTTGCACGTAATGTTAATGATGTAGTAGCGGTACATCGATGGTTGCTACAGTTGACGGATGAGGAGATGCTCGTCTTCGATTTGATCATCTCTTCAATTAGTCACTGAGTCAGGGATTGGTTCTCACAGTGGAAGCACTCAATAATAAGACCGATATCATTTATATCCACTTAGACTGATGAAGGACAATGGGAAGAAGACAGGACAAGAAACATTTTAATAGCTTATAAATATGACATGGACTGTCATGATTAATCAATGAATTCATTTACTGACTGGTGACTATAGTACAAAAGTATTGGGACATCTGTTCATTCATGGAACATGGAATTGAAATGAAGGGTATTATAAAGAGTTTGTCCTAGTTTTGGAGGATTTGAGATTCTGAAGAGATTTTGAAGCACTGATGTAAAGATTTGATTGTATTCAGTGACGAGCATTACTCAGGATGCTGGATGATCACCACCTCATCTCATCCACAACTCATCCTAGAAATACTGGATGAAGCACCATCATTCCACAGAACACAATTCCACAGCTCAATGCTGGGAGGCTTTATACCCCTCTAGCCCAGGCCTGGCATTAAGCATGTTGCCAACAGCTCGTTGCTGCTCCAGAAATTAACTAATGCACATACACATGCACTTTTCTTCATAGCTCATTCATACATCACTCACTTGCCATGACAGAACATTGAGCTTGAAATATTACAGGATTTTAAGTCCTTGAAATATGAATTTTAACTTGTAAGAACCATACGCTCAATACCCATCACTCAGCCTTACACTTCAACACTTACTAAAGACTCATTCAGCACTGAAGCCGCCGTGTGTGTGTGTGTGTGTGTGTGTGTGTGTGTGTGTGTGTGTGTGTGTGTGTGTGTATTCTATGTTGATGGGTTGATGTAGAGGAAGAGGAGGGATGTTTTCTTTCATTAGAGTAGATGATTGCCTCCTCTCAGCAAACACATTCTCACACACACACACACACACACACACACACACACACACACACACACACACACAGGGAATGTGTTTGAGTTTCTCAAACCTTTTGCTGCTGAATGTAAAAATAAAAGTGATAATTCACTTCAGTTGTTTCAGGGCGACTTCAGGCGGAGTAAGAAGTGAGTGAGTTCATGTGAGACTAATCAACACCAAAGGTGCTGAGGATCGTTCTGAACGTGCGAGGGAGAAGAGAGTTACATCACCAGGCTGAGAGAGAAGGCAGCAGTAATGCAGGACTAAGCCGGTGGGTTTGGAGAGAAGCGTCTCTGGCAGACTGCGGAACGAACAAACAGCCTTTACGAGACGGCTCCGTTTCCAGCTCCGTCTCAGAGAGTGTCTGGCTCTCGGCTGGAGCCAGGTGGCGTGGATTAGATGTGCTGGAGTCAGCTTACCCCCGCAGCATTCGCACTTGCCATCAACACAACAAACCAGCAATGGTGTGGTCGCTGCCGTCCCATCAGGAGAAAGACAAAGGAAAACGTGCTCACTTTAAAGAGGGATGTAACGATTCAATTGGATTAAATACAATAACATTTAAATACTAAGGCTGTGTATTTCCTAGAACCTGGCAATGCAATACAGATCACTATACAGAGGACACAATTCAATATAGTGCGATTAATTGTGATGTAGGGCAGGGCATCTTAAATATCGATACATCATGATTAGGGCTGCCACTAACAGATTTTATTTATATTGATTTATCGACTCATCAGTCGACCAATAGTTACCAATAGTTAGTCGACCAATATAACCACCATCAATGCATTTCATTTTTACTTCAAATTCCCTTTATACTTCCATAACTTCAGTACTTTGAGAAGTCAGTTGAGTGTTTTTTCCCTCATTCGTTTCAGACAAGGGTACGTCTCACAGCAGAGTTTCAGGCTAGTTTTGTGATTGAGCCCGAAGTTTGCTCATTGGTAAGGTATTAACTTTCATAACATGTTATCCACAATAGCTCCTCAGACTCGCAGACATGCAGACACGATGAGCGCCATTTCAAAGCTCATTTCAAACACTGAAACATGTTGGCTGTTTGGCTTCTGGGTAACCTGAACAATGGAGCTCATTTGGTTTGGAGATCCAGCGCTGCTTTTACGGGTAATCTGATTACCACGGCCTTCACAATAAACGAGAACAACACCACTGTGCTACTGCTTTTATTCATTCAGTAAGTCAGATCCAAAACTTCATAACCAGCAATTTCCATCTAATATTCCAACCCAAGTCCAGAACTCTTCCTCTTTAAACCCCGCCCCACAGAATATACAGAAACAAGCAGGAATATCAGTTTACAGCTCTAAGGCTGTTTGTCCTCAGCTGCCCCTGTGCTTAATGGAGAGTGATGGAGAGTGTCTTTCACATCCAAAGTGTTTTCCTCAGGTTGGTGGGCGGGTTAAGCAAGTCTCTCTCACGCACACCAAACGCACTGCTCATGCCGAGTGAGAGAGAACCCCACCACACCTCATCACATCACACTCGAAGCATCAAGCAGGACGCCAGAGGCAGCGCTGGACCCACACGGGGTAAGGCACAGTTAATCCAGCATTGATCCTGGACCTGCTTTCACTGATGGGTGGTGTGAATTTAGGTGGTGCGTCATTGGGCACCTCTAAATACACCAATGAGAGTACAACAGTACAGAAAGAAGATGATTAGATAGATAGATAGATAGATAGATAGATAGATAGATAGATAGATAGATAGATAGATAGATAGATAGATAGATAGATAGATAGATAGATAGATAGATAGGAGATAGTAATAATTATACAGTATATTGATATAATGTAGTCTCTGGTAGAAGAGATGTCAAGGAAATAAGAACAGTGAGATTTTCCTTTTGTATCAAGCAAGTTGTAGCATGACGTATGAATTCATTTGTCTTACATAACATTGTGATGATGAAACAATGTACTGTGCAGCTCTTCAAAATAGGAACAGAATTCCTGTTGTGGTGCCTTCCTGACATTTACAGGTTTTCACACCTGTAGTTTTGTTTGCTTTGGTACGAATCTGAACTGGGAGCGTTTCCTCAGGTGGTTCGTTTTGTTTTCACACAACAAAAAGTGCACCAAAATGTGTCACAACAAGCCATGTGAGAACGTTCTCTCTGGTGATTGGCCAGACTGATCTGAAGAGCAGAAAGGTGGATTTGTTCATAGCTATAGAGAGTATCTGACCAGTATACCGGCGCAGACTACACCTCCAACTCGAGGATTACACCTGATAGGTGGATCACGTTCTCACCACAAATGAACCGCTCTTCTCTAAAGGGTCTCGGTGTGGTTGTTTTAGTCAGCATCCAAGTGCAATTACCATTTTCACACTTACACAAACTGCTACAATTTAACTGGACCAAAAAGTGCTGAGATTTAGTAGATTTTACCAGAAATCAATAATCCAACATGTACTGATGATAGTTATGAAGTTATATAAATGATTTTGGACATACGAATATAATCTGTCTCCGGTAGATGTGTCATGGAAAATGAGATCCATGCAAATTTTCCTTTAGTGCAAAGGAGTGGATTTTATTTTACATTTTACAAGACAATACACTGTGACGATCATGCATACACACATTGTGAAGATGCTGAAACTATAGAAACTAATAGAAATCATTTCTTCTTCTTTTTGTGTGTGTGTGTGTGTGTGTGTGTGTCGCTGTGAAACAACTGAAGTGAATTATCACTGTGAATTTTACATTCAGCAGCGATAGGTTTGAGCAGCTCACAAACATTCTGTGTGTGTGTGTGTGTGTGTGCGTGTGCGTGTGTGTGTGTGTGTGATCTCATTTATCAACTGTATTTAAGAATAAATTACTTTCTCATGAACCTTTTCACACAAACATTCAAACATTAAGTATTTACCAGGTCAATACAATCCATCATTACATCATGAATCTGATGCAGACCATTCCTACACACTTAAAAATGAGGGTTCCTTAAGGGCTCTATAAAGCACTGAAAGGTTTCTACTATTGTGACAATAGAGCTTGTACCTTCTGGTGCTATATAGAACCCTTATCAAAAAGGTTCTATACATAGAAGCCTCAACAGAATATTCTCCATCAATGTGAAGATCCCTTCCATTGTGCATAGAACCCTTTAATCGTACAAAGGGTTCTTTGAGAACCATTTTGGTTAGTGAATAACCCTTGAAGAACCCTCATTTTTAAGTGTGTAGGACTTTTCTAAATGTATCGGCGACCACTGACGTGAATTCAGTGCGTGTTCTTTAAGAGCAGAGAATATATGAAGTTATTTTTCCTGAAAATGATGAACGTCTTCATAATTCCCACTCCTGCTCCTCAGTGGACCTATCAGGGTTCAGCGAGGTGCTGTATGATGAGTGCTGATAGTGTGCGGGCTGACAGCAGGGGAAGAAAAGCTGTACACTTTGAAGGAGTTTGCATGTGAAAGTGCTCCCTTACGTGCAACTCTGTCACACTCTGTTCCGGCTTCATAATTCCAGCTATTCCAGCCACGCTGCTCTGCCCCCACACAGCTAAACCCTGTCATTCTTCCCATTCAAGTGTCAAATAAGCACAGGGGACAGAGTCTGGACTGTAATTGCAGACCAAAAATAAACTTTGACTCGTCTGATTTCGTTTCTATCCATATTAGCAGCAGAATCACAGACTCTTCAGTAGCCGTAATAAAAGCAGTCTGGAAGTGTTCATTTGGCAAAGAGACAAAGAAACCTTGATGAAATCATGAGCGTGAACATGACTGTGAGTGCTAAATAAAAATTAACTGCACCACCTTCTGAACCAAACCTCAAAATGTAATTCTCATTACACAGTCGCCGCCTCTCCCCGCTAACTGACTAGAAATAATTAAAGCTGAGACGGTAAACACGGAAACAAACGGTGAGAAATCGTTGCTGAAAAGCACAACGGAGGAAAAAAACCGAATGAAAAAATCTGTGCTAAAAAAAAGGGGGACACGATGTCAAAATCGGCACGCTACAAGACCGAAATCGCTGAAAGTCGGTCAAGCGTCCACTGGCATCGAGCAATCCCATTGGGGGGTGTTTTGTGTAAGACCTGAGGGAATGGGGGAGACGCTCTGTCCCCCAACACTCTCCCACCTCAGTCTATCGCAGCCTGCCTGAGCACAGACAGCATGCCTGTCTGGCCTGATTGGGGCTGTGGGGCACATTTGAGATCGCCTCGCTGGACACAGGAGGACAGGCCTAGTCGAGCCGAGCTGCTCCTTTCAACAGGAATGCAGCATCCCATATGACGGCACAGGACATGTCCAGCTAGAGCTAGAGAAGACAGCAACTGTTCAGCCTTACTGCGATACTGGACAAAGCAACACTAAGATCACAGATGGAACAAGAAAGAGCTGACAACTCAAAATGTATTTGAATGAACTGCAGTATTCATGGAATCAAGCAAAATCACATTAGTGATCACAGAGTCTATCTTCAGGGTCCCTGATCACACATCACAGGTCAGGCACTAATAATTCACAACCTTTACACTGGCAATGTAATGAATAAATAAATGAACAATATTGTGATTATTATTTTAGACTATATATTATACAGCATATACTGGTGCATCAAAACTGTGAACACTTATTTTGGTCTGTATGGCTTCACAGCTTGTGAAACTCATTCAGAACATTCCAATATTCATTTGGAAGATGCAGAATTGACTCTGGACATGATAAAACACAGTCACCTTAAACAGACTCCTCCATCTGAAAAGAGGAAGCACTGAACACCAACCCAGAACAACTTCTCCTTAGGCCAGGTTCTGATGCTCCAACTAGAGACACCAGCCTCAGTCCACTCCTTATGAAGCTGAAGATCTTGCCCTTCTACTCAACTTTCCATTAAATGCTTTGAAAGAGAACTTTGAGAACCTTTAGCCTGTTTGAGGAGGGTGTGAGTGACTGTCTTCTGGTCAAGTCAAGTCATCAGTCTCCCCCATGACTGTGGCTGCGTCTGCCCCCATACTGCACTGTCGCCTTATATATGGACTACAAGGCGTGTTCAAAAACATCCCACCATTATTCATAAAAAATACTCGTATTCAGGTAAAACAATCTTACACTGACCTCCTTCAAAGTAGTGCCCTTGGGCTGCTACACATTTCTCCCAGCGTTTGCCCCAGTCGGAAGCAGTGCTGGAACATCTCGAGATATTGTTTGAACACACCTCGTACATGTTTTAAAAAGCTGGTCATTGTTTATTACACTGTCACACTACAAAGCACATCAATCACAATAAGCCTCAATGCAGCTTCAACACTCAATGCACCGTTTTATCCACACGGTGCAGCCGCCAACCAGCACTGACTGCTGTCTGCAGCGCTTCTGTAGAGGAGGGGGAGAGCAGGCCAAACTCAACATCTAAAGATCTAAAGATAGAAAAACTTTTCCTCACAAGGCTTTCAAAAGAGAAATGTTATCAGGGTGTTTATCACTTAACAACATCTGCTCTCGGGCACTTCAGAGATAAATGGCTCTCTTCATTTTAAATCTGCCCAAATCTCCTGAAATGATTCTGTAATGAGACAGCAGGGCTAATGAGGGTTAGTGTTACACCGCTGTGATAGATGCCGATGCTTGCCTGCGTGCGATTCCTCACAATGACGAAAAAAGGCTGCATGAACTCAAATCATCCTCTGACCTTTCAGACAGTTCCTTCACCCGGGCTGCCGGCCGCCTAAAGCTCCTCATGCCGCATTCCATCAAAAGGAAAAAGGAAAGTTACACAATGTTTCTGAGGACTTTGCTGAACTGGAATCCTCCCCTGCTTCCAGCGAGCAAACTCAAACAGCGTCTACGTCCAGAACCAAGGCGAACGCTGCCGTGCTCGCCGGCTTCAGAAATGTTTCCACTTGCACACTGGATTCCATTTCCACCACAGCCAAACCTTTAATCATGGAATGTCAATGCACTGGTAGGCCGACACTTAAGATACCAATTTGTGGTTTCTGCTAATTTCACCAAGAAGAGACATTTATCTTCTCACTGTAGGAGGGGGCATTTTCCAGCACAATTAAAGAACTTGCAGCTACTGCTGCTTGGCTGACGGAGAAGGATGACAGCCCCGAAAACCTTTCTGAAAGCAATAAACAGCACATGCTATGTATGTATGAGTGCGATGACTTGCCTGTGGCAGAGTGGAGCTCCATTAAAGCCCTGCTGGGCACCTCACCGCAGACAGGGCCCACGGGGCAGCATCTCCACAAAAGTAGGGCTATTTTCAGACAGACACAGAGCAGGAAATGAGGTGGGTGACCGCCATCCACTGTGCGCCTGGCTGACAGATCTGTGCAGCACAATCATCACAGTCTTTGTGTGTGTGTGTGTGTGTGTGTGTGTGTGTGTGTGTGTGTGTGTGGGTCTCATCCTGGAGCACACAAATGGTCTTTCACGCTCTTATTTTCAAACATGGTAGCAAAGCAGGGTTGAATCATTTCATTTTTTCATATTAAACCAGTAGCGTATGAAGGTATTACTAATAGAAAGCTTTCTAAACCTTCACCACAAAATAACATTTGTTCAGCAGCTCTGCTTTATTATTTGCTTTTTTCACAGCAACTGGTTCCACTTAAACTTACGCTGTGCCTGAAAAACCGTCGAAGCGTTTCAAGGATATGTAGGTGGATTGACAGAACAGTTCTGGAGTCTATAAAAAACTCTCTTCAGTAATAATCAGGACCAATGGAGGACACACAGAAATTGCTATTTTTTAGGCGTCCAATCAGTGTGTTGGTTACAGATACAGTCCCACCCTTCAACTAAATGATCGATCAGCTTAGTGGTTTCAAATAAAGTTGCATCCTTCAACAAAAGGGGCCAATCAGTTTGCAGGTTACTTATAGATTTCAAGCGCAGTAGCCAGAACAAGCTGAAAATTCTCTTTTCTGAGCTGTTTCAGCTCACGTTTATGTTTTCACCATTAAAAATTTCTATTACATTTACGGCATTTAGCTGACGCTCTTATCCAGAGCGACTTACAAGGTTAATCATATTACAGAGGAGGATCAGAGTAGTGTTAGGAGTCTTGCCCAGTCTTGTTTATTGATGTAGTTGCCCAGACTGAACCCCAGTCTCCCACATGGTGTGGTGCCTCACTGGCGGTGTTACCTGTTGCACCACACCAACCACTTCCTATTTATTTAAAGAACCTGTGCTTCATTCCTGTGACCATCAGCCTGCATCCCAATCTCCAGTGGCTCTGAAGGTGTTTTGACTTTGGTTGAGGACAAACTGGCTCTTCTTAAAGACCCCTGATCTAACCCCCCCCAAGACTGCATTCCTAAACTTTTCTTTACATCATCTCTGACCCCGAGTCAGAGCATTCTTTAGTGATTTAGCGCTGGAACGAACAAGAAGCTCTTGTCAGCAGCCACGGCAAGTAATCACAGCAGGTGATGAAGCTTTCTGACAGGTCAGTCTATTATCACTCTAAATCCTGGAATATGATTTATTAACAGACACCAAGACTGGGTAAAACATTTACTCTTAAAATATTATCTGTAGGAATTTCTATGGATGCATGGATGGAGAGAAGCATGGATGGAGAGATGCATGGCTAGACGGAGGGTATGAGTGTGTACAGGACTGGACTGTGGAAGTATTGAAATCTGGGAGAAAAAAATGGGAGAAACAGCAGTTTCATATTTTAACAGAACCGTGAATTAGGGACGCTCGATATGTCAGTGTTTATCACTCTCACGTGTCACGATACACTTTTCTGAGTCTACTGTAAGTATTTAATAACTGCATGGAAAGACTAATTAGCCGTGATTAATTAGATTTTGTGCAGAGCAGCGTGCAAACTGCTGAATAACACTGATTCTTTTTTTGTCCATTCTAACTTATCAGATGTCAATCATGACCTATAATCGCTTATTGTTGAAATTTCTTAAATGACTAATTTATACCTCCACCTGCTTCTGTAAAATCTAAACACTAATTTTATAGCAGTGCTGTACTTTAAGTTTGTGTACATTACACCGTGTTACTACAAAGCACAAGGGCCATAAAGAGAGCCTGTTGCGAAAGAGGTGTTGTGAAAGACCTGTCGGACGAGGGTGAGATGGTGCGGGCAGCTTTATTGCTGACTATGCTAATAACTCGAGCTGATGTTCACTACCTCCAAAAACAATGAAACAATATTTCTCTCATGAACTAACATTGGCAAATTATCATGCAAGGCATTCTGCAGTCTTATCACCAGCGTGCAATTGTTACATTCGTCACTTTCCCCTGAGCACATTTTGTGGATGCAATTCAAGCATTTGCTCATCTGAGGAAGCATCGGGTTACTCATCCAAAATAAAAATCCATCGACTTCCTTCATCTTAGACTTTTAATAGTCTTTGTAACAACTGTTACAAACACAGATCTTATGTAAGTGAACGTGCACATGAACATTTGAGTGATAAAATACAGTACATATATCGCAGAGGAGACAAAAATTATATATTCAACTGCTGAAACCATGAACAGAAAGCTGAAAGAAGCATGTGGACCGAGACAGTAGAGTAAAATTACAGGATTCTACATGAATATATTCAAGCTACGCAGCGTTACGCAGTTCTCATGAGCTTTTTGCTGTAGCTTCTCCAAAGAGACATAATACAGTTTGCAGCGTACAACAACAGACACTATTCTCCCAATTACAATCAGTTGAAAGTCAACCATCACTCTGAAGATGTTTTTTTTATTGTTTATTTTTTTTATTACTGCTTTAATGAGCATTTCTTTCTGAGTGCATCAGATACTGTTAGTACCTGAACACCTGCCAAATGCATGTATCATGATAAAGAAAGAATAATTATCCTTGTTTACATAGATTTGCATGAAACACTGCACAGAAATCACACTTTTTGATAGGGTGTCACTGGTGCTCTGAGTGGTCAGACCTCATGGCCTGGACCGTCATAACCTCATTCAGATTTTACTGACCTCAATATTACGCATGTTTTCTTAGCAAGGACAGTCAATTAACATGAATGAGCCAGAATGTCAGTTTTGTTCATAAACAGCATTTAATTTTATGTTACATTTCAGACAAAGTTATATTCCAATTACTGTCTAAACAGCCTTAATCCGTTTAGTTATTTAGTCTTTAAATGGGTGCAACTGCATAATTATATCATTACAATTTGGTCTTGACAATAATAATGACAATAATATAATTTATTGCAATTCAAGAACAACTGTCCTGACAGAGCTATTGTAAAAGTACCTGTTCAAAACTACTACTTCAGTGCTGAATAACTTACAATATTTCAGCTCAGCTTCATGGCTTGAAGTGAAGTACAGGGGTTGGACAATGAAACACCTGTTATTTTAGTGTTGGAGGTTTCATGGCTAAATTGGAGCAGCCTGGTAGCCAATCTTCATTAATTGCACATTGCACCAGTAAGAGCAGAGTGTGAAGGTTCTGTTAGCAGCAATGCACACAACATTATGGGGGACATACCAGAGTTCAAAAGAGGACAAATTGTTGGTGCACATCTTGTTGGTGCATTTGTGACCAAGACAGCAAGTCTTTGTGATGCATCAAGAGCCACGGTATCCAGGGTAATGTCAGCACCACCAAGAAGGACCAACCACAACCAACAGGATTAACTATGGACGCAAGAGGAAGCTGCCTGAAAGGGATGTTCGGGTGTTAACCCGGATTGTATCCAAAAAATGTCATTCACAAGATGAACTGACGCTGTATTGGCCGCAAAAGGAGGCCCTAGAACAACCTACTAATCAATTATTGTGGTCTAAAACCAGGTGTTTCAGTTTCATTGTCCAACCCCTGTATATTAGACTCTATTCCTCTCTTGATACCCTTGTGATTTAGAATATGATATTCTGGCACATTCTCCAGACACCCCATGCTGCCTTTGAGGCCCTTTCCTCTGGATCTTTGCTAACCCAAACCATGGCTCAGCCACCCAAAGTGCGTGAGGGATTAATTAATTGCAATCAAGCAACTGGGCTGCATTTGGTGACCAGCTTCAGACGGACATGGCCCAGTGGCGAACACTGGCTCTTCTGGCTAGAGAGCATGCAGCATCACGTCACCTAGATGGCAGGCAAAATGATGGTCACAGTACATTAGCTGCTGACAGTTAGCTTTCATTAGACCAACAATCTAAACAAACAAGCACTTCATAATTGCAGTCTTGGGGAAGTTTCTGGCTGCCGTGAGCTGCCAAATGAACGTGAGCACGGCCAAATTCAGAGAGCACAATGGAAGAAGAGTAAACTCATGCCTTCCAACAGGCGCTCGGCACGGCTGCTACTGATCAAGTCCAAACGTCTAAAGGGACTCTGTGGCTTAGCAGGTTCACTCGCTGAATCTGTCCGATTTCACACTTCGTATTGTAATTCATTACCTCCGCCGACCACAATGCAGCCAAGCAGCCGAGCCGACTCTGTGGAAGCCTGCGAGGTTATTAATAATTATTTCGTATCCTACCCTGCCAGACTGCCAGTGTTAGACATGGGCCACTGTCTCCGATCCAGTCACCTACACCACTTCAAGCATGCCACCATGTGTGCCTTTATCAGGGCTACTCCCACCGCGCAGCATAAACGAGCGCCTGGAGTACAGCTATCTCTCTTTCTCTCAACCACAGATACAGAGCACAATCTGGCAACCTCCATGAATCAGCCAGCACGGTTAATTATGTGCCCTGAGGAGTAGAATTGATTAGCAAAGCCCTCAAACTGATGTAAATTGTTATTCAGGCCTATAAAAAGCGTGGGCCTACACTGCACAGCGTAGCCACGTTCACAAAGCAGGGTCGTTTTTCAGGACCCGCGCTTCTTTCTGTGCCAAGTTCTTGGAAGGCTGCTTTGACCTTCTTCCTGTGAGGCCTGGAATTTACAAGGACTGAGCACCGGACCTTGGGAAGTGGAATGTGAATGGACGCACTTCTGACAGGCTCTGATTACAGGGAGGGTTTTATATACGGCTGCACATGAAGCTGCGTGTTGAAACTGCCGGCCCTCGTACCTGTTTTCATAAAGAATCCTTACAGCAGGAGTGCTGACCCGGGATCGGATTCCATCTCTGCTTACACAAAAACACCTCGGGCCAGCAGTGTGTATACAAATCTGCGCTGAAGTGCTCGATTACACCAGAGTGCCTTTGTAATGCTCTATAATAACCACAGGCTTTTATTAACAGTGCTAAGGCCCAGTGAAAAGCAATACTGCCGTCACAAATCTCTTTCAAATTTAACAAACAATCAGCATACCTCAGCACAAACGCACCCAAACGCTACACTGAATGAGGGAGTACGGTCGTCCAGAACATTTTAATGGTACCTGTACACAAGCTCAAAACGACATGCTTTCACTTCTGTGTGTGTGTGTGTGTGTGTGTGTGTGTGTGTGTGTGTGTGTGTGTGTGTGTATCTAACAAACTAATAAAACCTTCCAAATATTAGCTTAAATATTACTTTCTATCCCCTCGTATTACTGCTGGCTGGTACATCGTGCACTGGTAACACCATGCTACTGCTTTTCAGTGGATCAAAATTTTAACAATACAAAACAACACACAGCACTGTTCTTGTTGCCAAGTGGTTGGTTTGTATCTCTTCTATGTTCTTCACTTTATTATTGGGTTCCACAACCTAAATGTTAACTGTAGTGCTGGGCTCATCCTTTCCTGAATGTTGTCAGATGTTAAACCATAAAATCCGCAAATAAAATAAAATGTATATCTGTTTGAAACTGTGGTTTGTGTTAATGTTCACAATACTGGGGTCGGTTCCATTTGGGGTAACATGAGAAGGAAAGGAGATGAGAAAAGACCAAAGCAAACCATTAGGGAAACACAAAAATTGCAATATGATATAGTCAAATTATTTCCAAACAACAAACAAAACTCTCATTCCTCCATAAATAACACTGTGTGGAGTAAGTTAACTTTCATTAAAACATAGTAAAACAAGCCAAACCTGTATGTGGAGTCCATGAGGTGGAGATAAGAGAGCTGCCATTTTTCCTCTAATTTCAAACATAGACACGGACTGAAACTGGTGAAAGAGCTGCATCCAGATGGAATCACCCGACTACAATGCATGACTGCAATGGTACCAACAACTCCATGTGTGGAGGCACTGTGGTCAGCACCAAGACCAAATGACACAAAGCAGAGCTGAACAGGAGCACAGAGCAGAAGGAGGGGAGCAGAGAAGCATTTTTTAGCTTAAAACTCAATATAAATGAAATGGCCTCAGTTCATATTGGGTTCTCTTTATATCCCGATATGTTTTACAATATCGATTAAACACCCAGACCCGTCAGCTACTGATATTTCATAGCTATTACATATTACATAGATCTGGAGCTCCACCTTTCCTGACTGGGATCCTTTCAGGCCTTACAACAATATCCAATTCTACACTCCCGTCTCTGTTTGCTGTAAGGACACATAACCCATATGATATATGTACTGTATTCTAAAAGAGCAGTGCTGAAGCGATGAGTACACACACTCACGCGTTTACATTTTTATCCATTAAAATCTTACTGTTCTGTAATGTCTACATCCATACATTTCATAAATGTTTACATATCAGTGTCAGCAATTTCCAGACAGGTGCACCTTCACTAATGCGGTCCAATGTAAACAGGTTATACCAGGTCTGTAAGACATTATCAGCATTCAGGAAGTCTAGGGTCACTAACTCCACTGATGCAAATTTAACACCTGATACCAAAATACTGTCATATGTTTGGCAAACAGTGAGCAGAGATGGGACAATATCACTTTCTCTTTTCTCAGAAAGAGAAATATAGAGCATCCAAGCAAGTCTTAATCCATTACTTCTGGTTCAGAAACTGTTACGGTGCACATTCGTCTGTCTTCAGTTAAGGATGTGCATCTGATGGTAGGACACCAAGTCCAAACTGCTACAGCACAACTATATCAGATGATAACAGCAGCTACCATCATCAGTACACCATCACTGTCACACAACCTGCACCTTCATTTTTTCACTCTGACAGCTGTTCTTTACATTGTGTCAAAATTGAATGATGAATGGACCAATAGATACATTCCAAAATAACTTTAAAAATATTTGTAAAAAAATAAAGGCTTCATGTGGTTCATTGTTGGACACCATAGAACCACTTTTGTGTTAAATGGAGATGTCTGAGCATGAAGAACCTTCATACTGGACAAGAACCTTTCCATCAAGTGAAAAGTCTCTCACACAAATTTATATGATAAATACAATCTTCATAGAACCACAGAAAAGTGGTTCTTCTATGGAATCGCTTAAAGAACCCTTTGAAGCACCTTTATTTAACAGTGTATTCATGCTACTGGTCAATAGTTTTGAACACCCTCAATGCTTTCAGTACTCCACTGGTAGTGTTTCATGGTCCAGGCAAGTAGGCTTCTCTTTATCTGCCATCCAAGCAATGACTTTCTCGCTGTAGCTCCACCTGCCAAACCTGCAGCTCCAAGTCTTCTGTTCACAGCTAAATCTGAGTCCTGGTCCAGTGTTAAGCTGAGCTACAAGGTGTTGTCATGTGAGCTGCCTGTCACACAAACCGTAGACTGTCAGAAACTTGGCTTCTAATGCTGCTGCAGATTTGAGTCCGTCAGACCTCTTGTAGAAGACACCCTTAAGAGTCCCAATGCTCCGTGGCCCCATTCACACCCGGCATTAGCATGAATCACGGGTGATCTGATCACAAACGAGGGAAAAAATGCAGACGCCTTCATACCTGGCATTATAAATGCATTTCCTTCGACCACTTGCGATCGGATTCCTCATATTTCTGCTGGAGGAGGGACATGTAGGCCCTTTCCACCAAAGGAACTCTGGTTCTTGAATTGGTTCCGTTCAGGCTTATAAGAACCTTGGTGCTTTTCAGCGAATCAGCCCACGTTTACACCAGTTTAGTGGAACCAAGGATACATCTCAAAACACATCATCAACAGAGGATGTTGCCCAGCATCAGTAAATGGATGTGAGAAGATGGTGGAGTGTACAGACGACCTGTGAGCATCTGTGCCGTTATAGACATGAGTTTTTCTCCAAAAAACAAATATGGGGAATTTTTTGTCAATAAGAAGACGTAGAAGACTACAATGTCTGAGACGAATGTTGTGTCTCATGTACAACTAAATACCCCCACAGCTGAAAAACCTACTAATCTTTGGTTCCTGCTGCAAATAATCTTTTTAGGTTCCGCAACCTAAAAATTAGGTTCACGTTGGTGGAAACAGCCTATTGGTGAGCATAAATGGATTCATTTGAGATGAGGCTCCCATTTTTGCTTGCGCCCAAGACACGAGTGTCACGAGTCCACAGTTTGTTATTGGCTCTACTGAAACCTGGGGTACAATACAATGCATCTCCAGGACGCATTGTAATCCAATCACTCAAACTACATTCAGAGGTGGTCAGAGACGCACGTGAACACATTACTCTTGTAGTCTCTCACTGTGTCCTCAAATGCAAAGCACAGCCCACATCAACCATGTCACTAACCCAACCAGCCAAACATTAAAAACTGCAAGACCACACTGCCCAAAATAACACTGTCCAGCAGAAACGATGAATCACAAGCAGTCAAAGGAAATGCATGTTAATGCCAGGTGTGAACCTGAACAACGTGGTCATATGCATGTTTGCGATGCACTGTCGCCGGTTCACACTGTACTTTGTGCTGATCAACCAGACAGCATGTTAATGCCAGGTGAACAGAGCCCGTCTTCGTTTGTCAAGTGTCTTTTCTCATCATTATTGAGCTTCATTTGCCTCCGTTGTTACAGACCAACTGTACGTTGTTAACCATTGACCTCAGGGTTTTTATTTTTGAACAAATAAAAAATTTTTGTAGTTTATTTTTTTTCTTTCCTCAATATTCGTGACAGCTTATTGCTCACCTTTATTTATAGATTAGATTCAACTTTATTGTCATTGTGCAAAGTACCAGTACAGAGCCAATGAAATGCAAGATTGTTATACCAAGTAGGTTCAGGTTATTGAATGGACATTGAAGTGCTTAAATGTAAAAGAACTGGGAGAACTGGAGGTGTTCTTAAACCTTATACTGGCAGTGTATGTGATTTAAATTAAATGTACATCCCCACATCAGCTGACCTGTTAAACATGGTGTAGGGAGGGATGCGAGGAGCTCTGTCTATCCCAGCTCTGGGAGGTGGAGGAGGAGGTGGGGATAGGGGGTGATGTGCCCCCGGTTCTTCTCTGACTTACAAGGTTCTGTTAAAGCGGAGGATGAAGAAAGAAGAGAACATCACACTTCCTTCAACTTTGGAAGAGCAGAGAGACAAACTGAAACCAGAGCCAAGTTTACTGCGCGCGCGCGCGCGCGCACACACACACACACACACACACACACACACACACACACACACACTCACTCACTCACTCTCTTTCTCTCTCTCACACACACACACACACACACACACACACACACACACACACACACACACACACACACTCTCACTCACTCACTCACTCACTCTCTCTGCTCCTTCATTAAGTTTTCTCTCCTCTCAGCGCGCTCACTGCTCCTGTACTGTGTGTGTGTGCTCACCTCAGAGCGGGGCGGCCGCTCGCGCTCGCGCTCTCTCTATCTCTCTCGCTCGCTCTCGCTCTCTCTTTCTCTCTCTCTCTCCGCGGTGTGTTTAATCCCGCTCTCAGAGCTCCAGACAGCAACGCCGCTCACACACACACTCCGCCATACTGGATTCAGAAGAGAGATCACGTGTCCGCGTCCACATTTCCTAAAGGGGCGGGGTCACTAGAAGGCACGCCCACTATCCCCCCACACTGCGTTAAAGGTGCAGCCTGTGTCTCGCATACACACTCACATACACACACACTCATATACTCACACACACTCTCACATACATACACATACACACACTCTCACGTACACACATTTACATACTCACACACACATACACAAACTCACTCACATATACACATGCTGACATACATACATACACACTCTCACATACACACACACACAAACCCACACACTCTCACATACACAAACACACTCACTCACATACACACACACACAGACTCACCCACACACATGCACACACACATATACACATACACTCACACACAAACACTCACATACACAAACACACTCATATACATACATACACACTCACAAACACAGACTCACCCACACACATGCACACACACTCACACTCTCAAACACACACATACACAAACACACTCACAACACATATGTGGGTGTGACCTAGAAGGCTTCTTCAAAAAACTGCAAACTACTGTATGTGAGTGTGTGTGTACTGCGTGTGCTGTGTGTACTGTGTCTCCAAACGTTTGAACATGCCACAGTTAGGTTAATTGGATAATGAAGTTAAGTTAATCGAATCTATTTGTGCTCTGACATTTGTAGAAAATGTCATTTAAGAAAAATGTCATTTTATTTTACTGCAGTGGGGGTGACTCTGCTGAAGCACTCCGGGAAGTTCATAAAGCACTCGTGTGACTGATTTATTGGTTTAAGGTTTCCCATTGAGTTTAGGGACATGGTGGAGCCGGAGTGGTCCTGTGTCGATCACAGTGAAGGCACCAGGTTGCTGGAGGGCTACAGGTTCAAGTGTCCACCTTTGCTGAACCTTTGAACGTGGCACTTAACAGTAACCTGCCCCCCGGGAGCAGAAACATCTCTCTAAACAGGAGCAGGACCATAAATAAAAGGTTTATATAAAACCTGTTTCTCAGGTTTCCCAGCTCAATAGTCAAAGATTTGTAGGGTTATATCAGTGATGTATGCTGTCTGTTTATGCTGTGGGAACATCATTTCATAAGAATTTGGATAGTGACAACATTTCTGTGCACCACCTGAATGGAGTGGAAACAAATCAATGAAGAAGTGATAGAACTGAAATGACATGATCTGCAGTTGATGTGACTGATGCATTTGGTTGCTGTTTATGGGAACTCTCAATGTGTGATTCAAATACATGTAAAGGAGGCCTGGGTTAGGGTTAGTTTAAGTGTAGGTTAAGGTCAGATTACGGTTATTGTTGCTTGTGTGCAAAATCACTATTGAAATGGTTCTGGAGGCAGCTCTGCCTTTGAGGCAGAACAAACACAATTAGTTAATAACCAATTAAAAGAGCTGTAACTGGATGCATTGCAAAGAAAGGTATGCAATTCAGTTTTGATCAGATTTTTAGTATTTTAAAATATTGTTTTTAGAAATTATTTTCATAAAGTGGATTGAAGCAGTATTTCACAGCTTCTGTCCATTCTTGTTTTTTTACTGCATGCAAGAGGCATGTCTTTAATTCCATTATGTAAACACAGCTGTACTACTCATATTCGGTAGTATTCGCGACAGTTTTCTTGCAGAACATTTCTTAACTAGCCAGGCTGAGGTGTACGTTCAGGAAATAAAATGATACTAGGTGTTTTCTAACATTCTCTGTTCTCTGTTTCTGTGTGTCTGGGTTCCATAAGTACCATGAGAATAAGCACAAAGGTGGAACTATATTTAATACACATTGTATGATTTCTGAAATACTGTTTTAGTCAAATGTGTATGAATTCCTCTTAACTCTTACAACTGTGGAGCTTTTTTGGCCAGTAACATCTAATCATTGTGTGATGAATAATCAGTGAGCTAAATTTCACTCATTTCCAATCCAATGAAACCCCAGTTTAAATGCCAACAGAGCTTCCAGTGCATGTTTACTGCTCTATCCAGGACTACACGCTCAACCTGCGTACAGACTCTGACTGAGCAGCAAGATGGAGCAGGACTAAAGATGTCACTGCTCTTGATATTGGGTTACAGAATAAAAGATTGTCCCTGAGAAGGGACAATATTGATATATACATTAATAATGAAAAATAATAAGGGATATTCAGGTTATTTATTTATTTATTTTTAATTTGGACTGCTGTCAAGTACATTGAAGAATGTATTATTATAAATATCCTCGTCAGTCTAATTATTACAAATGATTCATAGAAATTCCTGCATTTTCAGCTCAAAAACACTCTGGATTTCTGAGATATAAAGTGTTTTATATATATATATAGTCCTTGTAAATAAACAAAAATAAAAATAAAGAATTGCAGGTGCAAGTAATTTTTGATGGAAACAGTCAAATTCATAGATATTTAAATTCAGTTACTTTTTACATTTCAAATGAAGAAAGAATTATGTAGCCAAAGATCTGCTGTGTGACTGTCTCTTATAAAAACTGGCAATAAAAACTATGTCAAACTATGAAAACATCCCACTAAATTTGCCTTGGGTTCTAAAGGTTAAAGCCAGGTTGATAAGACTAACTAAACAAAACAAACATGTCAGAGAGATTGCAGAACGAATGTGGTACACTTTTAAAGAGAAGGAGCTCAGGAACACCAAAAGTCCTGGATGACAACAGAAGACATCTTAAATAGATGACTGCAGAATTCTTTCCATGGTAAAGAAAAACCCTTTCACAACAAGTCAAGAACACCCTTGAGAAGGTAGACATTTGTTGTCAAAATTTACAGGAGATGTCTTCAAAAATGTAAACACAGAGGGATTACATCAAGATGCTTCAAGGGAATACTCAAGACCAGAAAGTTCAAATTTAGACTGATAGGAACAGATGTTGGATGGATGAAACCAAGATTATATTGGGTACCGGGAAATAAATAAAAGGTTGAGATCTGAAGTATACCACATCATCTGGTAAACATGGTGGAGGCACTGTTATGGCATGACCATGCATGGCTGCTAATGGAAATGGGTCTTGGATTTTATTATGATTTGAATGATGAAAGAAGTTTCTGGTTAAATTCTGAAGATAATACATTCAAAGCCTGACAAAGCATCTCAAAGGAGGAAACTCAGAATTTGGTGATGGCCATGGATTCCCACTAAGACAAGGAATTCAAAGCTTGTCACTGGGACTGTACTATATTGAAATCCTGTTCTGCAGCAATACATTTTTGTACCAGTTAAGATACTATTATATACCAAAATGTCATTATTAAGATTTTTGAATTGTACCTGTTTTTAGTGTGTTCCAGATTTGAGGTTTTACCTTCAAGTATTAAACATTATTATTATATTGACATTTATGTTAATTTGTCAAATTACTTTTGAGCCTATGAAAGTACAAGTACATAAAAAATAACCCTTAGACGTTTTAAATGGTTGATTTTGTTTTGGTTAAACTTCTTGAATTAAAGCTAAAAGCCGCACTTCAATAATATATTGATTCATTTTATACCTATGATAGTCTTCACAGGCAGAACTACTGTCCAAATGCTTATGATCCTGACTGTATATGTGTTTAATATGTGTTTTATGGAATTTCACAATTAGTCATCTGACTCTTTATGGGGAAGTGGACAAGTTGGTTTTGAACAAACAAGCAGATCTTGCAGAGGAAAGGTCCCCACCACCCAGCCCCTAATATATAAAAGGACATTGTACATGTCCTTCAAAGTCCTGAGTCCATGCATATAAAACCAATTACCAACTGTATTGAAATGGAAAATAAATACACCACAGCGGTAATCAAACTGGTACAGTAGCATCTCTCTTTCCTCCATCTCTTTTAAAAAGACCAGCACGAAGGGACCACTTCTGATCAAATCCAGCAGTGGTCTGATTGAGAGGTTTAACAGTGAGATTTGAAAATGACTCCCAGAATGAGATAAAAGTCTTCTGAAACACCCTCCACACTGCAACGGAAAATCACTGGCACAGATTTCCTCTCCACTAACCTCTAATCTAACCTCCCAACTCCAACCGAAGTATGTCTCTAATCTCCCACTGTTGCCGCAAGGGGGCAAACATCATCATCACAGACCCTCACCAGCCTGAATGGCAACTGTATACCTAAAGGAACATCAAGAACAGTCAGAACTCAGAAGCACAATTCATTACAGAAGACACTTGTGACGGAGTGAACTCCAGCCCCTTCGTGTAACAGCGGGATGAAGCACACTCTATGGGTAGTGTAGGGCGAGTGTCTGGAAGCAGGGTGTGCATCACAGAAGGCTGAACACACATAGGAATACTGTAACTTCACACACACACACACACACACACACACACACACACACACACACACACACACACACACACACACACACACACACTTTTTTGTTTTATCCTTACTCATAGCTTATCTCAAATTATTAAAATAAGAACTTGCGAGAGCTTCACAAAAGCTTCACTATTCAGATGAAAGTAAATGTCTCAACTCCAAGTCTGAAGGAAGAATCTGTAAAGTTTCCCTAGACTCTGATGGCTTAGGGTGCCATGTCATCTTCTGGTGTTGGTTCACTGTTCACTGTCCAGTGTCAATGCTGCCTTACTTCATACTTCCATCTGCTGACAAGCTTCATAGAGATGCCGATTTCCTTTTCCAGCAGAACTCAGCACCTGCTCACAGTGCCAAAACTACTATCGCATGGTTTAGTGACCATGATATTACTGTGCATGACTGGTCAGACAGCTCTGCAGACCTGACCCCCATACAAGAACTATGGGGTATTGCTAAGAGGAAGATGAGAAACACCCAACCCAGCAATACAGACAAGCTTCAGGCCACTATCAGAACTGCCTGAGCCCTTTAATAACATCTCAGCAGTGCCACAATCTGACTGCCGTAATTAGGGGTAAAGAGCCCCAACCATATATTAAGTGTATAAATGAACAAACTTGTTTGATATTTCTTCATTTACTCTTTAATTCTATGAAATATTCTAATCATGTGAGGATTTCTGATTTTCAGGACCTATAAGTCATATCGATGAGATTCACATTATGCCAAAAAGTAAATGTAAATGAAGGTTTTTGACTGCTCAGTTCCTTTAGAATGAGTTCCAGAAACCAGTTGTGCTTGATGATGTTTCCTCCATGTGTGTAAAAATCCCTGTATATGGTGGTCAGTGCCTACCAAAAGTGACTGAAGGAACAACATCAAGGTCACGAGTGTCCAAAGCTCATGTTGTGATCTGAGGAGGCCCCATCTCATAACTTATAGGACTTAACTCTTAGAACCTGAGATTCACACTTTGCAGGCAGTTACATACTGTATTATTGGCTTTGCAACTCAGGATCAGAATAACCTATAGACATGATACACGTCTAACAAACAGTAAGACAACATCTGCCATGTGGGACTGTCTCCGATAAATACTTTTCAATTTCTTTCGGTGAGTTAAGGTACATCAATCTACGAAAGCATCCCACAAATTTGGCCTAGGGTGCTAAAGAAAACATCTTGGTTCCACAGGACATCAGAGCTACCTACAAGCACAAGACATCTACACAATATTGATGTTTTTAATGTTATGCTATTGGTGTATGTAATACTACTACTACAACTTCTACTACTTTCACTACTACCACTATTGATAATAATAATAATAATAATAATAATAATAATAATAATAATAATAATATGGATACTGTTTTTGTTCAAGCTGCTTTGTGGGCATTCCAGAGTTTTCCATTAAGCAGCCGTTCCACTCGCTGTGTGACAATAATGACTATCTTGCTGCCAATTTAATTACCTTAATTATTCTCTGAGAAGCTCCAGCAAATCATAAATGGACCCACTCAAGTTAATAGTGCCAAATTCCAAAACAAACAAACAAAAAAAAATAGCACATTATTCCTAAAAACAAAAGCCACGAGCACTACAAAGGACGCTCAATTAAAATGAGAGAAAACAAGAGGATGTCTAGTGTTTTGTGATACTTTTTCCGTTGAGTTGTTTTTTTTGGAGCATTCCAATCACTGTTATCCTGAGAGAGAAAACACTCTGCAGTGAGCTGATAAAAGGAACGAACTCTCCTCCTGATAAAGCCAGACTCTTTGGTGGTGAAAGCCGGCCTGCACTGGTCAGACAGACATGACTGATGCTGGATGACTCACACAAACATGAGCTGACAAACAGCTGACACATCACTTTCACATATTCATACAATATATACACTAACTGCCCTGTCGGTCAAATACACATTTAACTCTAAGGGCTGTAGCACCATTAGATGGGTTTTTTTTCCCACGTTTTTGGACATTGAACATCTTTTTATTTGCAGTAATAAAGTAATTATATGAGATGGTCACATGCCATGTGTTGATATCATTACAGAAGACCTTTGACATCTGAGATATGGAAGGATTTGAGAAGTTTAATATCTTCATGAAAGTGGCCACATTTATATTGAAGTTTTGAAGTTTGACTGTTGGTGTAAACTTTATGAACTACATGGGCTCAATGTGGACTAAAATCTCAGTACTAAGCAAAAGTCAATGGAATGAAATGGAGATGACAATGTTTGCTCAAATAGAACACGGTTGTAAATTACATTTTTTCTGAAAACCTTTTGCCCAAAGTGAAATAAATTCTTTTTATACAAATAACAACTTAAAATAATCAAAATACTCAGTAAATGCATTCTAAGGTTCCCTTTAATGATGTAATAACATAATTTGAGGTGTGTGTGTAAACATTTATGCATGCAGTATCAGCTAAATAGAGGCATCTAAACTAATCTGCCATTTTTTGGAAAAGTGTATTAGTACCCTACAAAAGCTCTTTGAATGGATCCATGGAGGCCCAGCCTCACAACTTGTAGGTCATAAATGATCTGCTGTTAAAAACCTTGGTGCAAGATGCCACAGAACACTTTCAGTATTGTGGAGACTATATCTCAACAGGCACAAGAGTGACCACCAATATTGTTGTTAATGCTGCTATTGCTGTAAAAACAACAACAACAACAACAACAACAACAACAACAACAACAACAGCAATAACAACAACAGCAACAACAACAGCAACTTTATTATTATTATGCTTATGATTATGATTATGATTATGATTATGATGATGATGATTATTATTGTTATTATTGTTGTTGTTGTTATTGTTGATAACAACAACAACAACAACCATAATAATAATAACAACAACAACAATAATAATAATAATAATAACCATAATCATAATCATAATCATAATCATAATATAGCTGCAAGTGGTGTTTTGGGGCCCTGAATGAGGCCCTTATGTTGTCTGTAGGTCAGTATGTGACCCATTCATGGAGGAAAAGATTTGTGTTTATGATCCATAAACACAAACATGTACTGTTTCCTGATCCAGTGTGGAGACAGTTAGAGGGCCTAGCTGCTTACTCTGAGTTACACTATATGTGCAAATAATAATAATAATAATAATAATAATAATAATTATTATTATTATTATTATTATTATTATTATTATTATTGCTATTGCTGTAAAAACAACAGCAACAACAACAACTTTATTATTATTATGATTATGATGATGATGATGATGATGGTGATTATTATTATTATTATTATTATTATTATTATTATTATTATTATTAAAAATATTATGAAACAAAATGCCAGTTTTCAGCTTCAACAAGAATATTTTCATATAAATTATTTTATCTAGTCATTATTTTAATTCCCTCAGTCATTTATACTTGTCATAGTTAATTGTCTTAAGTAAAATTAATGTCCCTGTACATTTCTGATTTGTTTGACAAGCTTAGAAACAATTTTTAGTGCATTACAATCATCTGCGTGATCTGAAGGTGGACCAGCAGTGGCAAACAGTCATTTGGGTGTTGACCTTATCAAGTCAGCAGACCAATATATGCTTGCTATCTGGGAAATAATAAAGCTCAGACATCAAACATGACCAACTGCGTTTAGGAGAAGTGACCAAGGTGTGTAAATTCAATTTTCCAACACACTGTTCATTTAATCTTCGTTTAACCCCCTGTCGTTCCTTCATCTGTCCTGATCCTGTTTTAGCTCTGGGTTTATCTGTTTAAACGGTGATAAACACAGTGTGTGATGAGGGAATAGGAGTGAACGTGTCGCTGCTCGAGGACAGAGTGCTGCCTCCACACTCTGCTCCAGGTGCTAATTAGATTACAGTAAATGTAGGATTTGTTTACATTCCAAAAATGAGCCTGTCACTTTTTCGACTGCACTGAGGGCTTTGAGGACCCGGCTGGCATTTGTCACTGTAATTAAGCAGAGAGTGCTCTCTCCTCTCTCAGCTCCAGTGAGAGCACACACACACACACACACACACACACACACACACACACACACACACACACACACACACACACACACACACACACACACAGAGCTCCACCACAACCCAGACGCCCTGTGCCTAATGACGGACGGATGCAGGCAGCCCAGACAGATGAATCTCTGATCCAGTAAATGTCAGTACACACACACACACACACACACACACACACACACACACACACACTCACACACACAGTCACATCAGATTGCAAAACGACTTTCAACATCCGAGCACGTATAGGTCAAAAGGGACGGTGGTGAGGAAAGGAAAAAAACAGCACATGCACATTGTGGAATGACCAGATAAGCGGATAAAGGACTGTCTCTGCTTCTGCACTTATCTCTGTTCAACAGGGGCCTTACAGATACTGTTAGTTTCTGAGGAAAAGGTTATTGTTTGATAATTGATGCAGCACCAGGTCCACAGATACGCACAAGCATAATAATGAAACACACAAAATTTCCCTGTAAAACTAATAACTATCACTTTATGGGAAGTCTGATCAGTCTCAGTATTATCATTCCTAGGACTCAAGTCTCTGCTGAAGACCCATTTGTTTTCACTGTTCCTCTCCTTATTTTCTTTAAATGCATTGTTCATATGCTGTTTAAACATTGATTATATCAGTTTTTTTGCAACACTGGTCCTGGAAGCACCCCTGCCCTGCACATTTTGGCTTTAACAAACTCCATGAAACTCTCAAGGGCTTGTTAATGAGCGGAGTTTTTGAATCAGGTGTGGTGGGAGCAGGGAAAGCTTTAAAACATGCAGGGTGTGGGGTGCCTCCAGGACCAGGGTTGAGAAACACTGGTTTATGTATATTAAGAGACACTGGTATCTCATATATTTAAAAAAAACACGCATAACCAAAATGGTAACTTTAAACAAGAAGGCATTTACAAACAAGAGAGGTTATGATAGACAGTGGCAGTATGGAAATGCTACTAATCTAGTCTTGAGTAGCTTCCTGCTTAGTGTGTTCTATGTACAACACAGTTAATCAATTTCTGGTCTTTGTGGGCTGATGTCTGATAACACACCCACTAAATCTTGCAATTTAGGTGTTGAGCTGAATCAGGTGTCACTGACCATGGAAATCACCACTTGAAAAAATTCTGGCCTTCAGTGACCATGTAACGTAGTTTTTCTTCTGTCTGTCTGTGGAAGAAAATAATATTTGGGCAAATCAGGCCTTGTGGACTGTCAGCTGATTCAAATATGCACATTTTATACATTTTATACAATATTCTTCAAACCTTGTGCTAACACAGCAAGTTCGGGCTCCTCTTCACAACTGAAAACCAAAGTGATCGATGCCCACAAGGCAAGAAAAGGATATAACATGATGAATTTTTACCTTGTGGTTTCAAAACAACAGACTGTTATTAAGAAACGGCAGTTCTGGGGAACTCTGGAGGTCATAATGAGATCTAGGAAAGCAAACAAAAAAAAAAACTTGGAGAGAACTTGTTATATGTGGTTGTGAAAGGCAAATGACCCCCCCACCTCCCCACCTCTAGAATTGCAAAGGTGCCAAGAATCTGTTGGAAAGTTTCAGAGTCACAAAACCCATGTCTGAAATGTGCTGAAAAACTTGTAGAGACGTCCAGTACAACCTCCCATTGTGTTTGTGTATATGTGCACATTAGGGACATATTTACACATTATGTAAACGTAATCACTGGTGGCATTGTTTTTTCCAAATATATCCCATCCTTCCATCCACATGAATAAGAATGGAGAATCATGCAGCTTGTCACTGTGATGGAGATAATAAAAGAGGATTAAAGAACAGAAACATTCAGACATGCTAAGAATGTCTATTTTACTATGGTTATGGTTAGGGTAAGGGTCAGGTTAAGGTGTGGTCTATGTTCATATCATATTATTACACTGCTTCATTATTTTCTCTGTTTAAATCATTTGATTTCTGTATGACAACGTTATTTAATTTGTGAATATGCTTACAGGTCTGAGAAGCCATATGAGCTTTGAAAACAAGTGCTGGGACTGATGGGATCAGGATAGAACTCGATCATTTTGGGGGAAAAAATGCGTTTCTTGAAAAGAGAACCTTTCCAACTGTAATGTTTTAGGATGGATCTGTGGTGCTCTGGGCTTGTGTTGCAGCCAGTGGCTTTGGAAATGCTGTGGAGGTGGATGGATTCCACACAATATCAGCAAAAGTGGATGCAAATGTCAAAACACCTGTGAAAAGGCTGAACTTTCCCCATACCTGAAACCTTTTGCATTTCTAACCATCCATGACTCTTTGAACAAATGCTTGTGGTTAAAAAAATGTGGTTATTATGAGATCATATTTAAAGTGTCACATTGTTGTAAAATAAAGATTGATTACAGATCAGATGTTGTATGAATGGAGGAGGTGGCTTTCTCTTGTACCATCCAAACAGGAAGGAACTTGTATGTTGGTGGATGAGTCAGGCATGCTGGCATTTCCTGCTCTGAGGTTTTGACACTCATGTGACTTTCTGGGAGCCAGTAATATGGAACTGGCCAGAGAAATATGCAAATTTCTGCTCTTCATTGTCAAGGAATCATGCATGCCCCCCTCCCACCCCATGCTGCTTCGACTGGCACCATATGTGCCAGACGCAGAAATGGCCAAACCGGCCATCCCAGGGAAGCTAATCTGGTGTGAAATCCAAGTCCAGCTCAGATGCCTGCAAGATATGATGCGAAGTGGATAAGATTTCTTGCTTTAATATTGGTACTGTCTGATTAGACATTTATTCAAACACAAAATGACATTTTCCAAGTTTAGATTTCTGATCTACGTTTCTGATTTGTGAGCTATAAGCCGTGCTCATCAACTGTAAAACAAAAAAGGTCTGAAATATCTAAATTATCATGTAACAGATGATAATTCACCTTTTTGAACAACATTATGAACATAAATGAAACTTTTCGCAATGTCAACATTTTTTCTGACATTCACTAACATATTGTTGCTGTCATGCAGAGACTTTATATGTCAAACAGCAACTTTAAAGGACAGGGAAGAAAAATATAAGTAGATTTTTTCCAAGTCTTTTGGAGCGTTTCTATTGGTTCGTTCATTATTACATTTTGACACACTGTAAAGAATAATGTGTTCCTGCCAGTAGTGCGGATGTCACACAGCTCCAGAGGGCCTGGTGTTGTGGGTTTGACCCTCGCTCGGGTCTCTGTCGGAATGGAGTTTGGTGTGTAATCCCTGTGTCTGCATGGGTTTCCTCCTTCCTGTCAAATGCACATGGTAGAGGAATTGGCCATGCAAAATTACCTCTAGATTTTATGTTGTGTAGAGGATACATAAGGGAACACATCCTCTAATGGAAACTTAAATGTAAAATTGCAAATACTGTTTGTCCACATAGTGTAGCTTAGTTATTATTCCTACTGTTATAGATAGAAAATAATACTATTTTATTACTCAAATATTTAATAACGCTTAATAATGCCATATGTAGTCATATATTTATTTATTTATTTATTTATTTATCACTAAACCATTTAGTTATGTTTATTACTGTTGTAAGTACTGTTCATTAATGCACTCTAATTGTAAAGCATTACTTTTTCATGTATTTATTTGTTTGAAATTAAGCGATTGCAGTATTACGCTGTCGAGTGTGTAAACAACTTCAACACGTTTAGTTTGACTTATTAAATGAAACTGCTTTCTGTTGGCCCTTTTTTTCCTCTGGTTTTCCCATGTTTTGTTCTAAAAATATATGATCACACACACACACACACACACACACACACACACACACACACACACACACACACACACATATATATATATATCCCTCTCCCACAGGCAGACAGTCAATCAATGCATTTTGTAATTCAGCATTTTCTGTTTGATGGAGATCTCTGGTCTTTCATCTGGTCTCTGCTGTCCCTCCAATGTTCATGGCTGCAGAGCTGACGGCTCCTCTGGGAGCGTCCTGCACCAGCTATTTCTGTGCATCGCCTACGGCCAACTCTTCTGTTTGCTTTTGCTCCACACGTCTGACAACATCAGTCCCGTCTCCCACAGGTTTCTCTTATGTAAGGGAGCCAATTAGCGAAGACACTCCAAACAGGATACAAACAAGCCAGCCTCTGCATTGGGCCACAGCGCACAGGAACCTGCATGGTCTGACAGTGGAAAGAAACAACTCATGGAAGAATAAAAAAAAAAAGTATGTTGCTTAAAGAGCGTGTGATGAACAGGACATTGTAACAGATTACAATATTTTATTGTATGTAAAAGTTACAATATTTATAAAAGTCATGAGTTCATAATCAGATAAGATTAATAGCAGATTAGAGGGCATTTATTATACTAATGGTTCCCAAGTGGCACAGCCACCTATGTATCGGTGTTTTCCCTGGGAGATTGCTGCTATAATGCCACAGTCATCCAGTGTTTAAACCCCTCAGTGTTTAAACTCCTCAGTGTCACTGCTGGACTGAGCAGTAGCAGTGGTCCATCAACCAGAAATATCTATCCAACATCATCCTGTGGGCAGCGTCCTGCCAGCACTAATGAAGGACTAGAGGATGACCAACACAAACAGATGAGCTTCTGTCTCTGACTTTACATTTACAAGGTGGAGCAACTACGTAGTGTCTAATAGAGTGGACAGTGAGTGGACACGATTGTTAAAACACTCCAGCAACACTGCTGTGACTGATCCACAGACACACTCTAACACTACCATCATGTCAGTTTCACTGCAGTGAAGAGAATGACCCACCACCCATATAATATCTGCTCTGTGGTGGTCCTGTGGGGTCCTGACCATTGAAGAATAAAGTGAAAGAAGGATAACAATGTATACAGAGAACGAAATGGGTATTTAATGTGTATTTAATAGGTAGTGGAGTAGTTTAATGTTAGTTTGCCATTATTGTTGTCAGTAGTCATATTAATTTCAGGAAAATAAGTAGATATATATTATTTATATAGCTTCAAATATTTAAATACAGAATGCAATATCTATTGTACAACATATATAATGCATGTAGAGCTTCTAACTAAGTCTAATATGCAGCTTCTGCACCCGTTCAGGGCTTTTAACACATGTTCTGCAAGTTACATTTTGCAAATTCAATAACCTTACATTTGCGAAAGCAAGATAAAACTCACAGTCTCTGCTTTATTGCTTTGCCAGCAGATGTGGAACTTCCTGTCTCATCATCACAACAAGATCAATTTCTCTAAAGCTAGAAAGAGTGTGTTCCCCTGGGAGAGAGGTGCAATCAGGAGATACATTAATACTGGCACATTTGTACACTGAGACTAATGCAATCAAAATGGGGAAATGGACGATGCCAAAACAAGTGGTGTGCGATGTGATCTGAGCGACTGACACATTGCTACCGTGAAAGGACACTTCTTTTCTTCTGATGCCATAATCTAATAACACCCTTTCTCCATTATCTTATCTCGTTTCATCTTATTTTGTTTTAGCCACACAGAGGTGAAAGGGGAGAAAAACAAGGAAAGTTCCTGTGCATTCAAGTAATCGCATTACTGCTGAGGTGTCAGACATTTTCCAAAAAAGAAAAAGAGAAAAAAAAAAAAGTCTTAATTGGGCCCTGTGATGCTTCACACTGCTGCTCGTGCTGAGCTGTCACCCTCACACTGCCATTATTACCAGAGAGAGAAGACACAGAGGCATCATCCCAACTCACCACTAGTCAAGAATCATCCTTGTTTCTGTCTTACAGCACATCTCCATCCCAGAACTCAGTTCTACAACACAGAGGGCCAGAAAAGGCTGTCATTGCAAATTTCAAAGGCCTTGTCTTTGATCTCCTTATGAATGAGTTATTTTATAGCCAATAATGAAAGTTCAGAGAAGTAGTAAACTTACAATATAGGTTTTGAATGAGACTATTTCAGTGTCCAAACGACACAGATGCTTTCTAGCCATTCAGGAACATGTCCATCACTGAGCTGACTGTTCAAAAATACAGCCAATCAGCAAGAACCTTTTATAGACACACTGAATACTCTATACCAGTTAAGGTGATCTTAACTGGTATAGACACTTTAACCCAGGTCAATTATCCCAGCCTTGAGACCAGTTAAGTTATGCCATCAAAAGAACTGCAAGGTTATGCATGCTTTAGAGAAAGTGATTTATCAGTCTACTCATGCTTTAATAGAGAGTTTTTTTAAAGATTCTCTTAAAATGACAATGAATAAGTAAATTACAGTCTATTCAGTAACAGAAATGGCATCCCTGTATCTCTGAAGTGTGTCTAATGAGGTTTGTAGTAAAAGGCAGTAGTTTCCACACCCATCTACAAGCTGGTCACTGTAATTGGATTAGTTGGAGGAGAACTAACGAGGTCTGTCCCCAAATTCTTCAACTCGCAGAAACAGCAATGCACAGAACAGAGGAGCAGAATACAATTTCTTATTCAAAAGAACAAGTGGCCTTAGATATGCCAGCAGCTTTACAAAGTCCCTCTCTCTGTTTCTAGGAGAGCAGAGCAAGTGTTTCAGGTTTCACACAAACCAGATCCCTTTCACAGATTCAGATTCAGCAGTGTGTGCTCGATTAACTGCCAGATTAGAAATTGCACAATTAAAAACCACTTAAACTAAATCTAAAATAACTAAAAGTCACTTATTTTAAAAATAGAAAAAAGTACAGAATATTATTGTGAATGTAGGGAGTAGAAAGTAAAAAACTATTAAGTGACAGAAATACTCAAGTACAGTACATATATATAGTTGTATTTCGTTACTTATCTCATCTACGTTATCACATCATCCACTGGGGAGAAAAGACTTCATGACAAAGAAAGAAGAGTCATCCTCTTTAGATTCACTCAGCCCATTAGCCCATTAGATTCACTCAGAAGGCACCTTTCACTGCACAACCGATATAAAAGTATACAACTTGCAGACTTCACATCCCCAAATTGTCCAGGGTTCTGAAAAAAGGTGGAACAGATGTGTGCAGTTTTGGATTTCCTTTGCTGGGGATTGTTTAAAACCTACAGGAAGGTCAACTGCATTTAAGGAACTGATGAATCTGCGAACGTTAAACAGACAGAAACTATTTTTTTAAAAGGTTATAAAACAAATGCCATAATTAATGAAATGACAGAGCAAATATCAAAATGAGCTCCATCCGAAAGGTTGAACAATTTGACTATTCTGTCCCAGTAGGTCAGCAGTGATATTTAAATCCAATTCTAATGTCAAGAAGATGTTACAAGATTAGAAATATGACAAGAGTTTTTCAACAACACAACATATAAAAGGTCTTAGTAAGAATATGATAATTACCTAATAAGGCCAACCACTTGATTTAGAGCAAAACACACTAAAATGTGCCACATGGACCTTCGAGAGTGGTTTTGGGAACCACTGATGAGCCCCTTTCTGAAATATGATAGTTTTATCATCTATATGAGAGAGAAAGAAAAAAGGAAGCATTTCAGAGATCCTTGCTGAAGAGGTTCTGTTCAGAGGTTTATTGGCATATATGAAAGCTAGTGTCTCCCTAGAAAATGAAGGTATGTATGTGAATAATGTAAAAAGTAACCTGGTAATATCCTGGGATTTGAGTGTGAAAGGGACTCTAGAGTGCATACTCTGAAAAGATGGAAGTAATGTTGGTTCCCACAAAGTGGACCTTCTACAATGTGACTATTTTTCTAAGTGGACTTTGAAAGCCTCAAGCTGTGAGTCAACAACAGCACCCACAACCCACAGTCTGGCCTGTGCTTTCATTCCAGACCAGGCAGACAGATATTACAGCACAAACACGTGCCCACACACCACACACACACACACACACACACACACACACACACACACACACACACACACACACACACACACACGAACACACACACACACACACACATACACACATATATATATATATATATATATATACAAAGGGCAATCATTTAGTTGCCCTGTTCTTGAGGGCAGCTAAATGACCTTTACCTGTCAAGCTTTTACCAAGGCTTTGTTTGAGTGCTGCCCCCTTAGACCCCATAAACTTCTGCATGGTTTCTCTCACAATCCACGAGCTCATCATTTTTGTCACCCAGAACAATAATGAAACACCCTCTTGCTGCCAGCCCTCTTGCCGCCAACGCAACATGCCAAGAGATTTATTATGCTGCTTCTGTGTGCTCAACGTTCACAGCCGGGCGAGCCGCTTTCAGCCGCGATGAAAGGAAATCGCTACGCTGTCGATGTGTTTGTCAAACATGTGGAGCTTTCCATTAAGACTGGCTTAACTGCTTCATTCCCTCTAGGAAGGGAAAATGTACAGTGCACGCTTATACAAAGATGTTACGCTGCTCACATCTGCTTTTGTATGCAGACTTAAGCCACCGAGGAAAATCCCAACCATCTTAATGCCATATTCCTACAAGGAATCTTAAAAGAGCAACAGGGTACCGACTCTGCACCATTGACATGGAAGCGGCATCTTCCTACCATTTGTATTCACGGGCAGACTCCTTCTCCACCACATGCACAATGAATGTGGTGGATGTAGCCTATAGATACAGTAGTTATACCATCCCTGCTCTTATGGTAGAGTGAAGATGCCAATCACACTGTACTCACAATAGCCCATTAATCCAGTCAGCAACAGCAGTGTTCTGAAGTTCCAGAGGGACGAGCTTTTTGTGAGAGTAACATCTTAAATTGCGTACCTTTCTGGCAGCACAACTGAAGCCATTTGGGGCTATGGTATCCATAGAAACAGTGGATTATCATGTCTTATGTAACTAGGCTTGTGTGTTTAAGCCCCCTGGATGAACCACACAGCATTGATTTCAAGAGGATGCCTTTTAAAGGAATGCTTTAGATGAGCAAGTCAAGGCGTCTCTGACTGCAAATGTACAGCACGCACAGTGCCACATCTTACCTTCTGAGCTGTGTTCCTTTCAAAGGGAACCACCAAGTGAGATTATGAAGTCCTGCATGTGTGGCATGCAAGGCGAGATGTTTAATGATAATCTACTACCGTCCCAACTTAATCCTTTATTTGGCAGGTTGGGCATGAGGTCAAAGGAAATCTTATCATAAGTGTTGACCTCGGTTGCCTTACGAAAATGATGGATTAGTGTGCAGACCTAAGGTCTGTGAGGCACAATGGGAAAATCACTGGAATGCTGAGGGCTTCACTTTTTCTCCTTTTTAACAGTGTGTGTCATCAGCCTTGGATTTCAGTGCAAATGGTCAGCATTACTTGAATACACTTAGGCCTTCTCTACAGCACCAGTCAACATCTGGATATGCTTGAATGAATGGAGATGGTATGATGCTACTTTTTTAAGATTAAAATCTTGAGTAATTGCAATTGTATTGCAGTTGAGCTAATTACAATATACTCAACAAGGAGGCTTTCAACAACAACTTGGAGCATTGCTGTGAGGATTTGACCTGTGTGTGCAGGTGTGCAGTTGTGTACAGGTCAGTAGGATTGTAAACCTCAATATAGTGTATATCTATATATATCTAATACTAATCAAATATATTATACGAACCAAAATATTTACTTTCACACTTTCACACTTTTTTTAATTATGTTTATGCCAGGTTACTGGAAAGCTTTTCCAGAACCAAACCTGTAATGCAGTCAAATGTGGTTTGGTGTTGTTGATATTAGAGAGCAGCACATCACCACCACACTCTGCTGGGTATGGGTACGGCTTGGGAAAAGCAAACCCAGGAAGGAGAACGTACCCTAAGATAAAATATAATCTGGCTAAAATCTCTTGAAATAGATGATCATACATTTTGGCAAGAGAACTACTGCATGGGCTCCTACCACAGTGCCATTAACCAGCCAGTAAAAGGTAAATCAACAGGGTGGTTAATAGGCTTATAAAAATATCTATTTTTGTCCTGAACTCAATAAATGCATTCTACCACAATTCTCACTACTGAATTTGGAACAAAAAGTAAGTACAAATTATGAATTTATATATTTATTCATATTATGTTTTAGTATTAAAATCTTTATTACCAGTAGTATGTTTATAGTATGTACTGTGGATGCGTTTCTCCAAAGTGACTTACAGTTATGGGTCATGTTTCAGAGGTGTGCTTGATTGAGTGGGCAGTGATGTTACCCACAATGCTACACCAACCACAACAAAAAAATATCTTGGTAAGTACTTAATATATACACTACCATTCTAAAGTTTTAGAACACCCAGTATGGATTCTGAAACCTTTGACTGGTAGTTATGCAGCAGCACGTTGTTAATGAAGAGGTCACATCACAGCATGAAGACTGTCTGAAATGTATTTGTAACATTCTGACCAACTCCTTATTTCTACACTCACTGTTCATTTTATCACCACAGTGGAGCCCTGTGTGTGGCACTGTTGTGTCTGATCCACTCATACAAGTGCAACACACACTAACACCACCATGTCGGTGCCACTGCAGTGCAGAGAATGACCTAGCACCTCCATAATACTTGCTCTTTGGTGGTTGATGGTAAACCAGTAAAAAAAATCAATTTCAGACAGACAGACACACACACACATATATATATATATATATATATATATATATATATTATGTTACATAATTCCTTGACAGTGTGATTCAGTGTCTGGCAGTATTCAGTCATCTGGGTAAGTGAATGCTGACAACAGAATACAGATGACAGGCACTGACATCAGGACATGGCCACAGAAAAGAATTGCAACTGACTGTGGTCTCCAAGCTCCAATGGAAATTCGGTGGAAATTACAGAGAACAAAGTGCTATTAATGTGACTGCTGGCCTGAACCAGTTCTTTGCTTTGCCTTTTTTAGACTCATATCTGGGTTCCTTCCAGGCTTTGCCATCTGCTGGTCTCTATTAATGACACAGTTTCAAACCGTATGTATTGGTTCTCAGTTCTTTGTTATCGCTAGCACTACAATGGAATGTGTAATTTTCTGCTGCTGATAAGCAAGTTGTTTTTAAGCACTTTCAGAGGTCTAGGTTGTGCACTGATCACAATGATTCCAGGGGAGAAGCTGGGGCTGGATAAGGTAGGAGCAGATGGGTCAGGGACCCTGAATGATTGATGGGATCTGTGAAGGCCACACAGCTCCACCTGGAAATACAAAGCCTGGCTTTCTCCTCAGAGTCAGATCATTGAGCCATGACTCATATCTCACTGTCATACACGTGCATGGAACTTCTCAGAAAGCAGACTCCCACAACGTACACGTCTTACCACCTACACATTTTACATAGCTTAACCTTGCCAACGTGGACTTACTTTATCTACCATCCAAAAAGTCTCCAAGGCAAGACCTTACATTACCCTGGACAAAGCTAAAAATCACTGCTTCAACATTGGCAAGGAATGTTGGGGTTTTCCTGGAATCAGACTATCATTCACGGAAAAATAAATGGAGCTGCAGATACTTTTCACCACAGAGACAAATGGTCAGTGCCTCAAAGTTTATTGAACTTATTGAATGTCCTCTTGTGCTCGTTGTCTTACATCTAAGAACTGAACAAACACTTGCATCCACCTTCAGATCAGAAGTTCTATATTAGGTATTCAATCAAGGCACCCATTCCTACATGGCTTCAGATCTTTTGGTTTCTCTAGAAATCCTTGGTTTTACGATTCCTCATACAACATGAAATCTATAGATACAAGGCTTGGCTTGTCTGGGGGAAGACATCCATCCCTTTTCTCTTTTCTCAGTGACACAGGTCAGCAGTTTGGTTCTCTTTCATATAGACACTCTGCCAGTTTCAGGATCCTCTCATGTCCTCTTTGCCCTGTGACAGAAATGACTCATTTAGATTACTATGGCTGACATCACTAGCTTGGGATGTTACTACCGGTTTCCCCAGACTGCTTATTGAGCAACCTACTATCTTGGGCTTCTACAGCTGGTTCCTCAAAACACTACCTTTCCCAGAGCTGCTCAAAATAGCTCCCATTTAAAAATGGTTTTGATAGAGTACCAGTGGCAGTAGGTGAGCATTTTACTTAAAATTAACATTGGATTGCTTGAACCTCAACTATGCCCTCATCTAAAATCCAGCACTGAGTTATACCCATACCTCTGTTTGGCCACATTCATCTAAGCTTCTTATGGAATGTCTGGTCTATTCTGCACCCTAAGGCATCATCTCAGTTGGATGAAACTCCTTCTCCATCTGGCACTAAAGCCTTTTCTGCGACTACAGTGAATCCACTTAAACACCATTGCAGAGGTTAGTGAGCCCAATATGCCTTTGCCTTGGACTTTGCTATGCTCAGGCCTTGCTAGGTACCCTGAACTGGCAGGGCATGACTGAAGTACCCTTGAGCAAAGCACTTAACTACCAAGCTGCTCCCTGGGTGCCATTGAAATGGCTGCTCACTGCTCCGGGAGCATGTGCTCACTGCCCCTTAGTGTACGAATTCACTAGTGTGTATGTCTGTATCACTGTGTTAAATAGATTCCAACACACCTTCAAAAATGTCCATTAAATTCAATTCAATTTCATTCCAGACTCTCTTGCCACAGCTTCTAGTCACATATGGTTGTTTCTTCCATTTGTAAAAATTGCATTATGTGAAAAGATTGTCAGGTTGTAGGTGACTGACGGTTTTGCAGGATGCACCAGGTACATCTTTTGATTTCTCAGAAATGAAGGATGCATTGCTTGAACACACTTAAGGGAGTCTATTAAACAGAATAGCCTTCAGTAACAGCTTGAGAGCAATCAGTAACCTGAACTGTGAAATAGAAACGATCCTAAATTTAACCTCCTAACCTTTGTGGATGGTATATTAAGACTAATGACTCCTTGTTTTAGAGAATATGTTGTCTTTTTGATTGCAAAATTCGTTTTTGAAACATCAAAATGAGTATTAGCCAGCTGCCTTTACCTTTTCTGATCACACACTCTGGTGCACTATTCCAACATGGCAACGTGAATACTGCTGCCATCTCAAGAGCTTGCCTTGAAGATACAGATACTCTGCCATGGCCAGTCACATTGCCAGTTATATCCCCGATTGATGCTGTGTGGGATGCTGTTGGACCTCTACCATAAAATCTGCAGAACTGTTGATATTCAAACAGCTTGGGATGGATTATCACAGGGCACCATTAGAAGCCTCTATAACTCCATTCCGAGACATCTGGCATGTTGTTTTATATCCAACACCATACTGAGAGACTCAATAGCTCAATAAATATTACCCATATCAGTCTAATGTTTTAGCATTGATTGTTCCTATCTTCCTTTATCTTTCTTCCATATAAGATCTGACACTTTTATTCTGGGCAACTATTTTTTGCTAAGTATCAGAAGAAAACATGTCAGCATCTCTGAAAACATTCATGGAACAATGGTAGCTGAAACGAAAGAAAGTGAGGAAAAATGTGACACTTTAGTTACACTGTACCCTTTTTAGCAAATGCCCTCAATTCCGTGTCCTTTGGTTGGGAAGTTCTCTACAGTTCTGGTAACTCAATCCCTTGGCAGACAAACTTCACTTGATCTGATTAAGCAATGAAATATCCTTTAAGATAGCAAGAAGAATCCCCTTAAGGGAAAGTCATGATGGGAAGTCAGAAGGAGCATGTTAAAAATATCAATGAAATGGGGCCTGTGTTTCAAAGGCATGCCCTCACCTTCTGCCTCACCACTCCGACTCCGCCTCCGTCTGCTCATTCTCTTGAACTTTTGTCTTGTTGATGTTCACTTCAAAGTCATTTAGGAGCAAGGGGGGAGTATTTTGCAAAGTGCAAATGAAGTGAGTCAGCACTGGTGCAGACTTAAGAAATGTAATTACCACTTTCATACCCCACAGTGCTTTGCTATGAATATTTCACACAGCAAATAAAAGGAAATTAAGGTGTAGATCCAGGCAAATGTTTTGAAGCAGATACATGTTAAAGGAACAATTAAGTACCTTAACACAACAGCTTGATAATTATGTTGATGATTCATTGTCTGTAATAGGGAGAATGATGTCTCTCCCTCTTCTGGGCCAGAACACTACTATGGCACTATGTAACTTTGGTGGAGCTGCATGAGACTCTTGCCTGAATGACAAAATTCTGTACAACACAAGACATAATGTATGTGTAACATACTGTAATATTACTCCATTATGTGATAACACACTTTCACTTCAGATGTTGTCTTTGCCAGGTCACTATCATTCAGCATGTCAACAAAAGCATGTGTACAGCTGTCTATGAGGGTGAGCTCAAAGCAAGATTTGTTTTTACGACAGTGGTGTGAAAGTGAAACAAGTCTCTCATAATGTGGCTTAACAGTAACTCTGTCCAAAAGCAGGTCTCCTACCCTCACAGCATGTTTGAACAATGCAGTTTAGGGGGGTTAATAACAAGATGAGGCTTATTGAGGGGCTGCAAAAGCCAGCGGGAGTGTAAATATTTGTAAGGTTGGTGCCCATTGTCACAAAATAAAGCCCAGTTTTACCAGATGTTATCATTCAGTACTTAGTTGGGTCCTGCTGCTGGTGGATTTGAACTAATTCATGCAATGGTTGGGGACATCAAGGAGAAAGATTATACTTCTAACTCAGTGATTCTCAATCCTGGAGTACCACCACCCTGCAGGTTCTAGAGCATCCCCTTGTTCCAGCACAGCTGTTCCAAATAATGAACTAATTTACCAGCCCTTGCTGAGTCAAACTCAGTGTGTTGCAGCAGGAAAACAGTAAATCAAGCAAGGCAGTGGAACGTCAGGACCAGGATCGCGGATCCACTATTTTAACAATGTCTAAAGATAGGCGACTTTAAAAAGGCTTGTATTCTTTACATTAATTCTTATATTGTATGATATTTGAACATGCAAAAACACTTTATTAAACACGTTATTTGCCAGTTATATGGTTTGGCCTCTGTGTCTAAGACTCTACTGCGCATATCCCACAGAAAATGTCAAAAAACAAAAAAAAACACAGAGTGTCTGAGTGCTCTAATGCTGTTTCCTGTAATGACAAACAGATGTGCTGATTTTTGCCAAATCACTTTCATTTTAAGAAGGTGCTTTTGGGAGTGAAACTTAATGGAAATGACATTTGTAACAGAGGTGGAGCAGTAAATCAGGGGTTTGAGGAATGGCTACAACATGAAGGAAGCTTTTAGCACCTTCAGGGAGTCTCCCGCTGTCTCTACAACATTCCAGACTGTTCCACAGCTTACGTTCGATCCACACCTGTTTCAGCTCCACCCTCACCTGTATCTAGTTTGTGGAATCATCAGTTCTCCCATATAGACCTGTTTTTTCTCATTTTACAAAGCTGTTAAGCTCTGTTCCTAGACGTTTATAGAGTCTAATTCCTGCTTACTTTGGCCCTGTGTTCTGACCATGTTTCTTGGATGTGAATTAAGGATTGTACCGCTGCGCTTGCTATGTGCTGGTTTTTAAACCCATCTGTTTGTAATGACTGTGCCTAGAGGAAAAAAGCATGCTTGCACTTGCAGTTGACCGCCTCTGGCTCAGCACTGTAACACACGTGCCTTACAGGAATTGGAAGACGGCAAGATTTTATGGCCACACGAAGGAAGGAAGTACAGATCCTGTTGGAAGTTGAACAAAGTTTTGGTCATTATAGGAACAGTCTGGATTTTTTTTCATTTTTTGAACATTGTAACATGTATACTAGACATGCTGTGTGATAAAATGTAAGAACATGATTCCACAGAGAGTATAAATGAATATGAGTGATCAGATTTTTGACATGAGGAGGGAATGTGTTTAAAATCCAGTAAAGTTCAGTTAGAGACAGTTTCCTCAAGCCATGGTCTAGAACAGCATAATGTCTAACATGCCTAACAAGCTTAGATGAATGATTCATTGCCATGTCCTGTATTGTTTAGTACATTTTATGTTGCCAACAATGGAATGTCAAATCTAACTACAACTATAATTATGGTTCAATATATTTATTGTTAGTTTTCACACTGACCTGGACCAATTCCAATTGACAAATACTCCAATTTTATACATATATGCATCAATGGACACAAAGCACAAGAAAATTATTAGAAAATTGTAGAAACACAAGATGACAATCAGTCATCCTTGGTCTGGGGCTTCATGCAAGGTCTCGCCTTGTGGGGTATGTCCATGTCCATGTCCATGTGGGTTTCCTCTGGGTATTCTGTTTTCATCCACATCCAAAAAATGCACATGGTTGGTGAATTGGCCATGCTAAATGGCCCCCTAGGTGTGTGTGTGGTGCCCTTCGATGGACTGGTGCCCAGGCCAGAAGTTGACCCTATTCAAGAAGAAGCAGATAAGATAACGACTGACTGACATCATAAAGAAGAGAAAACATCTGACTACTTGCCTGGAATTGCTAGTATTTCCCACTGAAACCAATCAGATACCACTTCAGCCTTCAGGTACCACAAAAATATTAGATTTAATACTGGTAAAACTGGACTTCTCAGACATTTGTATGATTTCTGAAAGTTATTGGAGAAGAAGGCCTAGGGCTCTCTGTATAATAATTTAATGCTAAAGGATTTCAAAGAATATTTTAACATAATTATTCATAATTACCTGAAGGCTTGTTTTAATTTTTGATGTCATGCTTGTAAAAGCTGTATAACAAGCTGTAAAACACAACAACTCTATGCCATTTGGAAGCCTATGCATTTTACGAACTATTTAAATACAACTACTAAGGTTGCCAAATAATGCATTTATTGAGAATTTAGAGTTGTTTGTTTATGTAGAAACAGTAAACAAGTGACACTCAGACGTGATGTTGCAAGCCCATTTACAAACCTGTTATTTTGCCTCACAATGAAACCCGTGACCATGACAGCTTAAAGAACGAGCATATTTTAAACCTCCTGTTCCTTGAGTTTTGTGACTAGCCCGTTAACCCTGTTATGTGGTTCACAGTACAGTTCCATGTACTGAACTCTATGCCAATAAGCTCATATATGCCTAGAAAAAATAATGTTTGATATTCTGGGGCACCATAAAAAACAAATGGAAAAAAAAAGTTAGAAAAACAGTCTAATTTTCCATCAATCTGTTAAAGCCTGAAAAACTGGAGCCCAGCAGGTAAAAACAGATATCAAACATGACTATGAATCATAATGCCATGTTCCAAACAGGTACCACATGTGTCGCATGATGATGATGAATGCAATCAGTGACCAAGAAATCAATCTGTTCTATAGCAACTCAGAAACATCATCTGCTCTGGAGTGTAGATGATCTTCCTCACCGAGCTCTAATAACCGGCTCCAGTGGAAGGAAGTGGCTTGTTAGATTTAATTACCTAACATCCGCCGCCACTGCATCTGTGCATGTTCTGTTCTGTAAGCAGAGGCATTAGTGAGCATTGGGTAGGCGGAAGGTGATATTTACTCTGTGAGCGCACTGCAGGTAGGATCAAAGTCGGGGGTGGTGGCTCCAGTCCCGGTGTGCAGCCTGGATGACTCACGAGGCCACACAGGAGAGAGCAGTGGGAATAAGAGTATGGGGTCCAGACTGGAGTCCAGACCACAGCAGCCACTGATCAATAACATCAATAACACCTTAAACAGTAAAGTACACCCCCCTCCTCACATCTCCAGCACTCACAAAAATACAACAACTAAAAGTCCAATACTGAAAAATAAACATGTGCTTCAAATAAATGCTTCAGATTCTGCCATCTGCTTTAAGCGACTTTTCTTTTCCATCTTCAAATGTCTCTGAACATTCAGACAGGCAGCAGTGGAATGAGCTGCAAAATAAGCAGAAGCATTTTTAATTTTAAAGACCACATCTGATTAACTTTTGTTTACCACAATATTATGTGCCTCAGCTAAAATCCATAGTGGGTTATTGCTCACACCTGGGACATAATCACCTCTGATTAGACCAATTTCCCTTTTACAATTCAGCCGCGAGGGAGCAGCTGTGTAAACCAGCAGTTATCATGGAGGGGAAGAGACAGCCAATGAAGTTCGATAGTTCCTTCAAGTTTCTCAAAAGCCTGTGTGGCTTCACACACACCGAAACAATACCTACACCTTCATTACATCTATAGATCTATAGAAAGTAGTGATGGAATAGGTAAGGGATTTAATGTGTAATTAGTCACTGTATTTGAAGATTATTTCGGAACACATCGTAAGCCCTGCCATTATTTGTACTTACAAGCTCACATTTATGACATTTAATGGATGTTCTTTTACACAGTGACTTACAGATGTGCTTAATTGTCCATTCAGAAAATATTCCTAGCTAGTGTGAATAGACCTGGGTTCAAAAGACACCCTGAGTCCAAAATACATTATCAGATACTTATACAAAGTTATTGTGGTTTCATATATATAGCCTTAATGCAACAGTTGATGGGAAAAACATTGATATAGACTTATATTAGGCAAGAAATGGATCAGTTCTACCAGAAGACAGTAGACAGAAACATTTTATTATGACCAAAGGTCTATGATTCAAAGTTAAAATTTCTGACTTAAAGTCTTTGGCGTTGGCCCCGTAGTTGGGCCAGGTCCTGAAATGTCTGAACCCTCTCAGATTCTCCGTATGGAAGGCAGGGATGGAGCCAACCCCCTGGATGACTGTTGGGTACTGTTGGCGGGGGGTGGAAGGAGGAGGCGGCATCAGTAAAGCAGCAAAGGGGTGTTTGAGTAAAGGTCTTTAAAAGACAAGTGGGGTCAAGTGATAGGTTGAGGGAGGCATGGTAGTTGAGTCTCCAGGTAGAACTTTTGCTGAACCTTCATTTTTTGAAGTTGATGTATTTACATCAGGGGAAATGAGCAAGTATAAGGTTCTGAAACATTTTGCCAAGTAGTAATGTCAAAATGGCATGGTCAGAATGTCTCCAAAATGGCAGGAATTTCTACTGTGCAGTAGAAGTGTGCAGTATCTACCAAAAGTGGTTAAAGAAAGGACAACCAAACCAATGAAGTGGTGAGAGGATCAGCAACTAAGACTCACTGAGGCTCATGGAGGCCCCACCTCACAAAATATAGGACTTAAAGGATGTGCTGGTAATGTCTTGGTGCAAGATACTACACTTTCAGATAATGCCTTGAATGGTCAGATCTTTTGTGGCAGCACAGAGGGGATTTACTCAATATTAGGCAGACGATGCTTATGTTATGGAGGATTGGTGGACACATTGCCTGAATGTTAAAGGAATCAAAGTAAGACATTTAAAGCACAATGATGTAGCATCATAATCTTAACATAACAGCTTTAAAAACATTGATGCTCCACTGACATTTGCTACCCCGGGCTCGGCATGCCAGAAACTATTTACTGTGAAGTGCAGAGGCCAGCAATCGCAAGAACTATGTAATGCTGTACCAATAACATCACTCTGCCAGATCAGTGCACTTGCTTATTTCACTTCAGCTACTGGTTCTGTATCTTTCAGCTTGTCCAGAACTGCATGTGTGTAACACGTGTCCTTCAGTAGTTGCTCAAAGTTTGATTTACACTTCCCAACTTTATGGGCTGCCCAGGAGCATGGAATGCCAATTCTTCTACAAGGTTCCTTTGAGTGACATCACAAGCCTTTAATACCACCATAATTCTTGTTGAGGTAAGTGCTCTTGAAAGTGAAAAGTCTTCAGTCAGTACCTTAAAACAGTTCACAACTCAGCTGTTGGGAACAAAGGGCAAGTTCATTCCACCACCTTAGAGTCAGGACAAAGATCATAATGGATGGTGGGTCATTCAGGGTTATGAAAAGGATGCAGGCAGCTACAGGAAGCCAGTGAAGAGAACACAGTAAAGAGTGACATTGTTGAATTCAGAAACAATGAAGACAAGTTGTGTCACTGTGTTCTGGATCAGTCGAAGGGCCTGAAGGCACGGTTAGGAAGAACAGCCTGGAGGGAGTTGCCGGATTCAAGCCTTGAGATGACTCAAGCCTTGAGAGAGAGGGTCATATTCCCCAGATGTTGTAGAGAAAAAATCTGCATGACAGCACTGATGCAACATTATTCAAGAAGAATAACTGTCAACCGCAGCTATGGCAAGGCTTTATGCTTCTACTGCTGGACCGGTGAGTAATTGATTAATATTTCTGTCAATTATTAAATATTTTCTACTTTTACATGTTTACATTTTTCTGTCAGTCAGGAGTATCTAAGGCCTCATTCTTCCATTTTTGATTGAGGATTTTGACACAATACTCACGCTGTCACTTAAACAGTTCAGTTCTTCTGGACATTGTCATCCCTGATAGAAAGCCCAGACAGCATCTGACAGAATATAAGGATGTGCTCTTGAATGGCTTCTCATTGTCATCAGCGCTTTAAGTCAGAGTGTTTGAGGGCTGTGAAAATAATGGAATATTAATTTTTAAATACACTCTTTTTGTCTCGGGTTTGTCAAAAGTCAGTACAAAGACGTACACGAGAAGAAAGAACAGGGCATTTGAGAGTCATACAGAAGTCAACGGCGGTTTGTGACTTAACGGCGGACTGTTCTGACAGTATATTGTCATCACTCAACCTTGTCAGCCACTTCAAACAGCTGAAGGGGTTTTGCTCTAAATTGACTTTGACACGACACAAACGTGATTCATTTGGAGAGTGACAATCTTGGAAGAGGGCTGACATTTCCTCTGACAGCTAAATTACAGCATGGCAAGTCTGGCTGAATGTGCCTCGTATGACATTCATCTTAGCCCAGAAATAACAAGTAACAGCCTCCCTTGTTAAGAAAAGTGAATATGGTGCTAGTTGCCGTGGAGGAGTTATGAAATGATTGGTTCTGGAAGAACAGAAGCAGAAAACAGAAAGGCAGAGCTGTGGGATGGAAAGGTGCAGTGTCATTTTTACTACAGCAGTTACTAATTGTGACCAAAATATCAGCCGAGAGAAAAGTGGAGCACAATGTTTGCTCCTGTCAAAGTTCACCATCAGAGACAAAGAGGTTCTCCTGAATCTCTTTTGATGTTCCCTGTTGTGTCCTTCACTGAATCCAGTTAAATTATTAAAGGCACCGTAACGAGTGGGTTTGGGTTCCACCGCTGGAATTGGGGGCTGAAGAGGGTGTGCTCCTTACACACTTGCATCTCAGGTTGCAGAGAGATCGCTGTCCTGTAACTGGAGAGCTTCAAGGGGCCTGGGACCATGTTTACCAACTGCCTCACAATCTTGATCTGAAATCAAGTCCACACTGAGATGCCAGTATGTTAGATATGCCTACCATATAGGTGCACTCTGTGGGTTTACAATTACGGACAGTAGCTCATCTGTTGCTGCACAGTTTATCATCCACCCTGTCCATCAATAGAAAGGGACCACCACAAGACCACAACTCTGCTGACTAGATGTCATTTGATATTAGCACAGAAGTGACATCAACATGGTAGCAGCATGATAATACAAGTGCACTGGGCACAGCAGCTTTGCTTGGGATTTTAAAAACTGTGTACACTCTCTGAGCATCTTCATGTAGGCTCATCTAGGTTGTTGATACACATTGTATGTGTACAATTACACACTATGTGTGTTTGTCCATGCACATCTTTACTGGCCATTGTAATCCTTCCAATGGGTCAGTTTTTGACCATAGGGCCACTGTTGGCTACATTGTAAAAAGGTCTATAGAAGTCTGTCAAACCATGTCAATAAAATAGTGGAAATTCTACCCAGGTTGAATTACAGAATTACAGTTATAGAATTTCTGGTAAATACATTGTAAAATACTCTTGTAAAGTTGTCCTGGTTATGCTAAAAAATGTTATAGTATTAATAGTTAATTAATGCTGTAATTTTTGCATTTATGTTTTGTGAAAAACACTTTTTGTCACTGCGAAATGCACAAGCCATTGTGTTTTTTAATTACACAAATATGCACTAATATAACACTAAGTATAACACAAAGTCAGTTTAACTTCAGGTGTATCAATCTGCTCAGTTATGAAGCATGAGCAATCGTGAATCAAGCTCATCTGCTTCAGTGCAAATTAAAGTGACAACAGGTGCAGTGGAGAGGAGTGGGTTGCCACAGACATTTCCCTCTTGTTATCCTTCCTGATTGATCTAGTTTTGCATTTTCTAGTATCCTTGTCACTACTAGTAGCATAAGGTGGTACCCAAAGATCTTTTAGGTAGAACAGGTAGTCCATCTCCTCCAGGATGGCACGTTCAAGATGGCAAGAAGGTTTGCTGTGTCTCCCAGCAGTCTTAAGAACATGGTGGAGATACCATGACACTGGCTGTTACACAAGGAGAGGGACAGGGCTGAAAATGGCATCAACCCAGTAGTAGGACTGGTATCTGCATCTTTGTGTGCAGAGGAACAGGATGGCCCTACAAAGTGACCTCCAGCAGGCTACTGGTGGGCATGCTTCTCAACACACTGTCAGGAACACACTCAATGAAGGTGGCATGAAAGCCTGACATCTTCTGATGGGACTTGACAATTGCCTTAAGAAAACCAGAACTGGCAGGTCCACCAGTGGTGACCCATTCTCTTCACAAATGAGCATGTGACAGACGTGAAAGAGTCTGGGGATGTCATGTAGAAAGTTGTGCTTCCTGCAACATCATCCAGCTTGCTGGATCAGTGATGGTCTGGGGAACCATATCCTTGGAAGGTTGGAAAAAATTCCATGTGACAGCCAATGGTACCCTGAATGCTGTTGTCAGACCACACACTGATGAAGTTGTAAACAAAACAGTTATTGAATATAAAAATGACAGTGGTTAATTAAAAGGATAATGTAAAATATCGTCACCATATATTTTATGGATCAATTCTGGCAGTCACAGCTTGTTGGGTTGTATTTAACTTTAAATCTTCTAGATTTTTTTTTTTACAGTACACCATACTGTTGCAACATACCGTACTTTCCGGACTATAAGCCGCACCAGAATATAAGCCGCACCCGCAAAGTTAAAAAAAAAATCTGGAAAATAACATATATAAGAAGAAAAAGCTGCACCTCATTATAAGCCGCATAGTTTAAAGTGTGCAAAAAAACTAGCGGCTTATAGTCCTGAAAATACGGTACTTAAAATACAGTAATGCATTGTGAATAAACACCTGCGATTGTATTTTTTACAGTGAAATTCTGACACAGCTTACAGCATACGTCTTATAGTGTAGAGATTTTTAGCTGGTGGACATTTCTTTGAACAGTCAATACCTATATGGTGTACCATGGTTTATGGTGAGTACAAGCCGTGTGTATCAAACATACTCGCAATTTAGTGAATCATTCATCATAATGTAAAACCTAATCCTAAAACTTTGATCAACTAGAACCTAAAGGTCAAAGAGAGAATCTCCTCCAAGAGCTTTCACCACAATATTTCCACCCTGATTCCCACAGACACAACTACCAGCGATGGCACAGATTGCAATTTCTCCACATAATGGCTTTTTCCCAGACCCAATTTACTGGCAGATACAAGATAATAAGATGATGTTCCTTTCCAATAGTGTACTGTATACATCCCTTCAATTTGCAGGAAAAAGCAATCATTACGGACGAGGCTGCTCTGCAACAAAGCATCCCAAACAACACGAAGAAGCACATGATATGAATATTGACGTTTGAGCATATATTGTATGAAGGAACACGCACAGCAATCACAACCACAGCACAATGACAGAGCAGCTACACTGTCAACATTTTTTAATAGATACATATAATCGCTAACCATCATCTCACACAGTAGGCATCAACACTTTGGTCCTGGAGACCTGTTCCAAATCCTGGAAGAATGGAAGGTCTCATTTAAAGAGGTAATTTAGTGAGTCACTATAGACATTTTTACATAAGAGCTTTCATTCTTTATATGTTTTTTCAGGTCATTGTAAAGCATAACATTTTAAAACTCTCCAATCCAATATAAGCTTATCTCCACAGTCTTACATAAGACCCCCTCCCCCACCCGCCCAACCTTTATACGTCATCAAATTTGTGTGGATTACAAGCGACTGATACAGATTGTTCCAGCCGACACAAACATATCTAATATACCATTTATTTTGTTTTAATTCTTGTCCCAAATCCAGGGGAATGTAACAGGGGACAGACCTTTATGATGTACTGGGCTGATGTTTGCAGTGGCTTCTGGGTATGTGTGTAAGGCCGAAGCCCCCTGGTGAGGTGATGGGGAGTTGGAAGCAAGGGGTCATAAAGGCTGAGTAGTCGGAGATTGCGACATGGATCATCTCCCAAAATGAAGTTATGATTGAACTTCATAATTCCATTTTGCTCGTACATTTTTATATCCATTAATAAAAGTTTCAGTCTATAAAGAAGGAAAGAGATTAATCAGTGCAAATAATACATTGTTTTTTCTAATCAATTGTCAGCCATAATCTGGATTCACATGGACACATTTCTCCCATCATAAGTCTTCTTGGTCTGGTGCTTTTATCTGATGCAGCTTTCATTTCCTCACAATCAATCCAGCAGTGCTGACTGGAATACCCAAACACTTTTTTTGGTATTTTTTTTCTGCACATCCTCACCTCAGCTTCACTTTCTGACCAGTGAAACTTGAATTAAAGGGATCTATTATCCATAATGTGCTCGTGTTTTTACTCACAGTTCTGTTCTTGGAGAAGAGGGATGAACATTTGTCTCAGGTATTTAATTTTAATATTTCATGCAGAATTAAGCATAGAAGTATGACTTTGCCATAAAATTTGAACAAGGAGCAAAAGTTAATCTATTTGAGTTATGCAATTCCAAATTTGCTAATTAACACAGAACCATCCTATTTACATATTTAGCGACAGCGGGTGAAACCTTCTCAGTTCTAAGTCCTGCATGTGATTAAATTGGGGGATTTTATTCTTGTATTAATCTCGTCGCTTTGTCATGAATGGTCATTTAGATGGAACTGAAGGAGAAGGAAATATATATATATATACTCTTATTGAAGAAGGCCTAGTGTTGTTGCTATAATATATCTGTCTAATGGAGTAGAAGAGAGCCAGCGCATGAAGTGATTTGTAGATTCTTGTGGGTAGAAATCAGAGTGAGCCTCATATGCATGTGCACCAAAAGGCCTTATTTTAGAAAATCCTCTTTTTCACTCTGCAGCTCCACTGCAGATCGTACACTATTAAGATTAAAAATAAAGGGGAAAGAACCACTTTGACTCTATAAAGAAATGTATGCTTAAAAGAGACACGAGTGTGAAGAACCTTTAACCTTTAGAACCCTACGCCAACTTTGTGGGATGTTTTCATGATCTGATGTTCTTTGTACTTGGCAAAGAATTAGAAAAGTATTTATAGGAGACAGTCACTCATAGTGGTTATTTTCAGGAGATCCTAAGCTACTCAAATTGATCTTCAAAAAATCAATAGAATTGAAATGTGTGTATGGATTTGACCATGTTTTGATTAGAAATATATACTTTTGCCTATAATCTTCTTGTTTGTTGATAAGGACTGAAACATTTTAAAAATCAGAAATCCTGTTATTTGTAATCCTGAGATATTTGTAATGATTAGATTGACAATGATATTTATAATAATATGTTTTTTCAGATACTTGACGGTGATCCAAATACAACTTGAATGTCATTTTCATTTATATTTATGGCATTTAGCAGACGTCCTTATCCAAAGTGACTTACGTAAGTGCTTTGCTGTTCACTCAGAAAATATCCTGAACTAGTAGACGAGGCTAGAATCCAGAGATTCCTCGCACTTAGATGCTGTTAAAAAAAAAGGCATATTGGAAGGAGTTCAATTTTAAGGAGTTAAATACTTTTGAAACAGATGGGTTTTCAGTCTGTGTTTGAAGACAGCAAGCGACTCGGCTGTTCGGACCTCCAGGGGAATTTCGTTCCACATGTTCTGTAATATTTTTTGTTATTCTTATGTGTATAAATATTTTTACTCTGAAATGTGAAAACTGTGAGAGCAAAGAAATAGAGCCCTTCTCATTTTCCTCTATAACTCAATATCTGGTCCAGGGATGTCATCAGCCCCGCCCCCTCTTGCTGATCAGTCAGAGTCTGTATGCAGGTTGAGCATGTTCACGTGGACAGAACAGTGAACATGCACTGGAAGCTCCCTTCGCATTGAAACTGGGATTTCATTCATTTGGAAATTGAAACGAGAGATTTTTAGCTGATTTAAGTCTTGTATGTGACAGATTATGATATGTGTCTGCAGGTTACTCTGATCCTGAGTCTAGAAAGCAGCATGTAACTGCCTGCAAAGAGTGAATAAGAGGGGATGTACCTTTATATCGACTTCTTTAAAACTGTAAGAGGCTTTCCACACATACATTTAATCAAAACGATTCTTTATGGAACAGTAAACGTCTCAGCCAAAGAACCATTTTCAGTCTGTATTTCTCAGGTCGGCTTTTCTTATTAGGCTGGAAGCCGTAAGTGATGACTGTGCAGTAGGAATGTCTCACAGGCATTCTCCTATTGGACAAACGTAAGTTATCTGCCTAACCCTACTTTAAAATACCCCTCCATCTGGAAAGGCCCATTTCAAGCCCTTTGATGAAACCCACAAAATCAGGATAACACAGCAGGTTCTGCAGATAGAACAGTCACTTCATCAGAAGATAACAGGGATATGTGTTGGTGGCTGTGCCTGACAATCAGAGCCTCCCAGGTGGCAACTCAAGCACGGCTTAGCTACAGGATGAGAGACGGCTTCAGACAGAGAACCACAAAGAGGATCCAGAAATAAGCCTGTTGAGTGGGTTTTTTTCTGTAACAAGAGCTGCAAAAGTGATTGACCCTTTGGGTCAAACTGTTCTGTTCCTTACTGAAATAGAACAGGCATATTTAACATGTCAGCTATCAACGTCAACTTTAACTGTGGAAAGTTCACGTTTGTGATTCCATTGTTCAAGAAATACGTTTCTAGCATCTCAGTTACATTCTAAGTGTTATTCAGTAATTGCACAAAATATCTTAATTATTATTCATTACTTTTCTTAATTGTCTTCTTAATTTTATTGTGTAATTATATTCATTTGAATTCATTCTAACATCACACCGTATTGTTAGAATAGCAAAAGCATAACGAATGCTGAGATCTGTTGATGAAAATGTTTTACATGCCAATGCTCCAGCCACTTTTTACCCTTGTAAGTTGCACCCATTGCTGACACACATGTGCAAATGCACTCACAGCTTGTCTAGTTCATGGATAGAAGTACTGTCATTAGAATAAGACTCTCTGGTGCAGATAAACATGAACATACTGGCTGCATGCTTTGTGCCAGGCATAGGTTTGAGGGAATGTAAACTCCCTGGCATTGAGCTGTGGAACTGTGTTCTCTGGAATGATGGCACTCCATCCAGTACTTTTAGGATGAGCTGGGAATCAGGAGGGGTGGTGATCAACCAAGAAATCCTCACAGCGATGCTCCTTAATCTAGTAGAAAACCTTTCCTTCACAGTAGAGACAGTTACTCCAACAAAACTCAATAAATGAGCATCTAGTTTATGCAAACAACTCTGTATGTAAATATATGGATGTTGGTTTTTGTGACTCAACAAAACCAGTACAATCCAATGCAAATCCAGTGATATGTTTGAGAGTTAATGTTTCTTATAATTATAATTATTTATTTATTTTATTTATTTATTTAAAAGTGAAACATGTGGCTTCCTTGTTACAAAAAGGACACAGTAGAAGCAAACAAACAAAACAAACAAACAAACAAATAAATAAATAAATCACAGCATTTCTTTCTAAAATACTTTTCTACTTTACTGGCTTTAATCATTTCAGTGCAACAACTGAAACCATGCTCAGACTGTAACGGAAAGCCAAGGTGTGTATAAATAACTCCTTATCTTACATTTCTGCTCATTACTAAAGTGAAATCATAACAGCAAAAAGGGACAGCAGCTAAGCTGCTACAATTTGATACTCTTCCATTTCCCTACATCGCTGAGATCAATTTGCTCTTAATCAAATCATCTCTGTTCCCAAGGAAAAGCCTAATGTTTAACCACTGCAGCTTCAGCAAAACAGAAACACAAAACAAGAGCATTCGTTTCAGACAAGCAGATAGCTCAAGAATGAAGATTTGCGAGTGGAAGATAAAACACAAAAAAATAACACATATTAAATCATCTCTCTGTGAAATAGCTGCTAATGTGTGTGGCACACAGGGCTGGAGATGAACTTTATATAAGTAATCAGTTGGTAAACTGTAATCAGATCAAATACATTTTAAAGATCATTACTAGCAGCGTTGCATTAAAACTGCATATTAATAATTCTGTTGTTGAAATAAGCACTTGAATGAATTCTGTAGCTTTTCTTAAGGTTTTTAAGATTGGGGAGGAGGGCCCACCAGAGAATGTTAAAGAGGAATTGATCTCCCAGGAACAGTCTGAGAGCACTGAAGTGGTTTTATTTTCATACATATGATTCTGCAGTAGTTTCTGAAGCAATGGGATCACCAACAAAATGTACATATGACTAAAATGTACCTCAAGAACTTCATACAATTTTATGCACTTATTTCCTAAATACTGTATTTTATGATTCACAAAAAGCTTCCATCCACTGGTGGCGCTGTTTTGCCAAATAAACCAACAACAGTGTTGGACAAGCATGCTGCTTTTTCTGCTATTCAATGTGTGTGTATTTCAGTTTCACATTAGACTATGGTTTAGGTTCGGTTTAGGATAATAGTTATGAGGAGTTGTCTGTTATTTTTCCTTCATGCTGTAGTTTCTGAAGCAATAATATCTACACATAAAATTTACCCAAAGAATTCTGCAAAGGTTTCATGTACTTATTTTGTCTCTACTAGGTTTTGCAGCATTGCTGTCAGGATTTGATTGCATTTAGTGACCCCCAACCTACCTCATTCCTAACTCCCCCAACTGCATTAGATATGATGCAAACAGGTCTATCAATATAGGGACTAGACAAACTGTGTTTGTGTGCATTTGAACATCTGTGTCATCAATGGGAGCAACCTAAAGTACCCCATTCATTAGAAGGGGTTTCCTCAAACATTTGGACGTACAGTGTATATGGTCTAAGTGTGAGTTGTTGTGGAAGGCTCTATTCTATTCTGATTAACTCGTTTACATGCACTTGAGAAATCAGATTGTAAACTCCTGCCGTATTAAAATGGAATTCATATTTTGTACATTTATTATGATTCACAAGCTTAAACACAAACCATGTACACACAACAGCAGTGGACCAGCATGTTGCTTTTTTCTGTTATAAACTGTAAAGAACTTATTAGATGGAAATGCCTGCAGACATGGTACGAATTGCACAGTGGTTTATGGTTAAGGTTAAAATAAGGGTTAAGTCCAGTTAATGGTTATGGTTAAGCTTAATGTTAGACAAAGGGTTCGGTTAAGTTTCCAGTTAAGATTCAATTTAGTTCACGGTTATCTTTGATGTTAGGGTTATGGTTGGGGTTAGAGTAAGGGTTAGGTTGAGGTGTACTTGTAAGTACAGGTGGTTTGTAATATTCTCTGGTCAAATCATTGGATTTCTGCGTGTCTGGGTTGCCTTAGTAAATCATACTTATGCATGACATTCAACCTGTATTTAGCACACAAGCTTCTGTCCACTGGTGACACAGTTTTATAACTTACTGTTGTACCCGTCTGCTGAGTACATGGACAACAACCCAGCATACAGTGCACAGCGTATTAAAATGGAATTCATGGATGGAAACTCATTTTGAAACAAATCAGCCAACAACCAAACAACACTTAATTGATCATGTACTATTTATTTTGCCAGATCTTCTTCCCTCTGTCTTGGATTTGGAATGAAAATTTGAGAAACGTAGTCTGGAAATGACTCAAATTGGAATCAGATTGGATTTTTGGAAACGGAATAGTTTCACTGTACTACGCTCATCATAACATTTTGTGTAAGCGTTTACTACAAATACAAAACACTGATTCATAGTTCGCTCTGACAATGTACCGATTGCTCATTGGAACATTAAAGTGATCACTCTGGCAAAACAAGACATGGCTGACATGACATATCTGGACGTGGTGTGATTTTTAATTGTATTCGTTGAAGATGGGTTGTAAACATTTGTTTTTTTCAGTCTCTAGAGTGGCTGAAGTCAAGATATATGAGGTTATGCAACAACTGAAGCTTAGAAAAAAGACCACTGCTAAATCTCCACCCTCACTTATACCCCAAATATACCCAACCACACAATAAACATGCCTGATGCTACTTGTTCCCAAGAGTCTGCTTTGACGATAATTCACATACCATAAATGATCAATATAAGTGGAACATCCTGTAAATAACACATCCTGTTTGGACACAAACCCCATTAGATGCTGCACTGGAATACATCATCCTTTCTTTCAGCCTAAATAATTATTCCTTCAGAGAGTCAAGTCAATAGAATTAACATCACTATCTGTTATCAGCCTGTAAAGGTTACAGCTATTTTCTCTTTAAAAACATGGAGTCAATCAGGATGGATATCCCAGGAAAGCAATCAGTCAAATCGGTAAATTAACCTTTTCAAATGAAAACTGTGTACAGAATGTCAAAGACACAAGTAATGATTTTGGTCCTCAGGTATAGAGCTGCAAAAAAAATCTCTGTCATCATTTTCCTCATAAGTTCTAAAGTTTTGGGACACCTTTTCATTATTGTTTCTTCCAAAATGAAGGACATTTAAAATAGTTCACCCCCCTTCTGTTGGAGTAACTGTCTCTACTAGGGTTTGGAGCATTGCTGTCAGGATTTGGTTGCATTTAGTGACCACCAACCCACCTCATTCCTAACTCCCCCAACTGCATTAGATATGATGCAAATAGGCTGATGTTTATTTGCTCCAGAAAGTCCTATTCTATCAATATAGGGACCAGACAAACTGTGTTTGTGTGCATTTGAACATCTGTGTCATCGATGGGAGGAACTTAAAGTACCCCATTCATTTAGAAGGGGTTTCCTCAAACATTTGGACGTACAGTGTATATGGTCTAAGTGTGAGTTGTTGTGGAAGGCTCTATTCTATTCTGATTAACTCGTTTACATGCACTTGAGAAATCAGATTGGAAACTCCTGGTCTACATGAGTCAGGCTGAAAATTTCAATTCTTTTAAGCTAAGTGTTGATGTCCTGTGGGTTCTGTGCCTTTTCATGCAAGAACAGTAGTGGAGTAATAATATAGCTCTTATTTTGTATGTTTTGAACCCTCACGTCCACTACACTGTTTTATCAAACAGCTTCGCACCTGCACGTCCACATTGCCTGCACTTTTACTTGGCTTCACTTACCTACCCTGAAGCTGGTCCGAACTCCAGCCCTAAACATCAGAGATCCCCCCCCCACACACACACACACTTCTTACACACAGAATTATCCTAAACATATGAATACCAGTACATTGGAGTTCCAGGCATGTCCCACTGGGAGGAGACCGCGGGGTAGACCCAGGACACGCTGGAGGGCTATGTCTCTCGGCTGGCCTGGGAACACCTCGGGGTCCCTCCCCAGGAGCTGGCTGAGGTGTCGGGGGAGAGGGAGGTCTGGGCATCCCTGCTCAGACTGCTGTCCCTGCAACCCGGCCTCGGATAAGTGGCAGAAGACGGACGGATGGACGGACGGATGAACGGACGGATGTGAATATCAAAGCCATTATAATTGCAACGTGTTTATTGGAGATGTAATGCATTTTCTGAATGAAATGCACCCCTGCCAATATCTTTGGCAATGACTGTAAAGTTATAATATAACTCTATAATTATAATATACGTATATATAACTCTGTATCAGAACCAGCCATTAGGGGTGTAGTTTGTGTACTACTGGTGTTGTGTCAGGAAGGGCATCCGGCGTAAAACCTGTGCCAAAACTATAATGCAGATCATAAATATGATGATCCGCTGTGGCGACCCCTAAAGGGAGCAGCAGAAGGAGAAGATATATAACTCTGTATCTAAATATAAATTAAACACCTTGTTGCTATCGCCACATAATTCAGTAAGTTTCTCTAAAATGCCCAATTTCACACAAATCTCAAATATTTCCTCCTTCAAAACAGTTCACCCCTAAGAAAGAAAGCCAGTAGAAGTGTGGTTTCTATCTCTCAAATTGGCAGCGCTTTAGAATATCTTGACTAAATGACTTGAAACTCAATGATCCACACTCTTGTGGAAGACCTTGTCAAAGTCAACATTTATATACATGTGGAGCCTAGCAATTTGCAAAACACCCACCTCTCTAGGTCTCCTGCCAAAGATACTTGCCCATGCCAACTGGCAGAGGGGCAATAAAATATCCCCCAAAAGGGCTTTAAAACTCTGCAGAAGTGAGTCTCTTTTAAGGGTGCTGGGATATGCTTCAACAGCAGCGGTCACTAAGCCTGCTCCCAGAGAGCTTCCTTCCTTCAGGCTATAGTTTCAACATCTAATTATTGCCTTCAGAAGTGTCTGATTGAGATGTTCTGAATTTGGGATGAAGGTAGTAGCTTGCTGATTGTCCTGGAGATCACTTGATCACCTTCACTACACCACAGCCATCGTCAGCTCTCAGAATTAAAACTATTCACAGAATGATTTATGTCTGGTCAGTGTATGGTTGACCTTCTCTGTTCTCCCCCAGTGTGGCTACACACCCCACTAATGAGACAGTAAAACTTTACACAACACCGAGCTCAACAATCCAAATTCTTCCATCCAAGGTTGCTACGGGCACCAGACACAACAACTCTCTAACTAACATTTACAAGCATGAAACCTCTTCCCAGCTGTTTTGGGGAAAAAAAACTGATCTTAAATTTAATGAGCACTATTTTCCTACCTTTCCAAATTCCGTGAATTAGTTTCTTTCTGCAAGTGACAGTAAATTATGAAGACTTTTTATCCTGAGTAGTTATGAATCTCACAGAGATTATAATAATAAAGCTCAGTCATTTATATAAGTGCTGTCTGACCATTTTTCACGTTTGAACGTTCTGATGAATGTGTTTTTCTTGAGGTTTGCCTGTTTTTCCAAATATCAAGGGCAAATACGAAAGAGAACCTGAGAATGTGAATCCTATTTTCTGAAATTTCTTAACTGTGGCATGCAAAAGTTTGGGCACCCCTGGTCAAAATTACTTTACTTAACGGTTAAGCAAGTTGAAGCTGAAATGAGCTCCAAAAGGCATAACGTTAAAGATGACACGTTCCCTTTGTATTTTAAGCCAAAAGCACTTTTTTATTTTCATCTTTTATGCTTTCAAAATATCTAAAAAGGAAAAGGGCTCGAAGCGAATGTTGGGCACCCTGCAGAGTTAGTTGATAGTAGCTTTCCCTTTGGCAATGATCACAAATTGTAAACTCTTTTTGTAGTCTTTAAGTCCTTGTTTTTCCATTCTTCCTAGCAAAAGTCTTCTTCTGGTGACTCTTCCATGAAGGCCATATTTGTGCAACTCCAGAGTCTGCTAAATCTTCCTGAAGGCCTTCTGCAGTCAAGAAGGGGTTCTGATTTGCTATTCTAGCAATCCTAAGACTGTTCTTGGTTTTATCTTAACTGAAAAAAGGGCATTCTGAAAATGCATTGCTATCTTCTTATAGCCTTTTCCTGCTCCTTGCTTTCATTTTAATTGTCAGGGTGCTAGGCAGCTGCTTAGAAGAACCCATGGCTGGTGTTTTTGGCATTTCTAAAGCTTTGAAATTACATCACTTTTTCTAACAATGATTATGAACATGCCATAACCCTAATAGACCAATTAAGATCTGAGCACTCAAATCTCATAGGGTAACTTCTGCAAGGTAGTCCTTTAGTTTTTTTCACTATAAAATTGTACAAAAGCAAAATATTACACTGGTATTGCTTAAAATGTTGAAAAGTGTATGTCATCTTTATGTCTTTTGGAGATCATTTCATCTTCAAGTTGCTTCACTGTGCATGCCGATGTATTTTTCTATGCAGTCAAAATTTGCTCTGAGCTTGAGTATTGGGAAGTTTTGGTGGTCAGGTGCAGGCATTCAAGATGTTATGGTTACCACAATGAAGTGTAGCATCTAAAAAAATCCACATCAGAGAACCTCTGAAGACTTTTCCTGCGGGAACCTTAATCAGCATAAGTAATGCTATGTCGGTAGTGGTAATCAGACATCATGTATAATTCATACCGTGATCTGGAGCCTTGGTATGTAAGGCAAGAATGCAAGAGTGGAAAGAGCGTGGGTGAGGATGGACTCCTGCTTTGCTGAGCATCGGAGAACGTCAGCCCAAAGGGAACAGCACAAAGAAGCAGACACAAATATTGAAGAATTGCTTGTTTGTTGTTTGATACGGATTATAAATGAATACAGGAACTTCAGAGGAGGAATAGACTTTAAGAATACGATCGCTTATCATACAAAATAACACTTCTGAACATGACACGGCTGTTTCTCCAGCAGAGCATTTTTATGGGCCTACCAATAATGCACTAAGGGGTATCGTCAGATAAGTCACCACTCTTTCAATATCAATCATTACAGCTTCTGAACCTCTACCTTCTGAGACCCTCAGAAAATATCTGATTGTTTTTCAGAAGACTCTCCATGCACGTCTCTGTGCTGGCTGCTCTCTCAGCCAGGCCAGCCTCCAGCTGGCAGCATTCTTCCTGTATCATGTTCAGATTATTGAAGTGAAAATATTCCCCCTCCAGTTTGGAGCTCTGGTTCCACGTCCCACCCCACGCCATTCTTTTACAATAATGTTTTCATGCTCTTGCGTTTCAAGTGGGAAGAGTTGACGCTCTTTCCTGGAAAGGGTTTGTGTCAGATATCCAGCGCTGAGGAGATGGGGAAAACATACTGCAAGCAGAGCATCTTAGCATTGGTTATCCCATTCTGTTGATACAGATACCAGAGCTGTAAGGGTGTGTAAATGATTGTGAAAAGTGTATGCTATCAGGAGAGTTAACCAAATAAAACACTTCAATCAAACGTCACTGCGGACTAGCACTTTGGATTCCATGGCTAAACACATTTGCAGTGCATTAGTGGTGGGAGATACAAATGCAATATAGAATCAAAATAGTTGGGTTGGAAAAATATCATCTATATATAGTTCCCTGCATTCAGCCTTGTTGGCGACATCCTGCATAAATAAAAAGTCATGGCCGTGACTTATGTAGGCCTGGGAATGACTTGGTAAGACCTGCAAACAAGGCATTTTTCCAAGGTAGGGTTCCTACCTGTCTGGTTTTCACCTTGACAGTCCAGATTTTCAGTATTTGTGTTCAGGCATCTTTTTTTAATGTAATTTGTCCTTTTATTTATTTTGAAAGTCCTGGGGTCCCCAGGTCGAACAATGAACAGGTTGAACATAGAGTGTCCAGTTTTACCGAGGCCATGACTTATTTTTGTTTATGTAGGTTGCCACCAGTGGGGATCTGTAGGCCTGAATATCAGTGTTTTGTATTGTGTTGAATTATCAAATAATATAATATATGTAATATAATTGCCATAATATATTAAGGGCTATACAGCCAACAGTTACACTAATTAGAGTACTTTGGAATGACTCTGTTTATTGGCCTCTGCTAATGCAGTTGAAGAACATATTTTGGAATGTTGTTTTATTTACATTAGGGCTGCAACAAACAACTATTTTGAATAATCCATTGATTATAAACTATTGAAAAGTCAAACAAGTAAATCATTATGTATTATGAATCAATCAGGTACTGAATAACTTGTTTAATGAATTTACTTATAATATTTATAATAGCTATAATTTTTCAGATCAGTAAAGAAGGGAGACAAATCTGACAGTAGCTTTAAGTTTCAGATTGAATTTTTGATACGGACTGTTTGTGATAGAGTGGCTCCATGGAGTTTATTTAAAAGTCCCCTAAATGGGAAACTGTATTTACTTGGCACAGTTGAGTAATGAGGGTTTGGTACATGGAAGTGAAGTGACAAACCATAAACCTCGAGCTCTGTTTACTCCTTCAAAAAAAAATCCGGCAAACAGAGCTGGAAAAGGTGGCAATTCCAAACCCCAACTGTCCACAGAAGGGGAGCTTAAACTCAGCCTTAAACAAAGCTTATCATTTTGAAAGACTTCAAAAAGTCAGACCCAGTGAGATGAGCGGGTGTTGGACTAAAAGCTAACCTGGCTGCAGAATCATCAGGTGTGGATTGTTTTCCCCACCAGCTCTGAAAATGAAAATCTGTGGGGTTTTTTCCTGTAAAAATGTACAAATCAATGTTAAGGAAAGTTACACTTTCAGCTCATTATGGGTCCTATTAACAAGAAAAAATGATAATATTGATTTCACTAATTTTATATATTGATATATTATAATGAATATATACAGAAGAACAATTTAAACATTCTAATAGTGATTTGAGTTTTCATGCTTGTAGTTGTCCAGTGACTTTATCAAAGATCCTCAGAAGAACCCCTTTTGTCAAGCGTTCACATTGATTTCACCTTTATTAGTCTTTCATCTTTAACAGTAAATGCTTTTGTAAAGGAATACACATTTTCTAAAAATTAGAACCAAACATTAATGTTTGCTAGAAACATGCATGAAAATATTATAAAATAAATAAACTGACTAAATAATCACTTTTAGCTTTAACTGTTTTGAAACCTTATTGTATTAAATTGCAATTATGCAGTTTAATGATTAACACAAAGCACACCCTAACAACCACTGGATATCTATTATTCAAACCCCCTTTTACGCTGTAGAATATACTTTAAGATAAAGCAGCTGGACACAGCTGGCAGCCCAGTAACAGAAGAATGTTGGTCTCTCCTGAGAATGTTGCTTAGAGTCTGCACTGTTTTCCTGGTTGTTGACTCACAGCAAGTGTTTGATTCAAAAAGACAAAGATTTATATTTTCAGTTCATAAAATGCCAGTAGTTATGATATGGAAACATGGCCGAAATTCTCAGATGATTTCAGATCTGATGCATAGGGCAGTTTGATAAGGCCTGGACTAATTGCTTTTGCAGCTGATGGTGTGCAGTACATTCCAAACAGGGAGTCAATGTAGACTTTACCACATTACTGGCACTGCATGATTTCAGTTTGGTATATCACTCTCAGTCACTACAGACGTCCAGATCATTTTTATTCAAGGGGCGTTCCAGGCAATGTGGCAAACGCTGGAACCTGTGCTATTAATGTTCTATTGACCAGACAGGCCAACTCTTACGGAGCATAGAGTGGGGGCAGTACACTCTTCTCAGAGGCCTGATGGGGCAGTTTAAAAGAGCATCTTCTGACCAGGGTGATTTTAATTGTCTAAGATTTGCCAAAACACTTACAGGACTCAAGGGGGGAGAGAATTGCTCTCTGGGAAGAAGCAGGAAAGCCTACACTGCTGGGTGTGACAGACTCTACTCAAGAATGGTAAGAATGAAGCATTTCCATTCACATTCCTAGGGGATCATGGTGACAGCTGCAGAAAATACTTAAAAAAGGGGACTTTATTTCATGTTAAGAACATTATGTACACATTTTATTGTGGGAACCACACTGTAGTTTACTGTAATCATTTGTGACTTAATAACATCATATAATACAATAGCCTGGAGCACATTGTGCCACATTGCATTCAAAGTAATTTGACTACTAAACAAATGCAATTCAGAAAATTACATATAAGCCTTGAATGTCTTTATCTGCCGTTCTGCATTTCTAAGACACGTCCTTTAAGCCTTGTCTTGATTATCACAATACAATGCAATCATAATGCGGTCAGAACCCGTACTGACTGGATTCCATGCACAGCACCACTGGTCATTAAAGGCAAAGGTCTAAATCTGATCATAAAAGGTGATGAACTCTGTGTGCTGTGCAATTGTATTTGTTAAGTGGTCTGTCTGGAAGAACCTACTATACTGCTCACATAAGCAAATATTTAAGATATGCATCCCATAATAAGCACAGCTCTTTCAGATGTAACCAGGAACGTAATGGCCTAGGGGTCATGTTACAGTGTAGTAGGTATACTGGGCATTATAACAATTTTCACTGGCTGGACACTACACTACCATGAATAGTAGCACTCTATGCATTATGTACCAACACAGTTTCAAACACAGAGGGCTCACAAGGCAAATGTGTAATGGACAGCAGTCTTATATCGCCATCTAGTGGACGTCATAACAAATGACTGTTTATTTACTGGCTGTTGAGTTTACAGGCAGTAAATTCCTCTGCTCTGTGGAATTAAGTGTTTGACTTTGAAATGATCTATGGTTAAACTCTCACAGTCATGCCAGGATCAGATGAAAACCCTATAAGCTCTTTAAACACAGTATTAATACTGTCAGCAACTTTTTCCCCTCCTATATAGGGTTGCTTTGATGCAAATATATGTAATAATCATAATCAAAATTATTATCTCATGTAATGACATAGTTTGAAACTTATAACTTTGAAGCTTTTTATGGAAATAAAAATGATAACATGTTACATCCAGAATGGGAAGATTAGGGCATCCTCTGAAGACAGAGACCTGGGGCTCCAATCACAATAGGCTTCGTTGATTGGGGGTTGGTGACCCTGGTGGTTGTTTTTGTCGACTGTGGGGTTCATTTCTGTTTCAGTTTTGCTTTTGCAAGCCTCTTGAGAAAACATACAAATGTGAAAAAGAGCTTCATCAAAACTTCTTCTCAAGGCTTATGTGTTCCTCCTTAGGAAGTTTTGATTTCTTCTTCACCTGAATAAACATGGATGTGATAAGGACAGCAGTGATCACACCTACAATAGTGAGACTAAAGAGGACATAGAGGGCCACTTCAGCATCTGGAGCAGACACCTCCATGCCCAGAAAATTCACCATCATTGGTTCTTCAGTGGGAGGCACCTTTGTACCTGTGGAAACAGAGGGGTGTGTGTGCTAATGAGATGACTTTGCTGAAGGAGGCTACAAATGCTCTGATGAAACTTGTGATTACCTTCAGGTTCCAGAGTCTGACATTTGTGGGGTCCCTGGCTGGGATCTGGGAAGCCATTGCAGTTGATAATGGTAGCATAGTGTGTGGCAGATTTCTTGGGAATACGTGGCAGAGAAGGGTCTGAACGATTGACATAGAAGAAGCCAAATTTCTCAGCAAAACCAGTGGCCCACTCCAGATTGTCCATGAGTGTCCAGGCGGTGTAGCCACGTATGTCCACTCCATCAAGCAAATAAGCTAAAAAAATCAAATTAGTATGTTTATCATCAAAGTCCAATATTTCCATTGACATATTCATATCAAAGATGAACATTTATCCAACTTTATCCAAGAGAAAATGTCTATGACAAACTGCTGTCATATGTATTGGGACACCCGCTGATTCAATGTTTCTTCTAAAATCAAGGATATAAAAACAGGACTTTGTCCTGCTTTTGTTAGAGGAACTATCTCTATTCTCCAGCAAAGACTGCTTAAATCTTCTACTAGACATCTGAGCATTGCTGGAGGATTTGATTGCATTCAGTGACAAAAACATTAGTGAGGTCAGGATGCTGGGTGATCACCAGCTCATCTCATGATGGAGCACCATCATTCTAGAGAACACAGTTCCACAGCTTCATAACCCAAGGCTAAGGAGCTTTATACCCCTCTAGCTCATGCCTGGCATTTGGAATGCTGCTAGTAGCTTCATGTTTATCTGCTCCTATTCTATTGGCAGTACAGGGGCTAGACAAGTTGTGTGTGCATTTGCAGATCTATGTCAGCAATGAGTTCAACATACAGTAGCAGAAAGCATTCACTAGAAAGGGTGTCCACAAACATTAAGGTGTATATTGTATCTTAATGGGTATAATATTAACTGTACCTTTCAGAGCCTGATTGATGTAGGTATCATAGTAGTGAATTCTGTGAACGTCATTCAGGTCCATATCTCCTCTTTCGGAGATGCCATTCTCTGTAATATAAATGGGAGGGTTGCCATACTCGTTCTTGATGAAGTTCAGGATTGTTCTGAATCCAGGTGGAGTCACTTTCAGCCAGGAAGATCCAGAATCCAACCATGAACGGTCATGAACAGTTCCGACTCCTCTGTGCGAGAAGAAAGTGTAAGTGAAGGACAGCAGCGCTGGGCTTTGTGGTAATAATTAGAAGCTTACAAGCATGTAATGAGATCATTACCTGTCTGCATCGTAGTGCTGCAGATTTTTGTAATCCAGGTTAAAAGCCAAGACAGTGGTGTAATGGTTGAATCCAAAGTAATCATGAGTACCTTTTATCCTTTTCACTTCTTCAGGGGTAAATTCTGGAAGACTATAAAGCCGTTTGATTAGAATGACATTCTAACCATGTCTGCTTGGATTGTCACGGAATTGATTTGCTTCTCAAGAGGAAATGATTGATTACCGTGATTTGGCCAGACCAGCAGCCAAGCTTCTTTCTCGAATTCTGTTCTTCATCACATCACTATAATCTCCATTAAACACAGGGTGAGCAAACCAGCCAATCTGGAACTGCACAAGAACAGTGTGTGTAAATGTTCAGAGCTTAAAGTGAAGATCACAGATTTCTGACAGGTTCTTACTTCGACAACACGTCTGGCTGCATCAAAATCATCTTGCTTGTAGGGGTTTCTCGGCTCAGCCCAGTCTGAGTTTATGGTAATGCCAACAATACCACCTTGAGTGGCCCGGTATTTGTCATTGTATAAGTGCCAAGCCTCAGCATGGGCCTTAATGAGGTTGTGGGCCACAATATAAGGTGCTGTTCCTGGCCGGAAACTTATACCTGAAGAGAAATTGAGCTCCATTACTTACGCCATCAGTAAGATCGATATGCGTTTGTGTTTCATGTCTATTAGTGTCTGATTTTGCAATGAGATCACATTTTCTTCATACTCTGTTTATAGGCAGACAAACGAAAACCCGTAAGTACGTCATTTAATCATTACTGTACCTGGTGCAGCAGTGCCATAACCATGTCCAATATTGGCAACATTGTAGGGCTCATTAATTGTGATCCAGAACTTTACTTTGTCTCCAAGATTTTTGAACACAGTGTCAGCATAGTCCCTGAACCTACTGACAATTGTGTCATTCTCCCACCCTCCAACATTCTGCAAAGCTTGAGGAAGGTCCCAGTGATACAGCGTCACCTTTAAGTATAGAAAAGAGGAAAAAACAGTCAGGTATACAATATACACTATATGGACAAATGTACTGGGATGGATCACCAGCATTCCAGAGAACACAGTTCCACTGCTCCACAGCTCAATGCCAAGGGGCTTTACACCCCTTTAGACCATGCCTGGCATTGGGCATTTTGCCAAGAAGTTCATATTTATCTGCTCCACAGAGTCCTATAATGGTGATTGGTGTTAATATCACCAGATAAAGGTGAGTGAAAGTTAAACATTTTTGGCACCTAAACATGATTGTTGGCAGTGACCGATTTGTTTATTTCATTCTGTTAGCAAATTAACAGGGAAACGCAGAACAAAGTTGAAATAGGGAGGAATACTGTTTCATTGTCTTATCTGACTGTTCAGTCTTCTCAAATAATATTTGAATAATATAATATTTCTAGCTTCTTTGATATTCTAGAGTTCAGTCTTCAAAGCTCACAGCGTCAGTCACCCTTTGGTTTTGCATAAAAGCTGGTGGAGAGTTCGTTTCTCAGGTCATATTCTGTGTTCACTGGGTGATAAACATGTTATTTTTATTAATCAAGGCTTTTTCAGAATCATAAATAGGTGTGAGATCTGGTCGTCCGGAACATATTTGGCCAGATGGCATTTAACTGTTAATTCATGGCTGAATCAACATTGTGGTTGAACATGAATATCACAGCACTGTTTCAACACTGATTCAGCATCATTTTAACATTGTTATTGAACTCATAATTTTGAAATACAACATGGATTTATTAGGGTTTTGTTAACCTTTGTTGATCATTTTACTACAATTTAAAAGTAGATGTCATTTCAGTGTTTTTTCAGTGTTTAAACTGACGTTATTTCAAACACATTTCAACACTGAAGACTGGTCATGTGCCACTGATGCTCTTAAATGAGATGACACTAATGAGACCTCGCTGAGACTCAGGTAATTGGGGGCGTATGTTGTTTGCATTGCCCACCTTTATACACTGGAAGATTACAGGTAGCCTACCTACTCAGTAGTTTATTCCTGCTGGTGCCACTGTATGGCATCACTATCCAATGAAATCCATGTATCTCCATTTTTGTCTATTTAGATTTTTCTCTATAGTTTGAACCTGTAGCTGCTCTGTACACTGTGTGAATAATTCTGGATGAATAGACCAGTAGAAATGCCAAAAGTACTTTTTTATTTTACATTTTATATTAAAAATAGCCTTTTGCTGAAAGGTCACTAATTTGGAGATACATTACTCAATCAATCAATCAATCAATCAATCAATCAATCAATCAATCAATCAATCAATCAATCAAAATGCATTTATATAGTGGCAAGGAAAAACTCCCTCAGACTAAGAAACCTTGGGAGGAACCAATGCTCAAATGGGGAACCCATACTCCTCTGGTTGACACCAAATAGCACATAAAGACAAAGCATGAAAAGAACAAAGAGACAAAATTAATAAAAACAAAGTAATAAAGAACTATAGCTAAAGTGTGAGCAGGCCGTGTTTGGATGGGTGTGAGTTCTGGAAGAATGTGAGAGTTTAAGATAGAGGCTCAGGATTAATATGAAAGTCCCTGCAGGGTAAACAATCACAAGCGGGTAATGCAGTCTCTAATGTGGTGTGAGTGAGCCTCGTGTTTTTCATTGGACAGAAACAATATGATCATCAGTGTACTGATTCATGCTATTATGTCTCCGACCCAAATTAACCCTGTCACAGTCTACAACCGCATCCAAGAAATTGAACTATGTGACTGACCTTTTAAAAAAGGTTTATCTGAACTTTTTGTTCACCTGAGGTTTTATGTTGGCTTTCAAAAGTGCATCCACCAGCCGATGATAATAGTTCAGTCCTGCTTCATTGATTTTGCTGGTAGTTCCATCAGGCAGGATTCTTGGCCATGATATGGAGAAACGGTAGTGATTGACCTTGAGTCTTTTGAGCATATCAACATCTTCACTGATTTTGTTGTAGCTGTCACAAGCAATGTCTCCAGTGTCATCATTTCCCACTCTAAGAGGTGTATGTGCAAATGTGTCCCAGATGCTTAAACCTTTCCCATCTGCTCTCCAGCCTCCCTCAATCTAAGGCATGGGGAAAAACAGGAAAGAGAGGACAAATGATAAAACATGCAAGAAAGGACCCACGTGACCACATAATAATGGGACACTAGTTCACCTGATAAGATGCCGTAGCTGTGCTCCAGGCAAATCCTTCACGGAAGTGACCGTACAGAGGCTTCTCCTCCTCTGGCAGTGGAAAACCGTTGTCTCTCATTACTTGGTAGTAATAGTGAGCACTCCGTTTTGGAGTCCTTGGGCGATCTGGGTGTTTGAAATCCACATGATGGAGCCCAAAGCCAACACTGTAGCCATTAAGCCACTCAAAAGCATCCATGAGAGACCAAGCTGTGTAGCCCTTAAGGCGTACTCCATCCAGGTTGTGTGCTAATGGAAAACACAGAACACAACACCTTCAACATCAAATCCTTCCACTGATGAATGTGTATTGCTTTCATTTGGAGCTTTTTAAAAGACCTTCACCAAACCAAGAATTATCACTGCACCTTTGAGAGCTTCATCAATGTAAGTCTTCAGGTAGAAAATTCGATCTGTGTCATCAACTGTTGAGGAAGTGTCTGTAGAGACTCCATTCTCCACTATGTAAATTTCAGGATCCCCATACTCCTCCTTTATCCAGTTGAGAAGTCTTCTCAGTCCCCAAGCTGCTGCCCTCAGATCTTTCATTGCAGTTGTTTGAGAGTCAGACACATCGTCTACTGCAAGATCCTGATCCAACTCATAAGACCTAGGTGAGAGTCTAGCAGTTACATGACGTGCCCTTCTGGCAGTGTAAGTATTAATGCAGAAGACATCAGCAGTCCCTTGGATGTAGGCCTTCTCATCTTCAGTGAAAGTGGGCAACCTAGATTGAGCCAAACCTTGAAGTTCACTCTTGTTACCCACCTGCCACTTCATGGCATCAGGATAGTCTCCATTTTTGAAGATGGGATGTGCAAACCATCCAAGCTGGAACTGCATTGCCCGGTCAGCAGCTACAACCTCTCGAGGTACTTTGACATCCAGAGGCTCAAACCAATCAGTATTCAGACTAATGGACACCAGCCCATGTTGTGTTTTTCGGTACTTCTCATCATATGTGTGATATGCTTTAGCATGAGCCTTTAAGAGGTTATGCGCTATCCTATAAGGAGCTTCTGCAGGGCTCTTGATATTGGGTGGAATCATTCCCAGTCCATAGCCTATCCATGCAATTGCCTGGGGTTGATTTAAGGTCATCCAAAACTTCACTCTGTCCCCAAATGTTTCATAGCAGAAGTCACAGAAGTCATTGAATATATCAATCATATCAACATTGTCCCAGCCATTAATGTCTTGAAGAGCTTGAGGGAGGTCCCAGTGGAAAAGTGTCACCATTGGTGTGATGTTATACGCTATGAGACCATCTATAAGTCTATTATAGTAGTCAACTCCCTTCTGGTTTAGGGAAGCTCTGTGGCCATTAGGGAATATCCTGGGCCAGGATAAAGAGAACCTGTACGCTTTCACTTTCAGGGCTCTCAACATGTAGAGATCTTCTTCAATTTTGTTATAGCTATCACAAGCCACATCACCGTTTTGGATGCTACCAGGCTTGTGGGTGAAGGTGTCCCACACACTAGGTCCCTTACCATCTGCATCCCAGCCACCTTCAATTTGATATGCTGAAGTTGAAACACCCCATTGGAAATCCTCTGGAAATGTTCCATAGTGATAAAACTTTTTCTGAAATCTCGATTGTGGTGAGAACTTCTCCCAAACAACTTTTGACTTTGAGGGAACTTCGGATGCTGGTAGAATGGGACACCTAGAACTTTCCTTCTTTGTTCCAGTGATTTGTTTGGAAGAGGTCATTCTTTTGTCTTCAAACCCATTTTTTTCAATGACCTGAGAGAAGTAGTAAGCTGATGCTTTTGGAGTTCTGGGTCTGTCGGGATCTTCAAAATTTACATAATGCAGTCCATATCTTTCACTGAAGCCTTGAGGACCCTCAAACCCATCTATTAGGGACTGTACTGTGAATCGCTGTACCGTAACACTGTCCAGGTGGATAGCTGTATTAACAGATTCAACAAATTAGTTCAGAATGTTTAAAATTTGAACACATACTTTAAATAATATACATCACACCTTAATTAGCAAGCCACATCTAGACACATCTAAAAAGATATATTGTGGAATATCAGTATGGTTGATCAGTATATATAACATATAGGAAATAACTATAAAGAACTATAAAGGAAATCAGCATCTTCATAAAATGTTTCAGCAGACAGAAGCATAAAGTGCTCTAAAATCTCCTGGTAGATGCTGCGTTCACTCTGGACTTGATAAAACACAGTGGACTGTGGAAACTTCACACTGGCTCACCACTCTTCCTCCAGACTCTAGAAGCTTTTGATTTGCAAATGAAATGCAAAATTTGCTTTTTTTTTTTAGTGATCAAGGATTTTGTCACAAGGCCGATCCTCATAGTCAATCAAATTTCAGTCAAACAACTTTTAGACTTTGGTAATTACCTTTCATTGCCTCATTGATGTATGTCTTAAGGAACTCTACACGCTGAGTGTCATTGAAGACATTCATCTTGTATTCTGTCGGTATTCCATTTCCCGTGATATAGATTGGTACTTTGGTCACTGATATGTATTCCTCGTTAATATAATTCAGCAAACGACGGAGTCCCCATGGCACAGACTGGATTTGACTTGATGCTGTGGTGGGCCAAGTTGGGTCAATATGACTCTGAAAGTCCCCAACATTGTCTGGTCCATGGACACAACTGCCCCGGTTCTCACTCACAAGACGGGATGTATAGTGATTTAGCCCAAAGAAGTCAGCCGTGCCTTTAATCCTCTTTCTCTCATCTTCTGTAAACACGGGAAGCATGGCTACCTCATAACCACATTCAGTTTTCTTCAGCTCAATCTGTTTTTTCAGCAGTGCCGGATAATCCCCATCTACAAATATGGGGTGAGCAAACCACCCCAGCATGAAGTTCAGGTAGCGTTCTGCTGCCTCTACATCCTGGACACTTTTAGTATTATTTGGTTCTGCCCAGTCTGAGTTGAGAGCAATGCCCACTTTTCCAGCTTGCTGCTTTCTGTACTTGTCATTGTAGACATGCCAAGCCTCTGCATGAGATTTTAGTATGTTGTGTGTCACCTAAGATCAAATAAGAACTATGGTTATATATGTAAAACTAAAACATTGACAACTAAAGCTTTAAGTTCCAGAATGAATTTGAAAAACCTCTTACCTGGTAAGAAGCAAAAATTGGGTCCTTAATACCTGGAGGGTATTCCCCTGTCCCATAGCCAAAGTTACTAACCACCCAAGGACTGCTAAATGTGTTCCAGGTCTTCACTCTGTCTCCATATCTGGAGAAGCAAAAGTCAGCAAAGTCTTTGAATGCCGCCACAATGGAATCATTGGTCCAACCTCCATAATCTTGTAGAGCTTGTGGCAGGTCCCAAGAATGTAAAGTGACTGTAGGCTCAATGCCTGATTTTAGGAGCATGTCAATCAACTTGTCATAATAAGACGCCCCCTTTTCAAGCAGGCTTCCCTTCTCACCGGTTGGGAAAATGCGAGCCCAAGAAATGGAGAACTGATAATTAGGAGAAAGAATGCCCCTGAGCAGGTACACATCATAGTCCACTTTGTGGTAACTATCACATGCCTGATCAGCCGTCTGATTATTAAAGACTTTGCCTTCATGGCCAAAGCGGTCCCAGATAGTTTCTCCTTTCCCATGTTCTGCCCAGCCACCCTCCACTTTGAAAGACTCGGTGGAGACTGCCCATTGGAAACCATTTGGGAAGGAACCATTGAGGAAAAAATCTCTTTCAGATGGGCTTTGACTTCTGAATTTCTCCCAGACCTTCTGATAAGAGAGTGCAGATGCACTTTGCTCCTTGTTATAGGCCATCATATCATCCGTCTCATCAGTCTGCAAACTAGACAACATTAGAAATTAAAAAGTCACATGGTTTGAAAAGCATTTAATGTCGCATTGCTGCAAAATAATGATAGTAGTGTTTGCTTTTTGCTTTACCTGACATCTGCATCATCAAGCTTTCCTAACAGGTCAGTGATATCACAGCCCATAAGATGAACTTCCATATTTCTTAAAGCTGGAACATTGAGATGCATTTTAAAGTCATCGTCCTCATCTGTCTTACTCTTTTTTTTTTTACTTGTGAATCAGAGCAGTAATCTGATTTGCTTTATGTTTATGAAGAACTGCTTTGTCAGTTGGGCTGCACAATAAATCATATTTTATTGTTATGGTGATATGAGTTCCCATAATAAACACATCATAAATAGTTGTCATCTGTAATGAAAGAATAGATCAAATTGCTTGACACACAATTAAGTTACATATAACCGTTTCATTAATGAGCCAAATGGTTCAATGGCGTGATTGGTATTGACAGCTATGGTGTAAAACTGAATTACACTTCCCAACTCTAGGCGAGCTTGTTATATCTATATAATGCTGCTATAGACATACAATGATCAACCATAACATTATGACCACCTCCTTGTTTCTACATTCACTGACCATCAACTCTATTTACCACACAGGAGCACTTTGTAGTTCCCTAATAACAGACAAGAGTCCACCTGTTCCTCTGCATACTTTGTGAGCCTCCCTTCACACACTCAGGGTTAGGACCATCACAGTGCAGGTACTGGGTGGTGGGTCATTCTCAGCACTGCAGTGACACTGACGTGGTGGTGGTGGGTTAGTGAGTGTTGTGCTGGTATAAGTGGCTCAGACACAGCAGTGCAGGGGAAGTGTTTAAACACATCACTGTCACTGCTGGGCTGAAAACAGTCCACCAACCAGGAATATCCAGCCAACAGTGTCATGTGGGCAGCGTCCTCTGCAACAGATGATCTTCTGTTTTCACATCTGCAAGGTGGCCCAACTAGGTAGAGGTGTCTAATAGAGCTGACAGTGATTTGACACAGCGTTTAAAAACTCCAGCAGCACTGCTGTGCCTGATCCACTTATACAAGTGCAACACACACTAACACACCACCACCATGTCGGTGGTCCTTTTATTAAGCAGAGTTAATAAAATGGACAAAACGGTGAGTGTAGGCACAAGGAAGTGGTATTAATGTTATGGCTGATCTGTGCATGTTATTGATTTTGTACAGACAGTTGTTTATTACAGCATTTATAAGGCTAAGAGCTATATGACCTTTGGGGTATGAACGAAAATAACCACTCAGACTGGATGGATAAGCAATCTGAACCCTTTACAGTTTATGATCTATTATCTTTTAAAGATGTGTGTAGTTGGTAAATTACCTTTTGAGCAATTGTCACAAGGGTGGATTACATACGCTACACCATAATCGTTATGTGGATAAAGACTTTTACCTTCAAGGACACTGATGAGAGGTTGGAAACTGCTGTCAGCACAGTTCTTAATGCTCATCTGATACAGGAGAATGTAACGCTGACCAGTCATCATCTGAAACCAACCAACACTAGATTGACCACAGTCCCCCATTAGCACATTAAACAGTAGTGCATTTAGTGTGACATTATTAAAATCAAATGTTATTAAAATGAGATTTGCTCTTCCACTTTAATGTTACTAACTACAAAAAAACAGTACATATCTTATAAATGGCTACAGGGTTGAGGAAAGTGGACAGACCTGCATTTCAGTGACTGCCTCTGTCAGGCTGGTTGTGACTGCGCAGTCATACTCCATATGCACAGATAAGAAATCTATATGTTTCTGAACAGACAGTAAGGAAAAAAAAGAATGTTTACACAATAAAACCAAGCAAGTGACCTGCAGGAAAGTAGAATATGTATGGAGGTGTTGTGGTCAGTGAGAAAATCTTACCATGTATGTGGGGCTTGTTTGGTACAGACTGGTCACATCACTGGCTCCCATTCCAAAAGAGACATGGCCATCTGAAAACAGTTACGTCACTAATATTGGAGGTTTATTGGACATTAAATTGGTCCAAACACAGACAGAACAGTGTAGCACTACATTTACATTTGCGGCATTTAGCAGACGCCCTTTTCCAGAGCGACTTGCAAAAGAGCTTTGCTGTTCACTCAGAATATCCTTAGCTAGTAGACAAGACTTGAATCTAGAGATTCCTCACACTTTGATCCTGTTGAAACAAATGTCTTTATGGAGTTAAATCCTCCTGAAACAGATGAGTCTTCAGTCTGTGTTTGAAGACAGTGAGGGACTCAGCTGTTCGGACTTCCAGGGGAAGTTCGTTCCATCATTTTGGTGCCAGAACAGAAAAGAGTCTGGATGCCTGTTTTCCTTGCATCCTGAGGGATGGTGGGTCAAGCCGAGCTGTACTTGAAGCCTGAAGGGCTCTTGGTACAGCTCGAGATTTGACCATTGCCATCATGTATGGAGGGGCTGGTCCATTTTTGGCTTTGTAGGTCAGCATCAAGGTTTTGAATCTGATCAGCTACAGGACGCCAATGGAGGGAACGCAGCAGAGGAGTTACATGACTGAATTTAGGAACATTGAAGACGAGCCGCGCTGCTGCATTCTGGATAAGTTGCAATGGTCTGATGGTCCACATAGGAAGGACAGCCAGTAGGGAGCTGCAGTAGTCTAGTCTTGAAATGACAAGAGACTGAACAAGCACCTGAGTGGCCTCTCTAGACAGAAAAGGTCCAATTCTCCTAATGTTGTAAAGGAGAAATCTGCAAATCTCTGCAAATCTCTAGAAATCTCTACTATACAGAAGAGAATACACTGAATAACCTCGGTCTTTATATACTGTATATATACCTTCAATTCATGTATACATTTACCTTATATTTCTTTAATAATATATTTTAAATATATAATATTTTATACGGACAGTCATCAAAGCACGTCACTACTAGTTGAAGCATGTATGTCTACATATGTGACTAGATTTGAATACAGTTGTATGCAAAAGTTTGGGCACCACTGTCCCAACTCGTAATGCACATTTACTGTCTTTCATAACATTCATAAATAAAACTTCAGTTTAGCCTTTGCAAAAGTTTGAATCATCATATCAAAACCCAGTACAACTACTCATTTCCAGACCACATTTTCTGTGCCTTTACTGACTTTAAATGACATTTCGGTAAAATAGCCACTTTTCAACAAGAACGCAGAGGTATTGGATTTTAATTTTCACGCTTCTCCATTTTTCTTGTGCACATATTTTTTGCCCAGTGACAAAAAGTGTCCAACCTTCCAAATGTTTGCAAATACCTTCTCCTCCAACATTTATTTCAAATTTTAATGAGAGATTGCTCCTGCTTTTCTGCAGTAACAGCTTCTTCTCTTTCTGCAATGCTTTACTCTACATGTTGGAACATTGCTGTGAGGATTACTGAGGTCAGGTATGTGAATATACGGAACACGACCAAAATTCCATCCAAATAGAGTCTCCACCTCAGGAGGTTAAACACATGCTCACTTAAGGTCTAGTGATTGACTGGACTGGTCATTGTGTTCTGGGTCATTGACTTGCTGCATGTTGATAATTCAGTCAATGAGCAGTTTGCTTCTGGAGGTATGGTCTCAAATGATCTGCTCTTCTTCAAACTTGGATTCAAGTTAAAGTTCAAGCTTCTTTCATTACCAAACACGGCAAAGCTGATGGAATTCTCAGTACAAATGTCCGTAACAATACAATTACATAGAACATCAAAGCAAATTTAAGACAGTACATTTCCCATGTGACACCTTCACTCCTGTCCTGCCCTGCAGATTTTGATGATTGATTTTTGATGTAATATTGGATCATTTTCCAAAAGAGCAAGTGTAATTTTTGCCTCATCTGTTTCATTTTGTTCTCCTTCTCTACTTTTAGGACTTTAGGACTGAAATCTGTTGAAATTGTTGGTAAATTCTATGCAAAAATAGAAATTTCTAAAAGGTTCACAAACTGTCAAGCACCACTGAATAATGCCATGGAAGAGTTTTCCTGGAAAAACAAGCTTGATTTTTCAAATGTGACTGAAATGGATTCAATTCATTAATGAATAACATCTCAATTTAAATGTCTCACCTTTAATCATGTGATGGAAGAGTTTATACACATCTGCGTGGTACTGCAGGACGTACTGTAACTGCGATGAATCTTTGAGCTCATGCAAATGGCTAAACGTCATGTATGTCTTTGCCAAGTCTCCAAATGTAGTGAAGATAAAACCTGCATAATCCTGAAAGACTTGTCCCAAGACTGGGTTCTCCCAGCCTCCATATCTGCTTCTAAGGTCTTCTGGTAGTGCAGAACGGTGGAGCTGCAGTAGAGGCTGAATGCCCAACTCAGTCAGATCCCTCACAAGGTTCTTATAGCATGTCACTGTTTCTTCATGGGGCTGGCTGGACTCGCCTGTTGGAAGGATCTTTAACCAGGAGAGAGGAACCTTGAACTGGGTTACCCCTCTGCTCTGAAGGTACTGGAAGTAGTCTTTGGTCTGTGCTGGAAGAGGCGTCCTGCAGTCAAAGGCATCATCTGCAGCTAAGGCACCTGAAGCCAAAGTTTGACTGCCAAAAGGATTTGTTTTCAGATCGTTAACTAATTGGTTGGTTAAAGGTCCAGCTAAAAGCACAAAGTCTTGCAAATGCTCCCCATGACAAGAGCTCCCACAGACACTCAACAGCCAGAAGAAAAGAAGTGTCCCCAAGTCCTTCATCTTTAACATGGAAAGGTTTCACAGGACCGTCGTTTCCAAGCCCTTTATACATGCACTTACTCAAGTCCGAAGTTGGATCATCTGTTTCATAATCATACAGTACAGATGAGGCTGTTTACGGCTGTTAGGCTGATAGCAGAAGACAGACTCTGAACTTAGCTAAATGATAACGAGATGAGACCATATTTTGATAAAACAGGAATGATATGTTGAACTAACATAAAAGCACTATATGAACATATGTATTGGGACACCTGTTCATTCAGGGATTTTTAAAAAGAGTTGATCCTGCTTCGGTTGGAGAAACTGTCTCTACTATCCAGAAAATGTTTTCTCCTAGATTTTGGAGCACTGCTGAGAGGATTTGATTGCACTCAGCAACAACATGAATGTTTGCGAGGTCAGGATGTTGGATGACCACCACCCATTTGATCCCAAACTCCCCCATCTCTTCCTGAAAGTATTCCTGAGTATTCCATTCCAGAGAACACAGTTCCACTGCTCAATACGGGGGGGCTTTATTCCCCTATAGCTTACACCTTGAATTAGGTAGGTTGTCAATATGTTTGTGATTATCTGCCCCAGAGAGGAGTTTTCTACATACCTATTCAACCACGGGTGCAACCTACCATGTAACCCAATGCACTTGGAGATATACTGTAATTTATGTGAAAGATATGAACAATAAAGCTTATTTCACTTTTGTCATTTCTCATAAACTGAACACCTCTAGTAAAGACTGCATGTTACTTCTCAGAGGCATTACATTTTCTCAAGGATTTTCTCAGATTCTTTACTAAGAAGTGCTCATTTATTATAAGACAACTTCAATTTCCACTTCAGATCTTCAGGCACTACAAAAATAGCTGTCCAGCAGATGTTCTTGTCATTCTTGATTGTATAGAAACTCATACAAGAAATATCGTTTTCATTGCATTTTGAGAAAATCTGATCAGTTAAATATTATTAGCTGCTGAGTCAGGAATTGCATAAAGAAAAATTCTGATTCTTTATAAATAGATGCTTATATATTAGGTCAGTTAGACAACTTCAATTTCCACTTCAGATCTTCAGCTTCTATAAATTTATTTGTCCAGCAGATGTTTCTTTAAAAGTCATTACTTATTTTGGCTGACAGAACCATACTGCACCATGCACTAAAGAATGTTAGGTCATGACTATGTCAGGTAGACAGAAATGAAGTTCTACACACATTTCCAGAACGAGTAAAGGAACTCTATAAAAAGTTTTATTTGGGCATCATTCTCTGGTTAATGCAGAGCAGTGTCCTGATACTGGGTGGTGTGTGTAATGTAGTGGGTTACAGCACCTTCTTTCCTCTAGCAGACAGGCTCGATTTCCTGGAAAAGCAAGGACACCAATAAGAGTTCTTGGGCAAGATTCTTAAAGGCTCATTTATACTCAGTGCTAAATACAGATACACACTGATCCTTCTCTCCACTCTGCAACCATTTCATCTGTAACTGTCCAAATTCTCTGAAAGCTTACATATATGACCAGAATGCAGTGTTTCTCAATCCTGCTCTTGGAAGAACTCTTACCTTGCACATTTTAGTGGATTGCCTGCTGTAACACTACAAGAGCTTGGTAATGAGCTGATTAGTTAAATCAGGTGTGTTGGGAGCAGGGAAAGCAATAAAAGGTGCAGGGCAGGGGTAACTCCATTACCAGGGTTGAGAAATACTGCTTTAGTAGATGTTGCTCAACGTCGATGTCAATGTTCAAGATATATAGAGAAGTATGTGGTCAGTGACTGATGCATTGTTAGGAAGATATGTATTCATTTTCATGATTAACATACATGTGTAACATGATTGAAATGTAAGTGGCTCTGGCTTAAAGCATGATCCTTTGATACGAGCAATATTTTCAGATATATTATTATTTATTTATTTATTACCTTGTGTGGAAATCAGGAGACTACTTTGAGTATTAGTTGGTATTTTAAATAAATCAGGACTGTTAAATATCATTAGAGGCTGTAAATGCTCTTGAGGTTAATGTGTGTGTGGGTCAGGAATTTCATATGGAAATACCAACTACCAAACAACAAACTGTAGATTTAAAGGAAAAAAAATTAAAAAAATAATATAATATAATATATATAGATAAGTAATTCATTGTATGGACTAGCTAGAGTTGGAGCTAAACTCCACTTCTAATAGGACCCAAAAGAAAACCACCCATGAACATTTTCATAGAGAACAGAGAGCGAGAGATGGGTGATTGAATTTTATTTTTATTTGACTTGCACAAAAAATACCATTTGTACAAAAAAGTATAAAAAACATAGAATAGAAAAGTTTTTTTAAAACAAGAAAACAAATAGAACACACTCTTGCGTGACAAACATCTGAATGCGCCTTTGAACGAACGCTGAAAAAAGACAGGAACATTATTTTTCTACATACAAACAATTAGAGCCCTTATTTGAGTTGGTTTTCTGGACACATGGCCAACTTAGACCCAGCTATAGTCTGCTTTAGGTTACACTCTTAAAGAAGGTCCAGCAAGGATCTTTGATTAATGCCACAACAGATACGCTTTAGGTTCCATGAAAAAAACAGGTTTGTATTTGAGATCAGGAAGAAAGCAAAGTCTAAAGCAGGGGTGCACAGGTGTGTGAGTACTGTGGTCTAAATGTTCTTCACAAAGTTGAACAAAAAGTTCTTCATACTCTACAAATATAGTTCTTTATGGACCCAAAACTACCTCTTCTAAGGCATCACTAATAGAACTGTTTGTAGCACCATTACTTTTCGGAGTGGGCTCAAATGTGTTTCCAAATCCTTGGTCTATATGAGCACATTTACTAAAGCATTTAAATGTATAAAGGATAAAGTATAAATTTTGTGATAGGACATGTGATTAGTGTTTCAAAAGATCAAGTCTGATTTTGCACATTTTGCCCATACTTTCGTGTTCTACATGAGGTCTTGTCTGTTGCTTCACTATTTAAGGGCTAACAACTGCACTGTTCCCTGTATGTGGGTTGACATTTTACTGTAAATGGGATACTCGCTTAACCACATTACACATGATCTTAAAGCTCTACTGGGCTTTTAGAAACACAGGCCCAGTTAGTCCTGAATATCCAACAGATGCATTTGGAACAGCTTGGCTTGATTTGCATAGAGAAGCAACATTAACAAATCGCTGAGATAATAAGATAACCATGACATGTATTTAGAGAACAAAATGCGACCTCAATCAATACAAAGAATGAATGAATAAGCTAGCACACAGCTCTCTGCACTAGGACACAGAATGACAAAAGCCAGACAGATCCACATTAGGCCAAGAGAGACATTACGTGGAGCAGTAAACATATTATTGTTAAAAACACAAACAAACCAAACAGTCGTGTAAACCTTTTGTACTTCACAGAGAAGCCTTTTCGTCCTAGCTATAACAACGCGGCAACAATATCCCAGTATCCACATCTCACACAAGATGGAAAACGTATCAAAAGCTTCCTTGCAGGTCAGCAATTAAGATTCACAAGTATTCAAGCATTTTCCAGGTTTTCATTGTTTTGATCATTCAGACAAAAGGCACCAAAAAGTGGCTTTGATATTCCAGAACAGCAAAAACTGACTCGCAGAGAAGGAAACTGAATTTCAGCACACTGACTGCTACTAGTTGCTACAGGCCTGCGCAACACATTGCTGTTTGATACATTTCCACTCCAACCACATTGGATTCCAGTTCACCCAGAGAAATCTCCCAAAAAGAGAAAAACAGAGATGTATTTCATCCATTGTACAAAGCCCAGACATATCATTGCCAACAGAAGTGTCTAGTTTGGTTTAAGGGGAGTGATGAGAGTACAGGTGGTATTTAACACGTTCAAATGAGATTCAATGTGATTATAGAATTTAATGTCTGGGTTTGCTGTGCAACATCAGTATTCAACTCACAATGTGATACACGAATGGAATATAGTTCGAACAGTGAAACTGGGGCCACTTGGGATGCCTATAAATAATAATAAAAATAATATCTTAGACAGTGATTTTGGTCTGGCATCATAACTCAACCTTCTTGTGAACTTGGTCCTTGGTTGATGCTACTGGAAGAATCAACCTTCCCCAACTAAACTCTACAAAATGAAAACTGAGTAACAACATACCATCTCAGACAATAAGAAGCCCTTGACTGACGCTGGTTCACAGAAACATGCAAGTACTAATTACGGTTCACTACTAAACACAAAGGCTACTTTATATACTACTACTATATGCACCTACGTAACCCAAACGTCTAAATGTTTTACACTGGCTTGTCCGTTTCTTTCGGAAATGACATAAAAATGTTAAGTCCAGTAAAAAATTAAGGCATTTTTGAGATGCAAACCTTGGCACTTCATAAGAAGCGTTAAATATATGGAAGAAACTTTGATCTTTTGACAAAAAAAACAAAACAAAAAAAAACAAAAAAAAAAAACAAAAACAAACAAACAACAAAAAAACAAACAAATAACCAAAAACACTCTGTTCAGTTGGCTACAAAAAAAAGAAAGGTTTGACTTGAGTACTTTGGATTCTTAGGCAGACTGGTCCTCAAGTATGCTGAAAAGTTCTCTCCTGCTATAATACTGCACAGCATGTTCTTACAAACAAGTGTCACTGTTTATATTAAAGGAAAAATAAGTCTTACAAAACCACTCAAACATCCATGTCAATTTTCTTGGATGTCCAACATCAACTTGGCGGTGTTTTGACAGTCAAGGTAGCAGAGTAATAGAAGACTCAGGCTCTGATACCTAAAAGAAATTTTTTACATAGTTTCATTAAACTTAAATGGTAACAGGATAACTTGCATCATGTAAATTAAGCACTGTTTTACTGTGTTTTATGATGTTTTACCTTTCTCGCAGGTGCTTCCCTGTTTCTCCTGCTTCTCAAAGTTCAGTCTGTTCTGCTCGACAGCCGTGCCATTGGACTCTGGGCTGCTGCTTCGTGATGGGCTGCCCTCCTCACTCTGATAGGCCAGGTCTAGGTGCTGCTGGGCCAGTTTCAAGTGCCTGCGCAGCCTTTCCAGTTCACGAGAAGACGGCTCATCACCAAACGACTCTCGACCTGAATCACCCAGGTTGTAGTCAGGTTTCATGCCCATGGCGAGTTTACCTGTGTTGTCCTTTTTCAAGGCAGTGTTGTAACCAGGGGGTGCTGATGGAACCTGACTGCACATCAAGGGCCTTTGACCAGTCACGGCCAGGTGGTGGCGGCGAGACCGATTGCGGAAAGCATCACGGATTCCACTGATGCCCAGGTGGAGAATTTCGAGCACAGTGAGGAATAGACAAAGTGCACTCACGGCATACATGATCAGTAGGAAGATGGTCTTCTCGGTGGGGCGCGAGACAAAGCAGTCCACAGTGTGGGGGCATGGGCTCCGTGTGCACACATATGAGGGGGCCACCTCAAACCCATACAAAATGTACTGTCCAAAAAGGAAGGACACCTCAAACGCGACACGGGAAAGCAGTTGGAACACATAGACCTTCATCAGGCCATCTCGTTGAATGCGCCGCCGTCCATCGTGCTTCTTCGATGGCTTTTCAGCCTCCTTCTCTTTCTCAGGCTCAATCTCCTCGCACATCATGGGATCCTCCTCTCCATTGTCCTCGGCCTCCTCGTAGTCTCTATTGGCACCGCGGTTGATCATGGGCATGCGTTTATGCCCCCGAGGCCTGTACTCTTCATCATCCATGCGGGCAATCTTATGCATAGCAAAGCCCAAGTACATGATAGTCGGGGTGGCGATCATGATGATCTGGAAGACCCAGAACCTGACATGTGAAAGCGGTGCAAATGCGTCGTAGCACACATTCTCACAACCAGGTTGCCCCGTGTTGCACACAAATTTACTCTGTTCATCATAGTAGATGGACTCCCCGCCCACCACAGTCAAGACTATGCGAAACACGATGAGTAGTGTGAGCCAGATCTTCCCCACAAAGGTGGAATGGTTGGAGATCTCCTCCAGGAGCCGTGTAAAAAAACTCCAGCTCATGATATCACTGTTTCAACACACCTTCCAGTACTGCAAAAGAAAAAAAAAACAAAGCACTTACAATTAGTGTTAATAGTGCTGGTTAGTTAATTAATAGTTCTCTAATTATCTAAAATCATTTACAGTTCTGCAGACATGGAGCCCAGCACATATTAGTGATATCTCTGCTAATAGCACAAAACTGATCTAATCAGTTTATTCATTTCACTATTTTAGCTGCCAATCTGTTTAGGCCAGAACTGATGACATTTTGCTATGATGGCAGACAAATACTTGTCCTCCAATACAATCTTCCTAGATTTCACATATACTAGACAATGGAGAGCTGTCAAACTGTCCAACTTTACACATTCATTTTCATCTGCATGTGATAAGTTTAGGGTTTGATGAGGTTATGTTACAGATAACTGCATTTTACAGAATTTCGAGCAAGATGACCATCAGGCTAACCACCATACTTTTACCTTTTCTAAATTTCTAACAGTCTTACAGACTTAAAATATCACACTATAAAATTAATACATTTTAAAATTCTGCTCAGAATTTCACATTATCTAAACAAATTACTAAAAAGTAATTTTTCTTCAAATATATTGTGTAGCTGCATAATCTATGGGAAGACTGACTGGCTTGGTATTTAGCCCATACTCAGCATTAAGGTAGTTCATTCAGGGCAAAAAATCAGTCAGATGATTTGTACTTAATACAGCGTTTACTTTTCCAAAAACATTAATTGAGAGACAAAAGGAAAAATGTTGGGTGGGGTAATCTTTCCAAAAACTGGCTCTCAAGAGTGTTTTGACTGGACATGGGCCCGGGTTTCTCCAAAATCATCTTAACACCTCCAAACAAAGATGATTATTAAATGGCAGAGTAAACAATGGCCTCAGAACATTGCATATTTCAGAAGATCCTACCACAGAAACTCCTTGGTACAATAAATGCCCATCTGCAGTTCATCCACTAGATGGGGCCACCAATATTACTATTACTGTGCAAAACAGTCTTTCAGGAAATATATAGGTCTTGGAGGATGGCAAAAGTCTAAGTGAAATTCCCCAGGACATAACACCAAGGTGTAAAACCCCCTTTGACTGAGGCAATTGTTCCTGTAGTACTTCCTGACCAATATGGGTTAGCAACTACTTACTAAAGCAAGGGTGTTGGCACACCTACCATCTGTGCGGAAGAAGAAAAGTTAAACTAAAGTGGAGATTACTCAACTGTTTCCCCAGATTCATCTTCTCAGAAAAATAAAAAGATGACTGTTCCTCTAGAGGGTAACTCAATTAACTGCTTGAGTAACAGTAGACAGTGTTTACAGGAACAATTCCACCACTCACAGCAAAGTGCCATTCTGCAGTCCTTAGTAACAAAAATACCTTTCAGGTGTTCCACTGTACCCATACAGCTCTGTGTCCTAAAGCCTTCAGCAGGAATGCTGTGCTGTCCCATCCCAGGACGAGTAGTAGCACGTCAAAAGGAAGCACAGGTCATGCTTACTTATCCCATGTCTTAGCGCACTTCAAATACTTCCTTCTAATTTCTGTGGTACAGATACTTACTTGAAAGCTGTTTTGCACACAGTAAAATAAGGATGAAGGCAAGAATTTGAAGTGGGGGCAATTAAATTAACTACAGTCAACAGTGATGCTAATGGTAAAACTGCAGTCATGGTGTGGGGTGGAAGGATTTATTGGAGGCATGTGTCAGCACTGTAAAAAGTATGCTGTGCTCTGAAACAGGCACCAAATCACTGCAATTTGTACATAGTGTCAAAGGGACACATCCATTTGGTATACAGCAGCACAATGAACTTGTTGTGACATGCACCTCCACCCACAGATGGTGCCCGTTGGTCTTCCAATCCTTTATCACTCCAGGCCAAACCAGTCTCTCAACTGGCAAATACACCTTGTTTGCAGATGGAGCATCTTACTACAAGCTGCTTAGACATCTCTCTGAAAACTTCAAAAAAATTAGGAGAATTCATTTCCTTAAACAAAACGAAACCAGATGGACAGTTTTTACAAGCTTTCACTGGAAAAATATGTATGTTCAATCCAACATACCCACACCACTCATTCAAATCTGATGTCCACATCAAAAGATTGAAACTATTATTTTTGCATAAAAGATCATCTCGACTCGATAGATAGAAAGGTAAATGTTTGGAAATAACTTCTTATTTAATCCCCATCTATTCTGAATTTCAGCTCTTCCCTGCTGAGGACAACCTTGATCTTGAGCACCACTTCTGAAAACATTCTTACAGCAGTCCGGCAAAGGCCAGCAGGGCGACCATTACAAACCATGAGCATAAGCATTAACTTCACGGGAACAGAGCAGCTTTGTGGGAGACATCTGGGAGAGTAGTTAAGGCTCCAGCCCAAGCTTTTTTACCTCTGGGATGCAAGATGAAGCCGAGGCTGAGCTCAAGCAGAGGCTAAAAAAGAGCCTTGCAGATAACAAAACAGAGCAAAAACAAATGTTTGATGGTTTATTCTGTTAGTTTGCTGGAGTGTACACCCAGGCTGAGGCAAAAGCAAATACCTGGGAGTAAATGTAAAGACGACCTTAGGTAAACATGCCTCAAGGGTCATCTAGTATGTGTCAAAAGATTTGAGATTTCTCACAGAGTCACTGTAGTTTGTTTCTCTTCTATATGCTATATTTGTTCTGAAGGAGCCCTGTGGAAAAGTAATAACGTATGTCACAAAGCCCTTTGAGGCCAGAAAAACAACCTCTTGCAATAGATACCACATGCCCTACCTACACAACCATAGGCAGTACTGGGGAACAGTGAGGAGCACAAACATGAGGGCAAGAGCCAAGAAATGCTGAGGATGTAACAAGATAAGCAAGTTCAGACAAAGATGGACTGTATTTCAGTCAGGTGGCGAAAAAAAAAAAAAAAAAAAAAAAAAAAAAAAAAAAAAAAAACCTTGTGTGGGGGAGCTAAGCAAAGTCCCAGAAGCAGTTCAGGTTCAGTTAGAAATGCAAAACTTAGATTTCTTTCACATACTGCCTTACGCTGTGGCAAGATTATAGCAGCCATACCTTACCCTGGTCATCACATTTTCCATCTACTGGTAGAAGATGTGAGGCCACAAATAGACATGTTAAGAGCTTGCCTCAGAGCCATGACCACTGATATAACACTATATAGGCTACTCATTATTGTTCATATTAATGAATAGTACAAGTTACTGTAAGTGATAGATTTTCTGTCAGCTATTAACTCGTCTTTATAACATTCACAGGTGTTGTACAGTTTACCTTTTAAAAAGATGCAATAAAGAACAATTTACAATAGGTTCTCCTTTTAATCAGGCAAAACCAAATGGTTGTCATGATTCATTACAGCCAAACATTCCATTTACTAAAGAAACCTTAAGGAACCTGCAGAAAAAAAAACATTTTCAGGTTCTTTTCCATCCACTTTGGTAGAAGACATGGACACAAACAGATATGTTTAAATTTCTCCCAGAGCTGTGATGCTCACTGAGTACAGTTGCAGTGGACTATAATACTAGATATGTTATTCTATGTCGTTCACAGAGTAACAACCATAGTATTAGTTACTGAAAAAATTAATTGTTTGTAGAGTAGTGTATACACACACATTTTATACCCTTTACATTTTTCTTTTACCTTCATCTGACAACTTCACAGCTCTGGGGAACTGTTAGCACATCTGTCTGTGGGTATTGAGTCTTACCTGAAAAGGTTAAAAGTGTCGAATGAGACACAGTGTGAAGTTATAAAGTTTTGTATACACTCTTAAAAGTAGTTTCCTCAAGAATTCTTTAGTAAAGGCAATGGCTGTACATTTGAATGTAAAAAGGGTTTTGGCTGGTTAAAAGAAAACCTCTTTTGGACTGTTCTTTATAAGACTTACTTCTATATCTACTATATACACTTCATTTTACCTTTGTCTCATTTCTTCACTTATTTCTGTTTAGGGTGGTTTGTAATACCTACAGATCCTCACAAAAAAGATCCCTCATATACTTCCTCCAAGTAACCACACACAAAATAAGGCTGCAACAGTATAAGTTGATTTTACTGTATAAAAGTGCCAGAAAATGTATGTTTTACAGTATCACAGCATATGATCTGTTCTAAGTTATATTGACCTTTATACAGATTAAAGGGGATTGTATTAGTTTAACAAACACTTTACACTTAATACTAACATTTTTAGGTTTAAGTTTGAGAGTTAACATATGAAACCTCCAGGAGGTACTGAAAGGCTTTGGAAACATTGCTCTTTCGAGGATTTTTAATCACTTATGTACATCACCTACTTCATTTTACCTTTTTCTCCCTCATTTCTTCCTTTGTTGCTTCTGTTTAGGGTGAAATGTAACAATTTCCCACAAGACAGATTCTCACATGTGTATCACAACTTACTGTATAAATTAATAAATAAAAGATTTCTAACCACATCCGCCATAGAAATACTGGGGCTGAACAGTGAGAGATATTCATAAGATATGAGGAGTCAAAAATGATCAGTTTCACAGCATCACAGGTTACAAACTCACAGTTCTTCTGAAGTTATAGTAATATTTAAAGGAATTAAAACATGCTGTTTTGGTTAAACAAACCAGTTAAAACGAACATTTTTAGGAGAAGCTAAAAGGTTTTTGAAAACTACATTAAACAAATAAAAAACAAACAAGAAACCACACATGAACTGGAGCTCTTTTTAAAACTAATAGAAACTGGTGGGATTTGTTGCTCAAGTTTCCCCCAATACAGTCACAAGTAACTTTTATGGTAACTTTTCCATCCGTTTTAATACCAGATTAATTTAATACCATTTTCTCATCTTTTATTTTACTTTTATCAATTTATTCACAGCCATATGGGTCTGTTTGCTGTTTACATAAAACACAGGATTTCCCATTAAGACCTTCCCTTGTATAACGTTACCTCTACCAATCAGCCATTTAACTCAAATGAATAACTCAAAACAGGTCAAATCACCCCAGTTTCAGAGGTGAGGTATGATCTTTTCATGACTTGGACGAATTTCTTTAGTCTATTATCAATTTCATTTTACTTTTCATCTCATTTCGGTTTAGGATGATGTGTAAAACCCAATTTCTGACTCATACCCCTCACATGCATCATGACCGGAGGTCCCGAAAGGGTTCTCCTCTTTAGAACCATTGCTTTTGGACTGTCCTTCTGAGGATTTTTAAACCACTTATGTACATCACCTACTTCGTTTCCCCTCATTTTTGTTGATTCTGTTTAGGGTGATGTGTAAACCCAGTTTCTTACTAAACAGATCTCATGTTCATAACCCACTGAATAAATGAACAAATAACAGATTTCTAACCACATCCCTCACAGAGACTGGAGCTCAACAGTGGGATATTCGTGATGAGAAACAGTTTTACAGCTGTTAAAACACACTTTTTGGTCAAACAAACATGCTGTTTTGTTTAAAAAAATTAAAACTAGAACCAGAACAAATAATAGCATTAAATAATTAAAAATTAGAAAGCCCCACAAAGCAGGGCTCTTTATAAACCTCTAAAACAAAACCGTTAAAAATCTGAAGCTTTTATTATTTGATGGTATTTAACCAGTTTTTTGTGATTAAACGTCCCCTTTTAATGGGTTTTACAGCTGATTTCACACTGAAGTCCCCTCAGAAAGTGACCGTTGATAGCCTTTAGCCTTCGAGCTAATTTAAATGAAGAACTAAAACCAGCTCACATTCCTCCACCGGCTCTCAAAAGTGGTCTTTAAAGGCCCAGGGTGTGCTGAAAGGGTTCTCCTCCACTAATACCACTTCTCACTGATGAAAACGGGCCCTGCAGGACGTTCTCGAGACGTTTTCGGGACGTTTGGGGTGAAGCTCCTGGGTGGCGCGTGCAACGTGTCGCCTGAGTAATGTTCGCCCAACTCTTTAGAACCAGAACCAGAGCCTGACTAAAGCACTAGAACACGCTGTAAAATAGGAGAACTCAGTCCGGTTCTGCTGCTTTAACAGGAGCTGAGTTACTATTGTTCTTCTACTGAGGCGGGAATCACCAAACACAGCTAACTGGGATTTAGAGATACTGGACACAGACACACACGCCGAGCTCTAGACGTCTGGGGGCTGAAGCGACGCTAAAACGGGACGTTGTGAATAAAGGAAGGTCTTACCGAGCAGATTCTCCTTCCTCGCTATTTTCTTTCGCCTAAACTCGAAGAGTCCACATATTCTTAGTCTCCAAACGAAATCCTCAGCCCTTACGAGCCCATCCAACCTCTTTACCCCACACTGACGGGGCGCTAAAATACTGTGGACAAAGAGCCTCCCGAAATCCTCCTCCTCCTCCTGCTCCTCCTGCTCTGATACCCCACCCCCGCTGCTGGGCCCCGACTCTGAAACCCCACAGTACTCCTCAGACCCCTGACTGACTTCAGCACACATCTGCACACTCATCACTGCTTATTTCATTATTTAAGCCACGATAATGTTCTCCCTTTGATCACATCCCTGAGAGAAAGCAGTGTTTCTTTCAAGAGAGCCTTAAGAGCCCCACGTGGCCCAGATCTGAGCCGTAACAGCCGACAGTGGCCCGGGTCTGAGCCATAAGAGCCCCACGTGGCCCAGATCTGAGCCATAACAGCCCACAGTGGCCCGGGTCTGAGCCATAAGAGTCCAAAGTGGCCCACGTCTGAGCCGTAACAGCCCACAGTGGCCCGGGTCTGAGCCATAAGAGCCCAAAGTGGCCCACGTCTGAGCCGTAACAGCCCACAGTGGCCCAGATTTGGCCCAAACCTGTCTGCTACCTGGGATTGGATTGGATTCATCTTTCTCACTGGGAAATTTGATCACCATAACAATAATAATGTGCAATACCTCTGTTTGTGCTGCCTTCACAAAAAATACAACTTTATATTACACATATGTATATTTTATATCTTTTTTATTGTTATTTTCTTCTCTAGTGTTTGTTATGCCTCTGATTTACTAAAGAACCTAAGTTTTCACTCATGCTTACAGCTGTGTAATGTGATGTGACAATGAACTTGATCTGATATAAATCAGGCAAAGAACTATTTTGGATTCGAATGATTCTTGGAGTGGTCTTGGTTCTTAACATGACCATTGCCTTTACTGAATAAGGTTCCTCATTACCTTGAGGAACCTGCTCTTTAAGGATACGAAAATAACATTTAAACACATTCTTCAAAGGTTCTTACGTAAAGGTCATGACCATCCGTTTACAATACAAATGGTTATTTTGAAGTTTTTCACCAAAAATGTTTCCACTACTGTTACAAGTCAAAGAACCCATTTTGTTCCTGTATAGAACCAATTTTCCTTAGTGCATGGACACTAAATGTAATTTGTAGCCATGAAAGGGTTGAGCTATATTGGGAATTATTTTTGGTAAATCCTAAGATCCAGCAGAAAAGCAACAACTGCTGGAGTAAATTGTGGGAAGCTACTGTTGTGGTTTCACGCTCTCAAAATAACTGCACTTTTTGATGTTTTCTCTGCTTTAACACACCCGGCTCAACTTGTAAAAGTTTCATTACTACCAGATGAGTTGAATCAGGTGTGTCAGAGCAAAAGAACCTTGAATGTGGAAATGTAAAGTGTGTCCAGGACTCAAACACCAAAACTTCACTGATGCAGTTGAAACCAAATTGGATTTTTGGCACAAATGAGCAGTTTCCTGTAAAGGAATAACAGTAAATAATAACACAAGACTGTTGTGAACCAATCCATCCTTTTCAAAAGTGTTTTGTGTAAATGCTCTAATCTAGAGTCTGCATGTGGCCGCTGCTCCTGTGGCAACAATAACTTCCTCTCTTTCTGCTGGAGAGGGCTTTCGGAAGTCATCGTTATTTGAGATCTTTCCTGAGTTGCACTCTGTCAAAGGATGAAACAGTGGAGGGCTTCCTTTCACCTCTAATCAACCTCTCAAGAGATTTTTGGACTCAAATCACACAATGTGCCAGAAATTGATCACTGATCAAATATTCTTAAATATACATTGAAGTGACACATTGCACAGAAGAAACAGAAGAAACAGGACTTTTTTTTAAAGGAAAGTGAGAAACAGCCCCAATATTAGTGTTAGTAGCAGTTAACTGGATTTGCAACCAATCAGAGAAAACAAAGTCTGTGCTCATTACATTGAGTAAAAAGTGTAAAAACTTACTTGAATCAAATGTGTACATCTGTTCCAAATCAATGGTGCAACTCAAATGAATTCAGTTTTAAAGAGCAACACCATCTGCCTATAAGCACCACCTACTTTCTCCACACTCCTCAGGGTTCTGGAGGAGTGGTCACTGGTTGTCATGATGTAATGGAGAGCAGGTCATTTTCTGGAAAGATTCTACCCAAACAGCATAACATTAACCAGATAACTAAGTCAGTGATTATTGATCATTGCAAAGAGTAGAACATCACTAATGCAATGTTATCACACCAGCTACAGCCCTTGTCCTAGCTCACATTTACATTTATGGCATTTAGCTGATGTTCTTATCCAGAGCAACTTACAAGGTTAATCATATTACAGAGGTGGGCCAGAGTAGTGTTAAGAGGCTTGTCCAAGGACTCTTATTGATTTAGCACAGCATAGTTGCCCAGACTGGGAATTGAACCCCAGTCTTCCACATGGTGGGGTGGTGGTGTTATCTGTGATCTGTGTTATCTATAGCTCCACTTTAACATGTGGACTAGAGGCCTCCTTCAACGTCATACAAAATATAGACACAATCAAATATGTCATTAAATCCTCACTTTTCCAATAGAACCAGATGAGAATATTGTATGGTGTAATGAATGAAATCAGTGTGTGGCACAAGCAACTGCAGTTATATCAACCCTCGGCACCTCAAGTAAAAAGAGTTCTATATGGACAAAAGTAGGTCTAGGATGTCTGCTCATTCATTTCTTCTTCTGAAATTAAAGGTATTAAAATAGTAACTACAGGGGTTGAACTGAAACACCTGTCATTGGTGTGGGAGGTTTCATGGCTAAATTGGAGCAGGCTGGTGGTCAATCTTCATTAATTGCTCATTGCACCAGTAAGAGCAGAGTGTGAAGGTTCAATTAGCAGGTAAGAGCACAGTTTTGCTCAAAATATTGCAAAGCACACAACATTATGGGAGACATAGCAGAGTTCAAAAGAGGACAAATTGTTGGTGCACGTCTTGCTGGCGCATCTTTGACCAAGACAGCAAGTCTTTGTGATGTATTAAGATCCACGGTATCCAGGGTGACGTCAGCACCACCAAGAAAGACGAACCACATCCAAGAGGAAGCTGCCTGAAAGGGATGTTTGGGTGCTAAACCGGATTGTATCCAAAAAATGTCATTCCCAAGATGAACTGACGCTGTATTGTCCGCAAAAGGAGGCCCTAGAACAACATACTAATCAATTATTGTGGTCTAAAACCAGGTGTTTTAGTTTCATGGTCCAACCCCTGTATCTCTAATGTCCCATCGTGAAAAGTAATTATTTAACCAGGAATATAACTATTCAAATGGTGCTTTACCTTCTAAAGTACCATCAAACAACCCGTTTTAACATTTTAATGCAAAAAATGTACACAGGGCACAGAACTTTACGGCAATCTATACAGTAAAACGGTAATGTTCATCCCATACAGTTTGCTTTTAATTGCTGGTTTCTGTAGTGACAAAAATAAACCTGTAGAGATACCAAAAAACATTTTTTTTAAACAATCCAAGCCACAAAACAATCCTTCTCATAATCATTTGAGGATAGTTATTGGATTGCCTAGGAAGAACAGTGTCTACAATATTGTTGCAAAATATTTCATAAATTGCAAGACCATTTACTTCATTTGACTGATGCTCTGATTCATATCAACTGACGTATGATTCATGTTACACAGGGAGGAGAATGTTGTGCCTATTGGTGTAGTGTAGTGGGCTTGCCAGGCTGTGAAATCAAACCCTAAACCAATACTCAGTCTCCTCTTTTCCACTGCAGGGGATAATGGTTGCTAAGTCCATGCTGTATCGTTCTGTACTGGTGCAAACCCATTTGAGCTGATATGAGTTCTTTTTCCATTTGCTGTCTTGCTAGAAAGACTAGAAAGTGCATAGCTTCTTGTAGTAGCAGTTACTGTTGTAGGATGTGTCCAATTTCAAATAAATAAACTTTAGCCTAATTTATGTTTAATTTAATATGCTTCAAAACTAAATTTTTTGGCTCAAATGTGGAGCAAATCAGTTGACCTCTATTTCATGAATGGTTCTGTGGCCCCAAGTATGGTTAGCCAACCGTGCTCAGAATACCAGGCTCAACTCGAACCCTGCTGGCATGGAAAAGCCACTGGAGTTGTTTCCCTGCATGCTCAGAAACATTCGTCCCTACAGCGCAACAGAGGTCAATATGTGTTCTTGTCTGTACTTGTATTCTTGAATGTCATCCACAGCCCAAGTACTGAAGTACAGAAGTACATTATCCAACTGCAGTCCAAATGCTCAGATGCATTCTTGCTCTGCCCTTGTTATTGAAGATCAGAATGTATTGGAAGGTGATGTGTTTTGCACTCCAATTCTGTTCCAACTGCAGATTAACCGTTTTCTCCCAGAGTTACAAGTTCCATCCTTTGCACTTGCAAGTCAAACTTGCCAAGTCTGTTCTACTAAACTGGCCCAAACTGCAAAAGATGGTTTTGTAACCCACTATAATACACCAACCAAACACCATATAAGGAGGTTTTGTTTCCTCTCTTTTCTGGTGCGTCTTTTCCATGACCCAGCATTAGGTAGCTGCAAGATCATCCTGAATATCTGGCTGCGTGTGATTGGTCAACTTCCTGTGCTGATGCCATCACTGCTTAGTTTTATTGAGCTTTGTCAGTCTGTCATAATAGTGAAAAGCTGTGGTTTTGGCTGATGCAATCTCTGCCTTTATCATGTAACAGTTGAAAAAAGAAAGAAAAGCAAACAAACATGAAACAAGTGCATTTTCTGTTTGATGCTTATAAAACAGGCAGCCGTAAAGAAGAAACCTAAAACTTTTGTACAAAGTGCATGTCATGCTGAGGCATAACTGAAGCAGCAGGGGAGGAGATTTCTTCCTGAACAGCATTCCATACTTGAGAATCTCCATGCCAACCCTTGTAATAAGTCTTTGTGTTAATATTCCCTGCACCGAGTTCCAGTGGCTATTTACTGCATACCTCTGGTAATTTAATGGAGGCACCAAGACATCTCAAAAGATAGGTTTCTCTCTTGCGAGCACATTGTTTTTGTGCGAGACATTTCCAGCAGATATCTGGGGCAGTGTGTCAGATAAATACACCTAAATTGCACACACGTAATGTGGTCTGTTTTGTGGCATTTTTATGGCTCCTCATGCTGATTTTGACAAGAAAACAGACTTCCATATTCAAAACATCTGCTGAATCCCATCCTGTGCATCAGAAACAAACCTCTGAAGCAATTTTCTAGGGCCTAGGTGGTGTTTATTGATTGCACATGTACCAGAACCACCTGCAGACATGAGTCAAGGAGCCAGTTTACATGCTACAGTAATTAAAACATGTCATAAACATTCACCTCATTGTTACAGTTAAATTCGCAGTTCTAAAAGAAGGTGCAGTCAGGTGCCAGCCACACTAATCAGAACCGTCTGTGTGGTTCACTCGTTGTTTTATTGTGATGGAAAACGATTTTTTTCTTATTTTTGTTTCAGTTTGTCTCAAGAATTTCCAGGACTTTTCTTGAGTACTGCAAGGAATGCTTTGCACAAACAGTGAGCTGCATAGTATGTCCCGTGTTCCATTGCATGTGCTCCTGTAAAGCTGCCATTTTTGACATAGTGACTAAATATAATTAATAGTCCATGAATAAATTGTAGTTTTAATATTGACAGTGTTACCTGTAGTCGAATGAATCACCTAAAACAAAGAAAAGCTTTTATGATGAACTATAACCTCTTGAGTGAAAGAGTATTTATTCTGCTGTTAAGTCTTCTCTGACCATGTTCCTTTAACAAAGGCACAATGCTCCAGAGGTCATTTAAAGCGGGAAAACAGACAAATAGGCTGAGCAGACAAGGGGTACAATTCTCTATAGGTTGTTTTTTCCAGCGCCAGTGTGAGAGTGTTTTGGGGGCAGGGGGTACAAGGCAGTGGGGGTGGGGCAGATTACACAGTTCCTCTACTCTGTTGTTTCTACTCTCTTAGACAGAGCAAAACGTCATTGGTGAATCTCTTCTTCCATGGAATAGACTCTTACTACCCCATCGTCTCTCTGTCCCCCAGATGTGGTTGAGTTACAAGCAGAAAAGTGGACAGGACACAATGGACCCCCTTAGACTATATGGGGATAGGGTGCAGGGGGTTGCCATGGAAACAGAGTGATCTGCCCTTAGACTACCCCCACCAGTAGAGCAGATGGTTGGAGGTAGGGCACTTCAGGGCTTGGGTTAAACAGAAATTCCCCAAAGATGATTATCTAGATGCTTCTCTTCTAACGGCTCAAAGATAGCCAAGTTCACATGGCAGAGAAATTTCTTAAGCATAGAATGAAAGAAAAAGTATTGCATCAACACCACATTGCAAAAAGAGAGAAGGATCGAACAAGAACTTTTTATTTAGACATATGTGTTCTTTCCTGGTGGTCACAACAGTGAGTAGATTCAGTAAAATGTAACATTTTTTAGTGTCTTATAGATTTGTGCACATTCAGCTCTTAAAATATCACTCTGGAGCTTTGAACTATACAGCTGCCCCAGCTTGAGCCACTGTTGTGCAACAACTTAAGGCTGATTTCACACCTAGTTTGTTTGCACCAAGTCTACACGAGAGTCAGGAATTTGGCAGGGTGGAGAATTTGGCAGGGGAATATATTTTTTACTGCCACATTTAATAATTTAGTCAGACCAGCAAAGCACAAAATAAATTTGTTTTAATACATAAATATACATACAGTATATTATAGAAAGTATATAAATGATGCATTGAATTATTAAAAGGTTTGGGATCGGGATGTATGTAAGACAACAACTGGGCAGCTGCTTCTATGAAGCAATATGTTGATGTAGAGGAAATGGTCAAGTATGAAGAGAGAATAACTTGAGTTGGGCCAGATGTTATGGCCAGACAAATGGACCTGGGCATCTCCAAAACATTAAGGTTTGTTCCTGGTCACTTGCTGTGGGTAATTCCTGATGATGATCTGTGAACCACTATCATCTGTGTTAAGTACCCAGTGCTCATTAAAGAAGTAGATCAGACAGAAGGGCTCCTGTGAATCCCCAACCATTCAAGTGAACAATAAAACAGCACTCCTAAGACCAGCCAGCATTCCCATGCTAACCCCTGTCCACCATCCAGAGTTCCTACAATGGTACCTACAATAGAGCCTGGTCTGACAAGTCCCGTTTTAATGTAGATCACTTGAATGGTCAGGTATGCATGTGCCAGTAAATCTACATGTGTTGAATCCACATCAAATTCACAATTGAAAGGATGCTGCTGTAACAGCTTGTCCAGATACCACAGGGAACCTGCATAGATCTTGCAGAGTGAGGTGTCTTGTTGGTTTGCAGATAATGCCAGCTGGTAGTCTGAAAAATCTGGTGTGACTCAATAAGCTTCTATAGAGTGAAGCATTTCACATCCTGTCTGAATCACCTTGCTGACATATAAAACTTGCAATTAAGGACAATCGGTGAACTTTCTCCTCAGCAGAAGTGAATTTTCTAGAGCAGTGACAGGAGGATTTTTGGGCACATTCTTTGAATTTGTGATTTGTTTAAATACATTTCTTTTTCTACTGAGGTACTAAAGTACATTGTCCTTTATCTTCGTTAAAGTACTAAAATGAAAATAAAATTTGAATAAAATATTAACAGATATAAGTGATGTTTTATGGGCCCCAGTGAGGTACTCAATGTACTCGGTACTCAATGTACTCGGTACTCAATGTCGTGACTTTCATCCATCTCTATTGTTAGCAGTTGCAGAAGTAAGTGTAACAACAGGAAACATTCACTAAATTTTGAAGTTCCTTACTCACAGAGTCATTCATGCAACCTTCCATATATGTGTAGGTACAGTTTACCTCCAAAAGCAGTTACCTGAAGACTTTAAGACTTTACCACAACTAGTCCTGTGTTTTATTGCAAAACTATCAAAAATTATGTCCCACTTATTATTATCCAGGTTATTGTTGTTAACACTGACCTGTTACTGTGTTCATAATAGTTAATAACTTGTTATGTTGACTTTCCTAGTAGAAAATTCAACTCGGTGTGGGTGTTCCAGTTATAATTTCCTATTTGGCACTTCCAACATCCCAGTTCAAATGGAAAACAGCATTATTTCATGATCATCAGCATATATATGATCAGAGAAATGCAAACTTCCTGTGGTTTATGAGAAGCAAAGCAAGTAAACCAAATGAAAAATCCCTTCATTTTAAGCCTAAACAAATTAACCTTTACTAATCCACTAACAGGATTACACTGTAAAATCTTCTATGAACAAAATGGGTTTACATTCAAGTTACTTTAATTTGTCCTTTTGTTCTTTTGGTGCCATAGAAGAATCAATTTTGGTTCCATAAAAAATGTTATGAAAATATGAAAGTTCTTAAAGAACTGTTACATCAAATGAATTTAAAAGGATCTAGAAGAATCTTTACCTTCTCTGTTACAAACATTTTATGGTACCAGCTAAGGGTATTTTTAGCTCTGGATAAGGACATCTGCTAAATGCCATAAATGTAAATGTAAATGGTACCAAAAGTGGTTCTTTAATAACACCACTCAAAGAACCATTTGAAGCACCTTTATTTAAAAGAGGTATCACTTCAATAATGCTCTTATTATCCCCCATCTCCTGCTTTCCAGCTTAACATAAAAAAGACAAAAGGATTTTAGCACGTTAGGTCTTGTAAAAACAGACTAATAACACCAGTATTGACGTGTCTACATTGGACGTCATTTTAAAAGGCTGGTCCTGCTTTGGCTAGTCCAACATGAAGGAAGGAAAATGACATTCTTGACTGTATCTGAAGGATAGGAGGGATCAAAAATAATTAATGTTCTCACACCCACAGCAACAACACCTGGTGCATCATCAGACCAAACCACACCTGTTACAGCCCCACCCCTTTCCCAAATTCCCAGCACACTTGTTCCATATTTCTGCAGCCACAGCACATTGTATGTGCACTCGAATTTGGTTGCAGGATTGTTTCTTTGTCAGCTGGCATGGGTTCCTTAAGCTCTTGGACCCTTTCCATGCACATAAGATAAGATAAAGCTTTATTAGTCCTGCAGTTGGGAAATTTACAGATTTACTATCATCATCTAGCATATCTTCTGAAATCAAGGCTTTTAATATAGCTGAACTTGAGATCAACCATAATCGACTTAGCTGCCTATAGATGATGCCGTAAAGACTTAGTGATCACTGTGTAGAACTGGATCATCAGGGCCAGCAGCACGTTTAAGTCCACAATCATAAGTGCATTCAAGAAAAGGTGGTTGCTGTTGCACCAGGACACCATCTACTCAACTTCCTCTCTGTCCTCACTGGTTTTAATGTCCACCATGGTGGCCTTGTCTTCAAACTTTAGGACTTTCACTGTTGAATCCTTAAAGTCAATGGTGTAAAGTCTAAAGAGCAGGGGAGAGTGCACCTTGTGGTACTCCAGTACTGAAGGCCAAGTTGTCCTAGCTAGACCTGCTGTTTCATGGTGGTCAAGAAATTCATGATCCATTGGCAGATGGGATCTGGCTTTTCTTATCTTTTGTGTTGTGAAGTGCCTTGTAATGTCCTGGTCATTGACTCTGGCGTGAGCACGAGGCAGAGATGAGAGAGGAAGGGTGGGGGGACGGAGGGCTGAAGATCACCCTTTGCACATTCAAACCTGCAGACTCATTCAGTTCGTTTGGTGAGCTGCCAGTCGTTCAGGAGATGGGTTCTCACTTTGTAGATAATCTTCTGGAGGCCTTTTCAAACTGAAGTTGGGTTGTTAGCAACAATGAGGCTCTGTTAATTACATATTCAACAGTAAGGTTCAAAGAGTAAGAATTCTTTGGTGATTGGCAGCTATTCATTGCTTGTTCATCATGCAAAATGTATGGTATGTATGTTATCTGCCAGCATGGCACACATTTAAAATGCTAATATGCATTTCAGCCTTGCACCTCACTTCATATCCACAGGACCACCTTACTCATGCCTGCAAGATGATGTCAGGTTCAGGCGTCTATCAGCATAGCTTGTGAGGGGCCTCACATACAGGCCTCTGGTTACACCGTGGTTTATAGGTCAGCTTAACCTGAGAGAGGGAGGACCAGGGAAGAAAAACATAAACCAAAAGGAACAAAAGACAGTCATTTGCAAAGACTTTTTTAGTCAACAGTCTGTGCATGAGGACAGCAGGTCTTACACGGCAAGTGTAAGCACACACAAATCGAAGCAAAAATGCTACAGATAACATGTCTTTCGATGAGCGGAAAAGTTGATGACTTCCATCTGGTGTGAGATGCGCCGAATGGGTGGGGGCACATTTCTGTGGGCTGGTCAAGGGTCTACAGGCTCATAGTTTAAGCAAAAAGGTCATGTGCTTATGAAAAGTGTTTTAAACAGATCAGAAAAGGTTCTGATGTGTGTGTATGTGAGATACATATATGTGGTATATTGTTGCTTTCATTTGAAAATATGGCCTTTTTAAAGCTACACCAAAATACCAGCTTTTGAAAGAGTCATTCTTAGAGTCAGTTTAGAATCATCTACATCCCCTGAAAAAGGATTTCTTTATGAATTCTTTAGGAAAGGCAATGGTTCTTTATAGAAACATGACCATTTGAAGAACCATTTAATGTATAAATGTATGAGGAAATCCTCTTATATGCTACATTCTTCTAAAGAACATTTTAAAAGGGATCTATGTGGCTCAAAAAGGGATCCATTATTCAGAGTACATTAGTAGCTCTTTGTTTGCACAGCTCTGTTCTGGACACATCTAACATAAAGTTACTTTGTACATTTATCCAAGACCATCTAGGATTTATTTGATTGAAAAAAATAATTGTAAATATTTTTGATCCACCATTTTAAGCTTCTGAAATGTAATGTCTTTAACAGTCTTTAGTTTAGAACAGATGGACCTGGCCATTTTGTCGATTGTTAAATGTTCTCCAAATATGCATCTACAGCCTTCTTTCAGAATGCTTCAAAGAGCTCTTTGGAACTCATCACGGTGATTCCACTCATCTCCACAATCAAAATCAAACCAAACTAATGTCTGAAGTTTAAACAAGACAGCCTCATCCACAGTCCTCTCTGCTGATGGTCTAATCATTTGCAGCTGAGGTGCTGCCTCTCTAATTCTAATTTTAGTTAGTAAAAATAGTAAAAATTTTGGGAGTGGCTTAACATTTTTCCTCACAAGAAAAATGCATTTTTATAATAATTACATTTTATGTCAGCACTTTTTCAGCTCTGTGTTTGCACAGCTCTGTTCTGGGCACATCTAGAATTTCTCAACATGAAGTCAGTTTAGACATTTATCTGAGACCATTTAGGATTAATTTGATTGAATATATAAATTTTAAACATTGAACCTTCAATTTTAAGCTTCTGAAATGTAGTGTCTTTAACAATCTTTAGTTTTTAATATCTGTCCTCCTGACCTTATACTTATCTGTAATTCACAATTATGTAAGAATGTCCATTGTGTTGAGGCCTAGAGCACAGTGCTACCAGTCAGTTATATAATGTAGAGTAGCACATGACTGGATTTAAGGCATACCCTTCATTGTTCAGTAAACTCACCACACTGGGCAGAAAGTACAGGCCTTCAAATCATTATGTGTCAGCCATGTATGTTTTCCTGTTTCCTTCCAATCAGTCAAACAAATCACTAGAGAACTAATTATATATGCTGAGACATTTTATGTAAATTAAACATCATAAATAATAACCACAGTTACATGACGATTAATACCATACAGTCGTGAAAATTGGAGCATCCAATGAACACCTTTAACTTTGAACATATTTAAATATATGGGCATGTTATCTTCATTTCATTGAGAGATGGAGGAGATATAACAACACATAAACCTGAAGAAATGCAAAATCAAAACGCAATTGATAGAAAAAAACACCCTGTGCCCTAAAACCTTGTTTCCTATAATCTTCTACCAGTTTCTGACATCAGCTAGAAGAGAGATGTTCCCACTCCATGCATAATCCTTTCAGCTACGTGATGTTTCATCAGTCTTTGTGCAGACAGTCTTACATTTTTGTAAAGCCCCCTCTGATACAATAAAGATTGTGTAGTGCTTTCTGTAATGGAGCGTTCTCCGAGCCCTTCAAAAGCAAAGCAGCCATAAACCTTGACATCGCCACCACCATGCTTCATTGCTTAGGTTCTGTGTTTGGTTTGTGCCAAACATGTCTTCAGCTACTGAGCCCAAATAATTCAACCTTGGTTCATCTGTCCAAAGCACGTTATTCCAGAACTCCTGGTCTTTGTCTAGGTGTTCTCTGGCAAAGATAAATGTCGCCCCTATGTTTTTCTTTGACAGCAAAGTTTTCCTCATTGCAGACCTCCTATGAAAATTAAACTGGTAAGTTTGTTTCTGATGGTAGGTGCATGAACTCTGACATCAACTGTGGCAAGAACTACCTGAAGATAAATGTGAGGGGCGTCCTAAATTTTTCTTCAGACGAAAATTGCATTTCTAATCAGTATGTTTTACAAATGATTCTTATTAAGACATTTCTTTAGTTTAGTTTGTTTAATTATATATTCTTCATCCCTCAATATAGTTCAAATGGTCAAATGTCTATATGTTTATTAAAACATGTAAAATAAATGTGTGGTGTTCGTGGGGTTTCTTTGGAACACCTTCACATTAGAGCTTTTATGACATTCCAAACTAAATGCATTCTAGACTGCCTTTGACAAGCGCAATGACAGTTACTGTTTAATATCATTGCTTTCTGTCCAAAAACATGAACAATTCCTGAATGTGGAAGTTGTGTGTGTGTTTAAGTAACCTGCTCTGAAAACAAATATCATATGGGTGAACAACAGCTTGTTCACTGAGCAGATGTAGCGCCAGACAACAAGCTTTCTCTAAGAGTGGTCTTGAAAGCCTGGGCATCTGTCTCTATGCATGACCTTTAGCTTCTAGTCAGCCCTGACATTGTCCTCAGTCATGGACACGACCATTGTCAGTGTCAAATGCTAAAGTGTAAAGTTCAGTGGCTATAAAAAATTTACTGCATTCTTTGAATCTCCTGGTTTTCACTGCATTGTCTCAAAATGCAGCATCTTTTAAGCCAGCTCAGTAGACTCATCGTAAAATTATACAGCTCATAGACAAACATCTGATATTAGCAGATGGACTGAAGTGGCTGGTCTTCCCTGAGACTGATTCTTTGAGCCCCCATATTTCTTACAACGCTGTTTTTCTTTTAATAAGACAGAAAGATACAATAGTACAGAAACGAGGCCTTTAATGTCTGCACAACTGGTGTCAAAAGGAAGAAAAAAAAGTCTTTCTAAAATCTTTCTGCAAAAATTGAAGGTAATACATACTGTATAATAACATAGAAACACAAAGATTATGTTTATCAGGCTAGAATATCTACATATACAGGATTTATTGTTCTTAAAGTGGCTAGAATATAGAATAAGATGTCACAGGTATGAAAACCCATGCAAACAAATAATAAACAGCCATCAGTGTATTAATGAATGAATAAGACACTTTTAGACGACCATATAAGGCACTATAAAAGTGTCTTATTCATTCATTAATACACTGATGCCTGTTTATTATTTGTTTGCATGGGTTTTCATACCTGTGACATCTTATTCTATATTCTAGCCACTGTGCTATGAATGCACACAGGTCCCAACACAATCAGTGTTGGGGATTGAAAGTATTCAGTTCATGTATGGCTCTGGGGTAGAAGTTGTTCTTAAATCTGTTTGACCATGATGCGATGGACCTGAAAGGTCTCCTGAAACATCACAGGGCAACAGATCAAACAGATGATGTCCAGGGTGGGATCGGGTATGAACCATTCTAATCCATAATCATTAACCACATGCATAAGTACAAGTCTGATGAGCTTAATTAGAAATTCAGAGGGATTTAGATGAACAGTTCATTTAAGTGCATCTAAAGCCAAACAACGCTTGGGGATTCCACAGAACAGCAAAGTATTAGAAATAATGCTAAGTGGTGTCTCAATTTTCCCACACCAAGCTGATATATTTTGACTATATAATCTTATTTGACAAGATGTTTAATATTTCACTGACTTTATTCCCAGTATTTGCTTTAAATTCATTCCAGTTACCCTCACAGTCTCCAAATTCTCAAGAAACAGATGATCTGTTTGCTTTGGCTACAGATCACCAAATGCTGGAAGCCTCCCCTCAATCTTTCACCACTATTTAGGATGCAAGGAAGCACATCGTCCCTTTAGCTTCACTTCTTCGTCTACTGTTCTTTAAGCCCACGGCCTAGAGCTAGGCTTTAGTGTTCCAAGTGAACGCCACTGCCCAGAAGGCTGGAGCACCTCGCCAGACCACCATTTGGAAGAGGGTGGGGGAAGTTAAGGCAACAGACTATTCCTACTCCACCCAAACCTGTGACACAAACAGTGAGGTTATCGTGTTACAACAGCTCTACCTGTTTGCTTTTGTTGATGACCTCAATACCCATTACTGAGCTTGTGTTCTGCCATCTGGCAACAGGCCAGTTTAAGAAGGGTGGGCAGTTCTACTGTTAATCCTTATAATTGTCGCTGATGGTGTGGAAAAAAAACAGAGTAAAAGCCTGATCTGTTGCATTCGACTGCATTTTGAGACCTTTGTGTTTGACTATGCTGTTGGTTAGGTAATAAATATCCTGTTTAGACATGTGGTCAAATGTTTACCTCAGATTCTCTAGGTCTTTAAAGGGTGTACAGTGTGATTGGTGACTAATAATACAGTAACTTGTATTCACTCTCTGGTGAGTACAGAGTGCATTTGCAAAATGGCTGCTTTGTAATTAGAAGCATTTTCTTATGTCAGTTATTAGTTTAAGCAAGGCCGCTGTAAGACCTTTTGCTTTGGCAGCCGTTCTAAACACACATTTGATAACTGTGCAGCGGTTTGGTTACAGGATACCTTCTAATAGGCCTCAGATGTATTGTTAAATCTGTGCTTACATTTACCACACTTACATATCAATTGAAGGGAGTATCCATAACCGAGGAACATTAAATGAGTATGTTCATTTATTCACTGAATGCATGGTTCGGGCTCCTACACCATGAATTGCTACATCAATGTGGCATGACATGGATGCCATCAGCTTGTGACACTGCTGAGATGTAACTGAAGCCCAGTTTGCTTTGGTAGAAGCATTCAGCTGTATTGCTGAGTGATTCTCATCTCAGATTCTCTTTAGAGGGTTGGCTGGCCAGTCAAATTGTAATATAAAGATCAGCAAACCATGTGGTAGTAGACGACTACTACTACTGTTCCAACTGGAAAAAGGCAATCAGCATCTCCATGAATCTTGTCAGCATGAAATGGATGGAAGCACAAAGTGTCCTAAAATCTCCTGGTCGACACTGTATTGACTCTAGACTTTATACAACAGAGTGGACCAACACCAAAAGGTGACATGGCTCCCTAAACAATCACAGAGTGTAGAACGTTCACATTAGATTTTGTGTCTCTCCACTTTTCCTACAGACTTCATGAGCTTGAATTATGACTCTAGGGCTCTTGATGGAATTTATTTTCATTTGAAAAGAGGATTGTGGGGCACTGAGAAATGTTGTGCAGTTACAGCTTTTCCTAGAGATGTCTGTGTGTGGTGGTCCACTACTTTTCAAGCTCTCCAAAGTTCTTGAATTAACATTTCTTCGCAGTCCTTTCCAGGCTGTGGTCATTCCTGCTGTTTGTACACCGTTTCCCATCACGTTTTCCCCTTCCCGTCAACTTTCCATTGATATGCTTTGATGCACCTCTCTGAGAACAGACAACAATGACCTTTTGTGGGTTTCCATCTTTGTGGAGGGTGTTGATTATCATCTTCTGCATCTAGGTTTCAATGGTGATCTACAATTCACGGTAGGAGTCTAATAACATGCAAGCATTCTAAACATAGGCCTATCCGTATCTCAGAAAGCCAAGAACTAGGAACCAAAAACAAGGAACAAAAGGAGCAGAAAAAAACACAAACTAGGAAATGCACAGAAAGAAACTCTTCAGTAGGCACGCAAGGCCTCAAATGAAACCACAGGGATGATGAAACCACAGGGATGTAATTACAGAAAAGTACCCAGACACATATAAGTGATGATGAAAAGAAAGGGCTTGAGAGGGAACAAATCTACAAATTAGGCACAGGTGTACAGAATAAAGACAGGGTGTGGCTATGGAAAAATCCAGAGTGATGACCAATTATGTTTGTATCTTACTATTATGACCTGTCTAGGCACTATAAGGGGGCATTGTTTTCTTGCTCAAATCATGCATCTTCATTTTTTTACCTTGCAGCTTAGGCCCTACCTTTGAGGACACGAGGAACACTACGCACGTTGTTCACCTGTGGTGGCTTGCCATCTTTACATAACATCACGGGTGGAGAAACTTGTTCAAAACTCATCCCAGCTTGGAATGTTACAACACATATGGTTACTTACAATGAAATATTATGGACAAATTGACATTTTTCAGTTTTTATTCCAGTTTTTGCTACTACTATTTTGTGTGGTATTTGTAATCTACTGTTATGATGCAGCAAGAGTTTTTGGCTGGGGAAAGCAGCGTACGTCAGAAGACGTTTCATACAACTATTAATACACGTATAAAAACACTATTCACAACCCACAAAACTAAGGTGAGCACAAGCCAGAAGGCCATTGTAGTAATTTTTTGTGGATGGATGAGAGCAAAATAGATCTTTTGGTTTAAATGAGAATCTTTACATCTGCAGAAAGGAAAATTATACCAGCAAGTCCTAAAGGAAAATATCAGGACATCTTCCTGTGAGTTGAATTTCAAGACATCAACCCTAAGTACACAAGTTGTTTTTACCAATGAATGTAGTAGAAAAGTACATTAAAGTAAAGTAAATTTTTAATTTTAAAGAATTTTCATTTGAATGTTTTGGAATGGACAACTCAATCACCTGACATTAATCCGTGCTGGACTGATTAACAGCTTCCAGAGTTATTTAGTTGCAGTTGGTACAACGAACACATGTTCAGGCAGACCCTAGAGCAAAACTACTGATACAACGATAAGAAAAGAACATTCAAACACGCAAACGTTGTGTCTTCTTCCTACCGTTTCAGCTCTTCTCTTTTGTGATCTAAGCCTTGATTTGGTGATGCAATCTTGCTGCTTCTCCTGATGCCAGAAGAGACAAGATGCACTTCATTTGCTGCTTTCTTATATCTTTCCATTTTGCTGTATTTACTTTGTATATTGACAGATGTTTGGCTGTGCTGCTGTAAGAGTGAGCTCAAATAAAATACACTGTATGAAAGAACATGAAATTGCAGTTACATGGCTGCTTCAGGGAACCATGATTTATGACCTCAAAAGAAAAGTGAAGAAAAGTTTTACCACATAACCATTGAGAAATATCCTTGTCCTTTGTATGAATGCAGCAGAGAGTCTGAATGAGTCTTTCATGAGGATGAAGGGTTATGGTCTGTGGCTAAGCTTCCACATGCTGGTAGATGTGGGGTGGACCGGAATGCAATAGAGCTGTGGTGCACCCAGTGTTTCTGGTAAATTGTCCTGCCCAACGTGATTCACTAGTTATTTAAAGACTGCTTGAAATCAGTCCTTAAAATAATTTCACACCTGTAAACTCATTGAAAAACACATTTGAAACATATTAAAATGCAATGAATCAGCTAAAATGATGGAAGCCAGATTTGTAGAGCACTGACAGTCTGTGATAACTGCTGACTGGTTGACTTCAGGTCTCAGGAACCTCTTGGATCACCATGTGCAAACTGGAGGGTCATTATTCATAATGGAGATGGTCAGCTACTGCCTGAGTTCACACCAAATATGTCTCTGACTGACCTCCTTCAGGCCTGCAGCAGGCAACAACAGGGTTCACTGTTGGAGATAATCTTTAGAGAGTTCTCTTCTTGGTGTCCCATTGTTTAGGAGGACAAGAAATCTCAGCAATGGATTAGTAACGTTAGTCTGGTGGTTATTGTGCGTGTACAGTACTACAGCAAATTGGAAAATGCAGTAAAATTCAGATTTAACTTCACTGAACTTCTAGGATCTCTAGGACCTGCTTTGTGGATTAGGCCTAATTTTGGACTACCTCTATGACAGTGATGATCCTATTAAAAGTTGGGGTCAGTCTAGGCTTGGTCTTAAATTTGGTCTGAGAAACAGGATGCTGTTGCTCACTTACATGATGCACTTGAATAAGCTATTATGATAATGTAATTGAATCCCACCCAAATTGAATCATATGACCAATATTTTGGTTTGAATCTCTAAAGCTCTAGAAGAACTGATGTGGTTTATAACAAAGAGCAAGCAATGATTTCCATTATAGCTTTAAATTATGTAAATTTACGTTTTATTTAAAGAATTGAGATCTGTGTCTGTTCTTCACAGCACATTTATGGAAGCGTATCATTGCATGAACAAAGGAGATTTCAGAGGAGCTCAGAAGAGTTGTCAATGCTAGAAAAGATTACAAAACCATCTCCGTGGAGTTTGAACTGCACCAGTCCACAGCCAGACAGATTGTGTACAAATGGAGGAAATTCAAGACCATCATTACCTTCCCCAGGTGTGGTTGATGATCTCTTGAGATCATGTCAAGAGCAAGGCATGTAATAGTCTACAAGGTTACAAAGGAAGCCAAGGTCACTTCTAAGCAACTTAAGGTCTTTCTCAGATGAGCCACCATCATAACAACATTGACCAACAATCGTGTGCATGGCAGGATTGGAGGAACAGGCCTTTTAATTTATAAAATTTATAAAAGTTTGCATAAATGGACACAAGGGTCACTTGTGGAAAAACTGACTCGCATTTACTGCTGATTTAAAAGTATTTTAAATACACATTTAACTATACCATTAGCGCCCTGTCTAGGGTTGTTTCCTGCCCTTGCGCTCAGAGTTACTCACCCGTGACCCTATTCAGGAATAAGCGGTTCAGAAAATGGATGGATGGATGGATGGATGGATTTAACTATACCTAAATACCAAAATATCTTTATCCCTATAGTAAGTAAGTAAGTAATTATACTCATTTGACCCACTGTGTTATGCACACATGGGAATTAGACCTCTGCATTTTATCCATCCACACACAGCAAAACACACATACACACTAGTGAATTCACACACCAGGGGTTAGTGGGCACACATACCCAGAGCAGTGGGCAGCCCTATCCTCAGTGCCTGGGGAACAGCTCGGGAGTTCAGTGCCTTGCTCAAGGGCACTTCAGTCATGTCCTGAAATTCAAGACGGCAACCTTCCAGTCACAAGACCCTAATCCACCAGGCCACGGCTGCTCCATATATATTTGTATAACTGAACACACTATGAAATACTTTGTTTTTACTATCCTGAAATTTGATTGATTTCTTGTTAGAGCGCAAGTAGGGTTGGAGGAGAGCAGAGTAGAGGAGGAGCTGAAAGCAGGGGGCAGAGCAAAATGGAACCTTATTTATAAGCATTAAAACTCAATATAAACAATATCGACTCAGCCCATAACCCGCTCTGTTATATCCCGATATTCTATAGATAGATAGACAGATATATCACCCAGCCCCAATTAAGAGTGAGAATGTTTGGACTTGTTTGCTCAGTGTAGCACATTGGGTTCAATGATTTCTCTGTAACAGGTTCAGTTCTCTTACTGGGCACAAGCACACCACACTACAATCATAAGAGTCCTTGGGCAGAACTTCTAACAATATATTCTTCAATTTATAGTATTGATGCTTTCTAAGCAACCCCATGGGGGGAAAAACATTTCCGTTTCATAATGAAGGACATTTGTATATGCCATTTTATGGCATCACTCAACAACAACCATTGGCAGCACCTAAATTTGATATATTAAGAATGTTCAATGCAATGTCATTAAATGTGTAAGTTGCTCTGGATAAGACTGTCAGTCAAACACTGTCAATGTAATCTAACCAACATTATTCATTTCCATTGTTTCTGGTTTTGAATAAAATGTCTGATTTAAATACAACAGTCCTGAATGTTGTTTGTGGGTGATGTTGGAGTATCAGCCATCAAAATATTCTTGTTTTAAAACAAATGCAGTGACGAAAGGTCAAACCCAGAAAAACCCAGGCCAAACCCTCTTCAGTGTTAACACGGCCTCTAATCTGACAAAACATATTTGTGAAAAAGACCACAGGGTTCTCAAGCACCCATATCTTTTCTCTCCTCTCCAACTGAACGCCACAACAGTAGACAGCTATAGAAGAAATGTGCTTTTTAGCCTGCTTGTTAAAATAAAATATCTTGGATGCATGAAATAATTTGTGTGGATTTAACAAATTAAACAGTATTTAAGAAGCCTCCTTTGGTTCACGTTGTCCTTTCAGCTATAGGACAAACCTCAGAGCACTGCAGCCCAGAAAGGCTGCAAACAACTCATTGACAAGTACAGATAAACTCTCTGTAAACAAGGATTCAAAGATCCTTTTCCTAAACATACCTTTATTTATTAATGTAAATATTCATTGATTGTTTTGGACTTGTACAGTGATGTACTTGTACATCAATAAACATTATTATTGTCTTACTTACAATGTTGGTAAGTATGGTTAAATTCAGCAGATCCCTGATTGTAATCAGGCTAGAATGAAGTAGTTCTGATTTCCACTCTTGTGTTTTGTTCTCTGCTTTGCAGGAGATCTGGACTCTGCACAAATATGTGATATTTGAGTTCCTGACAATACTTTCATTTGACACAGAAAGTCAGTAAAAGGTTGATGTCAGATAGTGTGACATATACTGTATGTGCTAATCAAGTGAAGGACTAGAAAATGCTTATGGCAGACAACACTATGACTGTCCATATGCTTTTAGCTTGTTTTAAAGATCCAAATTAAACAAGTGAGAATGAACAAATGAAAATATTACACTTGCTCATTTACTGATTTAGGAAAACGATCCAATATTGCATATCTGTGAGTGGCTAAAGTATGTGAACCTTTAGGATTAACTGATAATTTAATGTTGACATTTGTCGCGGGCTTTTTTCAATCAATGGGAGATAATCAGGAGTGAGTGGCATCCTGTATTATTTAAAGATCTATCAAAGTCTGATCTTCACAGCATGAAGTATATCATGGCATGAACAAAAGAGATTTTTGAGGAACTCAGAAGTGATGCTCATCAAACTGGAAAAGGTTACAAAACCAAGAGTTTGGAATCCACAGTCAGACAGATTGTGTTTAAATGAAGGAAAAAAAAACCCTTGTTACTCCTAACAGGAGTGGTTGACCAACAATGATCGTGCCAAGTACAAAGCATGTAACAGTCTGCAAGGTCACAACGGAACCCAAGATAACTTCACATATTGGCTAATGTTAATGTTCAGGAACAATGTTTTGTGGATGGATGAGACAAATAAACAGTTTTTGTTTAAATAAGAAGTTTTATGTTTGGAGAAAGGAAAACCCACTTTTGTAACACTGTGGTGGTAGTATCAAAATCTGAACATGCTTTCAGGACATTTGTCCATGAACTGAAACTCAAAAGAATCATGCAGCAAGAATATGATACCAAATCTAAGCAAACAAATTGTTCTACCATAAACTGGTAGAAAGCAAATATTTGCAGATACTGAAAGCAAAGGTTCACATACCTTTGCCACTCACAGATTTGTTGGTTTTCTAAGTGAAAGTACATACAATGTCAATGCATGTAAAAAGGCAAGATGTGACAAGCTCATTTAGACTCACCCAAAATGAGGTGGTGAATGGTTATTCACGCTGACGTTTTCTGTTATTTTGTCCTATTTGTTGGTAGCTTCACAAGAAGAAAAGTTCAAAGTTGTTTGCCTGTTCTGTAAATGAAATGATGCAAAACACAAAAAAATCCAAGGGGTGAATATTTTTGTAAATATCCTGTTAAAAATGTGACATTTTCTCCAATGTAAACAAAACTGGGTGTTTTTGCAACAGAGGTGCAGAAACCAACAGGGTTTTAAAACATTCACAGAAGTTTTTTCTCACTGTTGAATCTGTTGAATATCTATTAAGTGACCAATTCCACCAGGAAAATGTTGCTTTACACTTGCATTAGTAATTCCATTTAATTGTCTTCATTGTGAAGTTAAAATAAAGACACTGAGAATTCAACAAAAGATATTAGAGAAATGTGGCCTTTGTACAGGTCCTATAATCATGTACCATTTACAGTAAAATAAGTCACTTTCTCAGTCTAACCCAGTACGACTATATTCTCATAGATGTTCACAGCCTCTGTTGGTCGTGGTTTCATATACATGTTATTAGACTCTCTTGAGTACTGATGCTTGTTTTTATACTCAAAATTTAACTTTTGTCATCTTACAAATGTCTGAAGTTTGTCAAAGGATGTTTAAAAGGATCATAATTAAAAGGATAATTATGATTTCCTTTTCACAGCCTGTGTGTTTCTATTCAATTGTGCTGGATTCTCAGCACATGAGAATCATGTGAATTCATAGTCACCGTTTCTTTTTGTCCATTTGCAAAGAACATAACTGACTGATTCTTCTCTTCACTTCATCTCATCTTTCTAATCACATATAATCTTCAGGTAATTTTATAACTTTACATTATAAAATGTAATGCTTTTACAATTGCGTTACAATTGTTTTTTTGATAGTCAGTCCAAAATCAATGTATTAATTTAATATTCCATCCATCCATCCATCCATCCATCCATCCATCCATCCATCCATCCATCCATCCATCCATCCATCCATCCATCCATCCATCTGACACTTATTCAGGGTCCAGGTCAAGTGGGCAGCAGCCTAAGCAAAGTGGCCCAGACCTCTTTCTCCCCAGCCACCTCTTCCAGCTCTTCTGGGGGGTATTCCAAGGCATTCCCAGGCCGGCTGAGAGATATAATTTCTCCAGGGCCTCAGGGGCCTCCTCCCTGTCAGACATGGGAACACCTCACAAGGGAGGCAACCAGGAGGCATCCGATACCCAATGCCCATGGGGTACATGGAGGAGCAGTGGCTTTACTTCGAGCCCCTCCCAGAGACTAGTAACCTGCGGAGAAATATAATTCAGAAACTCTGAACTGCTGTTAGGTGCATATACATAAACAACAGTCAGAGCCCAATTCCCAGTCTAAAGATGTAGGGAAACAACCCTCTCATCTGAAGTGATGGGCCAGAAAAAGTGTTAATCCAGTTATCCAGTTAATCTCACGAACAGCCAAAAAAAGGACTCCCTTGGCCGGAATAGGGTCAATGGGGCCTCTCTCTGGAGCCAGGCCTTCAGTAGGGGCTCTTTGGCAAGTGCCTGGTGGCCAGGTCTTCACCCTTGGGACCCAGCTGGGCTAAGCCTGAAGGAGTAACATGGGACCCCCTTCCCATGGGAAGGGTCTGTTGCGACACCGATTGTGTAGTGGCCAAAGGCATGGTCTGTGGTGTCCTGATCATCGGCTACTGAAACTGGTTCATTTAATTTTGTAATCTAGAATTCAGCCAGGGCCTGTTATTACTGCTGTGTTCAATTTTCAAGCCCACCTTCAAGTCTAGATGGTTCTCTTTTGGTTACGTAGGTGACTCACATGCACACATCCTAATCAGCTATGCCCTGATGTAGTAGGTTCATCAATAATTGTTCAAGCAGTTAATCACACATGAATAGCTGTAGTAATTATTAATAATAATTATTGGGGAAGGTGATAAAACACTGATTTCACTCTTATTACTAGAATTAAATTCCAGTTAGCTGCAGTTAGTAATGCACAATAAAAAAATAAACATTGTGTTGAATTGTTTAAAATTCTGAAAATTAAAATGACAAACACATCAGTTACATTTACTATTACATTTATTACAGATGCTCTTATCCAGAGTGATTTACAAACACACTTTGCAGTTCACTCCAAAAATATCCTTAGCTAGAGGCTACAATCCAGAGATAACTCAAGCTTAGATACACATCATAATGGAGACCTCGATACCCAATTCTCAACTTTATAACACAATACATTGTATAATTATAAGCCTTTAATGAATTTAAAGCTCTTGAAAGAGATAATCTTCAGTCAGCATTTGAAGACAACGGGGAGGTTCGTTCCACCACTTTGGTGGAAAGACACAAAAGAACCTGTATGTTCATCTTCCATACATCTTGAGGGATAGTAGGATAGTGACCTGTACTTGATGTTCAGGTTTTGACCATTGCCATCAAGTACAGAAGGTCTGGTCTTTTTTTTTTTTTTGGCTTTGTAGGCCAGCATCACAGTTTTGATTCTAATGTTCAGCTGCAGGAAATCAGTGAAGTGACTGAAGCAGAGGAGTTACATGGCTGAACTTGGGAACATTGTACATTAAGTGGCCAAAGGTTTGTGGAAAGCTCTTATTCCTCTGTTGCAGTAACAGCCTCTGCTCTTCAATGTATTCTTTCCATTGGATTGTGAAACATTAGTTTGAGGATTTAATTCTGACAAATGAAGAATGATGAGGACAAGAACTGATGTATTATAAATCCCAATCAATACTTATCTTAAATCTTAAAGTTTTGGCTAGCCCCATGACACACCAGAGAAAGTAGCTCCACTGTCCCACCGCCCAGTACTCCACATTTCGCTCCACATTCTGTTGGGAATCAGAGTCAGAAACACTTTATTTCACCAAGTATCTAACACATACAAGGACTTGGTCTCTGTGAGTATACACATGGCATGTTCTGTGGTATTTGGCACCAAGATGTTAGCAGCAGATAATGTTTAATTTGGAAGGCGGAGCTCCATGAATTGCATCAATGAGCCTTAGGCACCCATGACCCATACTGGTTCAACGGATTTCCTTCTTCGGACCATAAATCTGCCATTTTAGAGATGCCCTGCTGTAACAAGACACCAGCTGCTCAACTTCCATTATGCAAGCAGACTCATCCATGTTGTTCACAAGGCCATATACAGTGGTCTCATTGACAAACTTCAGGATCTTCACTGACAGGTCTTTGGATGCATTTGTTGGTGCATTTGTAGGGACTGAAGAGCAGGCATGAGAACACACAACCTTGTGGCTGCCCAGTATTGAGGATCCAGGCATCATCACCTGCTTCCAGGGCTGGACTGACAAATTAATTTAGCCTTGGAGTTTTATACCAACCAGCCTATATTTGTTTTGATCAGTGTGGTTTTGTCAACTGGGTGGTAGTGGATTTATCCAGCCCCGTCACCTTCTCAGTGGCCCACACCCATAGTGCCTCACTGGGATTTTTCCTGGTTCTCCTGATGGCCAGTCCATCACTGCCTGCTGTCTCCTGTTGGCCAGGAAATTTGTGTTTCACCGGCAGATAGAAGATGGCACCAACAGCTCAGATGGATACATTTCTATGAAAATTACAAATCTTTCCACATTTCTGTTTTATATTTTAGACAATTTAAATGGCTGTTTTAGCAGTTGGGGCACAACCTGCTTAATGCAGCTGAATTCAATAATAAGAAGAGAAAACCTTTTGGAAAATGTGCTTTTCAGTTTGTAAGAACAACATAAATTAATACATTTTAATTTATTAATTACCAAAGTAACTTAGGCACTATACAGAAATAATCAAGTATTATACAATTTCCATTAGCAATTTCAACAAAAGTAAATTATATCAAGACTTTGCCAGTAATCCTAACTAGGGCCTTGGTAAGGCATTGCAGTTTCATTTAGTTGTTACATGTCTTTAATATATCTACAATATGTTCTCTGGAGACTAGTTCTTGAGGAGTCAAACCACCTTGAGGATGTTCATTTAAACCCCTAAATTCTAAAAACCTATTAGCATATCCAGAGCATGTTCAGAATCTCTCAATTTAACTTACACCATCTTACATGTTCAATACTTTCTACCCAATAAATGAATGTAGTTCCTGTAAAAAAAAGCATTAACATTAATCACTGAATAATAAGCCCAGAGTACAAGGGGTTAAGCAGTGACGGAAGGTAAAAGACTGATGTGCATATCCATTTACACTGAATCCTAACACTACCTAAGGACTCTTGAGAACAAAAAAGCTTCTATACAATAGAACACAGTGTTCTTGAGAACAAAACCTAGCCAAATCTCCCTTACTCTCTTTTGTGTTCTAGGCCAGTGAAATTGACACCATAAACTGGCATCAACATGACTTACAGTAATGCAGAGTTGGATGGAAAGACTGGAACACAACCTGGCTTTAAATTTTTATAGTTCATGTATTGCATCTTTCTTTCTATGTCAGGATTTTTCTTCAAATTCTAATTTGGGTTGAGGTCTGGATTTCGGGTTTGTCATTGTACAACATTCTCTGCTTGTCACCCACTCCTGTACTCCTTCTATTTGCATCTGTCCATCCTTCAGTTTTAAAAAGAGGCCCAAACCCCACTCTGAATAAGAATTCCCACAACATGATGCTGCCACCACCACACTTTACTGCTGGAATGAATCTTTGACTAAAGAATGTGAGGTTAGGACTGCAGCACACAAAACATAAATTGTTGTCTGATCTGACCACCAGACCTTTTGCCACATTTTATCTAAATTTTTTCATTTTTTTTTTTTCTGGCAACTTTTGTCATGGTTTGATATGCTTTTCTATAGTAAAGGCTTATTACAGTACATTATTAATAGTTATTAATATTATGCACTGGTGCATCTTGACTCTAGTCTGAATAATTTTGACAATGCAGTGCTTAGAAAAAAAATAAGATGTGAACAATATTAACAAGAGCCAGATAATGATGGCTAGATGATGGGTCAGAGCATCTTCAAAACATCAGGCAGGTATTGTGGGGTGTTCCCAGTATGCAGCGGCCCATGCCTATGAAAAGTGCTCCAATATAAGACAACCAGTATACCACAGGACACCTTTAGAGAGCTCTTGTGGTGTCCAAATCCTTGACATGTCAGAGGTAACTCAACAGGGACCTACATAATATAAGGCAGGTGGTTTTAATGTTTTGGCTGATTGGTGGATATGTTGAGCCCAACTGAAAAAGAGGCTATTTCAAACTTAAGTAAGTTTATTTTTGGGCTTCAAAGTACATTTAATCATTATGGGTTACATACTTCATATCAGTGCACATACCTTGGAAAAGCTGCTTCATAGTTTTCATGGTAAATGGAAATGTTATGAGAATGTAAAAAAGCATGTGGTACTTCTATCCTCACAGCAATGTTCCAAAATCTTGTGTAACATTTTCTAAGAAGAATCTGTTACTACAAAGTGGGAACAAGTAACCTTTTAATGCATCTTATTTCATGTGAAATTTGAGTATGCAGGTCAACAAACCTTTGGATGCATTACTGTATGTTCAGATATTGGACATACAACTGAATGACGTAGCCTTCAGCAGAAATCTTACCTCTCGGATGGCAGGAAAACTATAAGACTTTTAAAAAAACAGATCATCATAGACTTAGCTATAAACATGTTTTCTTGCCTAATCTTTGTATATTCACACACATATATGAGTGACTACACACTAGGCAAGTGAGCACATGTCTGGAGTGATGGGCAGTAATTAGGAGATAGATGTTAGTGAGATATTTGTTAATTAACCTGTCACTTAGTATTTTAGTTGGTTAGTTAGTTGAGCAAGCAGGTGTGGCTCAAACCGACACCCTTCCAGCCACAAAATACCTCCAATTACTTTATGTAAACTGCATAGTATGAATTTAAATTTGCCAAAATAGAGAGAGTAAAGTCAGTAGGCTGCTTCACACAAACAATCCATTTATTGTTAGCTGTGAAGCAGCTCATGAACCTGGCTTGTTACTATCAAACAACTTAGTGACAAACTAATAAACGGACTAACAAACTAACTTAAAAACTAAAAAAAAACATATTAACTGACTAACACTGATCGACATTAAAAATACTTACAAACTGACAGACTAACAAACTAACAATCAGTCTAAATAACAAACACATTTTTTTTCCTTATGTAATACTAATGATTATAAATAATACCCGACTAAATATCTGACTAAAACTAACACATTTAATGACAAACTAAAAAAACTAACTACAAATTTAAAATATTAACTGCACAAAAACAACAAACTAACAACAAACTGACTAACTAATGAACTGATTTCCTAACAAACAAATAGAAAGCAACTAACTAACTGACTAACAAATAGAAAACTAACAAACTAACCATCTAACTAACTCATTCACTCACTCACTCACATTTAGCAGGCTTAAAGTCTCCACAAGGGGACACTCTTACTGCTTAAACAGCTTTGCATCAGGGACACTGTTTGTCCTTGTTTTTTTATAACCCCTGCACATGATTCTCAAAAAGAATTTGGCAGCCACAGGAAGATAAAGAGATTCCAGCCATCCATTTCAGATACTATTCCACCTTTATGGAAACTGATCTGTGCAGTAAGTCCAAGAATGGGAGTAGAATAATAAAACGTGATTCCCTTAAGAGCCTCCCAGGGGAGTGCTGTGTGAGGGATATTATTTTAACCAGGTGTGATTACATGCAGGTCTTCTTTCTCATGAGGAAACTGAGCTGGACGAGAAGAGGGGAAGTCAGAGTGTGGGAGAGAGACTAAATGGATCAGACAAATATAACTCATTCAACTCCTTTTCATTTAATGCGTCTATCACATACATTTTCCTCCTGGCAACTATCAGAGAATCCAAGACAACACATTCCACTTATACAGCCATAACAAAGAACAAGCTGAGGATCCTTTTATGTTAACTAGAGTGTTAGAATAGCTCTGAATGTCTGTTTAAATCTGTTTAAGCCTCCTGGGGTTAGGAGGGAACTCTGATGATGGCATTTAATGACTGTCTATTATTTAGATGTTTCATCTTGATCACTAGGTTCCATTTCTTGGATGTATTGCTAACTTTTGAAAAGACTATTTATACCATATAAATGCCCTCTCTAGTTCAGCACACATAACCACACCCATGGGCAAGACTGATTTGACAGTTGTCCAGAAGATGAACATCGACCCCTTCACAAAGAAGGTAAGCCACAAATGGTCATTGCTGGCTGTTCTCAGAGTGAGTCTCAAAGCATATTCACGGAAAGTTGACTGTAAGGGGACAATGTGGTGGGAAAAGTTGCACAAGAAACAGGGATGACCACACTAACTTCATTCAAGAACTTGGGAGAACTTCACAAACAGTGGACTGAGGCTGGTATCATCAAGAGACACCATGGACAGGTGTCTTTATGAAAGGGGTTACAACTGCAGGATTCCTAATATAAAGCCCCCCCTGAAGCAGAGACATCGGCAGATTCGTCTTACCTGAGCTAAGAAGAGAAAGAACGGAGCTGTTGTTCAGTGCTCCAAAGTCTTATTTTCAGATAAAGGTAAAGAGTCCAACTCAAGCTCCTACAGTCTGGAGAAAAAGTGAAGAGGTACAGAATTCATGGTGATGGTTTAGGAGGCCATGTTATCTACTGATGTTGATCCACTGTGTTTCATCAAGCCCAGATCCAACACAGCATCTAGCAGGAGATTTTAGAGCACTTTGTGCTTCCATCTGCTGATAGACTTAACAGAGACGCTGACTTCATTTTCCAACAGGACTGTTACAAAATGGACTGCTGAGGAAAATGAAGAAGAATGCGGGATATTGGATTTTATATTTTCATGAGCTTTTCAAGCATTTGGTAGGATATGAGCTGAGCTGTCGTTTTTCTTTACACATTTCTCCATCATTTTTGTACAGGCTAAACTACATCTCATCTCCGACTAAGGCTTGGTTCCAGATGGTAAAATGTCATTAATTATTAATTATATGCAGTATATACTAATCTTGCAGTTAAAGAAAGGCCCATCACATTTTTTTCTGTGACAAAGTTCTTGCATCAACTTTTCTTGACAATCCTCTCAAGTTGGTCATCCCTGTTGCTCATGTGTCTTTTCCCTCTAAGCTTTCCTCATCAGACGTCTTTGCATTAATGTTGTTTATACATCAAATCAAATCCTATCAAAGTTTTTTGTATAGTGCTTTTTACAACTGATGGGCAGCTTTACAGAAATCAAAATGAAAAGGTCAACAACACATGAAACAAAGAATAAAGACATACACCCCCCTCTGGGCAACGCAAAGGGCAACAGTGGCAAGGAAAAAGAAACCTTGGGAGGAACCAGGCTCAGGCCCATCCTCCTCTGGTCAACTACTTATACATAGTTTGTCAGGGGACATTGGACCACCACACATCTGCTGTAATACTCAGGTATACTGAAGTAAAGATAGTTTGATGGTGGACATAATAGTAACAGTATCAGCTAAGTAGAGTTTGTGTAAATTTCTACATAATTGGTTATGGGAGGTGGGTAACTAGTCCAGGGCAGGGTGGGAAACTAGTCTAGGTCCAGTAATCAGAAGGTGGGCAGCCAATGTGAAGTGGTGGCTGGGGAGCTTGGGGTCAAGGTTAACATTGACTCAGAAAAGGTAGAGAGATGTAATCAGTTTGGTGTTTAGATTTATGGAGAACAGAGAATGTAATTACCAGAGTGTGGTGAGAGTGTGACTCCAGCAGATCAACCTGACTTAAAGGAGAGAATCAGTAGGTAACAAACATGGGAGCATCATTAAACATTGGCGTCCAACCACTCCACCATCACAAACCTGAGTAATCGCAAGAAGGAGTCAGATAGCAGCACCAACATCCCAGTTTACCATAAATCCCTATGTCCATGAACCCCTGGATCTGCACCCTGTAACTAAGCTAAGACATTAATTACCAAAAAATACACTGAACAAGTGAGTTTTCAGCCTAGACTTGATTAAGACTGTGTCTGAGACCCGAACATTATCTGGAAGGTTATTCCAGAGCTGGGAGCCTTTGTAAGAAAAGGCTTTTCCCACTGCTGGAGCCTTCTGAAGCCTTCTGAAGCCTTCTGAACTTGGGAACTAGTAGGAACCTAGCACCCAGTGATCTGAGTGATCGTGATGGCTCATAATGGGAAATTCAATTTTGCAAGTACTCAGGAGCAAGCCCGTGTAAGTCCTCAATTGCAAGTTAAATATATTTATTTATATATTATTTTTAATTAATACAGAATTTGACCAGAAGCCAGTGCAGTGCTGATTAGATTGGACTGATACAGTCAATTTTTCTCGTTTTAGTTCGGACCTTGTCTAAAGAAATTTGAATGAACTGAAGTCTATTTAGGCTCCTGCTTGAACACCATGACAAAAGTGCATTGCAATAATTTAACCTTGAGGTGATGAAAGTGTGCACTAGCCTTTCAGCATCATGCAAGGATAGGGCATTTCTTCACTTGGAAATATTACAAAGATAAAGAGAAGCTGTCCTAGTAATATTGCCTATGTACTGATCAAATGATACATCTGAATCAATTATGATGCTAAGTATTTTGCTGCTGAACCAACATCAAGATTTTACATCTTTTATACAGTCCTCCATTTTCTTTAATCTAGGCTCATCATCAGGTTTGTGTGATATATACAGTAGTTTTTTACTACCAATTTTTACTGGTTGTAACGCTCACGGACACAGAGGTAGGGGCGGACATACATGCTGGGTTGTATTTATTGACAGGGTACAAATAAACACTAAGACGAGTAACCATGAAACCAAGGCACACAAGCAGTCACATAGCCACATAACCACAAAGACCGACAAGGACTAACAAAAGACAAGGGACTTATATACACAATCACATTGGACATGGCTGGGACATGATGATGATGGGGCAGGGTTACAAATGGAACACAGCTGGGAATGGGAGGAGACATGACCTGCTCAAAAGCATATGGGAATGTAAACAAAACAAAGACAGACCACATGAACGAGACTGATACGTGACACTGGTCTACTTGTCTACATGTACCTGCATCTGCATCAACCACGGGTCAAACTGTTTACTGCCACAGCCAAATGACCACAGTTAAAAATGCCAATACAAATAAATACTAATTACTTTGACTTAATTTAACTTTTTCCTATTTTAACATAGATAAGCAGTAGGCAGTATAACACATGAAGGCTGTTTATTAGTCTTGGTAAATGAGAAAATGCCATAATGTTCATTAACATAGCTACATGATTTCAGAAAGGACTTCCAGTGATATAAATCTGAATATTTTTTATCAAGCCCTTATAAGTCTCCACCCCCTTGTTCAAACAAAATGGATGAGAGACCCGGGTTAAAACGCACTGGATGATAAAACACCCCCCCTTATGCCTCAGACCAGCAAAACCCTGTGTGAGTGGTTCATTTCAAAACCAATGTACTGAAATGAAGAGCTGCAAGAGCACAGATTTTGTGTGCTTGTCTACTTACATAATCACATCATTAATCTTTAGAGTTATTGCCTTCATTTCAATTATGATAGTTGCATGAGGAGACAAAAGGTCTGGCCAAGTTCTGACAGTGGATCATCATAAATATCGGAGTACTTCAATCAAAATGTCCAAGGGAGTGTCACACTTCAGAAAACCAGTCTAAGTTAGCAACAGAATATCAAGATAGAATAATGGAAACTTGAGTTATGCAGCAGAAGACTCGTCTTATTCTCAGGCTGGTTATCTCCTTGAAAAGAAGTGAATGCTGAATATGTGGCTGTGTTTCAGGGAGGAGAGCCAGCGCCACCCAGATTCTTTCTTTCCAGCAGTCTGCAGCTGTGGGCCTGACACTAAAAGCAGAGGAAGAACAGCTGTGGAGGTCTCTGGCCTTCTGCTCTGAGAGCAATACCCAGAGTATGTTTGTGCAACTCCACAAAGCACAGAGCCACATAATTCTGTGCCTCAGCAGAAGGATATTTCTCTATCAAGACCAAGAAATAAAACTGGTAGAAGACCTTGGATTTGAAGCTTTTGCAGCAATTCTGTTCCGAGCAGCTCCATTTCCTCCTTTTGACAAATACTGTAACAGCTGTCTTGTGACAATACCAGCATCTATAAAAACAGTTTAGCTATGCATTCCTAAGTGTTTAGGGCAAAATGCAGAGGTACAAACTATGCAAAGGAAAACTGCAGTTTGGAAAGAAATTGGTTTTGGGAAAGCAGGTATTTGAATCATAGTTAGGAATGCATTATGCATGGCTTTAGCCAATTTAGGCCTTCCCGCTGAAAGAAAAACACAAGATATTTTAGGCTTGACTCAGATGCATAAAATCTAGCGGCTGGCAACCTCAGTTCACTCTTAAAATGTCAGTTTATTCAGTGGAGCTTGGTTTGGACACCATTCGTGAAGACCTAGTTTTTGATTGATGCATGTACAAGTCAGATTTTTACTGGGTAAAAACTGGAACAAAAAGCTCCACTGGGAAAGTATGACAAAAGAGGGACAAACGAGATGGAACGACTTTGTAAGGGGAGGATACAAGTTTGGACACTGAAATTTCTGGGAATGAGACAGGTCAGCTTGACATGCTAAAGCCAACCAGGGTTTGTGTGCCTGCCTCTGTACAGGACAAAGGAGTTTCTCAGCAGTTTTCAAGACAATGTACTATGAATTCACAGTGGCATCCATTAGAGAGAGCTGATATGAATTCTAAACGAATTCCAGATGTATTTATATATTGAACTGATGGTATTACAATGTGTGGCACTCAAGAATGGATGTGCTTTGAATGCAATGTTGACTGAATCAAGAGGAGTCAAATCAGCCTCCATAGCTATAACTACACTCTAGACTCAATGGGTCTTTGGATTGATGCCAAAGAAAAATATCTGTTAGCTCCAAGAAGAACAATCATCTCCATTTTCTCAGTTGGGTCCAGATTTCAGGAGTTTAACGCTCACTTTATCTTTTTAAATTCAGGAAAATATTTTTTTCAATCTTGATTTTAATGGTTCATTTGTTTGCAACACATTTGACTGGGTGGAGGTGTAATGGTTGCCAAATCGTTTTCTGTTGTTACAGTCAGTTTCAGTACTATTCTCTTGGTGGAAGCCCAGTAAAGTCAGCTGACTGGCTGAATTAGTTGGACAGTGACTTTTGACTCTACTTTAGCAACAGATCTTGCGAGAGACACCAGCACGTTGGGAAAGGATAATATGACATACAAATAATGATCAGTTCATCATCCCTGACTTCCACAAAAATCACATTTCTTCCATGACAGTGGAGACTGATAAAGTGATAATCTGAAAAGGTTCAGCCAATTTCTAATCTCAAAATATGAGTTGAACTGAAAGCATGCCTGCCTGATGACGCACAGTTGGGATTCTGTGTTCGAGCTGCCAAAATATGTCTCGGCTTGTATTCAGCCGGGCCACAAGCACCCAGCCAGTGATATAAACAATGATTAACACTATTTCCTGGTAAGAATTTGTAATACATCTGTCAGTATATGAAATATGTTCAAATGAAATGAATCTCAAACATTTTCCATCAAATAGCTTGCTTGGACAAGCAGCACAATAATACAATTATGATAAAAAGGTATAAATACATATTTAACAGAAACTGTTACAACCAAAGGAACCAAAAATAATTAAGATTTTTCAGACGCCCACTTTTATCACAGCTTCCATTATTTTCAGAAAACTCATTTTCATGGAGGGTTTTACCTCACCTTCAAATTTCTTAGAATTTAGAGCTTCACCATCCATGTAATTCTAAACACACGAAGTGCTGTTGAGGTCTAGACTCTGGAGTGGTCAATCCCAGAAGACGAGCAATTCAAAGGTTTCCTTTTCTCAGTAAGATCACCTTGATTTTGAACCTTTCAGACCCCCAGTGTTCCCAGTGTTCCCAGTGTTCTCAGTGGAAGGATGGACAGCAACGCCTGTGGATTTCAGATCTGAAATTTGGGGGACTTCATAGAAGAGCTTCATAAGGTTACCTGAGCAATGTCCTATTAGAATCAAGGTTTGATCCATTAAAGGACTATTTTGTAATAGTGTGGAAAAAAAACCTTTCAAGGCCTTACAGAACAGTAACATTTTCACCCTCACAGGACAGAAAGGTGACTTTTTCATGACACCTCTCTAATATACACTTATCTGTAGACCTGTCTAAAGTAGGCTAAATTCATCACACTTTCTAAGTTACCCTAGGCCTAAAAAACGTATTCATAGGAGATAATCACACATGCCATTTTACACTCAGGGAGCCTAGGCTACTTAAATTTGTCTTCATTTGAAATGTAAATATTAACAGAATTTACATCTTTGTTTGAATTTGATTGTGTTTCAAAAATTTACTTGTACAATGTGTTTTTTTTTTAAACATTTTACCTCTCAGATAATTGGAAACTTATCACACAGAGTGTTTTAGAACTGAAAATTCAAACATTTAGATCAATTATTTGTAATTATTACATTCACAATCATATTTATAATAATAAGTTCTTCAAAACACAGCTGTCCAAATAACAACAACAACAAAAAAACAACAACAAACTGAATTTCCTTTATCATTTTTGTATGTATGTATCAGTATTATCCCTTCTCATTATTTTTATCCTGAAATCTGAAAAAAAAGAGAACAAAAAGCCCAACCCTTCAAATGTCAATATCAGGGTCAGTGAAGCCCCACCCCCTGTCACTGATCACTCAGAGTCTGTGTGCAGGTGTTTACATCTATATATCGACAGAGCAGTAAATATTTACTCAAATGCCCCTTTGGCATTTAAATATGATTAGATATGATAAGTCCTGAAGTTTATTATAATATGTAGGTTATTCTGATTCTGAGTAAAGACACCTAGAAAACGGCATGTAACCGCCACTGAAGTGCAGATCTTGGGTTCTAAGAGTTAATAAAGAAGCATTTGGTGGAATTTGCTGTCTTGACTTTTTTTCTCGTCTTGATGTTTCTTTAACATCAGCAGAATTTAGTTTATAGTCTTTGCTGATGCAACTTGTGACATGGACATTCAGCAGTTCAATAGTTTCTCTGCTTGTCCATTTCACCAGAAGCATGATGGAAAGAAATCTCAAAGGGAATCTAGTTGCAGTTTTGCAGATACCAGCCCTGCAAGTTTCTCAGTTTTGCAAAATCATAGACTGTGACTAAAAACTCTTCTAGTGAACTCAGGCACTCAGTACAGATCTGTATTACATTGAGCTACAGTTTAGAATACAATAAATCTGGGGTTTTAAGTGGGTAATGGATAAATCACTCAATGTGTCACTGCAATAAAGCTGTGATTAAGATAAGATTGAGTTTTGTTTAGAAAGGCCGCTGCCTGAAAGTGCCACTACAATGCAGCTGAGCTGCTGTTTCTAATAGTGTCGCAAGCTTATCTCATTAGATTGAGCAAACTAACGCAAAGCAAACACAGCCATGTGAGCTCCAGCCAAGTCACCCCAGGACTTACACACACTGCAGACAGCAGTAAAGCATACTGGGCTTTATCTTGGACAGGAGCTGTTGCTAAAGAGGTGACGTTTATTACTCTAAAAGGGTAGAATGTGTGGATGGTGTTCTTCAGGGCTCTTAGATGCCAGAAATAAGTCATCCACATATTTTTGGGTTCTTCCAAGACATACATACCGTCATCATGCAGATAACAGCAGGTTTGAGTGCATGGCTGCGCAGAGAATGAGGAGAAATTCAGCACAGGAAACAAGTCGAACTGGTTCAAGAGCACTGATTTATTATAAATGTTCATAGCTCCAAAAATGTCACATCAAATGCAAATCTAACTGTCTACCAAGGACACTGAACTGGTGTCACAAACGTTCACAAGTATGCATACATATATCTCAAAGATTAATTTTTGAACAGCTGATAAAAAAAACAAACAAAACAAACACATGAGTTCATGTTTTCATCGATACTAGACTTCTTCTTCTTCTTTCAGCTGCTCCCTTTAGGGTTCACCACAGCGGATCATCTGCCTCCATCTTGCCCTATCCCCTGCCTCCTCTACTGTTACTGTTTCATATATACTGGACTACTGGTCACATTATTATTTAAAAAACTGCTGAAGGATTGTGATGTGTTTTGTTCTTTGTGAAACTGTAGTCTTAAAGTTTTTACATGTATCTCAGATGTCTAAGAGAAAAACAAATGAATGTGGTGATTCACTTGGTGAGTTTCTCTTGATTAAGTGCTGAGACCCAGTCCTGCATAGTGATCAAAATAACTGAATCTGTTAAATCAACTGAGCAACTCATTAGTGTTTTTTCTCACTCTTTAAAGAGGTCACATGATTTCTATACACGTTTTAAGGTCGAAATGCTGATGTAATATTCATGTCACAGCAATTTCTTTGTTTGTATTTCATTGTTTACTTTTAAAAATGTGGTCAGAAGTAGTTAAATGTAGTATATGACATTTTATTAAATTGTTTTAACATTTAGAAACAAAAATACACTTTAAAATCAATTGGTTTCGTCTCAAACACTAACCAAGCACGTCAGCAACTTGCAAATGGGGTCACACTGTGCTGTGATGCCTCCAGAATGTTCATGTCATCAAGGGACTTCACAAGTTAAAGTGAAGGACAAAGTGCCGTAAGGAACTTTACACATCTTTTAAAGGCTCTGTGACACATATGTCACTGTGGGCTTCTATGGGTTAAATGGTAATAAAGATAAAAGTGATGGCTTCTGTCTCCAGTGAAGTTCTGCTAAATGGATATCTCAGGACTCTAGAAACAAGTGAGTGCTGTAAAGCAACTGTTTTCCTTTTGGTGTTTCCTGAACTCCTTTGAAAAACTGCAAGGCAACTTCAATGAAGGTTCAAGGAGGGAGACCCGTGTGGTTTTGGAAGAACCTTTCATTTTAAAGGATAACGATCTTCCAATGACTGAAATTGATGCAAGAACAACAAGGTTTAGAAGAAGACACAAGTAAGCTGGGAATTACTTGGGGAACAAGTTGATGCATGACACGTCCTACCATCTGTTCATAACCCACACAAACTCTTCCACATAACATGACACATTTGTAACAGTCACCAAGCACTGGCATCTTGCTTAATTCCTCTCTCAAAATGATTGACTGAGGAAGAAAAAGTGGCTGAATACTGGGGACCGGTTTGGATGAGGCAATGAGAGGTGTCCTGATGACGTGTGTGACTGTGGTTGGGGTTTTACAAGCCTATTTAGAACCCTGTTATGTCACCTTAGAATGAAACTTGCTGCATTTATTGGCTTGTTTATGTCATCAGAATGGCTCACAGCTGCATAGTATATCTCAGCTGAACCGAACCTAGTCTAGCTTTACACTGTAACAAGAACAACGTAAAAACTAACCTTTTCTCTAGTTATTCTCAAGTCTAACTGGATAATGTCAGTGTCTTCTGACAACAAGTGGTAAGTGAGGCACTAGGCAATGCCAGATGTGGCCCAGGTTTGGGCCATGTCAGTGTTGTTATCAATACTCTGTAATGTACAACACAGTGTTACTTAAGGACCAGGAACCACTGGCCTAATGGTTTTGGCAAATAGTGTATCCTGGTCATCATGACTGTGCAATTTTGCATCTTGCATAGTGTGTATTCAGAAACAGGATTTAGTATCTGAATACAGATATGAGTCATATAACCTATACAAGGAAGACAGAAGCTCATTTTTAGTCATTCGGATTAAAAACCCAACCAACGGTTTCAACTCTTAAGTGTTCCAGCCTCTGTTGATACATCTCTGCATGACTAACAGTCAGTCATCTGTGCGGCAGACGCCAGGAGCATCAGTTCATAACTGAGGACTGTGCTTCCACCTAGAGGAAGCTCAATATACAACAATGTGTGAATACAATATCAATGAATGGGTTGTTATGATTTCTAAGAAAATCCAATTTTACAGACCAAGAGAAAACATCTAGGCATGTAGCTTCTAAAAACGTGTGCTGCTAAATCAACAACGGCAGTGAATTATATGAACGTTAAGGTCAATGTCTGCTGGAACAGTCAAACAGCCTCCGTGTATAACCTTGAAGTCGTATTTCTTTGTTATCTTTAGAAATCTTTTCTTCCTTCTCTCTATCTAAAAACATGACGCTTTGTGAGACAGCAATGCAAACTGCAGGGACAACACTATTTGTTCAAAATCTCCAGAAGGAGTGCTCCAGATTTCAGAAGAAAGCTCTATTGTTTATGGAATGGGTTCAAATACCAGGAACTGATACTGCCCAAACACACAGATGGAAAAACAGCTTTGCGGTTGCTTAAATATACCTCCCTAAAAATACAACGGATCAACATACACACAGGATCTCCAGTTCTGTTCGACCCCTGACCTTGCTCCAGTTCTTACGGTTCATTCAGCAGCAACCATTTTGCCTTTTTATCAGTCTTTGATAAGCTGCCTTCAACAGCTGACCAGCTGAGATACAGTAAGACAGGACAGACTTTTCTACACCTCCGACCTTCACAAGAGCAAATATGCACATAAGAGCCAATGCTCTTATCCAGAGCAACCTACACATTTACATGCAGGCCGATGTAGAGTTGGAAGACTTCCCAAGGACTTTTATTGGTGTAGTGCCAATTATCAGACGGAGTGGCAGCTCATTACCAGGTTATCCGTTGCTCCTTACTAACCACCAAGCCTATTTACAACGGTTTTGTCAGCTTTCGAATGAAACACTGATTTTCCTTTTATGGAGAGCTCATAAAAATGGCTTTTAATAGATGGTTTATGGCACAACCAGCATAGTTTTAACATTGTAACAAAACATTTCTGTGCAAATTCACTACTCAAAAGGGTGTTTAATGCAGCTCAGCAGAACAAACACAATTGGTTCAGTAAATAACCAATTCAATATCCATAAAGCTCTCCTTACGGGTTATTTTAGTTGGTTATTCTCTGAACCAGTTGCATTTGTTCTGCCTCTGAGGCAGGGTTGCCTCGGGAACAGTTCTGAGGAGTGATTTTGTACAAGCTAACAAAACAACAGAGAGTGTTACCATCCACTCATTGTGTTTTCTTTGCATTATGTGCTGTTCACGAGCTAAAGATAGCTGGAAAGCTTCCCCGCCTTTAGTACTCTCAGGTTTTAAAAAAACAGCCCGGTATTCTCCTTACTGCTTTAGCTCCAGTCTGGTTCAACTGAGGTAGTTCCCTTAGTATTTGAAGAAGGAGATGGTGCAAGGAAGAAATGGCTAAGAGCAAGTGTTGGCTAGTATTAGTGTTAGCCACTAGGATCACTCTATACTTCCCCAGCTATTGCTATATTGTGTTTTGAGTTTCCATTCTGTAGACACTGGCACAGGAGAAGCTGTGGTCATGAGGCCTGGTTCACACACCTACCTGTATTCCTGTATCTACTAGAGTGTGGAGATGATGAGCTGCTCTCCAGTGTCAACAACACCACATTCATTTTTACAACTTTGCAAGATTCAAATAGGCCCTGGTCCAGTGGGCTGGGTGTGTGTAAATTTTGGAGGGTTATATGTAGCACATGAAGACTCTTAAATTGGGGGTCAATTGGCCCATTTTACAGCTCTGTTTGGATTATGCCTCTTTTGAAGCTGCAACAACAGTGTTTGAGGTTCACAGTATGATTCATTCTGTGCAAAGGTAAACACAGTTTGATTTTCAAAACATGTGACTGCTTTTGTGCAATTTATTTTATTTAAATGATATTTGTAAGATATATTTGATACATCTGTGCATTAAACGAGTTGAATTAAAATGAAGGACTTAGGGCTTCTTGTTTACTGGTGGTGGATTAGTTAAGAGCATTTTACAAGTTCACAGAAACTGGTGGAGATTCTACACCTACATAGGAATCTGTTGCATTTTGTACAATGTTAAACTGTATCGCACTTTCAGCAGATTTTCTCAACGTATTGCAATAATCAACTAATAAATACATAAATACTTTTATCAAGAGGTGTTTCAAGGCATCTATGCAAGGTGCACAAAAGGGGGATTGACATAAAAACCTGTTGTATTTGGTGAGGCTACAGTAACAGAGAGCCTATTGTAAGTAACCATACTGACGCAAGAAACCTCTTGTTGCAGATAGAGGTATCTCTCTGATAGCAGCATGCCCTTTCTCTGGTGATAGCAGTGAATGTTCCTATATAAATATAACAGCACTGTGTCCTGTGACACCAGCAGGTGGGTGTAATGCATATTCAGCTGCATCCATCGATACACAAGAACACATCATACAGGAAACCCCCATTAAACGAATCACTCAGTTACACACACAGGCACATAAAAACACAGACACACATATATAGCATATTGGAAATAGAGAGGTTTATTTAATGTCCAGCTCGGTTTTGAGCATTTATAATGATGCTGTCCTGGCTCTGTAATGGAAAGCAGCAGCTGTAGGTGGTGAGTAGTGACATCACTTTCAAACCCTAACAAAGACATTTTGAGATTTTTGTGGACACGATGCTTTTCATGTGTTTTGTGGTACAGCACCTTCATTAATTTTGCAATCGTTCAAAAGAAGATGAACTAAAAAGAATCTCTACCTTTAAAGAGACTGTTTAGAAAAGTCAATTGATTCTTAATATTTACACTGTAAATAAAGGTAAGTTTAAATTAAATTAATCAGCACATCTTCAGTTATGGAATTTGAGTCAAGTTGTAGGAATATATTTTATCTAAATATTTTGATGTGCAGAAATATTAAAAGGATTTTCATTTTTGTCAATATTAGACAAGTGAATTGTGTGTGTGTGTGTGTGTGTGTGTGTGTGTGTGTGTGTGTGTGTGTGTGTGTGTGTGGTCAAGTGTTTGCTTAAATACTGTTTATTGCGGGAGTACCATCACATCATTTCATACACAACCTCAGTTCATTTTGTTCTGGGGTTTAGATTAAAGTTAGCATGAATGTGTTGGAATTATGGTAAGACATAGTTAAAGGGATGTTAATAGACAATGTTTCGACATCTTTCTACCCCCTTCAGAGTCATAGTTCTGAGATGTCTAACATTCTTATTGAAATGTCAGCCACTCAGACACAAAACCTGATACACTATGTGTGTGTGTGTGTGTGTGTGTACACAAACCTCATGTTTGTACAGTCGCTGAATGTGTTTTTCCTATACAAAAGAGCTTTTAAAATATGCTATTTGCAACAGAGAACTGAGAAATGAAGTCAACAGTCCATGACTTACAATAAAGAAAGACTAATCCATTTAGAAGAAAGTGTACAAAGAATGAAGAATTTGCCATCTGAATACAGAGGTGAATCATGAATGAAATGTCAGCTCCTTCTACTGAAAGCACAGGTGAAAACCTTGCCATTGCTGATACATGACTATCGAACTAACACTCAGTTGCCTGTGGGATTAATACCAGGAGCGTGGAACCATAAAGTTCATAACTGGGGTTGAGGCTTTCACCTAGTGGCAGTGTGAATATTTCAGACTAAAGTCAAGGAATGGGAAGTTAGGCTTTCTAAGAATAAAACTAACAAAACTGTGAAAAACACAACACCTGCTGGAACAGCAGTATAGTCCTCAACTGAATGGATATTTAACTGAAGAATAAGCTTCAGTACGTTAACCTTTAGAAACCTGTTCATACTTTAACATACTTTTATTAATCAAGACTAGGCAGACACACATTCCAGATTTTGTAATCAGGAGATCCTAGGCTCCTCACATTTGTCTTCATTTGAGATTTAAAAATGAACAGACTTTAAATATTTGGTCAATTTTGACCATGTTTTGAGCAAATATTACTTGCATCTAAATTTATTTTGTGTTTACCTTTTCAATCATTGATCATCCACAGTGTTGTCTAGCTGAAAATTCAAGAATTCTGAAATATATGTAATGATTAGGTTGAAAAAGATATTTACAATCACAAGTTGTTCAAAATACTTGACAAACAAACAAGGAAAAAAAACAACAACCTGAATATCCTTTATTATTGTTGTTATTTATGTCTCAGTATTATCTCTTCTCGGGACTTTCATTCTGAAATTTGAAGCCTCTATGAGCAATGAAAGAAAACATTATCTGATCAGTCAGAGTCGACATGCAGGTCAAACAGATACTGGACATGTGGGATTTAATTATGTTAGAAATGAGGGAATATTAGCTTTTTACTGAGCTGTACAACTTACTGATAATTCATCAGACAATGATGGTTAGACTGGGTAAATCTGGTGTCTTTAGGTTACTTTGATCCTGAACTATACAATTAATACATTCTAATATTCTAAAAACATTATAATTTCTAAGCACATTGTAAGAAATATTTATTATTATATTTGATTACATTTATGTTTTATCATTTTATAAGAAACACAGACACATGTTTATCATTACTGACTGCATCTCCCCACCTACTAATAAAAAAGGAGCACCATAGGTTTGAATCAGGTCCAACTGTGTAATAGTGTTGCTCGATCTTCTCTCATTAGTTACAAGTAAGTTGATGCCAAGCATGAATCTTCTCCTTAGAACTGCACATGAAGAACATTATCAGTGATGGGATCCAGAGACCAGGCAAATGACTTTTAAAGGGAATAACAGGACCCAGCAGCAACATATCACTGTCATCTTAAGCTTGTGAAACACATACACATCCCTGTTTCTCCCTAATAGAAGTGACAAGGGTTCTCTATATCAGAAACAAAGCAACAGTATCTAGGTCCAGACGTCATTCCAAGGAAGGAGATGCCAAATTCCTCGTTCTTTTTTCACACACACACACACACACACACACACACACACACACACACACACACACACACACACACACACAGGTTCCACTCTATTCATTTTATACAGTATATAAATGATGCCTCATCCAACAGACCATGCCTATTTTTTAAACCTCATCCATGTTTTATAGACGCAGCAGCTTTAATCTTAGTCAAACATTCATGTAAAGCACACCACAACCTTCACTGTCTGAATCATTGCTTGTAATTACACAGAAGAAAATCCAGTGCCTAAATGACACAAGTACAATCTCTAATGTCAGGACAGCACTTAGAATTACATTTTTTGTTTGTATCAGTCAGGAAACATTAATTAAACAACATCATAGCTTATTAGTTAGACCCACTAACGCACTGAACCCTTGGCTTATTCGTGCAGGCAGCTGATTTTAGTTGAGACACTGTGCATTCACCTTTATAACCACAGAATATTGAGAAAAAGTAGTAAGATATGGTCAATAAATGTGTTCCATTTTCCAGCCTAAGCTCAAAGCAACATTGAGTAACATTTTTACCTAAAATAGCTTCAAAATCATTGTGTGGTTCTACTGACTAGTTCTACTGACTAGAATAGTTCCTCCATCATTCAACTCCAGTGAACCAGGCATTACAAGAGCAATTTCATGCTGAGGCATATTTGTGTAAATCCTATAAAATTACACTTTCACATTCAGTGACAGTTCTGTATCTCTCAGCTTGTGCAGAGATACATGATACAATTATCAACAAAAAGTATAAACATGTCCTTTGGGGCTGCTTTAACTTTCAGACCCAGAACATTTGAAATGGGTTTCATATATGTAAACACAAAAGCACATAATGCCATAGTCAAATTTCACTAAACAGGTCTATCCTGAGGCTCCTGTCGTGTATTCTGATATGTACACTGTGAGACTGAATGAGAGTAAGGCTCTTACATTTTAAAGGGTTAAGAAAAGGAATGAGATGGTGAATAAATTCCCCAATCAATGTCCAGAGATGCCACAGCCATCCTTGGCTGAGCATGCCAGAGAGCGTAACTAGCCTCACTCTCTCTGGGTGACCTTGCTCTCTCCCTATGATGCCAGCTAGTTAGTATTCATTTCCAGCCTGACGGCCTAAGCTTGGGCAATTTTTACATGGGTGACACTGAACCCTACACTATAGTCTGGACTGTAATTACCATATAATTACCCACCTGCCTAATTCTAACAGGAATGAATCATTTATACAAACAAAAGTGACACCCTGCTTCTGGACTCATCCATCTCATGGAGCAGATGTTTATTCATTTATTTATTTTTTATTTGCATAAATCCCAGCAGCCTTAATCAGCTAAAAATCTATGATAATTCCAGGTGATATTCAATCTTTTAAATGTGCAGTTAATTATAGTCAAAAACAGAACATTGGCAACTAATCATGTGCAATCTTTTCCATTATATTCATTTCTAAACCATTGAGTTGAATAACTATGCAAAAGAAGTGGTTCCGTATAAAGCAGAACAAATGTGACACATGGAAGAGAACAAATGAATGATAATTGGCACAGTGTATTCTTTCCTGCTGTTTGAGCTGGTGCTTATTGTACACCAATCAGCCATACCATTTAAACCAGTGACAGGTGAAGTGAATAGCATTGATTATCTTGTTACAATGGCACCTGTCAAGAGATGGGATATATATATATATATATACATATATATATATATATATATATATATATATATAAAACAAATCCAAGACACTTTCACAAGATCTAAACTGTGTTCTATGCTGTTAAAAAGTACAAAATCCATGAATTACTTTGCCATTTCTATCATTCGAAACTGCACAGGCACCTCTTAAGGTGCTTCAAAGAAACTTCAATAAAAGGACAAGGTTCTTGTTGGTTCTTCAAGGTTCCTTGAAGCACCTTAAGATGTTCCTCCACAGTTTCAAATTGAAGAACCTCAAGGAAGTGCTCAAGGATCTTGCACCTTTTACAGTGTAGATGACTGGGTGAGAGCGTTTATAAATGATCAGGCAGATTGTGGAGTGTTCCTGGTGTGCAGTGGTCAGTACCTACCAAAAGTGCTCCAAGAAGGACAGCCAGTGAATGGGGTCATAGGTACCTGATAATCATTTATACACAGGGGGAGTGAAGGCTAGCTCATGTGATTATATCCAAGTGAAGAGATACTGCAGCACAAACTGCTGGTGGCTATATCTTGTGGAGTAAAAGCCTCGAGAGGTCAGAGCTGTGGTCCTACACAATATTAAGTTACGGCTGATCAGTGTATATTAGCATTCAAGTCTCAGTCCATAGAAATTCCTCATTATCTGGACTAAAATTGCCTTATTTGCTTCGTTAATTGATTTCAATGAGTTGCCTCAAAGTTTTTAGGTTAAGCTTTGTTTAAGAAATTAAAGGAGCTAGTTTATTCAAATCTGACCTGGAAACTGATTGCAAATATTTATAATGGTTGATAAATATGTGGGATATGTCATTTTGTATGTACAACAGTATTCATTTGCGTAAAACAACTTTGTTTAGATTACAATGCACTACAATTAAATGTGTGATGGACCATGACCATTGAAATGCTATGAAAAACTATGTGTAAAGGGGATGAACCTGTGATTAAATAACAGAGCTGAGAGCTGAAATGTGAACAAACAGCTCAAAAAGGGAAGCACAGTGCTGAATTACAGCCAATATCAGACATTCCATGCCTGTAAAAAATACAGCTAATCCCAGATATTCTCCACATGTAAAAAAATACATCTAATCCTCTCTATGTACGTCTAAAGCCAGCAGCGGTATGCTGAGGAGGAAGAGCTCCTGAATGTTATGTAACTCTTGCTTCAAAAGCAGGCCTACTGCTGGACTGTAGACATAGGAGTGGAAGTAGAAATAAAAAGGCTTTGTCCAAAATCCACCGGAATAAAGAGCTGATTCCTGTTATTCTCAGGAATGAATGCCAATTGTTCATCTCATTAACAGCCAGTTTATATTTCGTCGCTGTCCAATGAAAAGCATTGGTGGCTTTACAGAAGAGGACAAAAATGTTTTTAACGTTTAATGGCTGTTAATGTAAAATAATTTAAAAGAATAAGTAATACTAATTTTACAGCATTTCTATTGATCTGTTTAATCAGAATTATTCACACAGCGACAGGTTAAAACAACGCAGAAAGCTGAAAATCAACAACAATAGAGTTACACGTTTTTCATTGGACAGCAGTGATATAGAGATGGGGAAAGACAATCTTACCTCAGTTTCATCCATGCAGTCAAAGAGACTTTGATGATGTCACTCCTTTAACAAATATGTAAATGATGTCACATTAAAAGTAAAACATTACATAGAAAAGAAATATCAAATCTTTTTGGACAGTGTTGTGTGATTGAAGAATAGAAATGCTGCACTATTTAGTCCAGTTATACATAATTTTAGAAAGAACAACATATTCTGTGAGTAAATGTGAATTATAAAGTTAATGATGCTGCACTTTTAATTGTCCTCACAGTTACAGTGTCAGGAAATGGGGCCAAAGTACTGATGTTTGTCAGGAAACAACGTTTAAATGTTAACTTTATTCAATTTATTTATGAGTTTTACATTTTCTTTAGAAATACATGCTTAAAACAATAAGACAAATTATATAATACCCTTCACATCACACTGGAGCTACTGAAATGCTCTCTGTGTATGAACAGTACTGCATGAAGAGCCTGTGGGCATCTTCATCCTGCACATTTGATTAACGGTCACTGTAAGAGGGGATCTGCAGTAGAATGCTTATGTGACTGTAGTCTTAATTAGCATCGAAATAAACTTTTAAACTCCTGAAACTCCTGAAAAACAGCCTGGTTAAATGTCTCTAGATTCCTGCCACAAGGGGGCAGCATGTGTACAGATGTTTCAGGACAGATCTTTGGCTGAGCTGGAATGATTGCATTATTCAGTAATATTGCATGACAGTGGACAGTGAGATGTCAGGTGCACCACACCTGTACTTCACACTGCTTCCTGCAAAAAGGCCCTCAGTAACGTTCAGTAATCTCTTCCAATATGAGCATTACTGTTTGTTGCACTCTGGGGTCTGTAAAACAAAATAATCAAGAAGATTCTTCTTTTACACAATCAGAACAAACATCTGAATAATTATTGTGAATCCATCTGTTACTCCTGAAAGGGAGTTTATGGCTCCATCATAGAATTCATATTCATAAATTCTTCATTTTTACAAAAAAAGACATGCTTGTTTTAGTGGTGATCTATACATTACAGTCTTAAATAAATAAATACATCCAACAATGAACATTTATTAGCTCATATTTGAGAAAATAAATACAAACAAAATGAATATAGGTCTTATCATTATAATCTAATTAGAACCATGAACAATCACACAACCCTTTGCATGAATTATTGCCTCGTTAAATCTGTGTTAAATTGTACCCTTTAAATCTGTGTCCTATTTACTGTCTCCTGCATGTGAAAATCCAGTTTCCTGTAAATAGAATTGGTGAATATGCCATATGTCCACATGTTTGTGGACACCCCTTCTAATGAATGCATTCAGCTAGGGAAGGGATAATACTGATACATACATAATTAATGACATTCAGGTTGTTGGGTTGTTGGTGTTTGTATTTTTGTTAGTTTCTTTTTGTTTGAAAAATGTATTAGGACTATTCTTGTTAATCTAATCATTGCAAATAACTAATCAAAACTATTATATGTTCTGCTCTAAAACACTGGGTAATTACAATTATAATTACAACTCAAATGAAGACAAATTTGATTAGCCTAGGATCTCCTGGAAATAACAACGTCTGGAATGTGTCACTGTAGTTTTGTAATTTTTATGTCTTTTTGTGAATTAAAGTAAGTCAAACTATGAAAATATACCAACAAAAGCATAGGATTCTAAATGTTAAGTACCCATTGTTGTCTTGTCCCTGTATTCTGCCAATAGAATAGAACTCTCTGGAGCAGATAAATATAAACCTATTGGATCTTTGCCTAACATCCTCCAAAATCTACCAGAAGGTTTTTCCTGCACAGTTGAAGCAGGATAATTTGCTTTTTTAAAAAGAAACAATAAATGAGCAGGTGTCCCAATACTTCTGTCCAAGTATGTGAACATTATATATGAGCTATAAAAATTGAGGAGGAAAACTGAAGTGTTTATATAAAAGATTTACTTTCTTCTGCCCAGTAAAGTTCTCACCTTCTTTGTTATCTTTGAGTCAGAAAAACCCACACTATTTTCCCACACTTAGCTCATCCATGATGCTCAATTGCAGATTGTTTAGCACGGCCAAGGCATATAGTCTGTACTATCCACCCAAATGAGTTTTGAATCGGCAGGCATGCTGATAATTACACTTCTGTGCTGGAGGAGTGGGTTGGTTGATGCACATGCATGCAGGTTAATGTACAGGTTTTGAAACTTTAATGAGAATTGTCTGTACTAATGGAATATGTCTATGGCTATTCAAATTTTTATGGATTTAAAGATAGTTTGTCAAGCAGTCTGTTCTGGAAAATTCCTCTGTGTCTGTTTGGCTTCCTCTGACTTCACCATTTCACTGCCAGTCTACTGCTGTCTCCAGATCACAAATTAAATACTATATTTAAGAGAATAGATTCATTAAAATCTTATTGTATGCACTAAATGTCCAACTGTTCATAGACACCTGAACATCCACTGTTTCTTCTGAAATCAAAGGTGTTTACTCTTACTCAACTTTACACAGCAATTTGGAAATGACAATAATACAACCCAAATACAATGCAACTGACATTAGGTGGGTGAAGACATGCACACAGATGCCCCTGCTGGCCAGTCAACCTACCCACCCAGAGAGCATGAACTCAGGCTACTGATGGCAAGAAATACAATCCAGCATTCAAACCAGCGATCCTCTGTCATAGTGTGCTACAAATGGTTCTATGAGTAATGCCATAGAAGAACCAATTTTGATTCCACAAAGAACCCTTCAACACCATTATTTGAACTATGTTTGTAGCATATATGTGTCTGGGAGAAGAACTGAAGAACCATTTTCATGTACAGGTTTGTTACCAATTTAAAGGTCCTTTACATGCATGCATCCCTTTTACACGTTTCTAATAAAGGAAGGTGTTACAAGTCATTCTTTATAGAATCAAAAAATTTTTTATGACCTTGCTCAAAGAACATTTTGTAGCAACTTGAGAACTGAATGTAATTTTAAAGTCTGAAGAACCTTTCCTTGGTTCAAAGATTATTTATCAGTTTTCTCTTTTAAGTTCTCACATCTCACTTCTAAAAATGTTTATTCATGGAACCAAAAGTGGTCCTTGATTTTCAAAGGAAATGCAAAGTTTATTACAATTTTATTTATTCTAATTTCATCTGAAAAGGGGACTTTGGAGCATAGAGGACTTTGGGGATGTTGATGCACTGACACAGGTCTCAATCCACTCCTTGTGAAGCTCTCCAAAGTTCTTGAATTCATGTTTCTTGATGGTTAGATGCAGGAATATGCTGGTTATGAACTAAACTGGTGAACCAGCTTATAGTTGTTATAGTTATCGTTTTTCACAAGAATGACCAGCTTTCACCCACCCTACCAATGTCCAGCTTAGACCAGCTGAAAGCAACTACCAGAAGCCGGTGTTGGGCTGGATATGTGAGGGGTGGGTGGCCTCTGAAGTAAACTGTGGTTAAAAGATGTGTCTGATTACTTTTGGACATTATCTGAGCTACCTTTACAGTCAGCACCAAAGTATTTCTGCAGAAATGAGAGCAGGGACACATTCAGGAGCAGGTGCTGGGTGCTCAGGTGGGTCAGGTGGAGGTGTGGGAGGCGGAGTCAATGCAGGAGTGAGTCGGATTGAATCAGAGGAATGATCCGAATCAGTGGAGGCTGTACCCTGTTTTTAAATTGCAAGCGTCGAGGAGCACAATGAATCACTGGAATAGGTTCAGTGAATCGGTTCAGTGAATCGGTTCAGCGGAATGAATCGTTCGATTTGAAGACTCGAAGTTGCCACCACTGTAAAATCTATCGCCCCGAGGAAGAGGATCTGGCCCACCCCGCCCGTGGTCGCGAGGCAGGAGACAGACGACCCTCGGCGGGAGCAGGAGGAAGAGGAGGAAGAGGAGGAGAAGGAGGAAGAGTAGGAGGAAGGACAGCAGGTCTCGGTATGGTCGCTGCTTGACCGCTCGCCTCGCGCACTCGTTCCTCCAGGGCAGCTCCCCAAAAAACACGCACAGGTAGGCCGGCCGGGCGCGCGCATCGCACACCACACGGCAGGTAACATGCACGCGCAGGAAGCGGGGTGGGGGGGGGGTGTCAAGGGGGTCCGAGGCGGGGGGGTGTCCATCACAGCCCAGCCCTCACTGTCTATCTGCACCCAAGCTTCATTCTGGAGATGCACGCGCGCGCGCGCGCACCGAATGGGTTGCATTGAAGTGTGTGTGTGTGTGTGCAGGACAGACCCTGACCGGCAGCCCACTGCCACTGCCTTGTTCGTGCACGAGCGAGATGCGAGCGAGCTCATCTCGTGCATGCATCTCTCCTGCCAGTGCATGCACGTGCATGCTCCTGCACGCGCCGCGGTTCCAGCAGACAGCTCCGCGCATCCCGACGTCTCTCGCGTTCGCCTCCTGGGTGGCCACAACAAAGGCCACCGCCTGTCCCCGGCAGCGCGCGCCGCGCTCCGAAGGGTTAACGCAGCATCCAGCAGCTGATGAGCGCGAGAAGCGCAGCGCTTGCACGTTGCAGCACGGTCCACTACAGCCCCTATCAGCGCCCAAAGCTCTGCTGTTGATCCTGTTTTCCACATTTAACTGCAGCCCTAACATTACAGCCAGCTGAAGTGAAGAGCATTGGTGATCTGCTTCCATTGGTACCGGTCAAGGGCCGAATGTACACTCAGGGGCAAAAAAATGGGCACGGGATGGATGGGGAATTGTCAGATTGCAATGCTCTGAGGAAGAAAGATTAAGGTCACCCGGAATAAGGAATGATTAAAGACACAAGAAGTAGTGTCTGACAGTATGGCGTCGGTATAATGCAACATGCCAGATGTCTCGGAATGATGTTGTAGAGGTTCCTGATGGTGTCCCGTCATCATTCATCCCATGTAGCTTGAATATTCTCACTCAGATCCTGATTTTGCAGTAGGCGTGGATAATGCATCCAACTGCATCCCGCACATTTTTAATCAGATGTGACCGATCATGGTATATTGTCTGTCTTCATGGCTAGCAGTGTGTTGACGAGCATTGTCCTTTCGGAATAACGCACCAGTGTGCATTCTGAAAAGGTAGGACCACTGGTTGCATCACCTCATTAACATTATATTGGGCTGTCAAGGTGCCTGTAATGAAGTCTAAAGATGATCCGCCATCATTCAAAATTGCACCCTGCACCATGACACCAGGCCCTCTGTATGTGTGATGCATGTTAACAATCTGTTGAAACTGGTGCTGACCAAGGTACCTCCACACACAGATTTATCGGTCATTTCCACCAACACAAAAAGGGACTTGTCACTGAAGATGACCTGCTGCCATTCTGAATGACCCCATGAAAGTGTGGCCTGACACCATTGCAGTCATGCATTCCTTTTGGGTGCAACCAGATTTTGACGATGAGTGCATTTAAGCAGCAGGAGATGTGTTGGAAGCAGTAAAATGGGGAAGCATAAGAATCTGAGACACTGTGACAAGAACCAATCCCTGAGGTCCAGACAACTGGGTTAGTGCATCTCCAAAGCATCAGGCAGGTTCTGTGGTGTATTCCTGGTATACAGTCCTCAGTACTTCAGGAAGGAAAACCAAGGATCATGGGCCTCATTGATGTTTATGGTGGCCCCACCTCACAACTTAACAGGATTTAAAGGATCTGCTGTTAGACATTAGTCTTGCTACCGGATACCACCTTCAGAAGTCTTATGTGTCAGGACAGGTTGGAGCTGTTTTGGTCACATGCGGTATATAAGGCAGGTTTTAATGTTATGGCTGATCAGTGTACGGGCTGCAGCAAAGAAAAGACAAAACAATAGAGATGGCAGGGATCCAGTATTGGACAGATATAAGTAAACATGCTGGATTTGATTATAGACAGAAGAATCAATGGAGTCCAGTTTTGTCACTGATCTGGTCTGAATTTCTTGCAGCATAAAATGAAGTTGCATAATAATCACAGGTGATACCTATAACAGTTCTTTCACAGTGCTTACACAGTATTTTAAAGTTACATTATTGTGGTCCTAAACTCAGTTGATTACTGTATTTGTATGGTTATTTCCACATACTTCTGAATTTCCCAGTGCACGGCTCATAGCCTCTAAAGGTAACCCAGTGCTGTCGTTGTGCATTTCAATCAATCAGTCAATCAAATTTTATTTATATAGCGCTTTTTACAACAGCAAGTTGTCACAAAGCAGCTTTACAAGGATCCGGGTCCAAGCCTCAAATGAGCAGCCAGTAGGCAAACAGTGGCAAGGAAAAACTCCCTCAGTTTAGGAGGAAGAAACCTTCAGAGGAACCAAGGCTCAAGAGAGGAACCCATCCTCCTCTGGTCGACACCGCAAAGCACATAACAATGGCACCGTACATTGTGATGGAAAGTGGACACAAAATGTAGTGAAAAAAATAAAATAAAATGGAGGGAGGATAAATACAGTTTGGCTAGTAGTAATAATACGGGTATGAATGAATGAATAGTGAATAATGAGATCCATGCAGGTGGGATAGTCGGGTCTGGAAGTTGGTAGTAGGAAGGGGATGAGTGGACCGGTATCCGCAGGCGTCCGGGGGAGCTCAGGACATGGGGGGGGAGAGAGGGAGAAAGATTAGTGCCCCCTTAGAAGTGTTAATGAAAAGCCTGCGTAAAGAGAAACGATTTCACTGTTTATTCACCATTAGATCAGCGTCATGGTCATGATTGAGTCAATACTGAATCAACATTTGATTTTGAAAAGTGAATAAATGTTAATACTGCAACATTGTTTCAACATCATTTAAATGTTCTAATTGATTTTAGAATGATATCATTTTCATTTGTGATTTTTTTTTTCAGTATTGAAGCAACAACTGACATTATTTCAACCACATTTCATTATTGAAGGTTGTTTGTGTCAACTGGGACCTATCTACTGAGCTTTCAGAAACACAATCGGAGGCATTCATGTAAGCCATTACACAGAGAGCAGTCAGAGTATCTCATCTCCAGCGCGCAGGAATGTTTATCAGTCACACGATAAAGTGAAAATCACATTACAGCAGTTTCAGCATTTAACGCCACTTCATCTCAGCTGTTCCAGTCAGCGTGGTAACCATTTCCAGTGGTCAGGAGAGTTGTTTACCCCATTAAATTCTTAGTCATTTTTGGAGCTGGATTTTGTGTGCACATCACATAATCCATGATACTAAATCCAGTTAAAAAAGAGCAGACAAAACCATTCTGTCCCAAACTGAGAGGGTGGTGAAGGGCCCACACCCCCTCATGTGAGGAGAAAAATATGAAGATCTGCTCATAACAGCTCTTTAACAAGACACTGGAGCTGCATTGTGCAAGATATCATTCTTTACAGTATTGGGTGAAAGAACGGTAGAATAGATCAAGGTTTCTGTATTTCTATTGGAAGAGACAATGACACATAGTGACATTGCTCCACAATGTACCGTATTGCTAAATTAAATTTTTTTAATGTTTGTCAGAGTTAAAAAAAAAAAATGACCACATTAAATGCATAATTAAACAACATAAAAACATTATGTATTTTTTTATTAATATGTTTATATAATACATAAATGATTAGTCAATTATCGAATAGCCTGAAATAAATACATATTACAATAAGTAAATAGAAAAGTGATGAACCCTGTACTTCACATTAGTAACCTTCTTTTATCTTCAGTGTACATTTTCTCCACCTTCTGTGGATGTCTGAGGCCTTCGCAGATGCCTCAGCTACCCACACATTTTCCTAAATATAGACCCATATGTCACACATAGGGCAGTGTGGCTTTAGGGTAAGTGAATGGACAATTATATACTCTTCCCAGAGTAGTGGCGGGCACCAGAGGTTTTTCAGTGAGCTCACATCCTAAAGCCCATAAGCTGCCTGATGATTAGTTTTGCTGGTACAAAGATACCACAAGGCACCATTAATTTAGTTTAACCACGAATTTAGTTTAAGTTGTTCAAGCTTCATGGACATGGGGTTTCAGAAATGAGTGCTGGGCAGTACATTATTAAGACTAGTACTAGTGTCAAACAGCAGCATTGTTGATTTGTATTAGTTAATAGAGAATTAATATGGGTAATTTATCAATTAATGCTAGATATTTCAGGTTACTCTTAGTAACTCATGTGACATTAGCAAGGATGGGCCTTATTGCTGTATTTGACTATATAAGATCTTTCTGGCTCATGTTGTTGTGTTGGAAGCATAATTTGCAAGTATGACTTGGAAAAGAGTTGAAAAGCAATTCCAGCAGTTAGAAAGGTTTGAGGGGGTCACATGGTAGGGCTCTGAGAAGCAGGGTGGTCCTATTGACATATTGTGTGCCATACTAGTCATTTAAATATTACCATAACACACTGTTGGCCTCATTGGATAGAAGAAGGCACATACCAGCGACAAGAAGGATCTGGCAGAGCTACACAGATCGAGAGCGAACCGATGGATTGTCCGACATGCACAGAGTGACCCAAAAGCCACGATTGCAGACTTTCAGTGAGCAGTAATGCTCTTCATGAGTCATCCTGTTAGTGCCAGCACCATTGACATGAGGCTGCATGTACACTGACCATTACGATGACTGTCCTTAACACCAGTTTCACCAAAGAGTCGTTCAGAATGGCCGCTGGTCATCTTCAGTGACGAGTCCCGCTTTTGTCTTGGTCGAGATGAACAAACGTATTGTCTCTGCATAGCCAGATCTATCTCAGTTTGAAAATGTGTGGGATGCTACTGGACATACTAACAACACTCCACCTCTACTGCAAAATCTGCAGGAACTGAGTGAGCATATTTAAGATGTGTGGGATGAACCTCTACAACCTGATGCTATGTGGCCTGTTGGGTTAACAAACATGACGACTCGAGAAGGGGGCAGAGGAGAGCAAAGGGGCAGAAAAAAGGTTTCTGCAATATTGAAACAGAATGTTTTTTTAAAACTTTAACACTCAATATAAATGACATTGCCTCAGCTCATATCCCACTTAATTCATATAGATATACCAGTATATCATTTACCGTATTTACCGTAATATAAGCCACACCCGCAAAGTTTAAAAAAAAAAACAACTGGAAAAAAACGAAGAATAAACTGCACCTCATTATAAGCTGCATGGTTTAAAGTGTGGGAAAAAAGTATCGGCTTATAGTCCGGAAAATACTGTATGTTAATGTTTACTAAAGTGTTGTGCAATATTTAGAAAAGAACAAAATTTAACAAAGCTATGTAATTAATACAACTTCTGTCAGGTATTACAAACACTACCTGCACTTGGCCAGAATGGGTTCATTAAAGTTTATCAGCAGATACCATGATGCATTTAAAATTAAAACATCATTAAATTTCATCAATATTTTCCAGTACAACCAAAAATACTCCAACCAATGATGTGCTTTTACTCCTGGAGAACATTGCACATGTGTACATGTGCACAGTCATTTTTATTGCACGTATTGTTGTCAGTTTGTTTTCTGTACACATAAGATGGTATAAATGTGAGTAATAGGTTTAGAATCAAAATGTCAGTGTCAGTATTGGTCAGTATTGATTCTGGTGCCAATAGTTTAGACTCATAGGCATAGTAAATAAAAATGGTGCTGCAGTGGTCAGGCAGTGTGATATAATAACTCCACCTCGGCCTAAAGGGTTCTCTAAAGAGGGAGATTTTATGCTGTATTGATTATGGCTCTGGGGATATGCCTTATGTGTAAATGTAACAGAATACAGAAGAAGGGCAGGAATATTAGAGATTGTAGATTTAAATGTCCAAACAACATTTAATGAATGCATGATTGAGTGCTGATATATGAATACACATATATCTTGTCTAGTACCTGTAGAGAAGTATTGCCAATAGAATAGGAGTCTATGGAGCAGATGCCTGACCCTGTTGGCAACTCATCTAATGTTGCATATGGGTTAGAGGGGTATATAAAGCCCCCCCAATATTAAGTTATGGAACAATGGATCTATATTCTCTGGAATGATGGTGCTGTATTTAATACTTTAGGGACGAAATGGGGTGGTGAACAACCTGACCATCTCCACGTGTATAAACCTCACAGCCTGCATCATTAATCCCTCAGCCATACAATTCAGTGCTTGGCCAATTGTGATTTATTTCCAGTGATCTGATAACGATTCAGTTAATATGCTGTTATCTCAATAGCCTTTAACTTTGATTAAGGCCTGTTCGTCTTTAAAAATAGAAGTACATGCACTGGCTGTCTAGTTCACTTCAGCAGCCTGAGGGTGATGAGTTGTGAGTCACTACACTTCATAGAACCAGCTCTCTGCTTATAATGCTGCAGTACACACGCATCAGCTGGTCTTACACTGTGGCTCGTGTGTTTGTGATAATACTCTTAACCCTTTCGATTTTTTAAGGATGAAAAGTCACCCACCACCAGGTTTAACAGCAGTGAAGAACCTAAATTGTCTGTTTTTGACTTCATACTTCACCAGAGTACACAAAGTAGGGCATTTTTACAATTAGATACAGTTAGACACAGTAGATCATTCTGACCCTTTATGACAAGTTAGGAGTTAGAATGTTAAGACTGTAGAAGGGTTATTTTGTCTATTTTCCCTAGTAATGTAGGCATTTTCAGGCCTGATGTGTAGAACCACTGCTGGAAATACTTTCAGTTTGCGTTTTACATAAATTACTGTGAAAATAGGTTTTTAAGTAAACTGTTAATTAGGATTTCAGTGCTGCCACCCAGTGCCCATTCATTAGCAAGAAGCCATGGTTGAAATAGAATTATGTAGGCTCTGTTTTCAGTGTTCAGCTGTGCAGTGTGTTATGGATGCGCTCTGAGCTCTGTCCAGTTAGCAGGATGCAGAGAGTATGTTGAAAGCACTTATACACATTTAGAGATAGCAAATGGCTGTTTTAGCACGGTCAGGTTACAGTACCACAGAAAACAAGTGCTTTTAGTGCTTCCTCCGCCCTCTGGGCGTTTGTGGATGCTTTGATGTTGTTTAACTTCACCAATTTCAATTTACAATCCGTCAGTGGTTTGTTCTTCTTTCGAAAGGATAGACATTGCCGTCATTATTGGAGATAGCAAGAGCACATTGTTATTTGATTTGGATTATTTCTCATACATCGCTCATTGAAACAAGTTGATAGATTGTGTCAAACATGCGGCTATTAAACTCTTATTCTGTGCCTTATTTGTGGTTGTAAAATAAGTCATTTTTTTTAAAAGCAGTACAACACATGTGAGACACCCTCCTGCACAGACAGAGGATGGTTGACAATGTTGTGGCATTAGTGGAAAAGAAGTAATGACAAGCATTAGTATTAGTTTTATTGGAAATTAGAAAAGAACACTTTAGAGTATCTGTTTTATTTGGGAAAACTGCCCGATTGAAAGCCTCTCACCTGGATTCAATATCAGATATGAGGTGGCATGGAGGCATATAGGCCCCATATGGTATCTTCTTGCACATTTGCTTACAGTTGTTACAGCTGGACCTGTAGATCCTGAACACTTATAGGATGCTGAAGCTGGGGTCCCAAATGGTCCCATAAATTGTTGATAAATCTGGCGATTTGGCAGGCAAGGAAGTGTTGCAACGTGACAGAAACATTGCTAGGAAACCCTTGCTGTGTGTGGAAGCATTGTCCTGCTGAAAAATGCCGTTTGGAAGCTCTGCCATGAGAGGCAACCAGCCTCATCCTGCATGAGGCTGCAGGATGTCCTGCACATATTGTTTAGCTGTTAGTGTTAGTGGTGTATAGAAGTTTATGAAACTTTTAAAGCATACGTGAGTAGAACTTTAGATGTTATGTTTTCAGTAGGGTTGCAAAATTCATTTTCAAAGCTGGAAACTTTCCATGGGAATTAACGGGAATTAAATTTTTATTTGAATTAACAGGAATTTATGGGAATAAAACAGAAATTTACAAAATTGAAGGTTGGCCCTCAACAGGGAACTTCAATATAGTTGGGTAAAATATATTGTAGCAAAATCCTGGCTAAACAACCAGATTTAATGCAAGTACACTCCTGAATCACATGCACACAGCACTGCTTACTGCAAGACTACTGAGGCCACAGTTGAGCCTGAAGATTATATAAAGTCAATGCCATGTCTGGCCATCTGGGCCTTGATAAAGGCAAAGTTCTGGGCAGTTTGGCAACATTCCGTACCAAGCACGGCCTTTGGGAAGGGGATGGAATCTGGCAGTCATGCCAGCACATATCTGCATCCACCTGGTGGAAGGGATTTTGTGGATCTGAGGCCCTTGCACCTGTAGCCTCCATCATCCTCCAAATCCCACCATCATCAGCTGCCTCTGAGCGCAACTGGTCAGTATTCGGGAACACACACACAAAGGTTCGCAACAGACTCACAAATGAGAGAGTGGAAAAACTGGTGGTCATTCGGGCAAACCTAAGGCTCTTTGAGCCTGACATAGAGCCATCTTCAACAAGGCTGGACAGTGACACTGAGGAGGAGGAGGATGTTGAGGAGGTGAACATGCAGGATGTTGATGAGGCCCAGGAAAGGTCCATTTCGTGAAAGGTTTTGGCAAAAATGCAGAATATGCAGAAACTGTGGTGGGACTCTTTTCATTTCCTTTCCTTTCAATATTTCCAATATGATCCAAATCCAATCCAAAATTATATAACCTTTAAATAGTTCCGGAGTGTATAGGTTAGCCTGGCCCAGGCTTCAGTTCCCTTATAGACACTGACCTGATTTGAAATAGCATAAAATAGCCTACTATCCTGAGGCTCTCTTTGGAGAATGCTATGAACAGCTCCAAACCCTTCATCGTTGCTCTTTAATATGAAATTAAAATTACTTTTTATTTCAGGAAAACATTTCCACTATTATGCTGAGGGCCTGTTTTGTTTGCAAGACCCTATTTTTTAAATGTAAGGGGCAAGCAGAATGAAATGAATGAAAATCTTTGACATATTGAAAATTATTTGACCTTTAGCACATGCAAGCATAACTGAATTTGCAGTTGACGTTGGCCATGCATGCAGTAAATGAATAATAGTGACATGTTCATACTGCAACACAACCATAGTGGTTTTTATGCTGTGCTGTTGAAACTTCTGGGCCCAGAGGCTCTGCATTCTTCTTTCTAGGCTGAGTAGAGGTAAAGGTAAAGGTGCCATAGACCCACTATGCTGCACACAGGGAAATTTGTTCTCCACATTTAACCCATCCACAAATATGCACACATACACACTAGTGAATTCACACACTAGGGGTCAATGAGCACACATGCCCCAAGTGGTAGTTGGGGAGTTCAGTAACTTGCTCAAGGCCACTTCAGTCATGCCCTGCCATTTCAGGTATTCAAACCAGCAACCTTCATGTTACAAGGCTGGTTCCCTAAACATCAGGCCACGGCTGCCCAAGGTGAGCCTTTACCATGAACTCTGTGACCAGTGTCTTGACTGGGTCAGAAAGAGGCCAGGCCAATAATTGCACGTCTCCTCTATCATTATCACAGCATGTGAAACAGCTGCAAGGTCACAGGCCAGATGACGAAGAGTCTCTGTGCTCAGCTAGCCTCAGCTGGTGCCGTTACTGCGTGATTGAGTGGGTGCTAGTGCACTAACCCATGGATCACTCAAGACGAACTGCAGCAGCCACTAAGCTGATGGAGGGATCCTGAGTGCATGTGGAGGTGCTGTAATCTGGGATGTGTAAGAACTGTGCTGTCATCACACCTGTTAGGGGACTCCCAGAGGCTTCTGCAAGCTGTGAATATCACAGTTGTACCCTTGAGACCAATTCAAGGAAGGAGCATTGGGGAGGGAGATGCATGGCATTTGCTGTAATGTTTGTTGGAGTTGATGTCATACATCAGAGTGAAAGGGATGTGTGGTGTCGGTACAAATCTTGCATTTTATTTGATAGACTAAGCAATGATGAGGCTTTTGCTTTCAGGTTCTTTAAAGATCCTTTACTTTGTGTTTGTATTAGACTTCCACTGTGTGCAGAACATGTGAAGTCACTTTGAATAAGTAATAAAATGAATAAATGTAAAGGTAGGTTTGGACAATATGTTGGACAATATATGTCCTCTCGCGGCTTAGGCTGCTGCCCCCGTGACTTGGACCGTGGATAAGTAGCAGATGATGGATGGATGAATGGATGTATGGATGGATGGATTTACATTGTGACAAAATGTTATAATGCTCCAAATTGACTTGGAATAAAATGTTTTTCACCTGACTTACATCAAATGTTAGGAAGGAATTTCCTTCTCCTGTAAAGGTGTCATTTAAGAAACACACAATTTTAGTGTGTTTGCCACAATATGTTGTTAGTAGTTTATAACACCTCTTAAAAGAGGTTTAAAATATAGTTTCATTATCATTAAGATGTAAACACAGTCTTTCAGAGCTAGACTAAAGATGTCAGAGTAGTTATGATGAGGGATCACTGTTATTATCAGCTCCTCTTTCCATACAGGAGCACATTGTAGTTCTTTAACTACAAACTGTAGTCCATCTGTTTCTCTGCATACTTTATTATCCTCCTTTCACCCTGATACCCAATGGTCAGGAGCAGGAATTATGTGGGTGGTGGATGTTGATTTTTTTTTCAGGAATGAAATCTTGGTGTGCTGTTTGTAATTGGGGCAGTTTTGGTGGTCTACCTGGTCTTACATAGGTTTAGGAGTTGGGAGTTGTCGCCTGTGTCCATGCAGGTTTCCTCCAGGTACTCTGGTTTCCTCCAGCCTCCCCAAAATGCACAATGGATGAATTGACTGGCACCCTGTCCAGGGGGTGTTCCTGCTTTGCACCCGATGACTCCCGATGGGCTCTGGATCCACCATAACCTTATTCAGCAAGAAGCATCTAAGATAATGACTGACTTACGTTACAACCCCTGTTTCCCATCAATTCCAAACTGGTGACTACAGCACACAATTTCACATCAAGCCAATTTAAATGACTTTGTTTAGGTCTCAACATTTAAGAATGATTGCCTCTGTATGGCTATAAAAGCCATGTCAAATTAAGATTGTCTCATACAAATGTGAGACACGTGTCCCGGTTGTGTTGGAAATAGGCAAAGCTTAGAGCAGCGGATAGCTTGGTTACCCTGTCAACCAGTCATTTACCAAGCACTTGGTCTATTAACCACACATAATGCCTGGAGCTCTGGGGACAGAGTTGAGTGAGAGCAACAGCTTTATTTAGAGCGTGGTGGCATGCCTGTCATTAGACTGTGGATAAGCTTTATTTAGATAACCTCAGCTCAGAGACAGAGGCGGTAGAACATTGAAACAATGGCCTGCTGGAGTCGAGCTAACAATGCCCTCTGGATTCCAGGAACCTTATCTCATTGTGCTTTTCTGTAGGCTGTAAGAAACATTGGAACTAACATCGGTCACTAACGTAACTAAGCCGTCCTTGTTGTAAGCTAATAGCATCACTTCTGAAGACAGAATGGACTCTTAAAGGAGGACTCTATAGCAGTTTAAAAAAGGCTGGCGGCAGGGAAATTCCTCATCCACAGGGGAATCATTTAAAACCATTAACTGAATCTGTCTTCGCTTTCACAACGTAATTGTTGGTGTTAAGAAGCCATTAGTACAAACATTTGACCTAGCAAAGTGGAAAAACTCCTAATGCGCCTAATGTGTACATGGTAGATGATTTTGAATGGACATTAAGGTGATGTGTGAGCTCAAGGAGGACGTTTCTGGTTTATTTCCTTAGAAGGCCAATAATCAATATTATTGCAGCTAATTCTACTCATGTAAGGAATACTGTACATATGGACTTTGGAATGTACTATTCTAGAAAGTGTATGTATATTTTATAATATGATAACAAGTTTACCACATTACATTAAACATGAAATTGCACTGAGATACCAAAAGTCATGGGATAAAGTATGGAAATTGAAGTGGCTTTCACAGGGAATGACTTGGGAACACATACACTTGTGAGTTGTGAGGTGTTGTCTTGTCAATGAGGTTAGACACTAGCCAACATACTCATAGCAAGGTAAAGTGAATTTCAAAATCGAAGTTTGAGCATTGCCACACACAGCGGACACTGCAATGGCTTGAAAGGACACAGTATCTCACCTGGGTTCATGAGGAACTCTCCATAATGCTTCTCCCACCAGTTCTTGGGCCTGATTATTGTGTTGGAATATGCCATCGTTGTGGGGGTACATGAAGTGCATACAGGGCTGTAAATGGAGGGAATTCACCAAGCAGGGAAACATGGCAGGCATCACTCAAGGACATATTTAGGTAGACTCAAGCCAAAAGAACACTCCCCACAACAGTATGGAACAACCACGAGCCTACACAATTCCTTGTTCACATCTGGGGTCTGTGGCTTAATGGAACCCTACCATCAGCCAGAATCAATTGGTACCCTGGCTAACTGGATCACACCACATTTGCCAGTTTTCTAGGGTCCAGTAAGCAACCTCACAAGCCCAGGTGAGTTGCTGTGTCTGGTGTTGTGATGGTAATAAAGGCACTCTGGTGGGTCTTCTGCACCCAAATCCCATGGGAACTAATGAACACTGCTCTGATATGTGGGAAATGCATGTGGATGCAATTTCTACATCTGTTCACATGGACGGCTATAGTTAGATGCCACTGGTCACAATCTTTATGCACCTGTGGACAACTGCTGCGTTGCCCACTATGGGTGGTAATCCCTTCTAAGATGTATTTCCAGTACAGATGTGACACTGTGGAATGTCATCCTCACAACACTTCGGAAATGGAATATCCTCTCCATCTTGCACTCATTATCATATCTTACTTGAACTGCCATGAACATGCTTGCCAGTGTTCAGCTTCACTCACAGGATAATACCTTACAACTTGTGTGAGCATTCCCAAGACATCCTCTGATGGAACGTCACTTCAATTTAAATATTGCAGTCATATTTTTGGCTTGTCAGCGTATAATGGATTGTCCTCCTACTGCTAGAGTGCTTTAGGGAAGATATCTGAGCTAGCTCTGCATTTTCAATAAGGATAAATGGTGGGTTTGGGAGGTGATACATGCAAGGATGTGGTAATATTATTAATTACTGCTTAATATTCTTATTAATTATATGAATGTTATGAATAATAAGTCTTTCCAAAACCTGGAAAAGGCACTCACAATTAATACCTCTTTGGGCCAAAGTGTTAAAGTAGATAGTGAGACAGTAACTACTGCCAAATTAATTACTGCCTTTAATTGAGCAGTCTAGTACGTATTTGGGTTTTCCTTAAAATAAGCATTAGTGCTAACTGCTCACGGCTGCACTGTCTCTGACTTGAAGTTAAACATAGCTATGCAAACGTTTGTTTATCTGTGCTGCTAATTAGTTGTGCATGTCCATGTCCACCTACTGCCAGCTCCATATTGAGAACAGTTGGCGTATGGCTCCACTTCTTGGTAATTGGAAGCCCTGAAAGGAAAAATGCTGAGTCACCTTAGGAACGGTAGTGTCTGTGGTCAGTTTTTTGACAGTCGTAATGTGATGTGCAACAATCAAATGAGAACCTATAGAGCTCATGTATTGACTTATGTCTTGTGATAATAACAGGACACAACACTTTCCTGGAGCATATGTCTCAGTAAATTGAGTCCCACTGGTCCTAAGTCCTCACACTGTGCTGAAAACTCCATTAACAAGCCTGTGTGACCAGTACTTTGAGCAGATTGAGAGTCATTCGATTTGTTTTAATTGAAGACACATTTCTAATGAATTAATTTGAATGTATGATTTCAGTGTGGTATTCGGAAACATTCTAGAAATATACCTTATAGAACCATAAATGAACCATATAGAACCTTATATGAACTAACTTTCAACACACAGCTCATTCTTCCTGGCAGGTTTGCTCCATCTTGGCCAGGTTGGTTGGTTGGTTGATGGTTTTCAAGTAGTGTAACAGATACGCTATATATCCAAACATTTGTGGATGCCCCTTCTAATGAAAGTTGCTTGGCAATACAATAGGACTTCCTGGAACAGATGAACTTGAACCTGTTGGCACCATGCCTAATGCCAGGAGTAGGCTTGAGGTGTATAAAGGTCCCAAACATGAAGCTGTGGAACAGTGGAACTATGTTCTCTGCAATGATGGTACTCCATCCAGTAATTTTGGGATGAATGATGGAGTTGGAGATGAGGTAGGGTGGTGATCACACGACATTCAGAGCACACTAATGCTCTTGTCACTGAATGCAATCAAATCGTAACACCAATGCTCCACAATCTTGTAGAAAGCCTCCTCTGGATATTACAGATAGCTGCTCCAACTTAAAAGGATAAACCATTTTAATACCTAATGAGCAGATGTCCCAGTACATGGACCTTCACTCCAGTCTCAACCAGTGAACTCTGTATCTATTTGTAAGTAATTGCTGTCCTCGCTATGGCTTCCTTCCTTCCTCCTTCCTATTCATATTCCGAGCTGTTAAGGAACTGCCTTGTCTAGACAGAGTCTGGGTGGTATGATACAGCTTTCATTTTCTCACAATGGACCCAACAGAGTTGATTTACTGTATTGGGGCATAAGTGAAAATTTGTATAAACTAGATTTTTCACTGAATTAGGGCTTCAACAATACAAACTGACACTGTGAATATATATTGCAATATTAAAACAAAGGTTTAGGGCCCTATGATTTCCATAATGACTGTACATGGTGAAAGAAAACAAAAACAAAACAAAATGGAATTTAAGAAAAATACAACAGAATTTGAGAAAAAAATTAATTAATTTACATTGTACATGATATTGCACATGTGATTGTTGCATATGTACACATTACGATAACGATGCTGAAACAATATATTGTGCAGCTCTGTACCAAATCTTTCCTTTTAGATTAATACCACAATAATGGTTCAAAACAACACGATGATTAAATGTGTTTGAGAAGGATTGATATATGATATTAGTTTTGATATTACATCATTTATATTTCTGTTTATATTTAGATTTGTGTGCGGCTATATTGTCATTTGTCACTTTAGTGACTGTGATTTGGAAGCACTGTTACACAAAAAAATGTTTATATTTGTTTTGCTGTTCACGTCATATAATGTTTTTGTGCCAATCTCTCTTTACACTCTCAGCTCAGCAATGGGAACTCATGCTGACATGCCTCATAAATCATTTGTAGCTCTCTGATGGAGAGGAGATGGAAGAGGAACTCGAGGGCTGGTCGAATGCCGAAAACAGCTGTAGCAGTATCTCCATTTTTAATTTGGCTGAAGTCAAGTCAGGCTTGTGCGGTTGTTGTTGCATTGAGGTTGAGGAGATGTCTCGAGAAACACACTGACTGAGAGGTGAAAGTGACTGAATACTGGGTAACGTCCAGGAAAACAGTTCTCAGGCTTTTTGGGGAGGTGACCTGGCCTCTCTCCTATTGCCCTGAGTAATCACAGACCAGAAATCCCCGGCTTGTTTACATGGATGTATGGCACCTGTTCCTTTCCCAGGCGAACGCCAATCAGATCTCTCCAGTGTTGTTAATGCTGGGGTTATTAAGTGCTCCCAAGATGCCTTGTGAGCACATTGGTACATTAATAGAAGTTTTCCATTTGGGTTAATTGCAGAAGGCAAATGAATCATTTGAAAGAAGCGCTTGGCCTATAAATATGCTTGCTACATGGTATCCCTGCTGTGTGTATCTGCTGGTGGCATCGGGAGATGGGTGAAAGCCTGAAAAGAACAGCTTCCTCCCAGATCCAGTTCTGACAGGAGATGCAAAGCAGGTTTTAATTGAAGACATGACAGTTTCTAATGAATTCATTTGAATGTATGATTTCAGTGTGCTATCTGGAAATATATGTGAATGAATCACGTCCCATAGCCTCATCATATCTAGGGTTGGAATAAACTATTGATATCGGGTTCGATTCCCAGTCTGAGCAACTATGCTGTGCTACACCAATAAGAGTCCTTGGGCAAGACTCCCAACACTTTAATGTGACTAACCTTGTAAGTCGCTCTGGATAAGAGTGTCAGATAAATATAAATGATACTATATTCATTCTGAAAAACACAGTATATAATTTAGTTAATAGTTTACATGCAAGGATAGGTGTCAGATCCCACTGGACAAAAGGATCAAAGGTAAACTTCTTTCATTGTTCTTTTATCCTTAGAATGAGTTTATATTGTGATGGTTTTAAAATTCTTCTAAAAATTATTATCGGCTACATTGATCTTTAAAGGATTATTAAAGTATAACTACATTAAATATACTCCTTGTCAAGAAATAGGTGCACCCAGAAGGAAATTGACTGATTGCTGATTGTCAGATTGTCAGAAAGTCAGAATATCAGTGGGTCCTGTTCTATGACAAGTCCCGTGTGTGGAGGTACTGTGGTCAGTGCCAAGATCAATAGTTAGTTGGGGTGCAATTTTGTATGATGCCAGATCACCTTTGGTCTTCATTATAGGCACTTTGACAGTCAAACAATAAGTTAATGAGCACACACTCCGGTGTGCTATTCCAACAGGAGAACATGCAACTGCATTGTGTTACCGTCTCAAGAGCTCACCTTGAAGACACAGACACAGACCTATCCCTGATTGAAAATGTGTGGGATACTGTTGGACTCGCTATCAACATCTGCAGGAACTGAACGAGAATATTCAAGCATGGGATGGATTATCACAGGACATCATTGGGAACTTCTACAACTCCACTCTGAGACATCTGCCTGTCACCAGATTCTTGTCAATTCAAAGCTCTGATCATTTCATATAGGCTTAATGATTCATCATATTCACATCACCCTTATTGGCACAGTTGTTATAACCAGTTGAGGGTCACTGAGTGCGTTTCCACAGCATCAACATTGACATTTCCAGAGTGCTCTGTATAGTCTATATATATACTGTACATGTATGTCATGGATTGTCATCTGGACTAACTGGCTTTTGTTTGTGACTGATGAATGGCTTACTGAGCTCCAGCAGTTAGCTTGCTTTAAGGCTGTGTTGTCAGCTGCTGCCACTGCCACAGAAACAGCACAGAAGCAAGACATGAGTCACCAGCAGCAGCGCTCCCATTGGGGCTGTTTATCATACTGAGAAATATCTCAGTCACACACACACACACACACACACACACACACACACACACACACACACCACATATATATATGTAAAAATGGCATCATATAGAAAAATGACACTGTGTATTCATATAATGAGATTTTATTCCAGGTCATTAGGCGCTGTTTCATTTAAACCCATTCATCAGAAAATGTGGGTAGATACACATATGGGTTATGAGGGTGTGTTTGTGCTCTTCTCTTTATTTTGAGGCAGCCATGGCATAAGGTTAGTGAAACTGGCTTAGAGGTCTATTAAAAAAAACAACAATTTGAATTCAATTTTTCCATGAATTACGAAAGATGTTCCACTCAGAACTGAGCTTTGCTTTATTGTCTAAAGATCATTATCACCAATTTCTTCTGGAGTGGCTATTTAAGGACAGGCTGGAGGAAGGGCTTCACACAGGGTGGGAGGTCGAGTGATAGAGAAGTGGTGGGGGGTGAGTTGCGATGGGGAAGTGGGGGGGAGGTTGGAGATTGGCTGGTTGGTTGGTCAGTCAGTAATGGACGGTCCACACAGCCAAACAGTGAAGGAGTGAGGCATTGCTTTCACTCCCCGCACGGTCGCTTGACAAATGTTAGCATGAGCCTCTAAAGCGGCGTGACAAATGCTTGTCTTCCTAAGATGTGTATAAGAGACAGATATATATATATATATATATATATATATATATATATATATATATATATATATGACATATCTCTATGCTTCTATGCCTATAAGTCTATGGAGAGATGACACTCATTTCTTGTGCAAATGGCGTTACTGAAATGTAGCAATTAAAGGAGCAGAATTTGGTGGAGAATGCTGAGAATGACCCACCACCCACATAATACCTGCTCTGTGGTGGTCCTGTGGGGTCTAGACCATTGAAGATCAATATGAAAGAAGGATAACAAAATATGCAGAGAAACATATGAATTACAGTCTGCAATTATAGAACTACAAAGTGCTCCTGATTGTTTGTTCAGGATATACAGTCCTGATCAAAATCTTAATTTGCATTTTACACAATGTGATCTTAAGAAAGTTCTAAGTAGAGCTTCACAATGCTTAAAGATGAAATGGGAGCAAGAGACATCATCAGCTGATCAAAAGTTTAAGACCACATCCTTTAAACGCCAAAATCTGCACAAAAGTTTGTATTCCATGTCATTTTCTGTCAATTATTCACATTATCAAGATCTACTTATGGATGAATGTGGTAGGATTGTTGAGCTGCCTAAGCAAGGCCTCTCACAACATGCCATCACTGCTGAGGTTGGATGCAATAAGACAGCTGCATTTCTTAAACGATCCTGATGGTTATGGATCAAAAATGTCAAGTGGTAGACACAAAAAAATTTCACCAGTGCTGAGCCACAGGATCCGATTGGCTTTCCGTCAAGACGCGGTACAATCCTAGACCCAAATTAAGGCCATTACCGGTGCGGACTGCAGCTCAATATCTATCAGACAGTGTCTGTGAGTGAAGGGCTTCAGAAAAATGTCTTCAAAGGCCATGTCTCCTTAAACGCCACAAAATAGCCAGTTTGGACTTTGCAAGGGAGCAAAAAACTTGGCACATTGAAAGGTGGACAAAAGTTTTATTCTCTGACAAAAAAATGCAACTTTGACAATCCTAATGGCTTTCAACGTTACACGATGAGCAGATCCTTCTTGAGATGTTTTCTGTGTGGCACAGTGGGGGGTGGATGGGGGTTTGCAGGGGCGTCAAACAGCAGCTGGCTATGTGCAGATGTTCCAGCAGGCATTCCTCATGACTTAGGGACCTTGTCTGTGTGGTAATGATTGGGTTTTTCAACAGGACAATGCTGCAGTTCACAATGCCTGTCTGACAAAGGACGTCTTCCTGCACAATAACATCAGAAATCCAGTTGACCACCATTGGGGATAGATGGAAAAGGAAGTTTGCAAAAGTGGACATCAGTAATAGACAGTGGAGACCCTTCATGGAGGCATTTTTAACAACATTCCCACTTGCCTCCCGGAAATACTTAACTTAGCCCACTTAACTGATAGTTTGAAGTGATCAATAGGAATGGTGGAGCTACTCATTACTGAGTCCTTTTTTTGACACTTTGATTTCTGTTTTGAGGGGGTTTTCAGTTATTGCTTAGCTATGGTCTTAAACTTTTGATCAGCTGATAAATTGCTTGATCAAAATCTTTTGTCCTTTGCTCCCATTTCTTCTTCAGCACTTCTTCAGACTCTACTTAGAACCTCCTTTAGATCCAATAAAACAAAATCCAGTTGCAGTTTTTTAACTGGTCTTAGGTTTTTGATCAGGAGTGTACTGCCACTTTAAGTCTGATGTTAAAATGATTTAGTGTAAGTAAAAATCAAGAAATCAATCATGTCGTCATGGGGTCTGACATAGAATTTACACAGAATTAAAAAAGTCCATATTTACTACTAGACATGTCTGATGTTAGTAACGCATGCTGCTTGTTCTGCTAGTTTTACAGAGGAATATTGAGGACAGATGTTTTTAATGAAGACATGCTGTTGTTTAGACTGTTCAGGCTCAATTCTCATGTTTCCATTGTCAGAAAAATAAAAGCCATTATAAATTTCTTGTGGGCCGTTAAGCTTTGTAGTCATAAACAGGTGGAAAGGTTAACCTGTTTGTGAACGAGGAGTGTTTTCCTCTTGGTTTGGTTTGTTTGCGTGCAACAAAATGCAGCATCACAACATACCATGCTTATTGGTTAGACCTCTCTGTGGCTGGTGTAAAAAATAAAAATGCAGATAGGAGGTCCTGTGTTCTTGTGCTCTGGACTATATTTTATTTAAACCCATCCTGCAGATCTGTTTAGCTCGTTGTCTTCCCACCAAAAACAAACCACTCCAAAGTTTGTTTGGGACTGGACTGAGACCACCTTCTATAAAGGGTCCTGTTTTGGTCCGCATTCGAGTGCTGTCACTGCATTTAGACCTGCCCAAATAAATGGCAAAAATAGTGAAAAGGAATACTTTAGTCCAATTTAACTGGACTAAAAAGTGCAGGTGTGAAAACACCTGGTACAGATGGTACCTTTATTTATAAAAGTAGGTAGAATTTTATACAATTTTTATTGAACTGTTAAAATTGCAGTTTTGCGGATAAATTACTATTTACACCAATTAGATTGTTTCAGAAACTGTTTTCATAATATTTTAGGTTTTACTTTTGCTGTGTAACAGTATGTTTGTTTCACACAGTTTAACAGTGCACAGCATTTTGTAACAGGTGTTGCAGCAGCATTCAGATACAGCATGAATGACTCACATCATTACATCATAAAACTGCAGCACAGATTGGACAGAAAGAAGTGATAAATTGTCCAATTGCAGTGCCCATGTATGGAGCAAATCCCATCCATTCCGATCTTCTGTAGTTACGATTGTGCATCACTAATACACCCACCCTCACACACAGACACACACAGCCACGCAACCATAACAGAGTGATGGTGCTGTATGCATGTGTGTAATGTGACCCAGATTGGTTGGACTGGAAACAGGAACAGATGCTCAGCAGGCTGAGGTACTGTTGGGGCCTTACCTTTTCTTGTGTGCCAGCAAACATTGTGCGTGCCTGTGCTTTCTCAATATTAGCTTGGCCTCGTGTGGATTCATCATCATTTTTATGTTGATAAATAATGCTTGGAGAGAATTGCTTTGTTCTGGGTTCACCTGCCAGACTACTGCAGTTACTCTTGCTGCGACCCAGCCCTAGATTAGCCCTTGGCTTCCAAGTGGGGCCTATAGCCAGACACCCAGCACCTGTCCAGGTGTAATCTGTGTTCCACATAAACACGCTGACTAAGAAACAGCTGTGAGAAAAGATGTATTTTTACAAAACACCTTAAAACTAAGGATAAATTATGGGAATTTTGCACTGATTCTTAAAAAAACAGTATTGATTTTTAAGTTTACATGCAAAGATTGGTGGCAAACTGTGGCATATTTTGCGATAGCAGTGTTGTACACTGTGTCTCCAGATCTCACTGTTTGGACTGTTTTATTAATCTGATTGTATGGATACAATGGTATGATTTATAAGAGAGCATTTTTAAAATTTGATTTAAAATTGTATCATTTTGCATATTATGACACATATCATAATCAAGTATCTGCAATGCTTTATTTTGGGTGTATGTTTGCAGGTTATGCCACCCCACAGGCTGACTGGAAACCCAACCGTCAAAGAGAAGGGCTGATCTCAGACCCCCGCACACTCCCGCTGCTGTGCCCCTCCCTGTCCCCATGGCGACAGGAGGCCATGCCCCCGAGACAGATGTGTTGATTAACCTGCATCAGGTAAGACATGAAGAAATTGAGCTTCATTACTATCATTAAATGTAATAATGTGACTGTAATTATGATAATAAGTGTTAAACATGTTATGAATTACAGTGTCATCAGTGTGAAGAACTGTTTAATGAGGCATATAAACATTTAAACCTATACATGTTGGCAGGGATCTATATGTAGAACCACTGCATTTGCTAAAGAGAGCAGTGGTGGCTCAGTGGTTGGAGTGATAGGGTATTGATTACAAGGTTGACAGTTAGATACCTGACTCTGTGGGTTGCTACTACTGGGTCCTTGAACAATACCCTCAACTCTCTTTGCTCCAAAGATACCATGAGCATGGCTGACTCCAGTTTAGCGGCTCTTATCCAGACCAACCGGTCCAGTCAGGAAATATTTCTGGCTAGTGTGAACAGACTTGTCCAGAGATCCACTATATATCCAAAAATTTGTGGACACTTCTACTGAAAGCTTTCAGCTACTGTAAGTTCTACCCATTGCTGACATACACATATTGACAAGTCCCTGTAGAGTAGTAGTGTCACTGAAACATTAACCTATTGTCACCATGTTTAATATTGTGGGCTAGAGGAGTATAAAGCCCCCTGGCATTGATCTGTGGATCAGTAGATTTGTGTTTTCTGGAATAATGGCCCTCCATCCAATGCTGTTGGGATGAAATGAGGAATTGTGGGTGAGGTGAGGTGGTGATCATCCAACATCCTGACCTCGCTAATGCTCCTGTCACTGAATGCAATCAGATCCTCACAGCAAAATGTTCCAAAATCTTGTAGAATGCCTTCCCTGGAGAGTAGAAACAATTAAATCGGGCAGGATAACCTCTTCTTTAATACAATGGTGTCTCAGTAGTTTTGGCATGATGGCTTGGTGGTTAGCACGTACACCACCCAGCACAGAGGCCTATCTGGGTGTAGTGTCCACGTACTCCCCATGTCTGTGCGGGTTTCGTCTTGGGACAAACAGTACCTGCTTACTAAATATAGTACAAGTGTCTGCAGAAATATGACATTTATGTGCAGTCAGCAGGCTGGAGAAAAGATGCTTGTTATCTATCCTACTCTCTCAGGTTTTGAACATTTTTTGGTTTGTAGGCCAGTGTCTGGATCAGTTTGAATCTGATGTATGTAGCTACGGAAAGCCAATGAAGAGAACCCAGGAGAAATCAGGACACTGATGTATTGATGGAACTTGAGTTATCAAACCCCAAAGCAACATTTCAGTGGATGAGCTGTATAATAACAGTGGGACTGGGACTGGAACCGGGACTCCTAAGGGTTGACCTTTATTTTTATTGTTTTCTCTTCAAGCCCTTTTCATGCCGCTGAGGTTACCATAGCAGTGGTGTAGATCTGAGGTGTCTAGAGAAGTTGATTAAAACAAATAAAGCAATATAAGAACAGCTCCAGCTATCTGTGTGTTTGGTCTCAAACATGCTTAAGGTAAGTGAACGGACTGCTTGTTGCTGCCGGTTGCGATGCTGTTCCTCCGGTCTGGTCCGTTTCAGCCAGGTTAAGTGATACTCAGTGGCTTCTGTGTAATCATCTCATCCTGAGTGAGTGAGAGACTGCATTCATTCTGATAAAGTGGAATGACTCAAATATCTCCAATTAGAGCCAGGGCTGTTTCTGTCTCCTGAGTGACGCCAGGGGAGTGGTGGGGGAAGGGCTGCTGGCAGTGTGCCTGATGTGGGACCAAGGTACTGGGTTACATGGGAGCAGAGCACAGCAGGGCAAACAGTTCTATGCTGTGGACAATCCACCCTGCAGGCGTTGTCTGCTCAGGAGTCATGATGCTGTTGTAGTCTGTGGATGTCAGTGGAGTGTGTTGATATGAGGGTGGACGTATGTTAGATTTTTCCATGGTATCATTTTTTCCTACATGGTTTATTCATGTATTTCATAAATATATCTTAAATAGATTTCTTTCATATGGGATAAAGTCATAGAACTTAAATTGAGACTGATAACTTGTCGTTCATGTAATGTGCTGTTATTCAGTTTTGCACGGTGGTGGAGAAAGCAAGAATGGCTATGACTGAACAGCAATGTTTAACATACATTTAAAAGTAAAGGTCTTTTTTATTTACTGTGGGGAATTGTCGAGCAGTTCTCTAGATAAGTTTCTGATATTTGTAATGGACATTTTCTTTACATTGGGTCACAGTTTAGATGTTAACCCCTTCAGTAAATTCATCAAACTCATGGCATGTCTGCATTTTGCTGGAGCCTCTTAGCCTAAATAAATGTACATTTTGCTATTAAATTTATAGTCATCTAGTTATGGTCCATTACATCCAATGGGCCTGGTTTACTCTCTAAAACCCTTCTCTTTGTCATGTGTCTGTCTTGTCCCTCTAGTCTTTGTTTTGTTTATGTCCTCTGGTGCTTCTGAGCACACGTCTTGTCTCTGCCCATTCTCAGCTGTGTTCCATTTGTAACCCTGCCCCATAGTTATCATGTCCCAGGTGTGATCAGTGTTCTGTGTGTATATGAACCCCTTAGTCCCAGTCTGTCTTGGACGTTCTTCGTGACTGCTTGTCTTGTTTACTTGTCTACCCGGCCTATGATGGTATATGTAAGTTGTCTGTGTAACCTTGTTAAATAAATTGTCAACCCAGCAAGTACATCCGCTACCTACTTGTTCTTGGAGTCTGCGATCATTACACCCTTCCCTATTTAAACCTTTCCCTGATCAATAAGAGATCAGAAAATTTAATCTTCAAACCCCATTATTATAAATCATATATCATATATATTTGATCATCTGATCAAAAAGAGAGAGTTTAGCATAGAAACTCCAGAATCCATTACAACAGATGCAGGTTAACAGAAATACAGTAAAGAGGGAGAATGACTTTTAATTCTGAAGAAAGTAGTTGAAAAAAAGCTCCAGATTTCTCCTTAATGCTCCCAGTCACCACCTATATGCGTTCAATTCCATCACCAGTGCACCTGATTTAACATCACTAAGCACTGATTTTCTAAAGCAGGGATGAGAAATAGTACTAGACTCCCACGAGGAGAGCTTTGGAGATGTTTTAATGAACACACTGATGAAAAAACACGGCTTTCTGAAGGAATGTAATTTGTGTTTATTCTGTTATTAGAGTTATACTGAGGTAATAAAGACTCACTGGCCAGATGGTTGTATTTTCATTCTCATAAAACATTGGCACAGTACTGTATGTTCAGCCATGGCTGAAGTGCATTTCCACAAAGGACCAACTTGTTGAATCTGCAGATTCTACACAGTATTACAAGCACTGCAGAGTTGCTGACAGGTTGTCTGTGTGTGGATTTGGGCTCCCTACAGTAAAGTGAATTACGTAGCGTAAATCACTTTACACCAGGAACCACCAGCCCTGCTCCTTCCTGCTGCCTTCCTGCAGGTTTCAGCTCCATCCTGAATCTAACACCCCCCATTCAGCCAATCAACAACTTCTGAAGGCAGTATTTAGTTGGATCAGGTGGGGTGGATTAGGATTGAGTCTAAAGTCTACAGGAAGATCTTGTCTGGACATTACCCACAGTTGACCTTTCACACATATAGTGTACAGATGGAGTTTATTATGTAAGACACTTTTGCACCACAGGAAGTGTACCGTGTGGTTTAGGTAAGGGTGGCATCTGTGTTAAAGTACATTAAAGTGTTCTCTCATCGATCATCTTTGCAACACTGCTGGGTGGTTGTTTCCAGTCACACACAGCCAGGCTTTGATCTTTATCAAAGACCACCATGCTTGAAACTGAAGGTAAAAGCTGAAGGGTGAAGGGTAGGGCTTTTTTCTGTAAACAGATAAATGTTTACATGTTGAGCTCCCATTCATATTCACACCAACATTGAATTCTACATGACCTGCTTTATTCACACATGGGTTCACATGGACATTACTCACACTTTGTATTAGGGGACCAGAAGGATAAAGTCCAGTTAATGTCTGGTACAAATGATTGATATTCACACATACTGCTCCTCTGTGTATTGTCCAGAAATGTTCTGGGTTACCGTGCAAGGGCTTGATAGAGACAGAAGCTGCATCTGAAATGAAAGAACCATGAGTGAGGTAGTATAGCAAGTATTTTACACAAACATAACTCACTTGTTATGTTCTTCTGAGAGGTTTTGTACAGCTTCATCAAATTCCCATAGTGGAGTAGTAGCATTCTTGCCCAGAGTGGAAATGATAGAGATGCTATTCTCTTCATTAAGTCAATGGAGCATCAAAATGATTTTCATGGTGTTTTAAGGTAAAACATTTGACATCTTTAACTTAAAACAGAGACACTGCATGACTGAAGCTCACATTCATTGCATCATTGCATCCTGAACCCAATACCAGTCACTAACAGAGGTTTAATGTTTGTGGTATGTGGTACATCACTGTTTAATACAACTATAGCTATTGAATATTTTATAATGATGTATTTTTGCCATTTTATAAGGTTGATGATCCACTCAGAGCTGTGTTTTTCTCTGGATTATTATTTTAAAATAACTTATTATGTTTTTTGTCATAATAAAGACCAGAATGAACACACTGCCTTTAAGAGCTCACACGTGTGAACACTCAAACAGAACAATCCACACCCACACCTGAAGACATTGAACTAAGTTACAGTAAGTTACCTAAGCCTTACATGTAGTATAAAACCCAATAATTTTTTAATATCTATAGAAGAAATTGAATCTCTCTGTTTTGTCAGATGCTGGCAATATCCTGCCACCCTTGGCTCTCGGTGAAAGAAATTGAACTGATTTGTTAATGTATTCAGGCAGGTTAGTTTCTGTGCTGCCAGTCCCAAAATATCAACAATGGAAGACTCTGACTGTGACCAGCCCTGTGATTTTGTACCAAATGTTTCTGCCTGTGCTATGTCCACAACAATATGCCTTTCATCGTTTGGGCTGAAAACGTCCTATTTAAGCCTGAAAAGCGACAGGGGGTTTGGAGTAAGCAGAAAAATGTAATTGCAGTGGACTGAAAGCTAAATCATCTGGCCTGTATTTAACAGGACATGATGATTATGAGAGCTGTGCTTTATCCCAAAATTCTGTTCTCAGTTTGTAGTGATTGTGATCTGTAGCCAACGTAAAATTATGGAATAGTGATGTGAACTGATGATCAAAGACCAGCACATTTTGGTGATTTGCTTGCTTTTAAACACCAACTAAACATAGAGCAGGAGGAACATTTCTGAAGCCCATCCTCCTCACAATCTAATGTCCTGTAAGTTCCATCTCTGCTGGCCACAACCCATTATGACATTGTCACTTTCCTTTCATTGTGTCATATCTCTCACTAGCTCCAAATGTAGTTTTGGCCTTTCATCACAAGCACAAGTTGCTCGAAACCTAATCCCAAAGTTCTCGGAGTTCTCCCACCTTTCTTACCATCTGAAATGGTGGCTTGGTGGTTAGCACATTCAAGTCCCAATGCTGTGGGCTTGGGTTCACTGCCCTATCAAGCTTAGGCTGGGTTGAGTTTCCATGTTCTGCTTGTGTCCATTCCAGAAAACATGAATATGAATGTCCTGTTTTAACAAAGATGGTCATTTCTGGGAAAGAGGACACTGTGCTGGTGTGTCTTGATTGGGTACTCAGTGTGATTGTGTGGTGTCCTTGGGTATCTAGAAAGGTGCTAGCTCATGCTGTCAAGTGTGCACGGGAATCTGACCTTCTAGGACTGGAGCTCCCAACTCCTGATATATGGAAAGGTTATCCAAATGGGCAATATCTTCTCTTTTGTAGCTTTTCCAAAGTCTGGCCAAGAGACGAAAGCTGTGTTCTTGTGAAAATTAAATGACTCAGTGTTTGCAAGCAATTTATTAAAGTCTTTTTCAAGATGGTAACTGAAAAGAACCAAACTTTAAAGCATCTTTACAAGCTATTGTAAGAGGGATTCTCTGCCAGGCCACATAAACAACTTCTGCCAGTGCTGAAATGGAGCTGGCACGGGCTTGTTGTGGAACACAAAGGCAAAAGCCCTGGTGTGTGTTGGAGTCTGAGCTTGTTCACCTGGTGCATCTCAGATGTCTGGCTCTTCCTGAATGATTCAATATTGCTCTAAAACATCTTTCTTCTTTGCATTCAGCTGTCAAATCCTTTCATCCTCCCTTCATTCCAAAGTGAGTGTACCACTCCGAGTGCTTGCTGTATCATCTTTTGAAAGGAAGACAAAAGATCAGTGCAGTGGAGAATGTGCTAGCTGAAAGATGAAATGGAGAATATAGAGCTCACAACACCTGAGGTCAAACATCAACTCTTAATGTTTCGTTTATTGTGTCAAATGCCTCAATTTGAATTATGTCAATTGATGCCTGGTGTATTCTTCATTTACCACTGCTGAACACATTAGTGTCTAACCTTTAAGGGTATGTTAATTTTAACAGTGAGAGATGGAATATCAAAAATAAAATCCAGAAAATCACATTGTATAAATGATATAAATGTACTGGCATTTTGCATTGTTAAAATGAACCTACCCTTAAAAATATAGAGTGTTCATGTCTTTATCAGCAGGCAAACATACAAAATCAGCAAGAAATCAAATGATTATTTCCTTCACTGTAGGTGTGTGTGTGTGTGTGTGTGTGTGTGTGTGTGTTAGGGTAGGTTTTTTTTTATTTCATTAATCATCTGAATGGACCTGGCTGATCAAAGCCAGACAAGCTAGAGGTAATTGGTTGATGTTCAGCCCCAGTTCTCTGCTGTCATTACTGGGCGTGCCACTGGCACTTCTCATATTGATGTCAGGCTTTCAGAGGGCTCTTCACTTGTCAGAGCTGAGGGGGCATCAGTTCTCCAGTTCAACATAGTGCTGATAACTTTTCAGAAATTGAAAAGACAAAGACTTCAGAAAAGTGTCAAATGGAAAGCAACTGCCAGATTCACCTTTCACATTACTGGAAACTGACATGTCAACTGTGATGTTGCACCAAACGATGGGTTTATTCACAAGTCTTGGGGTTGAGTGAGGCAAGGTGGATGGAAAAACTGCACCTTGCTTGCGTAGCATCATATAACACAATGAGCTCCAGTCCTTTTGTTTGGATGCCATTCTCTGCCCTGTGTTTCTCTACTCCAGCAAATTATTGAAGAGTTGAATCAGGAGTGCTAAATGAAGGAAGCACAAAACACTGATTTTCTTAAGTCTTCGAATGCCAGTTTAGGACCAGATCTCCACTACCTAAATCTTCCTGAAGATCTTTTGCAGATGAACAGAGGTTTGGTCTCGAGTGGAGAGCTCTTGAAAAGTTTCCTTGGTCTTCCTTGGATTTAAAAAAGCAATCATGGACTGTGGATGACTGGATGAATGTAATCTTCAGTGATGTGAATCTGCTTTGGGCAAAGTGATACTGGAACTTTAGTTTGGTGCTGGTCCAATGAAATTTATAAAGATTCAGTTACATCTTCAATAAATGCCATTTTGGACATTTCTACCATCAGCTGGGTAATTCACCTGGTCACAGGGCAAAGGATGGGAAAACTGTCCTTCCAGAAGACATATCATTTGCATGACCTGCAAATAGTCCAGATCTCATTCCAGTTGAAAATCTCTGTTGGGAAGGAAAGAAAATGGTCAATGATGGCTCCAACCTGCAAAGCTGATCTGGCGACAGCGGTATGAAACAGTTGGAGACAGAGTGATGACGAATACTGTTTGTCATTAATTAAGTCCACGCCTCAGAGAATTCAAGCTGTTGTAAAAGAGGTGGTGCAACAAAGTACTAATGGTTCTGTTTTTCTTATAATTCCATAATATTTTCCTTAGAATTTATGGATTCCATATTTTTTCTCTAAACAGCTGTGACTACTAAATTATATTCCTTTTTTATTGTTTCTTTTATTGTTTCTTAATCACAGAGTCGTGATTCCGTAATTTTTTCCTGGGGTTGTATTTTAAACAGTTTTTTCCAGCTTCGTGGGCATCAGTTTTTGATAGTATTTGGCAGCTGCTTTGCATAGATCGCTTGCTCAAAATGTTTGTGTGGTGCACCTTTTCTCTTTTTCACTCTACAGTTTTACAAAACTAAAATAATCCAATAATTGTCCTTAAAATGTTGAAAAGAATGTTTTATCTTTAACTTCATTGCTTTTAGAAAACAGATCATCATCTACTCATCTAAAGGAAAATGTGCACAATTTCAATTCTTTACACTTTTTGTAAAATTTGGTGAATGTTTTCTCACCCTCCACTAGCTTTCAGGTCACTCTTGTTACCTTGGCAATGTGCATGCATGAATTTGGGCAGCTGAGCACTGAAGGGAATGGTGCAGTTGTGGTGGTGTTCACTAATTCACATATCAACCATCATTCAACAGTCGTTTTCTAGAATCTTTCACATTCACTGTGAACAACAGACTTCCTAAAATACAATTTGATAAAAAAATTAAATTTGATCTTCATTCCTTCTGTACACACACAAAGTCTTCTGTACCCTTCATAGTGTGTACATGAGAGTGTGAATGGGGGCGGAGTGGAGCAGAGTAGAGGAGGAGCTGAGAGGAGGGGGTGGAGCAGAGTGTGGGAGCAGAAATAAACTGAAACAGAACGTTATTTAAAGACTTTAAAATTTGATAGAAATGATGCCACATCAGCCCATATCGCATCTGTTTATATTCCTTAGGTTTATATCACTCCGTTTTTTCTGACATAGAAATTTAATGTGTCCTGTTTATGTCTATGTTATGTTTTTACTTTGTTTACTGTACACATTTACTTCTACCAGTGAAGTGGACCTAACTGGACTGTACTTGACTTATATATCAATCACTCAGTCAATCAAGAACATTTTGTTTATATAGTGCTTTTTACAACGGAAGTGTTGTCATAAAGCAGCTTCACAGAGTTCCACGTCCAAGCCTCTTCAGATCAAGCCAGCAGGCCACAGTGGTAAGGAGTACAATAATGGTGTGGCTGCTCTTCGGATCAAGTCACATTCCCGTTCTGCTTGTAAAGGGAGGATTCACTCTGGAAAAACCTTGAGGGAAGCCAACCCCAAGGACTAGAACAGATTGTTTCTTGTAGTATCTCGAACTTATGAGGCCCACAGAAAACTCGGCTAACGGGAGCAAACAGGACAAATCCTAGTTTCCGTGCAGAACTTGGGTTCTTGCATTCTCTCAGTTGTTTGATGACAGGTGTGCTCCTGGAAATCTCATACAGGTGTTGAGACGCACTGTACAGATCATCTCTCGTCAGCAGTGCAGTGCGGTATTTCTGTATGCAAATATTTGCTTGAATGCAAATTCAAACAAATCAGGCAGCCACATGGAAATCCAGATTTATTTCTTAACCTTTGCAGGCAGTGAGATGTGTTTTGGTACAATGAATTAGAAATGGCTTTACAAGACCACGTCTTCTAAGACTGACGGGCCCGGTGCTGTGTGGAGTCCACGGACGGTTTTGTGTTAAAACGCGATGCAGGACTTACAGACTGCAGGTTTTCAGCTTTGTTACAGGCACTGTGATGAATAAAGCATGAGTATAGACTGTTGGCCTAGATTCCTGACCATGACTGGCTCTGACAGTGGCTTAGTGCAGCTTGCTGTATGTGCTCACTTCTTAGCAGATCCTGCGTAACATTCATTCAGCACGACACTGCAGAAACCCTGGCGTTCAATTAGCGCCTACAGCATCCTGGAGCTGGTCACAACCGACGCTTAGAAGAGTTTTTGTGGATTGGACAAGCTTTGAAGTTTTTGCTTAGTTGCTGAGTTTCAGAATTTCACACTTTGATGTTGAACAGAAGTCTTGTTTGAATGCAAGACAAAATATTAGATGTCATTTAATGTACTGCAGTGTAAAGTCGTCCAGAAATATCATGTGCTGAACCACTCAGATAAGCAGAGCGAGTGAAATGTGGAATTAGAGACAGTCGCAGTAGCAGCAGTGCATGGCCAAGCGAGCATGACTGCAAGCATGTTTAAGGGAGCACAACTGTACATATGCATGGCCATGAAGTGCTTGTCACTAAAGCATTGTTTCCAAAAGTCTGTTAAACAGCAGACACAAGTGGAGCTCTCCCATATTTAGGCCTGACGTCAAAGCACACTCTTTAATTGAAGGTGCTTCAAATGGTTCTTTGAGCAAAGCTATATAAGATCCACTTTTGGTTCCATAAAGAACAAATTCATTTGATTGGCCTCTTTTCCACTGCTATCTCACATAAATAAGGCCTAACCTAATTACTGTAAATAAGTAAATTCACACACTAGGGGGCAGTGAGCACACATGCCCACAGGAGGTGGGCAGCCCTATCCATGGCCCCCAGGAAGCAGCTGGTGAGTTAACTGCCTTGCTCAAGACCAGTCATGTCCTGCCAGGTCAGGCAGTTGAGCTGGTAACCTTCCAGTCATGATACTGGTTCCCTAATCATCAGGCCATGACTGCCCCAGTCACTGGATCCCTGCATCTTTAAGCCCTCACACAGAACAGTTCTATGGCCTGAAGAGTGGTTAACCTTACTTGATAATCTTGATGAGAAAACTGCGCTCAGTTCGATTTGTAAGTGCTCTGTGTCCAACCGTATCCATGAGGAAAACCTCAGAAATGTTCAGCCGTGCAGTGGATAAAAGGCCCTTGAGGTTCTTTATGGACACAAAAGGGGTTCTTCTATCTTACTGCTTAAAGAGTCATCTGAAGCACCCTTATTTGTAAGAGTGCAGAAAATTGTACAGGCAGACAAATTGCTATTACACTGTTTAATGGCATGAATGACTGAAAACCTTCACAGACATTCAGGAGTGTATTTTATTCCTTCAAGGCCAAACACAATTCTCTGATTTTAGCCTTTATTTTATACTCAATGCAGTATTACTAGTAGAACTCAGTCATGCAAGGTCATGGCTAGCAGTTCTCTTATCTGAACGCAGACAGAGTCTGAGTTTCAGCTGTGTATTTTTGGTTGTCATGGTGTGCCGTGATCTCGGCGAGGTGAGAGAGCAGTTAGATTGTAGAATACGGCTAAACAAGCTACTGTGTGTTAATCGTTATTGTGAAATTCATTAAAAAAATTCCACACTTAGTGATATTACTCCAGTTTCTTGATCTTGAGTAATTTTTATGTTTTCCTGAGATAATGCAATGTTTGCATTGTTTTTTTGAGTCAATGACATTCATTTGCTTTTCAGGACATATTTGGCCTTAAACATTTGGATGCTTGGACTGTAGTTTATCTGAGTGAAGTATTACTGCAGGCTGCTACATGGCTTTTCACACAGCATTTTTCAAATGGACAGATGTGTTGAAGTGTTGACACAGCAAACTGTAGGCTCACATCCTTCCTGCACCAGTATAACACCTACAGTCTTATACTGGTGCAGGAAGGATGTGACACATACAGTGTTCTACTGAATCAAAATGATCAGGACAACGTACAGTGTGTGAAGTGTGTAGATGCACTACCCTGTCATTATCCTGAAATGATCAAAATTTTGATTTTCACTTTATAAAAGGTCCAAAGAAAGCAATTCTATCTGTGGAAATTAACCAAGAGAAATAATAAAGAATAATTTATACAATCAACAGTTTTAAAGTTAATCAAATATGTCAATCCATGCCTCTAAGTTTGGTCACACTACATTATAATGGGCTGACATTCTGGTCCCACTTTAACATACTTTTATTCATCAAAAAAATTGAGAAGAATTTATAGGAGATAGTCACACATACTAGATATTTTTATTTTCAGGAGAACCTAGGCTCCACAAATTTGTCCTCATTTTAGAAGTAAATTTTAGCAGAATTTAAATTTTTATTTTAAATTTGTATTTATTTTTGCTTCTAAGGATTAAAATATATCTCAGAAATCCTGTTAAAGTACTTGACAGTAGTGTAAATAAAATAATAAAAAAAACATGAATATTCTTTAATATATTTTATTATTTATGTCTTAGAGTAATCTACAGACATGATGTACATATCATAAACTATGATATCAGCGTGTAACTGCCGGCAAAATGCAGATCTTGCCTTCTAAGAGTTAACAACGGGTGATATTTTTGGTGGTGTCATTACACGTGTATCAACTTCAGTTTTGACTCATTCATTTACATAAATGTACTTCAGTAACTGTAACAGGAACCCGAAGCGGTTCACACAAACATAATTACCCAAAGCTTATTACACTTGTATAAGCACGTACCAGAGAACCTGCTGATACAGCTATTGAGATACACTTCAGAATTAAAGCTGAAACACATTTATTGTAAGTTGTATTATAATCTATATTTAACTGTAAATGTCACCAGTAGTCATATTGTTGTCTGGATTAATTATGTGTACCGGCACACTTATTAGAGACCATTCAAAGTGGGACCGATACTCCCAACATTGTGGTAGTGTGACTACAGGCTTATCTTAAAAGATTATCTTCAGAGAGTATCCTGTGGACTGAGGTGTGAATAATATAAATATTGCCCCTCTGATCTTCTCACTGTCCTGTCATGGCATTTTACTTTCATAATAATAAAGGATGTTTCATATTTGTACATTGTGGGAGGGGAATCTCTGAGTCTCTCATATGAAACCCAGTTTTGATGTTGTGAGAAGGTCCATTCCCAGTGAGAGCTGGGCTGAAAGAATTATATATTTGATTTCATCCTCATCCCTTTCATGCATTATTTATGACAACATGAATTAGGATTTGTTTTCCCCAAATGATTTTATTCTTCAGGTGGAAAAAAAAAAAACAATTGAATTGTGTGTGTTTGTGGGTTTTTTTATGTAATCGTAACAGTTTTTCATGTGTCCACTGAGGTGTTCAGTGAATGGAACAAATTAAGTTTTTAAAATGGAAATTTTAATGCTGTCTAACAAATATTATGCTAAATATTATGCTTTAACATGTATTGGTCTGGCTATGAAAAAAAAAAAACATGAACTACAGTTTATTGCCCTCTGTTTAATAAATAAATAATAACTACAATGATTAAAATGTGTGAGTCTCCAGAATCAAGGAAAAAAAAACCATGCCACATAGAAAATAATGACTTTTAAATAGCTGTCTAAGGGAGTAACCACCATGCATAAGGTAAAATATAACAGCAATAGTTTGCATACATACTGTTTTACATACTGATTATGGTGGTACTGTGAGGTTATGGTATTTCACTGTTGATTTGTAAAGGAAAGCTTGCTCATGAGAAATTCAGCTTCATAAAGTAATTGCTTAAGAATCATAATCTGAAAGTGTGCACTGTTTTTTTTCAAGATTAATCTGGTTGGATGGGGTCTGGAGTGACTGAAGAATGGCTTAGGGCAAAAAAAAAAAAAAAAAAAAAAAAAAATCAATGGTATCTGTGGTTGTGTGTGGGGTCCCTGACATTTTCAACATTGGTTAAGATGTCAAAACATCCTGTAGTGAGAGACAGGCCTCAGGGCTTTTACTCAGTATTATCTATCTTATAGTCTGTTCTTAGCACAGAAGTGGGCTAATGTTGCATTAGGAGTCATCAAAAGACTCTTATTGGTGTAGCGGTGGTCTTTGCTTAGGCAATAAATGCAACCCTGACCTAAGATAAGCCTATTGATACACTTAAAAAAAATGTACTTCAATATCGCAATTATAGAACCCCACAATAAAAAACGTTACCTTTCTTATACTTCTTATACATGGTGGTGACAGTTTCACATAGCCCACACTATCACAATATACTGTATCACAAACTATTGAATCTCCAGGCTCTTGCAAATACACACCCGTAGTATTGTCTAGATCTTTCTTTGGGATCAATAAAGTCTTCATTTATGTTATCTTTTTCTCCTATTGTTTCTTTCAGCACACACATACTGGTTTCCATGCTGGATGGGGACCAGTGTTGTGAATATCACTTGTGGGTACCACACTTTCTAAAGGCTCTAGAGGTCTAAAAAGAATCAGGCATGCTAAACACAACATCCTTAACTTAAACACTCCTTAAAATATCTGAATTGATGAAGTATTGTTTTAAACCTGTTTTAACCACGCTATATGAGGACCTGGAAAAAAATGATCACATATGGTTAATGGGGACCTCATCAGCATATTATTTGCATAATTCACACACATTACCATTTGACTAGTAGGGACCATGCAACTACAATAAGGTGTTAATGACATTTTTTATAGTAGTTTTAGTAAATCCTCAATAATTACAGTTTAACCTAAAATATAGTAGATGATCAACTAAAATTTTTTTTTTTAAGAGATGGGGCTCACTCTTGCACAGAACACCTAATGTGTATGAAGTCATCATGACAAAGCAGAATTTTGATAGGAATATTAGTGTGATTAAAGGAAATATTAAAATATAAAGCTGTGAAATGATCAAACTCTGGTTATGTTTCAACAAGTGCAAACATTTTATTTCTACCCGAATGGTCATATTCAATATTTTTTTTTTACTTAACCACATCTTAAACAGACCACTACTTAATTACCTGACGACTACCTATTAAAACTACTACTTAAACTTACAAACCACTTACAAACCTACACATTAAATGTGAACACAAACTTTAAAGTGCATAACATAACTTTTCCTATTTTCCCTAAAAAAAAAATAAAAAAGCATCCTTAATTTAAACAAAAATCAAGCAAATTTTACAAGTGCTTTTATCACCAGCATTGTAAGCATTAATAAAAAAAATGTAAAATAAACTAAATATTTTTATAAAATAAAAATGTACCTTTTTTTAAAAAGGTATTAAAAAAATCACCACATGTGCTTTGCTATGACATGTAAAAGAAAAAAAACTTAACATACCAGGGAGTTGGTGAGCTCCACATTATTTTTGCTGGTGTTTCTTTTTGTAGGCTGTAATTCTATTGTAAACATAAAACTTCACGTTCTTCCAGTCCCGGTTTTTAAGACTTTCTGGTTCAGCTCTTAAACATTTCTCACAATCATACTTTGATGGTACAATGCAAGATATGATAAATTCATGTGCCTTTCCACCGCTTGCACCTCCGTCTGCTGCCAAGGTGTTCTGTTCTTCACACATTTACCTAAAAGTGGTTAGATCAGTAAATATGTAACTGAAAGAATACAGAAGAGTGTGTCAGGAAATGTGATCAAAAACTTTTCTATTTTTATATATTTACATTTACATTTGTGGCATTTAGCAGACGCCCTTATCCAGAGCGACTTACAAAAGTGCTTTGCTGTTTACTTAGAACATCCTTAGCTAGTAGACAAGGCTGGAATCTAGAGATTCCACACATTTAGACCGTGTTGAAACAAGTCTTTATGGAGTTAAGTACTCCTGAAACAGATGAGTCTTCAGTCTGCGTTTGATGAAACATCTACAGTATATATGATATACAGTACAGTATATACAGTATATATGAAAACATCTACAGTACAAATTAAATTTTAAACATGCATTTCATTCTGCCTCAAACTGAATGTTCTGTGAAGTTGTAGACAGAACATTAGACTGCTATGCTATACGTGGCTGCTCTTAGTGGTAGTACAACATTGTTACTATACGAATTAAACTTGAAACAGCACAGACATACATCATTCCTGACAGAGAAAATAGAACTGTGTATGGAGTTTACCTTTGGAGGAAGGTGTTAAACTGGCTTCCAAAGGCATCTCATCATCTTGTGAGGTTTGTATGCATCTCTTGTTAGCAGGTTGTGTTTCTGCTGCAAAGTCAAAGTCAATGTTTTCAGAAAGACTTATCATTTACATGCTGATAGAATGCAATGGTTCTCTTATTTGTTGAACTAGTAGTTTTTAATGATCAAGGCAACAAACCATTTGCCAAGCATGCTTATGGTTTTGAGTGTTCTGTATAAAGTATCATTTTTAAAGAACTCATTCATTACACATTGTATAGTATTTAGTATCTTATAATACCTACCATCCAAAGTAGATGAACAACTTCCCTCCTTTACAGTTGTGACTTCATCATCATCATCATCTTCCTCCCCACTGCTCATAACCCTTTCTGTGGAAGTCACACAAAATACACTTCAATGAATGTAATTACTATAATTATTTTTGTTAAACAAAAAACAAATTAACATACCATTTGGGTCTATCCCTATTTCGTCCAAGTTCTTGCCGTGAAACTCCTAATCTTTCTTGCTCAAGTGCCATTAAAACTTTGCTAATCTTGGCGAGCTGCAGGGTCTTCTCAGGTAGTCGGTAGAACTCGCGGTGAATTCTGATGTCATGTCCAAGAAAATGCAGACATGGGCATGCTTGCTACCTCTCCTTCCCTCCGCCGGTTAAAAAGAATAATCTGTGCCAGACACACCTTTGCCAGCTGTGACCAGATTTTGGTAGTGGGACTTTCAGACAGAGAACTGTACAACTCCTCTTGCATTTGAGATATGCATGCATTTTTTGGATATCTTCTGTAAATGGCATGAGAGTGGGAGCATTCCACTTTGCTTCCCTGATGTTCCTTAATGCTGTGGCTGACACCAACTCGTTCCACTTTTCACGATGGACTTCCTGAAATTCATTAGATTTCTTCACAAGTGCTTCATTGTTGGAGATTAAAGCCTGAGCTTTCACAAGTTTGCTTACCTTCACTAAAGCATTCCCAAGCTTGTTTGCTAATGAAGGAGTAGAGAATTTCAGCTGGACTGCTTTGATGGTCTCCATGTACTTGTTGGGATTTATGAGATCTTTCACTTTGAGTAGTGGTATCAGGAACGTACTCATCAGAACTCTCAATTATAGATTCATCACTGTCTGATGTAGAATAACAATCAAACAATTCACCAGAATCAAGATCCATATTTTTCACCTAGAAAATACAAATTATAGAAATTAAAAACAATCATCTGACTTGTGGGGAGAAACACAAGAGGTATTGCTGAATTATGTTAGAAGTTATGAATGTCACTGTACCTCTGGACAAGTGGTGCTCAGATGCATGACAGCAATCTGGGTCTCTGGCTGGAGGGAGGAAGAGGAACTGTCCACCACCATGGCATTATCCGTAATACTACTGGACTGCAAACACATTTTACAACAGTACTTTAGAATATTAAAATCAAGAATCGAATGGTCAGGTTGGGGTAAATACTGTGTCACATGTAAATAAATTGATTATTTGTTCAGACAAATTTTTAACACATGATGCATGGCATCTTGGACCAGATTCCAGAGACAAACATGAAAATTAAGCACAACAGTTCTTCCTGCCTCATAAAGCTCCATCTGTCTTCGCACATCTTGAATTATCAGCAGTTGTGGGGACCTTTCACACACAAACACAGTTCCTTAGGGGGACCTCTCCTGAGGAACAATTCACACAGAGTTTCTACTCATAGACTGACAAAGTGTCTTGTGGGGACGACATGAGTGTATAAAAGACAGTGATACTTTACCAAGAAAAGAATCCCTGTGAAAGCTAAAATCTGCACTAAAAATCCAACTACCCCCAACGTTCCAGATGCATTACAGTAATCTGATTGAGTGCTAACTCATACTGGAATTCCATCATAAAATACCTCCTACCTCCCCTTAGCTGATTTATAAAAAAAACAAGAAAATACATGAGAAACACAAGAGGTACTGCTGAATTATGTTAGAAGTTATGAATGTCACTGTACCTCTGGACAAGTGGTGTTTGGATGCCTGACAGCAATCTGGGTCTCTGGATGGAGGGAGGAACTGTCCACCACCATGGCATTATCCGTAACACTACTGGACTGCAATAAAATTTTTGTATTCACATTTCATTTGCTCTCTCATTGGACTCTCTTTTAACAATTTGTAACAAATAAACAAACAATTATAATGTAGTAGAACTTTTTCTGATTTTTATTCTTAAATATACATAAATTAGATTTATATTTACAATAGCTCCCTATTCAAATCCATCCAATTACTTACTTGCGTTCGCCACGGGCAGTCTTCACCTCCATAGTCATAAGTGATTTCTTCTCCTTCTTTAATATCTTTCAAAGCAAACAAACAAAGGTGTGCATTCCCATTCACATCAATCTTCTTCATCCTACAGTTTGGATGTCTGTGGTCATCATTGACAAGTCGCCCCAAGGATTCATCTTCTCTAGAAGCATCAATACTTAGAAACACAGATGGAAAGATGGAAACAATGCTGAATGCAAATATCACTAATTTTATATATATATATATATATATATATATGATCACATTGTATACTATGGTAGAGTACAATCAGACCAGTATTAGAATGTGAATCTTACATTTAAGGTCGACACTGCATTTTATGAGGTATATCAAAAATAATGTTTCTCATTGCTTATTACAGCTCCAAATCCATGTCCATTCCTTGCTTCTTGCACTCACCACCATCTTTTCCCTTTCCACTTGAATGCAAACATAAATTTTACACATGCTGGGTGGTAACATCTTCTTCTTCTCTGGGATTCTTCATCATTTATTAGATCTCCTCTATATTCAACAACAAAATTCCCTTGGTAGATTGGACCCTTGGCAAATACACCACGTCCTACAAAAGACAGCAAAACCACTGTAATCAGGACAGGATAGCATATTCATGCTACAATTACAAAAGGCTCTATGGTAACGTGTACAACAAGAAACATTTTGCAGTATGAAAATGAAACAATGTCTTGATCAATTTATCTATGATTAACCCCACGAGACAATTTTATCTGAAGTGGAGAATAAAGTATCAGAGAAACAGATGAACTACAGTCTGTAATTATAGAACTACAACGTGCTCCTGTATGATCAGAGCTGATAATGTGGACAGAAAGAGGAGAAACAAGAAGATGCTCATCACATGGTATGACTGTATATTTCAATAATTATTAACAAAGAAAAAAAATAGGCAGCATTACCTTTCTCTGCATTGATGTATTTCACTTCCAATTTGCTGGTTTTATCAGTTTTTGTAGTAATATGATGATGGGCATCTTTCAGGGGGTTGATCCGTGGTGGCATTTTAAACTCCAGGAAGTAAAAAAAATGTGTGTGAATTGTATTCAGCTGTATTTTTGGGTTTGTAAATACATTATCTATACAGAACTCTTATAATCTCAATACTGCAGAAACAAATGTAAAACAAGCTGATCTATCTGATTGTGAGTTTTATTAGAACATTACTCCTGAGCAGAAACACTACTCCTGGTTGTAGAGAAGTAAGTGTTAGATGCTAACGTTAGTTAGCGTAAGCGTTAAAGTTAGCCTCGGTTCTTCAGCTTTAGAACCACAAAACACCAGCCTTTTTACTCAGTCATGGTTTTTACTCAGTTATGGCCTGTTTGAACTCACTTCTTGTTATGCTGCTCCGTTTAAGAAGGGACGAGAAGAAGCAGCTTAAAGGAATATCTTCAGCCTCTCAGAGCTATAAATAACCACGTGGTGTTATTTAACTATTTCTTAATAACATATAAACCTTAGTTTAATACAGAGTATCTGACAAACGTTGTGGACACTAACTGGACACTTTAACTGGACTCACTGAACGCTGACCTGGGTTTAATCACTTGAGAGCTGCACCTGCACCTGCACCTCTTAATTAATTGCGAAGGTTCAGCTTCAAAATAAAAGTCTGGAGCAGGGTCACAGTTACTTCAGCACTAATATATCAGCCTGACTGATGGAATTTACCCATTTCAATTAAATTAAATTAAAAGATAAAAATGAGAACAAAAGATCCATATTTATCTTATATTTCCAGATATGTATCTAGATCTGATAACACAGTTTAGAAGAAGCAGCTTCATTCTGAACCAGGGGTCAGATCCAACCCTAATCAACCTGATTCAATTCATTACTACCTTCAGAAGTTCTGACTGGCTGAATGGGTCTTCACTTTGGATTGGTGTTGAAAACTACAGGAAGGGATCTCTCTAGGAGCAGGGTCAGTAACCCCTGATCTGAACCCACCCATTAAACATACACTTTCAGAACCTGATTTGTGATGTTTCAGTCCTTTCAGTCTTCTCTTTAGCAGGTAAAATGCAGCTCTATAGGGCTGATGTCTAGAGATTGACTAGGCCAGTCTTAAACCTGTCATTTCTTGCCCCTGATAAAAAACTCTGTAGATTATCTTCATGTCATCTGTCATTATCTTCATGCATGAAGATATTATTTTATTTAAATTAACAAACAAAATGTTTCTGCAGATGTCTGAGCTAATTAAAATGCTGCTATCATGCGTAACATTGTTAATGAAGAATGAAGAAGACCAAGCCATGACTCTACCTCCATTGTGTTTCACAAATGAACTTACATATTTTCAGTTTAGTTACTCCTCTGACTATAAATGCACAAAACCCAAATTTGAAACTAAGTGCAGACATTCAGTGCTATTCATTGTTTAATTACCAGTGGAACAGGACACGCCTGGGCAACACAACACACCTTTCAGTCACATGTTCCAATATTTTGCTCACAATTAAAAAGGGATGGGTTCAGACAAAATGTTCTTTTTCTGAATTGTGTATCAAATGGAATGAATGTACCTGGAAACAAAAGCTGAAATGATGATCTTTTGATTCGTATTGATTATGAAACAGTATCTTAGAGGATAAACTGCATGTTATAAGAGGTATATTAAAAATAAATATGGTTTGCTATTATTTATTAAAACTGCTTTAATTCCTAGACCACTCCCTCCCTCCTTGCACTTCCTTCATCCTTCACTTTCTTTTCATCAGTTTATCTACATAGCAAGAGGAATGTATTTGGCAAGATTAATCAGGGATTTTTAGTTTGCATTATTTTTATTTGCATTCTATCTGCTAAAATTAGTCACAAAGTTAGTTAGTAATGTAAAGTAGTTGGAAAAACAGTGAACTATTTGAGAGCTAACTGGTGCTTCTGAAGGAATATATATATATATATATATATATATAACAGCTGATCTAGATTTAGAAGGCAATGGGTGTGTTCTTGAATTTGCTGCTGGTAATCAAATCAGTTGTAATGAGCTTTGATGAAATGAAATGGACAGAGACACTGGGAGAGAAATGAGGGATTGTTGTTGGACTCCAGATTGCAAAACTCAAAACATGCTGAACGCATAAGGATGCAAATCTGGATCAGACTGAACCATATTGCACACATTTGATCCTCTTTAATGCAAATGGCTCACCATGCAGAACAAGAATGTTATTTTCTGTCTTTGAAATTTCTTCTTCATTGTGGGCTGACACCAAAGGAGCTGGTACTGAAATTTTCTCATTTTCATGATGACTCATCGGTAGCCCTTGATGAAGAAATAGCAGTTATGCTCAGCCAATGGAGAATGAGAGCGATCCATTGTGGAATAAAGGTACAGAAATAATAAGACCTGCTGCAGAGCAGATGTGTATGAAAATATTATTTTGAAAATGTTGTGAGATATTTATAAACTAGTAGTATTGGACTCACAGGACAATTGAGACATATGCTAGACACTCGGCTTCAACATCCAGCACCCTTAAAATCTCATAATGAGAACAAAATGAGCTACACTGTATGGACAAATGTATTGGGGCACATTTTCATTAATTGTTTCTTCCAGTATCAAGGGTATTAAAAACATTTATCCTGCTTTTGTTGGAATAAGTGTCTCAACTGTCCAGGGAAGGGTTTCTGCTAGATTTTCATTGTTGATAGAATTGCTGACCTCATCCTCAACTCCCTAAATCATTCCAAAAGTATTGGATGAAGCACCATCATTCCAGAGAACACAGACAATGCTGGGGGCGTATATCCTTGTAACCCATGCCTTGCAATAGACATGGTACCAATAGGTTCATGTTCTTCTGCTTCAGAGAGTCTTATTCTATTGGCATGTGTTTGGAGTGCACAAACATTTGGACATACAGTGTATTTTTGCATTCATGAAATCAGTGCTATCACTGAAAGCAGTGAAGCTCCTAAAGAATAGAACATGCATTTGATAACACACGGAGGCTTGTTAAATAAGCATTAGTGGGTTTTCTTTTCATTTTCTGACTAGATCAAAACTTTCAAATGTGTAGAACATAATAAAATAGTTATTAATAATTATATCGGCAAAGGCAGCAGCACATGTATTAAGTGCTAGAGAATCCTGTTTGAAAAGCAGCGCCATTCCCCAGACCTTGTCTGTGTTTACATTCACCTCCTGTCATGAAACTCTTTCCATTAGCCCATTAATCTACCTCCATCTCCATATGTTTGGCTGAAAAAACATGATGGAATGCATTGAGTGGCCTTTAATATCCCTTTAGCCCCTTAGACCCTACATTTCTTCACTGTCTTCAGTTTCATACTACATTACTGTAATAATTGATATCAGTTTCATAGGACTAAAAATATAACCCTGTGGGAGTCCACAAGATATGCCAAACCAAACATTTATCAAATAAATTGCAATAGTTTCTGCATACTTCTAACTCAATACTACACACATGGTTCAAGAGGTTAACACCATTACTATGTATTGTCGATAATAATCTGATCTGTATTGTGATTCATATGGAGATAATGATCATATTCACCAGTTTTCTCAAATACATTAACACAGTGGTTGAAACTTGAACTGCTTTATGTGATGGATAGGAAGTGATCTGAGAAATAGCTCCAGACTTCGCTCCTAGACATGCTGCTTATTGAGCCAGTCACCAGTAAATGTCTCACTCTAATAACACAGTACAGCTAGATCATTTACTTGATCTTCTTCTGCTGCTGGCTCCATAGTTGTCATTGGTTTTTACTAAGTACCTGATTTTGCTGGACTTTGTGACAGTGAAGTAACTGTGACCTTCATTCCAGAGGTTTTTGCATAGACATCAACCTCTCATTGCAGACGTGGGTTCAACTGGGATTGCGTTGCTATGACAACGAAAATGTAGAACTGGTACTGGTAGCCAGCTACAGCTGCGGTAATGAGATCAGGGGTCATATGTGTATAATTGTTTCAAAAGACTGATGTAGGGTTAGTGTTATCATTTATGCCTCCTTAAATACACTTACCAGGGGAGTCCATAAATCATTGGAAACTAGTTTTTACATTCGTATTAGGCATGCTGTTGTGTCTCAGGCAGCTGCATAAATGATTATAGGTGTAGTCTGATTAAACACTGGGTCACTGGGCTGAGCACTTTACTGCCTGTGGAGCAACACCCCTAGTAATGATATGAGGAACTCTTAACAGCTCAGTGGTAAGTGCAGGACATCCTGCACATGTTGTCTCTCATGGCAGGGTTGTTCAGCAGGATAATGCTCACTCACACATAAGGGTTTAGCAGGAATGTCTTTGCCAGATTGCAACACTTATATAGGCCTGCCCAGTTGCCAGATTTATCACCAGTCAAGTGTTTATGGGACCAATTGGGATACCAGCTTTATCAACTGTAACTGTGCAGGATCTACAGGCCCCGCTGCAACATTTGTGGGCAAATGTGCTGCAAGATTGTAAACGTAAACTGTATGCCTCCATGCCCAAATGTAACTCAGCCTAATAGGGTATTAGAGCCTCCTTTTTACTCATACAATGAGTCTATGAGAAGTTATTCTAGTATAACTTTCGCTGAATGTGTAGAAGGCCCTGAGGATTACACTGTGATTCTAAGTGATCGATGTTGGTGCAGTAAAATCTTAGGCATTTTATTTCAGATTAAATTAGCAGCCAAAAGTAATCAGACTATGTGCTCTTGAGAATTGTTATGTCAAGGTGCATGTTGCATCAAATGTAATAGGGCAGTATTTCATCATTTTAACATTTCTGTGACAGAGCTGCCTGACCTCCACTAATGCATCCATCCAGCACAAGTGTACTCTGCACTCTTTGTGACCCAGAGGCAATTGTGAAGATTAAAACCACCACATGTTGTAAAATTCTATTCCTTATTCCATTACTCTCATAATCCTTTAATGTACATAAATGCAGACGGTATTATTGCTATGTTGCAGAACCTTTAATCATTCCAGTGTACAGTCTTGAGAAAAAAATGTTTGCCCGTTCATGATTTTCCCAAGGGCATATCAGAAGGTCATTCTAATGATCACTTAAAGTTTCAGGAGAACATTCAAGGAACCACTACATCTCTGTAGTTAAGGTTACTGTTCTTGACTCCACAGTAAAAGGGAACAGGGCGAAAGTGGCATTCATGGGAGAGCAGAAAGGCAGAAAACACTGCTGTACAAAAGAGGCATCAATGCACATGTGACATTTGCTGAATAGTGTACTCTGAACTGTTTGTGACCCACAGTTGTAGACTGAACTTTGGTTGTGGCTGTGGTCTTTGGACGCTAGCGAGGATTAAAACAACCAGGCATTGGAAAATTCCTATCCTAATGCCATTACTCTCTTAAACCTTTAATGTACGTGACACCGACTGTAATATTCAGTGTATTTACCCCTTCAGGATTTCCCCAAGGGCACAGTAGATGATGCTCCAGAAATGTTTCAGACCCCAGGGCTCTCAAATCCCCCTAGCTAAGGTCAATGTTCTTGACTCCATGATAAAAAATGGACTGGCCAACTGTGGCATTTATGGGAGAGCAGAAAGGCAGAATACAATGCTGTATGCCAGAAGTGTCAATGCTCATCCGACACCCAGACAATCCCAAACCCTTTTGGGAGAAAGTTCTGATCCGAAATCTGATTCTGATCTGTAAGCAGGACAAGTGTCTGTAAATGATCTCCGAGAGGTTTGAATAATCAGGGGAGTAGTGTTGCTCTCAGCGTCTGGAGCCTTCTAGAGCACCTGCTGCTGTGAATGTGAAAGAGCACACACAGTACTCACAGCTCTACAGAAAGAGCTCAGGTGGGTGATATGATACCCGCACCAGCGGCCTTGTGGGGGATACCTACTCTGAGTGAGAGCACTCTCACACACTCACAATGGCTCATTCAATGCCCTACTTTTTCCTGTAACGTTACAATTGTATAACCAACACAGTAGCTTTGGAGGACTTTGGGCCAGTCAGAGGACTACTACTGTCCCAGCTGCCTCCACGACAGTCCTTGCAGTTGGGGAGTGGAATGGTTGGATCTGTAACTCTATCTGCAGTTTACCCAGGACGATAATGAAGAGTGAACAAACACACATCTGTCAGCCACTGCTGATTTCCCAGCCCCATCTCCCTGTGTTTGTCTCAACGCTACAATGAATAGAAAGGTGATCCATAACCTTTATCACTGTCGCTAGCTCCTGATTGCACTCAGGCCATTAACATTTGCACAATGAGAAAGCACTGTGTCTGAAAAGAAAAGGAGAAACAAAACCACTGTTCTGGGCTCCTGTGCCTCTGCATGCTCCAGTACAGTAAACAGATAGCGGGGGGAGTGGCATTTAAAAAGCAATCTGCTAAAAAGCCCTCCATTGTTTTTATGTTTGTTCTTTTGTTGATATATGATAGTAATTAAGGTAAAACAATTACAGTGAGAAACAGGTAAAAAAGCCTAGGACAATTGGGTGAGGGATGAAGGGAGTTTCTGTCTTTAGAATAGGAGACAAAGAGGCAATAAAGAGAACAGTGTTAAATGTGACTTTATTAACCTTCAAATAATGCATAATCAAAGTGTAAGGCAGATGTCTGTTCTGTTAACTTTTTATTTGATGGTAAATTTATTTTGAAATACAGCCCTGTTTAACTAAATTGTTCATTGATGATACATTCATAGTCCCCTTTAACTCATTAAAATTATGGTAAATGCATGGAAATGCTGGTGAAAAATTGAGCACCGCTTAGAAGACGAAATCCTTGCTGGGGTTGAGGATTTCATAACAAAAGGGACACTAGACAGTAACAATCACTTGGCATAAACAAACAAACTGACTGGATCTCTACAGAAACAAAACCACAACAACAAAGGACTGACCAAGACTGACTGAAACAAAGCTTCTGAAATACAATAACAGAAGTACACACACCTGGGACACAATGATGACTGGGCAGGGTTACAAAGGAGACACAGCTGGGAATGGGCGGAGCAAGGGAGGAGTCAGGACCAAAACAACAATGTGCTCAGAAACACATGGGTGAAAGACAAAACAAAGACAAGAGGGAAGACAGAAGGGTTACAGGACTGATGCATAACAGTTGGCAATAGTAAACCGAATCATGTGGAATTGGAGTCTTCAGATTATTAATAATAATAATAATAATAATAATAATAATAATAATAATAATAATAATAATAATAATAAAAATAGTAGTAGTATTATGCTTTATTTGTAATTTATACTTGTACAGTACAATTATAATTATTCTCTTCCTATATACTAGCTTAGAAAGCCAGGATCATAGTGCAGGTATTCCAATTAGAATATCCAACCCAACTACAGTGCTGTGTAGATGTTTTAGACATCTGTGAAAATGCTCCTTATCTGGACAGTGAAATACTGATATTAGAATAAATACAAATAACACTACTACGAAAGCAACTGATGTTACACCACTGTGTTCATTAGAACATCTCCAAAGCTCTCCTTATAGTATTATTTATAGCACTCATCCAACACCTGCTTTGGTAAACCAGTCCTTAGTCATGTTAAATCAGGTGCGCTGGTGATGGAATTGAACACATCCAGGTGCTGGCTGGGGGCGTCCAGAAGAAATCTGTAACCAAGCTTTGGTTTACAGATAAGATTTCAACGTCGTTCTTCAAAATGAGAAATTATCATCCTCGTTTATTGTATTTCGGTATATCATAGCTTTAAAATAGTGTGCTTAGGTGCCTAATCCTTTGGCACAGTACTGTATGTGATTAAGTTATTTGACTAGAGAATTAATAAAAAGCAAAGAATGTGTGATTATTCATGTTTGTGTGGTAAATTGTCATTTTGACACAAACATAAAAACTCTCCCATCATCTTTTGTTCACACATCAATTACATCTGACAACAGCATTGATAAAGATTTAATGATAAAAATAGACATTTTTTTGTGGTGGTCTTAAAAGATGAATTCATTAACAGGTGAGGTACGGTGTGTTACATGTTGGCTGTAGAAGAATAAATTGCATGTTTTCTGTGTCCTAGTGTTTCCTGAATCATGTTACCCTTCTTGTTTGGATGTACTGCAGTGCATTTGCTAAAACAACCTTCCCAGTGACAGACTGAGGCTCAATCCCCCAGGCAGGCAATAACATTAATTTACACCAGAAAGAGTCCTTGTGCAAGATTACCGTTCTGGTACCTGTGGAATCTGATTCAGTGTGTCTGTGTCTTCAAGTCAAGCTCTTGAAATGGCAGCAATATGCAGACAAGTGTTGTGCTTTTGCAATAGCGCCCTTTAGTGTGCATTAATAAAAGGTAAGGCAACTGGTTACAGGGCCTCATTATTGTAACACTGGACTGTCAAAGTGCCTGTAATGAAGACCAAAGGTGATCTGGCATCATACAAAGTAACACCCCATTCCATGACACCATACCTTGTGAGAGCATGGTGTCTCCATACACAGATTCATGGGTCATCTTCTCCAAGACAAAAGTGAAATTCACTGAGGACGACCTGCATTCTCCACACTCTGACAGTCAGGAAATATTCAGGGGTTGGACAATGAAACTGAAACACCTGTAATTTTAGTGAGGGAGGAGCAGCCTGGTGGCCAATCTTCATTAATTGCTCATTGCACCAGTAAGAGCAGAGTGTGAAGGTTCAATTAGCAGGTAAGAGCACAGTTTTGCTCAAAATATTGCAATGCACACAACATTATGGGGGACATACCAGAGTTCAAAAGAAGACAAATTGTTGGTGCACGTCTTGCTGGCGCATCTGTGACCAAGACAGCAAGTCTTTGTGATGTATCGAGAGCCACGGTATCCAGGGTAATGTCAGCACCACCAAGAAGGACCAACCACATCCAACAGGATTAACTGTGGATGCAAGAGGAAGCTGTCTGAAAGGGATGTTCAGGTGCTAACCCGGATTGTATCCAAAAAATGTCATTCCCAAGATGAAATGACACTTGTACACCATACTAATAAATTATTGTGGTCAGTTTCATTATCCAACCCCTGTATGTTGCAGTTATGTGTTGCAGTCATGCAAAACAATTAATAACTGCTATTAAATTAATATGTTAATTATCTGGTGTGAGGGCAAGGAATTGAACTATGGGTCAAAGGCAGAGGTATTCAATTGTTTATGTTGTATGATATACTGTTATAACACACTACAAGTAGAGTGGCTCTATTATCCCTCATTGCTTTTAGTTGGGTGAGAGAATGAGATCACTCCGGCAGCTTGTTAATGTGCCTCCAATACAGCTCATCCCATTGGCTACCTCTGTGAGTGGTTTATAAGGTGATGATTCCATAAATACTGCAGACATATATAGCAGACACCCTGGAAGGAGGATGATGATGTAATGATTTAATAAAAAATAGTGGTATGTCAGGGGGCATCTTTAGTGCTTTAACGCTCTCTCCGTGTCACTGAGCTGCCCCCGTACCCAAGCCTGTTGTGCATTTCAGGGGGTGTGATTTATTGTTTGACTCCACAGGTCGGCCATCTTTATTAAAGTCAAGCAATTGAATGGAGATGAAAGAGAGGACGCATGGGGGGCAGCCGCCCAGAGCTTAATGAAATGTTGTCCTGATTAATTCACGCAAAGCCGAGGGACACGGGCGACAAAGAGGACTTTGTCTGCCTTAATTAGTGGCTTCCAGTTCTGCCATCGCTTTCACACACTGCCGTGTTTGGCCCATCTGCTCTGATTAATTATCAGTAGGCACTTTAAGAGGCCAGCTCCGCGAGGCCCTCTCTGATGGAGAGAGACGTTTAAGAGGGAACCTTGTTAAATCCCAATTCGTCTGGAGACCAGAGAATGTGTCACTCTCGTGTCGTCGATAAACGCCTTGCAGTGCTCTGAACTTCTCCATCTCTGAAGTGCCAGTCCAGTTTGGTTTAACTTGTAGAGGCCTGGAGTTGGCGCAGTCATTTTGCTATACATTTGAGTCATGTTAGTTCATTTTTCATGGCATAATTCGTTTCAATTACATTCAGTTTCAACTGGTTCAAGCCTGTTTGTTCTGAGGACCATGGCAAAATGTATTGTACTGCACACTGTACAGTGTCTACAGTGTAGCCCAGAAATTATTACACCCCTATCATCCCATATTTTGCAATTGCTCTGCTAATTTTGAAAGTAGACCAATTTCTTATATTCCTAATATTCCAAAAAAAAAAAACATCCACTTTCAAGCCATATGTTGCAAGTCAAGGTGACAGTTCAAAAATGAGTACACCCTTATATGTAATCTAATGAAAACTTTAAACATTCCATTCTAAAAGCTGAAACAGTTCTAATTGGATGATCAGTGTTTGCCGGTGAAGCCAATTGATCCTGATAACTAGTTGAATATAAGTAGGGAAAGCACAGGTCAAATAAAACTCTATATATCTATATACTCTATATATAAAATTCTGCTCTTGAAGTCTGTAAAATGGCACGACATGGCAAAGAACTTCCTTTAGATTTGAGAAAAATAATTTTGCTGCATAGGAGAGGCCTTGGATACAAACAATAAATTGCTCATTACTTGTCAACAATAATGGTCAAGGTCAAGTGGTCAAGGTCATTCAGACTTTCAAGAAGACTGGCAACGTGATAAGTATGCTGAAGCATAGACCTAAACTCACCCCTCATGATGAGTGCAATGTACTATGAGGTTTTGAAGGAAATAGAAGAGCAAGTTCAGAATTGGCCAACAGCAGCAGCATACAGCAGCAGACTGGGGCAAAAGTTTCAAAAAGTACCTTGAAGTGCATCTTGCATTGGCGACCACATAGGAAAAGGCTTCAAAAATGGCTTTTGCTGAAAGACCTGTTGATAAAAAAAACATACTTGGGATTGCATTCTTTGGTCAGAGGAGATGAAAATCAATCTTTTGGATCAGATGATATCTGTCAGGGTGGTGTTCTGAATAGACGAAGACCAGGGAGTGGAGGTAAACGATGGGGTTGAGGATTTAATGGAAACGAACAAGATATAAAACTAAAGGCTCTCACAAACACTAGGTAAATAAACAAACCGACTGGAAGACTATAGAACCAAAACAATAACAAACACAGGTACAATAACGATGACAATAACAACATCTACCAGGACTGACAAAGACAGGCTGAAACAAAGGGTCATTAAATACGACACAACATTGACCACACCTGGGACATGATAACGAAGGGGCAGGGTTACAACTGGGAAAGGACGAAGCCAGGGATGAGACGAGGACAAAACAAACAATCCAAATGCTTAAGAGCACATGGGGAGAAGCAACAAGGAAGAAAGGTAAACAGGACTGACAAATGACAGACATGACAATATCCCAAATGTGTAGTGCTGGCAGGGAGAAAAAAAACAGGTTACATGCACGGTTAAATTTAATTTCTAAATTATATTATAAACTGAGCAACTCAAGCTGCTTGTACCTAAGACAAAGCCGTGTTTGTTGTTTGGACACCTTTTGGCTTTTGTGAAGACAACACAAAACAACCCCAAAATAAAATAATCGCTCATCAATCGTAATCGAGATTAAACATGATACTGATTTGAGGTCACATCACCCAGCACTATGTTCCAGCTATTATATGTCTGAGACAGAACTGTAGCAAATATGGGGTCTGGAAGAGTTAATTTCTCTAGATCTTATAGGACAGTGAGCTCTTTTCTTTTGCTTTTTGCGAGCAGCAGACTTGTGCACATTAAGGCTTGTCTGACATGACAGAGGAGCTTGTGAAAGCAGTTGCAATTGTTGATGGTGGGGCTCCAGGCTTGCTGCATGCCTCCCACTGGGCGGGTGACATTTACTCTGACTGATCTGTCGGCCTTGTAGCCTGTCATCCTGCTTCCCTCAACCCACCCCATAGCTCCTGGACCTCTTCAAACGCTGACATGAAAGCATTTGAGGCTGAGAGGCCAACAGATACTTGTCTCCCTATTACCCGAGCAGCCCACCCCAGGGAGTGTTATGCATGATGAGGCATTAGGCTAGTGGTAAGCCATACTGCAACATATAATATTATGTCAATAACTTTGATTATCAAGGTGATTATGATGCTGTGTCTCAGTGTACCTTTAAGTCTCTTCTGAGGGGATGCTCTGATTATATTTTAAATGCCATTTCACTGTCATGAGTCATGTGTTTTGCAAACCAGGTTTACTGGACCACAGTGCTGTTGCCAAACAGTTATTAGTTGGGACGATATTGCATTAGTGATCAGGAATCCTGGTGTAAATATTTATCCCAGAATATGGTAACTGAGACTAGGGTGATGGTGAATTGTAATAAATACTTTATTAGGTCCAGGAGAAGATGAATTCTAGCTACAGCTTTGGATACACTGTATAGGTTTAGGACACCTGCTCAATCATCATTTCTTTCAAAATCTAGGATATTAGAAAGAGTGTATCCTGCTTCTCTTGGAGTAACTGGATGATCACCACCCCACTTCATCCCCAACTCATCCCAAAGGTTAGGAATTGATCAGCTTCAAGAGAACACAGTTCCACTGCTCCACAGCTCAAAGCTTAGGGGCTTTGTATCCCTGTAGCCCAAGCAATGTTGGCAATAGGTTCATGTTTATCTGCTAAAGAGAGTTATGGTCTATTGGCAATACATCTCTACAGGGACAAGACAAACGGTGTGTGTGTGTGTGCATTTGCATTTCTGTGTTAGTGTCACGGTGCGCTGAGCAGACGAAGAGAGGCGGACATACTCACGGGGTTTAGAAGATTTCTTAAACAAAACTAACATCAGGATATGCAGACGAAAAGCGGAGCACACACACTGACATTAACATAAAGACTCACAAAGGAAACAAAGGAACTTAAATACGAGGACAAGATTACAAACACTGGGGCTGATTGACAAATGGGCTGGGTAACAGATGAGACACAGATGTTTTAAATTCATCAGTTCACAGGACTTGTTTCCAAAGTGTGTCAGGCTTGTTTGTAGGTTCCTTTGAAAACATGTGATCCTGAATTCTATGGTGAAATCTAAGGAAAGGTTTTCTTCTGATGGGTTTTCCACGAAGCTCATATTTGTGAATAGTGAACCACCACTTGAGTCTGCCGAAAAAGTTTTGCAGTTTCAATTTAACTCACTCCATATATGTTCTTTGTACACTACTCCTGTAGGTAAGAGACTGCCATTTCTTAATTAAATCACATAATGTAATCTGAAAACTTCATCTGAGTTACCTTCTGAAAACAACTGGCTTTTCCAAATTATGCTTTTAATCAAGCCATATCAGCAGCCATATGACAACACATAATGGTGGTTAATGGTAACTGATCAGACTTTGTGATTGTGTGTGTGCTGTCTTCTGCAGGTTCTTGCTGAAGAGGAGAAGGGCTCCACAGAAGGGCTGGGAGATGAAGATTGGGAGAGGGCTTTGTCTGTGGAGCGGTTCGGGGACATTATTATTGAGTCAGGCACCAACGGTGCAGAGAAAATGGGCCGCAGCTACAATGAGAAGGACTTTGAATGTGAGTATAGCTGTTTCAGGCAACTTAAAGATTATCATTGATGTGTGTGTATTTGGGGATTTGAGATGAGTGAAGTACTTTGTGCCAAACTGCTTTCCTAGTCAAATAGTGTCTGGCCTTGCTTGCTTAGATTGCATAGAAACTTGCAAATGATCAGCCATAGTTTTTCATAATGAGCATGTGTCAAAAAGTGGGATCTCTTCTGAGAAATATTTCACCTTTCCAGCACTTGGCCTCTACTGCCATAGCATTGGGAAAAAAAAAAAACATTTAGGACTGAGCAAAAAAAAACAACAACCTGTCAAACTGAAACTCCTTAAATGGATGGGTTATGCTCTCCCTTCTTGTTTCTCTGTGTCTCAGTGTTTCATCCTTTGCCATCCTTTGGGACAATTGTAAGCCAGTTCCTTCTAGAAGCCTTATAAATCAAGCCCTAGCTGTCCTCTTGCATAATGTGATAAATGTGTGATGTGGGAACCTGGTTGTGATTCACTGGTGACAAAGGAGACAGAGAAGCTAAGAACAGAACTTTCTATTTTTTATAGTTGTATTTATTCTAAAATAAATAAAACATAAATAAGTAAAACATAGTGTCTCAATATAAAAAATATTACTAATTTTTAAGTCATAAAAGTTAATCGTAAAGTAACTTCAGAAGTCCGTGTTTTAAAGTGTTGTGACTTCTGTATATTATGTAACATTTAATCTCAATATAACAACAACAACAACAATAACAATAATAATAATAATAATAATAATAATAATAATAATAATAATAATAATAATAACAATAACAATAATAAGCTTCAGAATAATTTTAATGCTCCACTGACCTGTACTGGGGTATATGGCATATCTGTCATTGCCACTTCTGTTCAAAACACTGCTACCTCACTATGAAACTTTGTTGGAACTGCACAAGACCTCTCACAAGAACTGTATAATACTGCATAACCTTGTTCTGTAAAATTTACATTTACATTTATGGCATTTAGCAGACGCCCTTATCCAGAGCGACTTATAAAGGTGCTTTGCTGTTCACTCAGAATATCCTTAGCAAGTAGACGAGGCTAGAATCTAGAGATTGCTCAAATTCTGTAATATTACTTTACTCTCAGTTCACGTATTTCTGTATCTCTCAGCTTGTCCAGAAATGCATGTGTACAGGTGTCCATTGCTGTATTAACTGCAGTCAAATAGACATAAGTTACGCTGCCCAACCCTAGGAGTCAAGGACCCATACATTTGTTCTCTCTTTTGCTGATTTTTTGTAAGTTACTTTCAAATGATTACCTCTTACCTATAAGACACAGTGCTGTGCTGAACAACAATCTCAACAATAAGTGTGTTTTGCTATGATATTGAAAAGAAAGCAAATGGAACACATAAAAAAAGTTTTGATGCAGTTATTGACATGCTAGTTAGAACGCAGAACACAGTTTGATCAATGGTTGTCAATCCTGCTACTGGAATAGCACTGTCCTGCTTATTTTTGATTTCCTGCTATAACAGACCCAGTTTTACTCAGTAAGAGGTTGCCAGTTAGTTCAGTAGTTGGATCAGATGTGCTGGAATTCGGGAAAACTCCAGAACCAGGACTGAAATTGATTAGATAAGCTGGGTATTGTATGGGGACTGTCCAATACTCACCTTCTCAAGGAGGGGTTTGAAATGATTATGTTAAAGGATGATTCCACTGATTTCTTGTGCAGTTTTTGCATAATACATTTTAAGATAGTAAGAAAATATTACAGACGTGGTGTTTTAGTCACATGTGGTGATGACAGCAACCGTATTGACCACTGCTATTCCATGACCGTTGGCATGTCCGTGTATAATGTGTTCTCAAAAGATGTTGTGCAGCCAACCCTAGACGAAACCTACTGTGAAGCTCAGAAATGTCACGCTTTACATCACTAATCTGTAGACAAACAAAAAATGACTTGTATAACAAACAGCAGTGCACCAGACGGCATGCCAACATTTTGCATGTACGACTTATTTACATGGTAGTTTGTTGATGGAACGAAACAAACTGCACAAACAAACTGACATAGGCTTGTTAGTACGATATAATTTCACAGTTTGTCTCTTGCTCTCAAGGAAATAAATAAAACCTTTATGACCTACATATTCTTATAAATGAAAGGTGGTTGTCCCTCCAGTATGTTTAGTATGGTGTATGTTACTGTCCTAGTGCTGTTTATACACCAGTCAACCATACTATCAGAACCAGTGACAGATAACATGAATAACTTTGATCATCCAATCTGCAGTCAGTTATTGAAGTATTGATGTATTCGAAGCAGGAAAACAGACAAACATTAAGGACCTGATTAACTTTGACAAGAGTCAAACTGTGATGGCTAGACAGCTGAATTGAAGTATATCCAAAAGAGTAGATCTTGTGAGGTATTTTCGGTATGCAGTAGTTAGTATCAACCAAAAGTGGTCTAATGGAATGACAAAGACCTAGCGACAGGATCATGTATGTGATTCTTGGAAATCCATTCTTGCCAGATACTGTAAGACATCTTCAGATGTCTTGTGGAGGTATTACCTCAACTTTAGCTGTTTTGCATAAGGAAGATTTTTTTCATGTTATGGTCCCCCCCTTTTTTTGACCAGACCACCGGCACACGTTCCACCATACCCACCACCCCCTGTCGACCCACCTCCCCCCACAGCGCTTCAGGAAGAGGGTGCTCAGTATGGACCGCCGGCGCAAAAAGAAGCGCAAGAAAAAGAAGACATCCATGCCTCCCTCTGAGGTCACGCCCACCATCCATGAAGTAGATGAAGAAGAGGTGGAGTCTGAGCCAGAGAGTCAAGGCCAAGTGACCACACCCACTGAGGCCGCTGTGCAGCAGACGCAGGTAACATAAGATGCAACTGATATATTGTCCCAAATAATTAAACAAATGTGTTAAATTGTGTGTCGATCATCCAGGAATGAATTCATTCTTGCTCATTAAAGTTGCCAAACAATGTATTTATTAAGTGCCATCAAGTTGTTCTTTCAAATATAAATATAAAATATAATATGTGATTTTTGTTGAGCTCAGATGCACCTATTTACAATCCTGTCTGAAGAATCACAATGTAAACTGCTGATTGTCCTTTTAAAAACAAACCCAGATGGCTAAAGTTGCATATCATAGCATAGTTTAATATAACTGTAATACAAACACTGTACTTATTGCCAAGTCTTACCAAATCGTGTTGCTGTTCAGTTAACTTTTGGTTTTGCTCCCACTGCTTCCCCTGCTTTCCTTTCTCGCGTAATACTGTCAAATATAAGCCTGAGTTTTCTCAGCTGATGTGTGTTTAGCTCCAGTTTGGTCCAGCTCAAGTTGTCCACTTTGCTTTTTTGGGAGCAGAGAGGGAAGAAATGATAAAAGCTAGCATCAGCTCTTTGCCTCTGCAGCTTTCGCTTCATTATATACTGAGTTTCAGCTCTCTCTGGACAGGAAAAGCCTTATTATAATATTATACCTTATTATCTCGGATTTGCCATTGAGTTTGACCTTTTCTCCAACTTTGACTTTCAGTAGCGGGTTGGGTTTATGTGAATTATAATGTGTCAAGATTGTTATGAATCCATTGTGGGGTTTTGGAATTGTCCTGTTTTCCAGCTCTGTTTTGGTTATGCTGGATTTTCTTTGAAGGAGGATGCGACCAGGGGTGGGCAATATGAAAATAATTACATTTCTGAATATATTGTGGATATCATCACTGCTTAATGACCAACTGCATGTTTCATTACAAAGAGTGTAATTTGTCCTGTTTTACTGAATATAGTGCAGCACAGTGTAGCACGTTTGGGGTTGAATAACAGTTTTAAGAATCAGCTACTTAAGCATTTTGTTTGTGTTTTGAACTGTTGCAATCAATCATCTATTGTTAACATTTACATAAATATCATGATATTATATTTTATCATGTCACCCACCCACATGACATTCTGTGGCCCTTTAGTCTCATCACAGTTAACCTAATTAAACCATTAGTTATTGAGTTATCAATGACTAACAATATTATTATTATTATTATTATTATTATTATTATTATTATTAATAATAATAATAATAATAATAATAATAAGAAGAAGAAGAAGAAGAAGAAGAACAAAATAATAATAATTGTTATTATGTTATTATTACACTAATACAGTAATCAAACACTAAGTGGGTTCGATCCCTGCTTGGACCACTGTCTCTGAGGAGTTTGGTGCATTCTCCCCTTGTCCACGTAGGTTTTCTCCGTGTACTCCGGTTATCTCCAGCCTCCCAAAAATGCATGTGGTAGGTGAATTGACCATGCTAAATTGCCCCCTAGGTCTGACTGTGTCTGTGGTTCCCTGCGATAGACTGGCTCCCTGTCCAGGTAGTATTCCTGCTTTGCTCCTGATGACTCCAGGTGGGCTCTTGATTAACTGTGACCCTATTCAGGACAAAGTGACTAAGATAATGACTGACTGACTGAAAAATCGTATGATCTATTTGACTAACCATTAAAGTTATTGCTGCTCTGTTCACTTAGGATCTGTTTTCTGTATGAAATATGAAAATGTGATATCCTACAGCAGTGTTAACGGTCTAGTTAAGAACTTCCCAAGAGAAGTTGAGAAGTTCCAAAAAACATCCTGTTTGTGACTGAAACAGGACACATTAGAACAAAGCCCAACAGAGAGAAACAAGCTTAACAGCAAACAAATGAAAGATACAAATCTGCTGAATGTGTGTGTGTGTGTGTGTGTTTGAGGGCAATGAAGGTGTTCTGGAGGGAGCTGTTATATGAGATATAGATCTGCCGACAGCTGACTGTTCAAAAAGAGCAGCAGAGTGAGAGCTTGTCAATACAATCAGGTGAAGCTTGACTGCGTCTGAGATGATGAGATGGTAACGCAAAGCGTCTTCTCTCAGTTTAGTATGGGGAGTGAAGAAGAGCTGGTGCCCTCCCTCACTCTCACCAGTTTCCACGTTGAGAGTGAAAGACCCCCCACCCCAGAACAGCCCACTGCCAGCACAACAGCAGCATGGCAAGAGGTACCACATGACAGACAGGAAGAGGAAGAAGAAGAGGAAGTGTCCAACAGGTAGGCTGAGCTAAAACGAAGCACGCTTTTTGTTGGTGTTGCTAAAATGTACACAAGTTGGAGAAAGGAAGCAGTGAATGTAAGTTTGAGGTTAAAACATTTCTTCATTGATTACTGGTTTAATATATTTGCTCAAAACAAATAACCTTTTCATTTATTTTACATCATTGTTCATTGAAACATGTCCAAAGCTCTCCTCACGAGAGTCTGTTATTGTTTATATGTATAATCCAACACCGGTTTGGTATATCAGGGCTATGCTAAATCAGGCGGGCTGGTGATGGAATTGAACACATCCACATGCTGACTGGGGGGTATCCAGGAACAAGCTTTGTTCTTCAAACCACACTAGATGTCCAGATCTTTGTGGTCACCCCTCTATTAGGTGGCGTTCATTTAAGTTGACATGGTTGTGCATGCCTGGTGTGACCAAACGGAGTTGTTGTGGATGCAATTTAATATACAGTATGTATTGTCATGGGTTCTACCAGAGTCCTCTTATCAGTTGACAGATCTCTGGACAGTCTGTGTTTGTGCTGATTTGTTATACAAGCTTAAGCTAAACTAAATCAGTCTCCAATCAAAAACAGTCAGTGGCTTTGCTGAAATGGCCTCTGACTAATTATGCTGTACCTCCCTCTGCTGGCTGCTGAAGGGGATTACTTAGTTCTAAAAATGGAGCGTTACCAGTGTGTGTATTTTAACAGTGTTGCATATATTGTGGATATATATATATATATATATATATTTAGCACCCATGATATTGTTATATACTGAAGCTCAGTGCTCTGTGTAAGCTGTTTCTGTCTCTTTCAGGTTTAGCCCTTCTCCAGAGCCAGCCAGTGTGAGCACACGAGGATGGTTCCGCCGGAAGCCCGTCCACCGGCTGACTGGAGCCCAGCGCACCAGCTATGACCTGAGGGAACGCATCTGCATTGGAAGCATGACAGCTATGGAGACTGCAGTGTACCAGAAAGTGCCCACAGATGAAGCAGAGGCCCAGATGCTGGCCACCGCTGACCTGGATGACATGAAGAGTAAGACGCCTCTAAGGGATCTGGATTTCATAAACAACAGTCCAGAAGCATTGCAATATCTTTATTCTGGTATTAGAAAAAAATAATAATATAAATAATAATAATATAAATATTAAATAAATATATTGCCCATTAAAACACTCAAACAACCTGTTGACTAAGGCTTTACAAAGTGCTGAAAACAATTTCACTGTCTTGCAAAAACCTTCTGTCTCCATTAATTTTTCAAGTAACATGAATCTATCAGTTGTTCTTCACATAGGAAAAAATATGATGGACCAATAGAAATACTCCAAAAAGTCTGTTTTACTTTGACGTCCACTGTAAGTTAAGAAGGGGTTTCCCTCTACCGTAATGGAGAGCGAAGCCAGTGTTGGACCAGTAGTCGACCTACAGTGGGCCAGTGTGACTCAGACTCCATTCTGAAACTGTAGTAAACAAGTCCAGGGATGTAGAAATGTGGTTGGATCACTGGGTCAGGGACACGCACCAGTCAGCCTTCTGTTATTTTTCCAGCAATTTTCCTTCTTTAAATTATACAAAACAAATCAAAATGAATGTGACCAATGAATGGACCAAGAAAAGGTCCAGAATGATTTGGAATAAAGACTTTTTACTTTGACTTCCAATGAAAGATAAGACCACCTATAAATGCTCTAAAATTGCATTTTGGAGGTTTTTGCATGACAGAAATGTCCAATTTCCTCATCTCTTCTCTTCTCTTCTCTTCTCTTCTCTTCTCTTCTCTTCTCTTCTCTTCTCTTTTTTTGTTCATTTCTCTTTTCAACTGTTGTCTTTTCTTCTCTCTTTTGGTCTTCTCTGTCCCACACATTCTCTTCATACTGCCACTCCTCTTTCTCTCTCTCTCTCTCTCTCTCTCTCTCTCTCTCTCTCTCTCTCTCTCTCTCTGCTAACTCTGATGCTGGGAATGATCATTAGAACAGATGACTTGCATGCTGTTTTGGGCATTTACTTATTTTTTTTTCATGAACTGTTTCAGTACACTGCCACTGAGATCTCTACACAAGATGAATCTGAGCAATAGGCCTGTGTTTTGGTTGGGATGCACTCCAACGAATGGTTTTGCTATGTCTTATTATTGGTTGTGTCAGCTGTTCCTCTGCCACAGCCAAAGCTGCATCCTGCAAATGCTATCAGACCAAATACTAATAAATATCTAGGATCTGGACAATGAATCTAGTATTTATCAATCATACTGTTTAGTTTTGCTGCACATTCCTGTTTCTAAATATCATATTTGTGGTTAAAAAATATTATCAGGTAACATTTTGCTTGATCCATTTTTTCTTTTTGAACATGATGTTTTTAACGATTTTTGGAGGCAGTCTGTGTTCTCTGCTTTCTTCTGTAGCGGAGTGTGAGGCCCGCTTTGGCAGCTCTCTAGTGGGCTGTTTTGAGAGTGCCTGCTGTGTGCATGTCCATACTCATAAACGTGTTTTTGCAGAGAGTGAGGCCAGTGTTGGGCCAGTAGTTGACCTACTGTAGGCCAGTGTTGGGCCATTGTGACTTGAACTCCATTTAAAAGTGTAGTAAACAAGGCCAGAGATGTAGAAATGTGGTCGGATCACTGGGACTGGGACATGCACCAGTGAGCCTTCTGTTATTTTTCCAGCAATTATCCTTAATAAAATCAGCTTGACTGAGTATAAAGCATGAGAAAACAAACCCCAGATCACTCCTCATAGCTCCTTTGGCGCTCGGCATCAGGAAGTCCTCAGTAACCACTCACCAGTCTCCTTTATACTTTAGGAGAACATTATAGCTGGAGACTTAAAAGAGCAGAATGACAATCACTCAGATTTCTCAGCAGCGACAGTCACAGCAAGTTTTCCAAAGAGTGAAGCTCCTGAGATCAGTGTTTGCATGTGGTGTGTGGTGGTTTGATCAAACAGAATCATTTGTGCCTCTATTTTCTGATTGTGTGTGTCAAAAGTGTGGTAACCCTTCATTTTACACAGTCATTAGAGCAGCGGTGGACGATCCATAGTGGTCAGTCTATGAAATTAATAAAAATAAAAAATAATGTATTGCTATAATACTTGTTACAGTATATAGTGTTTACAGCCTGATTATTTACATTTAAAGCAGCATTATCCGAGAACTGGTATTTCTGCTCCTCGGCTCCGACTAAAGATGAGAAGTGTAATTCACACTTTGAGCCAAAGCTGAGAGATACAGAGCATGCCGACTGACATGGTACAGTAATATTACAGGATTTTACACAGATATGACTGGAATTACCAGGCGTTATGCAGTTCACTGAGTTAAATGGTGCCGTAAGCCATGTGCCATGTCTGGTGTGACAATAATAGAGATGCTATTCTCCCTATTATAAGTCACTTGTCCTTCACAATGATTTTGAAGCTGTTATTTTATGATTAAAATGCTGTTTAATGTTGCTTTAACGTGGTTGATAAACAATTGAATGGTAAACAAAGTGTTCCACATTAAAACCAGTTTAAAGCTTACATGTAAGGAGGATGTGTGTGAAGGCTACAGTATGGGACAGATTGCACGGTAGTATGCTCAGTGAATCTGTGCCCTAGTTCCCCACATGAATGAAAAGAGTGTGAGAGAGAGGGAGCGCACTTCTAGCTAAGAGAGTTGTGGATATGGTCCTCAGGCTGTAATTAACATAGCTGCTCTGATCGATTATCCTTCCCATCACCCCAGCCTGTGGCTCTTCCTGCTTTCAGAGTAGGAATCATTGACTGCAGCACTGCAGTGAATTACAGATTTGGACCTGGAACAAGCCATTGAATTTTAGCCCTGAACTAAGAGGGAGGCCTGTCAACAACTCCTCTACACCCGCTGCTTCACTCTCATGCTCATGATTTCATGTGGGCTGCTTTAATCTGTAGTGTGCTTGCAATATATTTCTGTATGTGTTACCAAATATAGAGTTTCAAAGCCTTCGGATGAGAGAAATGAAGTTCTTTCTTATACTTTATATACTTTAGTTTCTCAAACTTGTCACAGCATAAGTTATGTAATAGTTATAGAATTGTATGCTGCATCTTAAATTTAACATCTAAATAGTAGTAAATTTGATTTTAAGTTTCCTCATATTTAGGATTCTTTAACTACTTGTTATAATGAGTATCTCTATGCCTCTATTAATATCATGAGAAAAAAGTCAATCTCACCACCCGTGAGGTAGGAAATCAAATCTTTGTCCCATTATTTTAACAAGCACACGTGATGATGATATGATATTTTGTGTGTATATATGCCAGAGGCTCTGCTCTCTTTATGCAATGCAGCATGGTGTACATCTCAGGTATTGCAGTGTCAGAGATGTGAGTGCAGAGAGCGCTAGAAGCAATCAGGGTTTCCATGGTAACCTGCGATGTAGACGCGGCGCTCTCCAGTGTGTGGCTACATGTTGTGCGTCTGGACGTCGCCTGACTAAGTGTGATGTAGGAGCTGACGCCTCCGCCTCCTCAATGCTCAGCTGGCGAATCCTGCACCGAGCGTTCATCATAAATTTGGCAATCTGGCGTCATCAGCCTCCCTCAGTGGTGCTGCTGCTGTTGCTTCTGCTTCGAGCACTCTCTTGCACAGGTTTTTTGGCTGCGAGACGCATGGACACAGGGGACACGGCCTGTGAATCATGGCAGCGAGAGCAGTGAGACAGTTGGGGGAAAGCAGGGCAGCACCACGGCCGCGAGACCAGCAGCCGAACGATCAATCAACAACGTAATGGAAACTAGGCAGGGGAACCAATAGGTTGAGCTGGAGACATAAAGAAAGTAGATCATTTGTTTGTTGACCCATCGAGCATGCCAAAGCATTCCCGATGTTCACTTTTGCATGGAAGAAGCAACAGCGCGTCTCCAAGAGAGCCAAGTCGCCTTGTGCAGGAACTTAAAGGCCACATCTGTCCTCATCTGGAAGCAATCCAGGTGGATCTGATTGAGACAATTTGAGAAGGAGCTGTGGAATCTTGATTTGATTAGTACGACTTTTTTAGAGACGGAGTTTCCTTTGCTCTACTTGTTGGCCTGATTTCTGCTTGTTTAAAAGTCTCATTTCTCGTGCTGAGTGCAGGATATGCTTGGTGTTCTCCCAATGGAATTGCAGGACCCCACCCACCGGATGTGGAGGATCTAAAAGGCATATACTCACATCAGTGTTCGACCCAGCTGGCGCGTGATGAGGGTGACCAGATCATCTGCTGCATCCGTTTAACTGCTTGTAGAAACCTCCTTGGCATACATCTTTCCCATTGCTGGAGGCCCAGAGCATCACACTACACTAAGTTTCATTGGCTCTGAGCAGCAGTGTATAAGAGCAGCACATTGTGGATGACCACGGAACCCCCCCAGGCCAGGGTGGGGTGGAGGCATCAGGTGTGGAGATGACAGACGTGGGGCTGGAGCATGTGGGCACAGCAGCCAACCAAGAACACCAGATCGAGATGGACACTGGGAAAACACACAGTGGGGAAGAAGGCTATCCTTCAGGGGTCTTCCCAGTGGAAGGGTTTGAGGAATTTGAGGAGTTTGTGCTGGATTTTGATGACTATGACCTTCTGGAGTCCATCCATAGCCACCTGGGCTCCCCCATTGAACCTATTCGTGAGTATGGTATGAACCACACAGTTTTAAATATGAAGTTCTGGGTTGTGCCCTGCAGGTTTATGTCAGTGGCTTTTGTAGAGCTCTGGTTTTGCAGAGGAAGCTCTTGCAGAGCTCAATCTTTTGCAGGTCATATAAAATCCAGTCCTTTTTAAATGTCGCAAAAATGACATTTCCACGGTTTCCGTTTTGTGCCGGACAGAATACCAATAGCTTTTTCCATTCAGCTCACTGAGGTTACAGCACCATGAAAGCTCCCTCCACTCTCTGGAGATCGGAGTGACACAGGAAATTGATCATTGGGAATTTTCAACTGAGTTGTTTTATTGATTCTGTTAGGGAAACACAAGCTAATTAATGTGAAGCCCAGGCCTTGCACAGGTCCCAGTGATATTGCAATCGAAGCAGTCCAGGATCCATGGTGATGTAGCATTGGCGTGGTGGGCAAAGCTATCGATCATGCACCTCATCTCTTTTACACTCATACACTCAAACACACAACTGTGGGCCTGCCTGTTTTAGGCTTATGCTCACTGAGGCATGAGCACATCCCATTGAGTGATGATGATATATATCACCTCATTCATTTGATAAAAGTTGACAGGATTGCACCTTTACATGTTTAGAATCTCTTCAAGCTTTCGCTCAGAAATAAAGATCATACAACTTCATAACAGTTTTCAATGTAATATACATTGTACGGACAAAAGTATTGGGACACCTGCATTTCTTCGGAAATCAGGGGTATTAATAAAGTTACGCTGCCTTTGTTGGAGTAACTGTCTCTGCTGTCCAGTGCAGGCTTTCTATTAGATTTTGGAGCATTGCTGTGAGGATTTGATAGCATTAAATAGCAGTAGTGGGGTCGTGATGGGGGGTGGGGGGGTTACCCCTTTAGCCCACATATGGCATTAGGCCTTTTGCCAGTAGGTTTATGTTTATCTGCTGCAGCGAGTCTTTTTCTGTTGGCATTACTTTTTTACAACTTTGACAAGCTGTGTGTGCATTTTCATCTTTGTCAGCAATTGGTGCAACTTAACATAGCCGAATGCATTCATTAGAAAGGATGTCCACAAATATTTGGACCTACAGTGTATATCATTGCTGTTCCACATAAACTTTGTATCTCCAAAATTGCAACTTTACAGGAGAAGGAAGATTTTCTGTTGGTTCATACACATTGTGACACAATGTAAAAAACAAAAAACAAAAACACACACACACACACACACACACACACACACACACACACACACACACACACACACACACACACACACACATATATATGTGTGTGCAATTTGAAATGAATAACAGACAGGATAGAAGTAAAGAAGCTGGATTAGATATTGCTCTGGTAGGGCTGTTAGTGAGCAATCATCCATATTTCTGGCAACAGAGGTTTGAAGGTTACCTGGGACATTTGCATCTTTTCAGAAAATAATGGTGTCCTTGAGTGAGTTGTATTTTTTGCCTTGCCGTCTAGACTGTGCTAATCAGTGCTCAGCTCCTGAGGCTTCTACCTCTCAGCACTTATTCAGCAGTTGAGCTCCTCTGCTTTCTCTCAGGGGCACCTCTGTTTGCACTGCAGCCAGCGTGTTTGGGGCTCTAACCTGTCCGTCTCCCATCCTGGGCTCTGTGTGACGGTCAACAGAAAGCTTCAGTCTGAAATGCAGGCACAGAGCATGCATTGTTATATGGACTTGATGAGTTTACTCAGGTGGGGAATAAAACAATTGCCATGACCCATTTGTTTGACTCTCCTTGACGACTCATCTGCCTCAGGCATTTCAGTTTTGAAACGTTATGCTGCAGAAATTAAGCAACAACAACCACACACACATACAAAAAAAATTGTGCAAAGTCAGAACGGACAAATCCTGTACTTCAGTGGAAGTAGAATTGGAAAAAAAATAAACATTTGGAAAAAAAAACATTGAAAAACACTTTCAAAAATCTTCTAGTGTAGAAAGGTGTTGGATGTGGGCTTGACACACAAGATATTTCAGTACTATATGACAATTCATTATGATGGACCAAAAGAAAGGCTCTATAATGAGTTTTATAAAGTACTTACAGTCAACTGGACATCCTGATTGGCATATGACACCTTCTTAGCTAAATATATGTGATTGTTGATTACGTCACCATATGGAAAATAGTGTATGTATGACTTCTGTCTTCTTTGTTTACATATTCTTTTTAGATTCAGCAACTTAAAACCTCTCTTACAGGAAGGAAAAGTTGTCTTATATATAATTTATGGGATATTTATATAATTTACATAAAAATAGTTTACCACAGTTAAGTCGTCACCTTTATTTTTATAGTGCATTTAATAGACAATATGTGGTGTAAAGTGTTGTACAATAAAATAAGACAAATAAAAGACCAGCAATGAAACAAAGTGAAAAAGCTGCTGATGCCAGGACCAAGAAAGCCAAAGCAGGACAGGCCTTTACAGGTGTTCATCAAAATGCTCACATACCTCTTAAATAATCCCAGTAAACCCAATAAACCCATTATGAGTCACTCCTATCGAGGCTCACAATATTATAAATACAGAAGTTTATTTACATTTATTCACAAAAGTTCATTAAAAATACTCAAAAAAGCATGACAAAATATTTTAATCATGTCATGGTTTAGCTCATTTGAGAAAACTTAGAAAACAGTGTTGTGAAACTTAACATTGACATAAAATAAGAATGTGTGTGCAGTTAGTAATGGGGTGATTGTGAAAGAGTGGAATGAACAAGAAATAATCAGTAATGAACTGATTATTTTCAGTTGAATTGATGTGAAAATAGTAATTGTGGGATTTGGTTTGATATTTCATCTCCTTTTTTGGTGGGTTAAAGAAAAAAAAGCTTTTGTTGGCTGGTTTACATCACAACGGCTCAGAGGAGCCACATCGAATAACATAGCTTTGTTTCTAACACTGTAGGAAGATCATTACTGAATAGTGTTGTTCTCAGTGTCCACTTAGTTCAGTGTACTTAGTTCACCATTGTATCTGGGTTCACTTTTAACCAGGCACAGATGCACACACTTCTCTGGTGTTAGATTCTTCAGTCTACGACATTAGGTGACCCTTAAGTGGACAGGAAAAGCAAGGTCATGAGGCCTGGTTCATGTAAGAACCTGTATTGCTTTAACTGGCAGAATCCAGTGGTGATGAGCTGCTTGTCTCAGAAAACTGACATATATATCCTAAACATCCTGATCTCCTACTGTGGCCGATACGACTATGATTCACTGTTGTGAATTATTATGAAGTTCAGCTTGCATTATAGACTCATGATGAAGATGAAATGAGTGGGTGGGTTTATAGCATCACCGGCCTTATTTAGTGTAGGTGGCTTTTTTGAAACAAGGCCTGTTCACATTCTCTGACTGTGAGTTCAATAAATATTCTGAAAATTACATGAGCACTGTGATTATTCTTCTCTTAATTGCATCATTGTGCAAAAATAATATTAACCAACAAGTGTTGGATTGCAATGCTATTTAAAAGGATGATAAAGTTCCCAGAAACAAAATTAAAAATGTAGGTTTATATTTATTGAGCTACACACAGAAGTGTCAGTTGTGTCTCAGTATGGCTGCCAGGTTTGTTAATGTAACATGCCAGACGTCTCAGCATGGAGTTGATATAAAGGATTATTATCCTTTCCATGATGGTTGTATAATTTTACACAGTTTCTGTAGAGTTTGTTTTAGAAGTTTAGTGTCGAAATCACATCCAGTAGAATCCCAGACATTTTTAGTTGAGGACAGGTCTCGTATGTCCACATAAATATTTATTGGTTTTCTGCTTCACGATAAAAGTGGGACTCATCACTAAGTGACTTCGTGACAGTCTGGCACGACACCATCGTAGTTTCTGATGATGTAGACTTGGGGTTAAGTGCAGTCTTCATAACAGTTTTTGTGATTGCAGTCCTGCAACGTGCCGCTGTATTCCAATGGTGCTGGCACTAACAGTATGCCTCATGTCACTGCTCACTGAAAGTCCACTGTTGGGTCACTCTGTGCAAGTTGGACAATGCATCACTTTTCTCTTTGTGTTTGTGTAGGTCTCCTAGACCACTGCCAACAACAGTGTGCTATGGTAATATTCACCATGACCATTATGGCATGTAAAATGTTGATAAGACCATCCTACTTCCTGGGACCCAACAATGCATCCCCTATGGAAGTCTTTCAGCTCCTCAAATTGCTTTCAAACACTTCTCTAAGGCATATGCTTGCTAAGGATGCAACACATCAGCATGAATCAGAATGAAAAGCACACACAGCGATAATTGCCGTCCTTGCTTATGTCACATGCATGGCCACGCTTGAAAAATGAATCATTTGCATGTCGCAAGATGACAAACCTACCTACCAAGTTTCATTCTTGTCGGTTGATCCCTTTGGGTGTAGCTATATTTTGACCCTCACATTTTGTCAAGCAAAAACAATGAGCTGGTCCAGAGTCCTGGTTTGATGCTGTTACAATCAAAAATATAGCTGCAAGGGGCCATTTTCAGGATCCAAGCACATAATAGCCCAATCAGGCCCACGATTGGCTGATAGCACCCATAACATCAGACTCACATATACTGGTCTAGGACATCATATAGTAGCACCATGCCAATGTTCATGTCAATCAGACATATTTTGTTGATGTAGTACGTTTTTGCTTGTTATAGCGCCACCTAGTGATAAAGTACACCCAAGCACCCCCAAATGGCTGATACCTTACTTCAGTAGGTTCATATCAGGAGACCTATCACCTTTCGTGGCCAGCCAATTCTAAGACATTGAGTAGTACATGTTGAAACCCGATTGGCTGATGGTGGCCATGGTTTTGGGAATATGACATGATACTCATATATACTGGTCCAGGACAGCATTTAGTAGCACCACCAGTACTAAATTTTTGTTTGTGAAAGCACCTTTTTCCACCCCAATGGCACATGCCACTGATGTTTCGGAGCAATCAAACAAAGGATTTCTGAGTTATAGCTGTATATGTGTGATATTTGCAGCATGTGCTCCACCATACATTTGGTAATGGCCTGGGGGGTTAAAAAGTATTGCAATTGCAATATTTTTGATAATTATTAAAGGTCAGGTTCTTAGGTTCATTTGACACCATATTTGTTCAGATTGGGTAAGAACTCAGAGACATGTTCACGCACAAAAATGTGTGTGACTTTGCTTATTATGCTAATTAGCTCAAAATCTAAGTGGGTGGCTTTTTTGTAGGGCAGGTATCAGGAAGTAATCAGGAAAAAAATGTCAGTATGTCTTAAGGGGTGGGAGAATAGCTGGAGGAACAAATACCAGCTGACAAAGCTTCATGTCTGTACGATGTAGGGTTTGGTCTGTGTGTTTCAAGGCACAAACCTTTAGTGCTGGGACCCCTAGCTATGTATGTCATATATATTGATGTCATTCTCAAAAGTAAAAGCATTTATTTCATGAATGGGTGGGGTTAAACTGTGCTGGAGTGAAGACACGTTGGAGACATGTAGATGAGACATTTGATAGTGAAACAGTGATTTTTGTAACTGCTGTTTTTCCATTATGGTTTCCAGATATACAGTAAACTATGTTTTGAAACATTAAAGGATCAAGTTCTGTCTCAGTCAGGTGTGTAAATGATTACAGGTGGGGTTGGATTTGACACTGGGTCTTGGTGCAAGGGGGAGTGAAATTGCTTTCCATGTTGCCCTATAAAATGACTGTCATTGGCTACTTTTGGGTAGTGTTCCTGTGAGAGACTGTTGACTACTGGAGACACCTCTACGGCCCACTCAAATTCATTTTGCCTAGTTTACAGACTTTGAAACTAGTACTAGAGCCTCCTTTCAATTTTACAACTTTACCCAAGAAACTTGCTGTAATATTGAAATCACTATAACATAAGAGTAGTATTTGAATCCAAAAACTCTGGATCCTTTTTTGTATATACTCTGGATCCTCTGGATCCTTTATATATATACACACACACACACACAGTAACAACATACTTTTCAACAATACCACATGACTGTATGGTAAATATACCTGAAACAGTAAATGACAATCACAGATTATATGTATAGACAACGAGTGAGTGAGACTGGTTTATGTGACTCACAACAGTACTACAGTATGTTTAATGTGGAGTTATGAGGTAAACTGGTTCCACTCTTTAGTGTTTTGACCCAATTTTGCTTAATCGCTCGTCTTTTCATAACTAAAGCTCTGTTACATGGGCTCAACCAAAGTCCAGCCAAAGGGCATGGCTACTGAGTTGTTAGGAGTCTCCTTGGGCCATGTAGACCACAGAGCCGAGAGTCAGCAAGTATTAGCTTGAGAGGACGGATAGAGGAAAACAGCTTAGGGTGAGAAGGAGAAGGAACAGAATGAATCTGGGGGAAATAAAAATGTGATTTCACTTCTGTGTACAGCACGTCCTGTGGCTACTGTGACAACCCTATGCAGCAGAGCCCTGCTGTGGCCTGGCCCGGCCCCATCCCCAGAGCCTCCAGGCTCTCGGCTGGCACACACTACAGCTGCGGAGGGTGCAGGTTCCCATGAATGCACGCCTTCAATTATCCCAAATTCAATAAAAACCTTGGTCTGTGGGTTGAATTGATATACTATATTAAATCATGGTCAGTTTTTGGAGAGGCTTGCGGGCTTAACAGCCTAGAGTAATTTGCTGCTTGTAGATTTGAATGATTTCTGTGTTTTTTCAGTGATCAATGTTCTTTTGCTCACATCAACACCATTTATCCCAATGAACTGAAATTACATTGTTACTGCTAGCTCCGGCAAGATGGAAATTGTTTTAATATTATGTTTCTTTGGTTTTTTTTGATGCTCCTCTGCAGGTCACCGGTTTGAGGACAACCCTGGGGTTAGACGACACTTGGTCAAGAAGTCGTCTCGTTGCCAAGTCACTCGGACTAGCAATAACTCTCCGCCTCTCTCCAGCCTGAAGAAGAGGAAGAAGACAGACAAAAAGACTCATGAGGTGAGGATTATGTATAAGGCTTACTGGTCCAAAAGTGCTTTTGGAGATGGATTCGTTTTACTGGGGGAAGCTGACAGTCTGTAAGGGATGAATATCTGTGTAATTCCCCTATGTTCCAGCAAATATCCCAGTTTGAAAGGTCATAGTGTGGGTTTTTGCATGATTCTGATGCCCCAGGCAACACATATGAGGTGAAATGGAACAGGATTCGGTTACTGAGGAAGCTCCAGGTTCAATAAAGGCCATTTACTACACAGATCAGAATTGTTAAACATTCATTTCAGAGTGTTTACTGGACTAAAACGACCTGTTGCCGGTAATCACTTACCCAAGTAAAACTATCCCAGTTTAAACAGGCCTAAAATCTCAAGACCAGTCTACAAAGCAGCCACAGCATGAACTTCTCATCATATAATAGTATTTTTTGGAGTAGGAATGGGAAAAAGAAGAAAGAAAGAAATGATCCAGACTTCACACAGAATGTGATGAAATATAAACCCATTCTCATGGATCCATGTATGCTGATACTTTTCCCTGTTGGGCCTTTTCCACTTTATCCTGTCAAGTTTCCTCAAATCTCACAGGTATCGATATTTGTAATAAAGAGCGTCTGAGTCAGACCGTCACTCCCCTGCCCTGTCGTCATCCTTATCTCTGTTGATCTGACCTGTTAGCACCCCTGGTAATGTCTCTGACTGGCACTTAAATACATGTAATAGATGGCATTAAATCCACCATTAGTCACAACTGAAACCTTTCATTTATCAGTATTGCTTGTCAGGCTGGTGCTCTTCAGAGGATCACAACCAGACCAGAAGATCTGTACTTTTCATGGTAAAAATACTGATTTATATGTAGGAGTTCTCACCTACATTCAAATATATGGACTTCATTTTAGATTACTCTCCAAATATACATATAATATACATTATATATGCAGAAATGCATATTTAATGCATATCCATCCTTTTTACAGCAGTGGTGTAAAAGTGAAGCTAAATACCAAACGTGCATACATAACCCAGCTTCAACATCTTACTTTGAACGTGTGGTCATTTTTGTTTGTAAACCGTAAACTGTCGCTGGATGGTTGCTAGTTTGATTCCCTGGACTGGCAGGGCAGGAATGAAGTGCCCTTTAGTAAGGTATTTAAGTACCCAGCTGCTTTTTGGGTGCCCGTGGGTCAAAATATTAGCATGAACAGCTGTTTATTGTAGAAATTGTTTATTGTTTCACTGATCCCTTCTCTTACTTAACTGAAAAGTAACAGTGAATAACATGCATAACCCTGGAGCCTCCAAATGAGTGGCAGAAAGACATCCTTCAGCAGTACATCTCCAATCTCTGCTTGGGAAGGGTTTTATTTTGGACTATGGCGCTGATGGTAAATTGCAGTTTGTGGTTAGGATTTGTTGGAGAGCTTTATGATGTGACTCTGGAACCATGTGGTTAGGTTTTTGTGGAACTGAATGAGTTGATCGTGGACAAGAACCAGGAGATGCGCTGGAAGGAGACGGCTCGGTGGATCAAGTTTGAAGAGGATGTAGAGGAGGAGACAGACCGCTGGGGAAAACCCCATGTTGCCTCACTGTCCTTCCGCAGCCTGCTGGAGCTCCGCAGGACCATCACACACGGTGAGTCAACCATACTGTGAGCATATTTATGAAATAAGTGTTTTCACACATGGGGAATAACTCACAAGTCATCATCATGCTCAGAGTGAGCAGAGAGTATGACAGCACCATGAAGTCTTGTTTTTGGTGTTGCAGTCATTTGAATTTTAAAGCATTCAGGATGGTTACATTTAAGCCACTTCACATTTCAGACATGCAGGGCATGCGTGAGAAACTATGTCTCAAATGTCCAAGAGTTTCAATATTAAACATAACTAAAAGTTAAAAAGTCAAACATAACTAATCTTAGTTGGACATAAGAAACATATCAACTATTCATCTGCTGCCTGACAGTATCTACAGAGCATAACCTTGTTAGTTTGCTTATAGAAAACCAAAATCTTATAGCCACCACAATTTGATGTGGTATGTTTTGGTGTTGGGTGGAGGCCTGAGTGGAGGAAGCTGCACCCTCGGATGCGGTACATTATACTTATCTTAATATCATAGTCAGCTATAGATACAGATTGGTTAGTCATCTTAGCTTTTTCACAGTTCATTTTTGGTAACATAGTCGCGATAAGTAGTAATAACAGAGTAAGAAAATACACATAAAATTAGATACTATGTTATCTTTTGTTGTTAATAATATAGCAATAGGTTCCTTTTCGTTCTACTTTCATTTTCATTATTTCATTTCATTATCATTGTTGATGCAAACACAATATTTAGTTTCAGCATCATTTTCATAGTGTGAGCATATGCAACAGTCACATTACAGGACATGCAATAATAACAATACAAATTTAAACGTTGCTTGACACAAAAGTAAATTTCCCACTGTTCTCATTTTGTTCTTCTATATATCTACCAGTGGTAGTTTCTGTTTGCCCAGTATCATTTATTTTACTCCAATATGGGATACACATAGTGCTTTAGTGTTTTGGATTATTGACACTTTGTTTTTCCCACATTTCATTTTGTTTCTTTTGCTCAGATTCTGTTTTATTAAATCTGTTTAATTGTTTGTTTTTCAAACCTAGTCTGAGTGAATGTTAGTCCTGGTGTTACCAACCATCGTGCTGTAATGAGTGGCTATGGCACGAATGAAATTGAGAATACCAACATCACCCATGAGATACATGAAATTTAGTTTGTTTACCTTATTAGTTTATATTATTTTATTCTATTACTTAATTTCTTTTAATTTCTGTACATTAACATCAACGTATGCATACAAATAAATACATTTATTAAAAATATACAACACAGACTGAAAAGGGGGTTTCTAGCTTTTTTAATGGATTACTTATGTAATGATGTATAATACTGTACTACAATGCTACTACGACCTGATAGATTGCTTTCACATAGTGTCAAAATTACATGATGAAGGGACCAATGAGAATGTACCAAAATTACTTTGAGTATTTTTGTTACATTGACACCTTTTGAAGGTCATGGAATGTCAATGATTGTTGAAACCCCGGGAATATCAACCTGAATTACTGTCAGAAAGTTAACAAAAAAGTTTGTATTTTGTATTTGTATTGAAAGTATGTACTTTCTCTGTTTAAATCATTTAGGTGCCATAATGTTAGACCTGGACCAGACCACACTGCCTGGCATTGCCCACTTGCTGGTAGAGACCATGATCATCTCAGACCAGATTAGAGCTGAGGACCGGGCCAGTGTGCTGCGTGCCTTGCTGCTCAAACACAGGTCAGAGGCGCACATCAATACTACCAACAGGGCAGTAATTAACCTGCTTCACTGCAGGCCGAACAGCCGGCACCATTTGTCACACTCATTGCCTCAGTTGGCTTAGACGCAAGCTTTTAAGGTAAAGAAAAAGAGTGACAATCAATGATAATCACAACTGTCACACTTCATGTATAATTTGACTCTCAGTACGTTTCCAAGTTAAGTTGGGTATATTCGAAATCTTAATCTTTAATCTACCATATACGAGAACACACACTCAGCATTGCTAACTAACTACTCATTTGTAGATTTGGATTAAAACATCTCCACTTATCTACCTGATCAGAATCCAGTTGCACCAGATGAATGTAAATTCAGTCACTGGCTAGTTTAAACGTAATCTGCACCACTGTTTGAGTTTATGAGCTTCTAAAATTGAATCAGTTGCACCAAGCCAACTAGTTTCCCTTTACCATCCTAACAGTGGGTATAATATCTATCATACAAAATCTATAAGATGGCTGGTCATTTTGAGTGATAGGAAAACCTACGGGAAAGTAAAACACACCTGCATTTGTGTCAGGAAAGGTTAGCGATAGGTTAACGCTATACTCTTTAGTTCTGTTGGATGACTTTAATTTCTGTTCATTCTTTCATTTTTGCTGGGTTGAGGATTAAATAGATTTACAGCTCAACAGAGTCAGAAATAGAACACACAATCTCTAAATTACAAAGCCATCTCTCTAGACGTTTATCAACTATATATTTCATTGCAGGTTAAGCTAGTAGGTCTCTGTTCAGTACATAAATCCTCTGTGTGAAGTCATTAGAGCTGTGATTATGTTGAAAAAGAACACATTTCCTTTCGTACTGGTTTCAACTGCCTGAAATGCACAATTTACAAAGCTAGTTACCTACATATAAACCTTTAATCTAATTTAAGTTCAACTGGTACAACTGGCTGCAGGAATGTGTGTGTGATCCCGAAACACCTACTAAATTATCTGCCTACAGTAGATTATTTTTCCAATTTTATTTTCTTCTGTTTGGCTTTAATCCCAATGTTTGAGATTCAATTATGGAGTCCCGCTGTTTGAACAACATACCCTTTATGTCCAAATGTTTGTGAATGCATTTCACAATTTGAAGTTGCACATTTGATACAGCTTGTCTAATCCCTGTAGAGAAATACTGCCAATAGAACAGGACTTTCTGGAGAGGATAAACATGAACGTGTTGGCATCATGCCTAATGCCAGATATGGGCTGGATGGGTATATACTGTGTCTTCTGGAAAGATGGTGATCTGTCCAAAATGTTTGAGATGAGTTTGGTAGGTGGTGATCATTCAGCATCCTAACTGCACTGGTGCTCTTGTCGAGGACTGCAATCAAATCCTCATTGCAATGCTCCAAAATCTAGTGGATTGCTTTCCTGGACAGAATAATCAGTTACTCCAACACAAGCAGGGTAAACTCTTTAGTGTGTTTTAGACTGAATACGCCTCTCCCTAAAGAATGTTTGAGTTGTAGCTTGTGTGCATTCTTTGTTTTTGTGTTGGACTTTGCTGCTTTTAGTTTAGAGTGTCCCTCAAGGCTATTTGGTAAGGTCAGGGCAGCACCCTACTTTAGGACTAACAGGATAAATATTGCATGCTGCCCCATCTACACACACACACACACACACACACACACACACACACACACACACACACACACACACACACACACACACACACAGGATTAATGATTTGCAGAGGAAGTGGTGACCCTTTTAGAGAATGTCCTCATTTTAATAAACAGCAGAAAACACAAAGCTGACATATGAGCTTAATCAGAGGTTGTTTAAAAGGTCTGGAATGGATGACGTAGTGTTTTGCTATTTTTCATTAAGATTGCAACCCTGCGATACATCAGCCTCTCTGCGGTGCCCTTGGGCCGATGCTCACACACGCTCACGCTGCCTAACACACTTCATATTTAGAGCTTGATAATTGGTGTGTGGAATGACCAGGCTTGCTTTGTATGCTTCTTATAAAGATTCACAAAAGGCTTGAACCCTTGCGTGTGCAGCACTTATAGCACTGACTTTTGAAGTGGTGAATTTCTCGTGTAGAGGTTTGGTGTTCTTTACATCTGTATGAAGTTTCTGCACTAGTATATCAACTCCAAAACACACTGCTGGGACAGTGAATCCTGAATAACAAGGCTGAAATCCTTTTTCCTCTGTGGGCACTTACGTTTTCCCAGACTTTACACTTGTTTACACATCTGATCTGAATGTGCTCAATTCCGCAACTTGGTCCACAGCCAGATGGCAGGTAATTTAGTTAAGTTCATGGCAAGTGGCTCTAAAAGTGGCTGTGTGTGCTTAAGTAAAACCCAGGCACACACAGAGAACAGACATACTTATCCACAAACAGAACCGGCCAGTCAAATATGTCATTACCTACCAATTCATCTATTAGGTTTAGGAGATATGTATTAGAATATTACATCTAAGATCAAAATTTTGGACTCTGGATATGGGTTTTTGACATTTGAAAACAAACAGAAGTTGCTGCTGTTCCAAATAAAAATCTGACCACCCAGAGCCCAGACTTTAACATCAGTGAATGTATTCAGAACTAAATGGAGCACGAGAAGCAGAAAACAACTTTCTGCTCCAACTAACGAATACAATAATACTTAATTAAGGAAATTAATACACAGATACATACAATCATTAATACATTCATATACAGTGCCCCATAAAACCTCTCTTGTGATTGGTATAAATCCAGTTGAATCTAGTTAATCAAAGAGAAAAAGTGACCAGAAAAAGACACCTGTGAAAAACGAAACCTTCAGATGTCTGAAAAAACCTCATGATTTAAAAGTTATTAACCAATTCAGTCTTTCATGAATGGTCAGACTTTGAATCTTAAACAAAGCTGTGCAAATGAAGACCAAAAAGCATTCTGAGCAAATGTAAGATAACGTTAAATTCATGCTCAATGTAGGAACAAAGTAACATCCAAGTTTGGGTGAACTCTGTTAAACCAATTGCAAGGCAATGGAAGCTGAATCTTATCACTCAGACAGTGCCTAGACAATGCCATCACTCAAAACTCAGCATCAGAGGAAGAAGGGAACTTATTAAAGAAGCTTGAAGCCAAAAATCTCTTTGAAGGAGTTCAGTGGATGAGACTGGAGTGAAGTTGCACCAGTCAGTGATATCAAGAGCACTGCATATAAAAGGCCTGTATGAGAGGCCAAGTCTGGTCAGATGAGAATAAAACTATGTTTTCTGGACAAAATTCTGAATGTTTCTAGTGGCGCAAATCTAACAATTCCAAGTCTTTGGCAATGAAATATTGGGGTTTGAATACCTTTCCACAGTAGGGAACTGGGCATCTTATTATGTAAAGAATGGATAGAGATACTGAATTCAAGGAGATACTGAAGGCAACTGCTTCATTCTTCTAAAAAAATAAGCTGGGAAGAAACTTCACCTTTAGGGCAACATCTACCTTCAGTAGGCCAATTATCTTGAGCACAAGGCCAAAGCTACATGGGAGAGGTTGAACAGCAAAATGGTTTCACAATAGCCAAGTCAAAGTCTAGACCTCAATCCAATCAAGAATCTCTGGCACTACTGGAAAAGTGTGGTTTACTAGAGTCGTCCAAACAACCTGACCAACCTGGATCAAACCTACCACAGCCAATTTCTCAACACCGTTTCATCAGGAAAGTATGGGGGTGTGGATACAAGAGCTTAAAACTGAAGGAGAGGTAGACGGTACAAAACACAGGGAGATGTTGAAGAAATGCTGAAACAAACCCAAAGCCAAAGCAACATGGGAGAGGCTGGACAACAAAAAGGTTCTACAATAGCCAAGTCACAATCTAGACCTCAAGCCAATCAAGAATCTGTAGCACTTTTGGAAATTAGTAGTCCAGTAGTGTTCTCCAACCAACCTGAACAACCTGGAGCAAATGTGGAAAGGAGAATGGGTGACAATCCAAGTGCTAGCCTCTGGGGGGCAATCAGAGTAAAACAAGTCTGAACTTTTTTTCCCTGGTGATGTTAAAAAACACATGCCCATGCTCTGCAGAATGGTTGTTAATAATTACAGTTCTCTTCCTGAGCTCTTCCAGTCTAGCCGTTGGTGACAGACCCCTCTGCCACATTTCCCATCAGCTCAGCTGCGGCTTTCCATGGGAAAATGCGTCTAATTAGGCCCTCCATTCCAAGATATGTATTTATGAAGTGGAAAGAAATACTTCAAGGTGCAGTATAATTCCGTGCACTGCTTACTCATTCTTTAAAGATCCTTTAGAAACTCTCTTGAACACAATTCACTTTCTGTCACACCTTTTTTTTTTGTTGCCTCTGGTCCATTTAAGTGGATTGGTTCGGCTCAGGCCTAGCCAGGGTATTGATGTCACTGGCTGGATCCAGGCACTGTAATGACAACGTGTGCGTGAAGTGTCCGGGGTAAAGGAACACACTGCTCTGCTTGTTCCTTGCATGGACAATGTGTCCTTCTTTTTTCCATGAAATAACAGCACTTATCTGGGCCAGCATCCTCTCCGATCAGTGTTCCTGTGGACGCAGAGCTCAGGTTCTCTATTTCAATTGTCAGTGATGTTATCAGGCGACACATTGCTTTCTTGTTGCTTTTTGCATTTCTCATTGATTGCTTTGGCCTATATTCCTTGGAGTGAAGAGCAAATGTGGTGTGCTTTGCAATTTGCACTGAGATATCGTGACATGTGAAGTTCTGTGTTTGGTTTGCAAATATTGGAAGCCAAGCTGGAAGGCAGATATTTGGACATTGTTAAGCACAGAAACTGTAGCACTTGCACACCTAAATCAACACGACACCATATTCATTCTCTTGTCTTGCAGATCAGAACAAAGGTTTCTGAATTGGTTTGGGGATTAAACAAAGCATAACACATTACCGAGCACATGCGACAGTGCTGTGGATGCTGTCAGCACAGTGGTTCCCAATCCTTGTCCAAGACTGTTTTTGGTGTTTTTCTCTGTGAGATAATTAACTAGTTAATCAAACTTGAAAATCATTTTTGAGAAATCTGAGCAAATCACAGTTTCTGAATAAATAATTTTGACTTGTACAGCGCATATATAGTATAACTTGATAACTCAATGTCATAGCACTGTAAAATAACAAAGTTATGTCACCATTTTAATGGAAATATGAAATAGTATTGCTCTGGCCACTAAACTCCTTCTAAACTGGAAGTTTATTGTGTCCATTCTGATTTCTGGGAGGTGCCTTTTTCATTTGATCTCTTGCTCTTCCAAAAGGTCATCTAACACACTTCACTTGATCTAATCTAACAAAGCCCTTCTAGATGGTATAGGGCATTAGCCTGGGGCAAATAGAGAGGGCAAGTCAATAATGACATGTAAAGTCAGTGCTGAAATAGAAGGCAGGGTTATGGGTTTGAATCACGGTCCTACCAACATAATAACTTCTGTCCAGTTTTTATGTCCTACTTAACCTGGTCCTCTTCTATCCAGTCATCCCAACGATGAGAAAGAGGGCCTCTTCCACCGCAACCATTCGGTCAACAGCCTGGGAAGCTTGCGCCACAACCACAACCATGTCCATGACACGAGCCTGCCACTGGTGTCAGAGGACCACAGCACAGCGCTCGATGCTAAAGCTGCAGAGCATGACAAAGAGGTGTTTATGATCTTGTTTGTGATTTGAGCACCAGCTACCATACACATGTGCTTTAGTTGAGGCCTCTCTGGCATTTATTAGAACCTCATTGTGGAATGGGTGACATCTGGATGACAATCTCTGCCACGCTGTGACATAATTGGCCATATTTCAAACAGAGCATTGTTAGGAGCTTGAACGTGCGACCTAAAAGTGCTACAGTTGCTTCATTTCTCATGGTCTTACAGGGGAGGGGCTGTGCACAGGCACTAGGATGTAAGTGTTCTCTACGTTAGAAACACTGGTAATGGCCTGGTCTCACTTTAGCACATGTGTACAATTAAGACTGGAGTGAGGGTCCAGGTGCTTCTTGTTAAAGCCTCCTGATACAGTAATTGTGACATGTTTAATGTTCCCAATGGCTCCTTAAACTCTTTAACCCTGTATGTTGGCCCACACATTATTACTGTTGTAAATTACCTCACTTTAATGGATCCTAAAATAGAACCCTGTGGTACACCCTGTTGTACATCTGGTAAAGTAAACATATATACATTAATTTTTGCTTTTTGCTCATTCATTTTAAGAGGTTAATGTATAGTATAATTGTAAAGTATAATTAAGAGCAAGATAAGGGCTCAGTCAAATTGATTAAAATGATTTGCCACTTAATCAACAACCAATGAAAACAAATGGCAAATGCATACACACACAGAGCCACAATGCCCACATGTGGAACAGTGATCCTTCACGTAGCCATGAGGAGACATTTGCATGTCCTGCCTGCCAAAACTCTTCAGCCACAGCTTGGATCCAGTGTTTAATGTTAACACAGTGCTGTTTTCTTCTGTTAACAAAAGAAAAACCTGCACTCCACTCCTGGCGAGGCCCATGCTGCAGCCAGATCTTTGAAACTGCTGGCAAAAATCCCCAAGGATGCTGAGGCCACGGTGGTTTTAGTGGGTAAGCTAAGGACTGCCTTGTTCCAAAATTTTCCCCCATTTTTGTTTCATTTTCAGGGCCAAAGATTATGTTTAGTCATCACATCACAGTTTTCCAGTAACACTTTACTTTGACCAGGCTGGATCCTACTATTCTATATGGCTACGTCTGATTTTAATTAGAGTTTCTTGCTCTGACTAATCAAGGCTTAAACAACACATTTATTTTGTGTTTGTGTTTGTGTGTGTGTGTGTGTGTGTGTGTGTGTGTGTTTATGTACAGGCTGTGTGGATTTCCTGGAGCAGCCTGCTATGGCGTTTGTGAGGTTAAATGAGGCAGTCATGTTGGAATCGGTTCTGGAGGTTCCAGTTCCAGTGCGGTTCCTCTTCGTTCTCCTGGGCCCCAGTCAAACTAACATAGACTACCATGAGATCGGACGCTCGTTCTCCACACTTATGTCTGATAAGGTTAGTCTTCTCACATACTTGCATTATTTGTGGAGGATTTTATATTACATATGAAATTCAGTGTGGTTGATGACACTTTCAACACCTGGTCATCAGGTCAAAATTGTTCTCCTAACGGGCTCCTTTTAAGTTCAACAGAACAATTAAAGATAAGATAACTCAGTAATGTGCTGCAGATGAAGTTCCAGTTTGGGTTTTTACCCAGTGTTCTCCTCTACCTTAAATGTTCTACTGTTCATGCTCTGGGGGACTCCTGGCCATGGAGCACTGTGGCACTGCTAGGACTGAATTCAATTATTATATTCTCTCTTGACAATCAGTCAGTTAGACAGTTGTGTGACTCTTGAGCTCTGAAATTACATGCTCTGAAATGTTTTTAAACACTGCAGTCTAGTACGCTTTTTTCTGTACACATGACGTGAAGTCAGTGCCCTCTGAGCCTGAGAACGTATTTGTCCACAGTTCAAACTGTTTTGAGGGAATTCGATTTTTCATGCTTTATTGGAAACAGACATGTATATGCTTTTGCAGGACCAGTGTGATCAACTGTCATCAGGAGATCATAAATACAAAACCTGGCAATGTCACAGGCCTCCATGCTCAGGAGTCTGAAAGCTTGAAGTGCTCACCACTCTGGGACTGGAACATTATGTGATATGGGGGAGTCAGATGGGAATCAGCAATTAGCAAAATTGTGTGGGATTGATGTGAGATGACTGGGAAAATGTTCTACTAGACATTTAAGCATTTTATGGGAATAAGCAGGAAATATATTAACAGTAGTTTCTGAATTCATCTTACATTGTATTGACTGTATTTTGATGCTGGATTTAAATAGGACTTTGAGCTAATAAATTCAGTTACATTATATTTTTTCAGTTCCATTTTTTTACAGTGAGGATGATGAAGGAGGCCAGGTTAATCTTCGCCTATGAACTGATGATTGAATAATTCAAAAATAATTAATTTTACTTTACTTAATTTAACTTTGGCTGAGTATCTCAAATGATGTATCACAATCTTTTTTTAATTAAACTTTTAAATTAATGCATAAGACCATATTTCAGGCTTAAAAACACTGATAGATATGTTTTAGAGATTCCATTCACTGCTGTCCTTGACTCTCCTCAGAACTTCCACGAGGTGGCCTACTTTGCTGATGACCGACAGGACCTTCTAAATGGTATAAATGAGTTTCTGGACTGCAGCATTGTGATTCCCCCCTCCGACGTAGAGGGCAAAAACCTGCTCAAGACCGTGGCCTCATTCCAGAAGATGATGCTGCGCAAACGCAAGGAGAGAGAAAACAAGAAATGCATGAACATTGTTGTGGGAGCTGATCAAGAGACTAAAGGTGAGAGACCTAAAAATCTAAGGAAAATGTTTCAAGATAAGTTGTCTGCAATATTTCTCAATCACAAATGTTCATTTTTCTCATTTGAAATTTAATTCTTAGGAGTTGCCATTCATACTGGCATGATCAAACTGGCTGTTTTGATCATACTGGTTCTAGATGCCACATCATAAGAACAAAATTACATTGAAAATTGATTAACTTGTATCGAAAGTGCTGGATTAGAAATGGATAGAAATGGAAAGAAATGGAAATAGATAGAAATGGAAAAAGCATAAAATAATGGATGTAAATATCATATACAGTGCATCCAGAAAGTATTTAGAGTTGTTTACATTGTTCCATCACAATTGTACACACAATATAACAAAAACCCACAAAAACAAAAAGAGAAAGGTTTGAAAATAAAACATGAAAACATAAGAAATATAACAAGTATTCACAGCCTTTGCCAAATGTAATTGGAAGAAGTTTGGAACCACCAGGACTCTTCCTAGAACTGGCCGACCAGCACTGCTCATCACCTAGAGGCAGCATCATGCTGTGGAGATGCTTTTCTGTAGCAGGAACTGGGAGACTAGTCAGGGTTGAGGGAAAGATGATGCAGTGATATACAGAGACATCCTTGTCTCCAGAGCGCTCTGGACCTCAGACTGAGATCAAGGTTTATCTTCCACAATGACCCTAAGCACACAACCAAAATAACAAAGGAGTGGATGTGGGACAACTACGAATGTCCTTTAGTGACCTAGCCAGAACTCAGACTGGAACCGGATTGAACATCTCTGGACATATCCAGAGATGTCTGTTCACCTGCACTCCCAATCCAATTGATGGAGCTTGAGAGGTTCTGCAAAGAAGAATGGAAGAAACTTCTCAAAAACATGCCAAGTTTGTACTCAAAAAGACTTGAGGCTGTAATTACTGTCAAAGGTTCTGTACATGTTATATTTTTGTGTTTTATTTTGATTCAATTTGCAAAGATTTCAAACAGACGTCTCAGTTTGGGGGTCATTGTGGGTATTGTGTGTATAATTGTGAACTATTTGGATCCATTTTGCAATAAGGCTGTAACATAAAATGTGCAAAAACTGAAGCATGGTATATACAAGTATACATAAGTATGTAAATGGGTTGGGCTGGCATTGCATTAATCTTCTTTATAATCATTTTATTTCTTGTCATATGACAATGCATAAAAAAATGTTTGAATCGGATTCTGTTCTGCACTCTGAGTCCTCTAGGGAGATATTGGGATGCACTGAGTGGAGGAGCAAGAGAGAGATGAGCATACAGATATTGGGCTTTTAGGACTTTTCTAGTGTTTTGAGATTGAGTTGTAGGAGATCATGATGTTGCACTTATGTTACACAATAAATAGCCCAAGGCTTTTAAGAGTTAAACTTAAATAACAGTAATAATAGTTCAATTTGAATCAGATTTATATACAACAGTTTCAGCTTTTTCATATCCACCGCAGTGATATCTGTGAAATCTGATTCTGTTATTATAAACCAGTCTGTTGTTTATCCCATTAAATCAAATGCATGTGCAAGTAGGTCCTTCTGGGTTTGTGTCTCAGGACACAAATTATGATTCTAAAATGTGGGGGAGCCCAAGAGGAAGACATGTCAGTTCTCACAAAATTCTGCTGTAAATGCTGATGTCAGACCTTTTTTTATTGATAAGAAAATAACAACAAACACTTTTTGCCTGTCAGCTTCAGTAGGCAACATAATGGATACATTATTAATAAAAGTAATGTAAAAGTCTATGTAACTTTATGATCTAATAGATCATTAATTATTATAATAATTATAATTTATAATACAATTATGTAAATATAATTTTATAATATCATTTTATTTATTACGATCTTAGTGCTGTTACTGTAATAAACTAGGACTTACTGTTTAATAAATGAAATATTTTCTTTTAAATTGTAGATGTTGGTATCTAGTTGGTCCACATGAAGAGATAACTGTTTGTCCCCTTTCTGTGTCAGATCTATGTCGAGAAGACCAAGAGGAGGAGGAGTCGGAGGTGGACCCACTGAAGCGCTCGGGGATTCCATTCGGGGGCCTCATTCATGACATTCGCCGCCGCTACCCACACTACATCAGTGACCTGAAGGATGCAGTGGACTCTCAGTGCATTGCTGCTGTCATCTTTATCTACTTTGCTGCCCTCTCACCCACCATCACTTTTGGAGGACTGCTAGGTAATGGAAGAGTGAGAGTCTAAGAATAAGAATAAATGAACATTACGCAAAGTGTTCTTTTTTAAACTGCAACTTCCATGGTTTAATATGTGTTGGTTAGCTGGAAATAATGTTTTATGGTATTTTGCGATTGTTCAGTCTGTTGTATGTTCTGATCTTTTCAGGGGAAAAGACTCAAGGTATGATTGGAGTCTCAGAGCTCATTATTTCCACGGCAGCAGTTGGGGTGTTGTTCTCCCTGCTGGCAGGACAGCCACTGCTCATTATTGGCTTTTCTGGGCCTCTCCTAGTATTTGAGGAGGCCTTCTACAAGGTACAGTCCCTATAGACCATACAGCTACTGAAGCTACCCACAACCTTATCACTGCTGAATACTCACGTCTTACCAGGCTGTGATATCGGAAGTTTCACACCTAATTAAATTACTCCACACACTTACTCCATGCCAAATGAATTGGGTTTGCTGTAACCGCTTGGACCTTTCTGTGGTGACTCACTTGCTGGACTTTATCCAAGGATATTGTTGTGCAGGACAAACAATGAAAGCTTATACCCCACCAACAGCATCATACAAACTGCAGGCATTGATTTTCCCACACTTCCCTCAAACCATTAAAAGGAAACTAAACTGATTTTCCAAAACTGCTGCACAAGTCTATTGTTAAGATGTTAACAAAGTCGTTTAGAGCGGTTTGAGGTGAGATGTTGAGACATTGTAAGGAAAGTTAGTGGTTCTTATGGATTACTTTACTGGTAATTGGACCATTAAGGACATAGTACAATGCCTACAAAATAAGATGATGCCTACAAGACTAATATAGCCTTATTTATTGTACACAAAACGAGAGAACCTACAGATGCCGTCTGATTTGTATATGTAATGTCAATGATGGTGATATAGTGGTGAAAAGTCCTTGTCTGTTCCTTGTATGTACTCATCCACCATGAAACGGTTTTAGAAACTTACTAATGAAATCATCTCCAACAGGCCTTCTTCTGTTTCTAAACATGTATCTCTTTTCTTCCTCTAAACCTCTCTGGGTCAGTTCTGCCAGGCGCAGGGCTTTGAGTACCTCACAGGTCGAGTGTGGATCGGCTTCTGGCTCATCTTCATCGTGCTGGTCATCGTAGCAGCTGAGGGTAGCTTTCTTGTGCGCTACATCTCACCCTTCACTCAGGAGATTTTCGCCTTCCTCATCTCCCTCATCTTCATCTATGAAACCTTCTCTAAACTCTTCAAGGTAATGATCCAGTGTCTACAATCAGAACAGCTTTTGGCATCTTATGCATTTTGGAACCTGCCTTCCCAATTCCCACAGTGCAGAAAGATTTCCCCCAATGTTCCATGTGTGAAAAAAGTGTGGTGAAGAAACTGATTTTTGCAGGACAGTTTTGTAGTATCCACACAATGTTTCTGTGCGACAGAAACATTAGTAATGAGTACAGCAGAGATTTTATCACATTTTGATGAATTGAATCTTGTCATTGGATTAAACTGGATGGTCATTCTGATGGAACCTTTGAAGTAGTTTTAAGCTCAGCTAAATAAAATTGGTTCCTGAAATTAAGTAGATATAACCCGATTATTTATACTGGCAATGAGCCTAGAATCTGCAAAATGTAACACAAACTGACCCACAATGTTCTGAAAGTGCTCAGGTCATTACTGTAGAAAAATGGTGTCAATGATTTTATTAGTGTTTAATGTCTAACTTTAATAAGTAGACATTGTTTATTGGATTATCACTGTCACTACAGTTTAACACTATTTTTAATATCTCTGTTTACAGTGTTAGGTTAGTACCTAACTAATAATGTTGTTCCGTGTTTGTACTCACTAAGTTTGAAACTACTTACAGTAGCTTTAACTTAAATGTAGAGGAAAATTCTGCTTAAAACGGATATAGTTGTGACATAATTCAACTGGAATTTGTTCAATTCACAAAGACAAGGGGATCCACAATTATAAGAGCAGAACTGTGTTTAAAAATGCATCATGAACCTGATGGACTTTTTCAAGAACAAATTTAGTAAATTCTTAGGAAGTTATTGTTGAACAGGGCCCAGTGTTCTAATGCAGGTCAGCATTAGTGTGATTTTACTGACCACTTAAACATGCAGACTTTCATGATGTTATTCTGACTTGATATCAGTTTCCTCACTTTCGGTGAAGAAATGAAACGCTAAGCTGAAAATGCTAGAAGCACCCCCTTATGTAGAATCTTCAGCTTGGTAAAGCCAGGTCCATACAGGCATGTGTATAAAAAAAGCCTGTAAACATTCCCTTTTATTACTGAATAGTCAGTGTCTGACTTTTTGTCACTTTTTGCCTGAAAACTGCAGACAAGGAGTTGGATCCGGCCAATGATTGAAATAGGAGTTTTGAATGTTCTCAATATCGGATGATGATAGAAGAGGTATTCTGTTTTAGGTGTTCCATGAGCATCCTCTGATGAGGACTTACCCTACCTCGCCAAGCCATTCAGCCCTGGGACGCACAGGCGCACCTGAGGACAGTGTGCTCATCGAGGGGCCTATCCTAAACCAACCCAATACAGCCCTGCTCTCTTTCGTGCTCATGCTGGGAACCTTCTTTGTGGCCTTCTTCCTCAGAAAGTTTCGCAACAGTCGTTTTCTTGGCGGCAAGGTAAAAACTTTACTTGTAGGAAGAAACCACAAACACGTAGAGTTAAGCACATGGAGGTTTGGCCGATTCATTCCAGTCACATTGTACGTTATTTTTTTCTGTTGAATCTGAAGGTCAGGAGAGTCATTGGAGACTTTGGTATTCCCATCTCTATTCTGCTGTCTGTGGTGGTGGACTATTGTATCCCTGACACTTATACACAGGTAACACAGTAATGTATCATCAAATGTCCAAAATGCACATGTCCAAATGTTTGTGGACACCCATTTTAATGAGTTCCTCTACTTTCAGTTGTACACTTTGCTGACACAGATGTGCAAATGCACACATACACTTGTCTAGTCCCTGTACAGAACTATTGCTAATAGAATAAGACTCTATAATATAGAGTATAATGGATAGTATGGAAAGTATAGTGGATAATATACTCATTAACCTATTGGCACCGTGTCTAATGCCAGATGTGGATTAGTTATCTGTGTTTTTCTGAAATGATTGTGGTGCTTCATCCAATAGTTCTGGGATGAATTTGCGAGATGGGGATGAGGTGGGGTGGTGATCATTCAACATTCTGACCTCACTAATGCTCTTGTCACTAAATGCAATCAAAATCCTCACAACAATGCTCCAAAATCCCGCAGAAAGCTGGAGAGTTACTCCAGTTACTCCAACAAAAGCAGGATAAACTCTTTTTAATACCCTTGATTTCAGCAGAAACAGTGACTGAGCTGATGTTTCAATACTTTTGTCCATGAAGTGTAGCAATCAGTGTGCATAAACACATCCAAAGTGCAAAGATTCATCAAGAAAAGTGTGTCTGTTCAGTGTAGGAGGATAAAATCATCACACAATAAATGTCATGTACCTCTCTTCACAACAACAGTATGTGCTCTGATTTCCTCTGCTTGCTCATACTCCTTATTAAATGCTTGCCTATAATTGAAGCCAGCTTTCTTTCAGAGTGCATATTAGAGTGTGGTTGAAAGTTTGGCGTGGCACAGGGAGCAGCGAGGACTGGGATTTGAACACTTGTGTTTTGTGGTTGCAGAAACTGAACGTGCCCTCTGGTTTCTCAGTCACATCTCCCGATAAACGCGGCTGGTTCATCAGTCCATTTGGAGACAAACAGCCTTTCCCCACGTGGATGATGGGAGCCGCTGTGGTGCCCGCCCTTCTTGTCTTCATCCTCATCTTTATGGAAACACAGATCACCTCGTGAGTTCAGCCTCGTGCTCACAACATTACGCCATAGTCATGAGAAAACTTAAGTAGCTCTTTTTTTCCTTATTCGCCCTTTGTTTTGTGTAAACTTTTCAGGACGAAAGAAACAATAAAAATGATGAATGGACCAGTACTTACTTGGAATAAGATCTTAACAAAATGTTTTGTCCTCCAAAAATATGGTTTTAACAACTACTTGGAAAAAAAAATCTTTGTTATATTTGTTCATTTACCCTACTCATATAAAGTTTCTCTCTCTCTCTCTCTCTCTCTCTCTCTCTCTCTCTCTCTCTAGACTGATAGTCAGTAAGAAGGAGCGTCGGTTGGTGAAAGGTTCAGGCTTCCATCTCGATCTGTTACTGATCGTGATTCTGGGAGCGATATGCCCACTCTTTGGCTTGCCCTGGTTAACAGCTGCTACGGTACGATCTGTGACCCACGTCAACGCTCTGACAGTCATGAGCAAGGCTACTGCCCCTGGAGAAAAGCCCATGATCCAGGAGGTCAAAGAGCAGAGAGTAACTGGGATGTGTGTGGCCATACTTGTGGGTAAGCAAAGTCAAAGCTGTGAATATAGATGAATTAGGGTTAGCTCATAATTTCATTCAAAAGGTTAAACTGTCATATTTTGTACTCATTACAATTAAGGTGACATTTTAACCCCTTTTTCTGTCTTACAGTTGACAGGTATGGCTTGTAGCCAATGAAAAATGTTAATACATTTATCAGACAATATCAGCATTTTTCATGGTATTATTTTTTAAGACGCACTAGTATTTATACCATTTAAAAAACAATCATACAATTTTGGCTCATTTATTATTAATTTTTAATCAGTGTATACACACACACTCACTTCTGCACATGTTTAGCACAATGAAGATCTTCCATAAGAGGGTGCTATTAGTGCTTGAGTATTTTTTTGTGCATAATCAAAAATATGAAAATGCACAATAGTAGGGTTTCACACATGAACTTTTAGCAAATAAGGGCCATGTCTTTAGTGCTTGCACAAGAAGGCAATCTCACGTGCATGTTAAGTAGGAGTTTAGGGCAGCTTGTCAGAGGCGCATGAAGCTGTGCCCCCCATGATGAAGGTAAATAGAAGAGAAAAAGGGAGGAGACGGGTGGTGTTGGGTGTAATTTTATACAACACAAAGTTATGAGATTGAAGGGTTCATAAAGCAAGGAAGGGCAGTGTCTGATTTCCTTCGAACTTCCTTCTACACCTTTACAAACATCTCTAACCTGCAGGCATGTCCATCGTGATGACGGACCTGTTGCGACATATTCCTCTGGCTGTGCTCTTTGGAATTTTTCTTTACATGGGCATCACCTCCTTGACTGGCATCCAGCTGTATGAACGCATCACACTTATGGTCACCCCTGCAAAACACCACCCTGAGCACATGTATGTCACCAAGGTGAGCAGAACTAATACAGGTTGTATATTGTGTTCAGGTCTGTACTGGATTTGGTAGAAATATACTGAATTAAATGAGAACATTTTACTGTATATTTCATTTAATAAACAAAGTAGTATTAATGGAAAATTAGACAGAGAAGTTTGTTACATCCACTAGGTGGTGCCCAACCCCTCAATTTTTATTCTCCACCTTTGAGATTAACCAAGACATTCACAAGGGAGTCATGTAATCAGTATAGAAACTTTGAAGGTCGTCTTTTAATTCAGTGTCTGAGCTCAGACAAAATAACAGATATAGCCAGATATATCTCTAGTCCCACCTCTCTGTCTCATTAGGTGAGGACATGGCGTATGAACATGTTCACCATCATCCAGCTGTTGTGTATAGTGCTGCTATGGGTGGTGAAGTCCACTGTGGCGTCCCTGGCCTTCCCCTTCATCCTCATCATGACCGTACCACTCCGCAGACTCATCCTCACCAGGATCTTTCAGGAAAGAGAGCTGGCAGCGGTGAGTTCACTCTATGAGGCCGTTTGTAATGTGACTCACTGTAACATCAACAGATTTAGGCAAGACAAGACTTTTTTAAAGCTACTTACCTGGGCTTCGTGTATATTTTATTGTGAAATGGAGCAATGCAAATAAAACATAGAAGTTTCAGAAGAATTAGAAATAAGAAAAATAACTTACTTTTGATCAGGATTGATTATAGCTCATGAACATTCAGAAATCCCAACTTTAATTTTTAGTTTGAATACATTACTAATCAGACACTATAAACATTAAAACTAAAATAAAGGATATGATTCTAGGTTAACGCCATTAAAATGTGATCCCAGACCAATTCAAAATCAATGTGAATATGAGAATGTGGTCCTGGATCAACTAGAAATCAGTCAAAATGTCATTATTGGACCAAAATTAATCACCTCATGAAACAAAATTGAAATCAATCAAATTCAATCAGAATGTGATCCTGAATCAACTCAAAATCAATCAGAATGTTCTCCTGGATCAACCAAAAATCAATCAGAATGTTCTCCTGGATCAACTCAAAATCAATCAGAATGTTCTCCTGGATCAGCTCAAAATGAAATATAACATGTTTGATCGCTATTACGTTTGTAAGAGTGTGAAAATGAGTGGATATCTTAATTGCACCAATTCAGTAACACCAAATGTACACATTAACATTCATACTCTTTGTACTTTTAGAGAAAACACTACATCTACATGATATAAGCATAATCATACACACTATACAACACTGCCAACTGCATCATCATACAGATACATGGTGCACAGATTGGCATATTCATATATAATGTATAGTGTACAATATACAGCAATGGGATCATTTATATTTTTTGTGAGTACAGGCTCAGATTCTGAGATTCTGTCTGACCAAGTGATTCCGTGTGTGTATGTGTGTGTGCACATGTGCATGTGTGTGTGTGTGCATGCATGTGTGTGTGTGTGCTGGTTTTGGCTGACTTTGTGTCTGCAGGCCTATTTCAGTTTAGTAATGCTTTGTTGTTTTGAGGCAGGCGTATTGCACAATGCCTGTTTTGGGAGTTGTTGCATTGCTGTAAGATTTGCTGATATAAGGCTTGTGAGGTTTAGAGGAGGAGGCTCACACACTCGTGCTCACGGATCACTTGACGTAAAGGGGCTTCTTGTTTTCTTTTTCCACTGCAGCTGGATGCGGACGAAGATTCGCCCAATTTTGATGAAGACGGTCGTGACGAATACAATGAGATTCACATGCTTGTGTAGAAGCGGCTTACGGAGATGCTCACGGGGTGGCTGTGTTTCCACCCTTCCACCACACCAACCACTCGAACACAAGCAACAAGTTAAACCAAACCTAAAATTGACACTGAATGAGGCTTAGCGAGGAACTCTATGATCCACTTATCTTCAGGATGTGTATATTGAAATATTGTATTTATTCTATGTACAATGGAGATATTGATGCAGACGATTCACATGGTTTAGATGCCGTTTGTTGTTGTCGTTGTTCTTATTTATTTATTTATTATATATTTTTTAAAAAGATGTCTGTTTATTTCCTCAAAGAAGTGGCCTCCCTGAGTCTTTGCTGATGCCCCATGACTGAAAGACACAGAATGGACCATGCACCTTAAACCATGCCATTTGAGAGACTTGCTGTTCTGGCTGTAGAGAAGAAGTGAATAATCCAGTCCGGTACAGCTTGTGTGGATTGTGTGTGCGTCTCCCCCCTTTAGATGCCCCCATTGCCTGTAGATCTAAGTTGCCTTCTCTTCTGTACTGTAGGCATTGACCACAGGGTCTGAATCACTTTTTAGTAGCACCTCAAGTTCAGAACCCTCAGGGTGGATTAATGCATTTTTCTGTGCAATCTTTTAGCTTGAATGCAGTATTGCTATCCCTGTAGACATGAGCACAAGTGAGATTGAATCTTTGGGCATAGAGGGTTGATCCTAAACATTAAAATTGTTTATTTCATGTCCATTTAGTGTTTGATTCACCAGAGACATTCTCTGGGGGACTGCAGTTTCCATCTAAACAGAAATGCACTGATAACGGCTTTTTTTGTTAGCTTGATTTGTGAGATGTAGGATAATGATTGCAGATTATTTGTGTGCAGAACAATAGCACACAGTTAGCATTTTGTTGGACTTAAGAGGTTAGGAAATACTTTATTTAGAATACTGTGCAAAAGTCTTGCATTTATACCCAACATGTGTATAAATACAAATAAACACAAATTACAATTGTCACACAACACCTAGTTTATCTAATCAGTCCTTCATTAAAGTAAATCAGGTGAGCTGCTGATGGAGTCAAGAACCAAGGCTGTGGTCTTCTAACTGTTCATCTAACTGTATTTCATCTTGCTGTATACCTTTACTGATACCTTCTCATTTCTTTTCTGCTCTTTTACTGTTTAGTGGTAGTACTCAAGTACACAAGTGCTGTATAGTGTTTTTACAGGCAAATCAAACATATGAAGGGTTGTGAACAGTTTTGACTTCCTAAGACTTTTGCACAGTTCCTTGTGTTAACATGACCTTCTTAGAGACTTGGTACTGTATGTTATGTTTCCTGTTGCGTTTTTGTTTTATGGGAACAGGTAAAGCCATAGTAGACAGGATCAAGTTGATTTCAATATGTATAGACTACAGATTTCAACGTTAATCCAATGGCTGTCAAACTGCCAATGTATATTGATGCACTTAATTCTTAATAGCCTGAAATAGAAGCATGGAAGTTTGACTCCACTGCATTCTGCTGCCAAATGAGTGGATGGGGTCATTGAGGTAACTTGGTCTCCGTCCCATCCGTCAAACATTAACTTGTTTAAAGGAAGTGCATAGTCTTGTAAAATCCACATCAAACCACAGCCAACAGATCCATAGGATGTTGCAATATCCAACATAATTGCTTCTCTCACTTTGTCTTTTATACAAAAATGGAAGCTTCTTGGAAGTGATGCGATGGAGGTGGGTACAGTGGACCTCCTATCACGTTTCATAGGTATTCCAACTCTTGTCCAATGACATATTAAGGCTGGTCAGTGGCTGGTCGCTGAAATCTGAACCACAATTGCCCTCAGAGAGAGTAAGCATAGAATGGCATTAGAGAAAGGTGCCCTTTAGACTGTAAATAATGTTCTGTCTATGTACTCGTTGATTGTGTTGCGTGACTGTGTACATTATGCAAACCTCAAGAGGTTCGGCTTCCCAGACCTGGTTCACTTTCCCACAGGCCATTACACTGAAGGGTTGTTTTTTTTTTTTACTTCATTTGTACTAGTTCTTTGTGTGGGCATTGTGTGATGAAAATATTATGTACTTCTCTAAATACACGTTTTAGTAAAACACAAAACCAAATGCTGCTACTCACTCTGCCAGGTTGCCCCACAAGGCCACGGTAAGACATTAGGTAAGACTTTAGTTGTAACGACTAAGGACTAATAATTTCTTACTCTTCAAATTTAAACTTCAGCTGAGCACTGTGTTGATGCCAAATTCTGTACGTTGTCAAGCTCACCGGATCTTCACTTTAGTCATGAGGAATGTGTGGTGACCAGCTGGGCTGTGCAGTAATTGTAGAGCAGATAATACAGCACTTGATAGAAGGTTAGATTTTTGTGATGCTGCTGCAAACGTAGGACAATGGTCAGTGATTTTAGCATGGCATTTGAATGTTGTGGTTTGGTTCCTTTGGTGTCTGCTTTCTGCTGAAGGCACGATGTTTGGTGCTCTATTGGACTTGCACTCTTAGAGATACAACACTGCCACCACTTTGCCTCTGCCAAACTCACTTGGCTTGTTTTCGTTACAGGAAACACTGACTTCTGCAGAAAGAGCTGTGGTCAGTGACTCACCACGTCCTCCTGAGATTATCTGCTTAGCTTGACCTGTTCAGTTTTCCAGTTGTGACAATGCAGAACTATTACACAAGGCAAATCAAATTTGAGATGGATTGTACAAGGCCAGGGTGTCCGATTCTTCTTCTGGAAGACGTTTGTAGCCTTGCTCATGAATTGTCCTCCTCAAGCACACTTCATTCAGGTTTTCAACAGGTTTGAGAAAGGAAAACACATAACTCCATTCATCCAGGACTGGAACTAGACAGCAGTGATATTTGGGGGCAGTTTGTTTGGAAACACTGGTTGATATAATTTTATGTGGCCCAAAATTAAACTGGCCCATAATTAATAAGTTAAACAGTACATTAATAACTGTTATTTTTAAATTATTTGCATTTATTTAAATCATACTCATTGACAAAAAAACCCAAAACAAAACGTACTCCTATAGACGTGTTGGATCAGCATTCAGTTCTGTCAGGTCTGATTAGCCACTGGGTCTCCTACTACCCTATTAAAAGGCTCTTGGAAGCTTCACTTGGGTAGTGCACCTCTTGGCGAGAGATCGTTCACTGCCAGACATGCCTCTACAGTGCACTCAAAGACATTTTGCTCAGTTGACAGACTTTGAGAGGGGGCAACTTATTGGACTGAGAGAAGCATATTTGACAAATTTCTCTAAATCCAGGCTGTTCTGACCAAGCTATTTGCACGTTTTGGGAGCAGTGAGCTTACACATGCCGAACAGGACTGGAACTTTTGTCTTTAATGACATTAACAGCTCAGCGATATGTGCAATATGACACCCTGCTGCCAGATTACACTTCTTTGGCCTGGCTGGTCACCAGATTTGCTCCAATCAAGCGTTTACGAGACCAGCTGGGATGCCAGCTTCATCATCCTACAGGCCCAGCTACATCTCTGGGCAAATGTGTTGCACTATGCCATATGTAACCTATATGCCTAAATACCCAACAGTATGTAATCTTGTATCCAAGGGTGGTGGCCAGGTTACTAGAGCTTCCTTTCAGTTGGACAGTTTTCCACAGTAAATTGCATTCCCACACAGAAAGTTTAATTCAGTTCCAGGAATTCTTTTTGATGCATTTTTTGTCAATGAGTATATAACAGCAGAAATGCCTAATAATATATATAATATAATTGTCATTTTGTAGCAGTTAGGTGGAGTGTATTTTCTACATGGATTTGGTACTATTTATAAAACCCTTCAAATGTTCACGTGACCATATTTTTTTCATATGTGAAATGGCTAAACACTTTGTTTAGTTTTCATGTAGACCACACATGGTACAGGTTTCCTGGATCAGAGCCGAGACCTGCAAGACCTAAATTCTTTTAGTATAGGATGTGTGTGCAGTTTAGGACCTCTATCACTTCTCCTAAAAACATGGTTAAATGGAACACAATGTGTGCTCCACACACTACAGGTGTGCTCCGTGGCCCTTGGTGCAGGTGTGACAGGCTGAATGTATGCAGTTGAGCACTCGAGCACTCTTGTGCTTGACCCGTAATTCAGTTACCTCTGGAAAGTTTGCATTGAGCCATTGTGGGCTTGTAATAATGTGTGTGCCATGAGAGCAAGCGGATCTCAGAATGACACCGGCGCTGCTTGGACACGGCCCATAGAGGAATGGCTTAAATCAATGGATGGAGCGGAACAAAAGGGGCTCTTGAAGAGGCAGCTATTGTGAGCACAGCTGACATGTCTCAGGCAGTGCTGGTGGTTACCAGGGCTGCAGACAGGTTGCTCATCAAGACGGCCAGACGGTCTGCAGGGTTACTGTTCAGGGTGGATGTTTTACAAGCTCAGTGTAGGCTGAGAATAACACCTGTGCAGGCATGCAGGGAGTTCTCTCGTTCTCTCTCTCTCTCTCTCTCTCTCTCTCTCTCTCTCTCTCTCTCTCTATCTTAGTCTTTTCAGGGTCATACTATCGTGTGTGCATGGAATGTGTGTGAGTGTGTGTGGACAGGGTCTGGAATGGTTGGAATAGGAAGTTGAAAAACGAAAGAATTCGGAAGTGGGGGTATTATTTGACATAATAAAAAAGGCGGAGGATCGCCACTTTCTACCTGTGGTTTTTCACATGTTGGAAAGGGGAGATGAAAAATAAATAGATTGAGCGACGGTTAAAGGACTTGGCACGGCAGACATTGAGACGGGTTTCAACGGCCCATACCACCCTAGTAGTGTGGACCACCCACTCAAATCCTTCAAGCGCTGTTATTGTTTAACGTTATGTCTAAAGAGTTCTTTCAGTTCCCTCTCATTTCCTTTAACGCTGTAGACGCTGAATGTGTGCACCACTTTTCATAGAGCCCTATTGACCAGTAATAGCAAGTAATGACAATCAGAAATGGTTGGAGTCGGATTGTATTATTCCCACAGGTAGCCTTCAACAATATATTCAGCAGTCAAAACACCAGGCCCAGAAGCTAAGGAACTATAGAAAGTGCAAAAGCAAACATGTGGGTGGGTGTTTTTTTTTTCAGTAACAGCTGCTTTAGTTAACTTTACAGTGCATTTAATTGAAGGTGGATGGAGTAATACACAAGGTGGCAATACAAAGATTTTAACACAGTGTATCAAGGAAATGGCATATACACCTTGGTATAAATTCTTAACCTCTTCTTGTACCTCACATCTTGAACAGATGCCCTCTGCTTAGAATATTTTCCACACTTAGGAACAAAAATGGTTAAAGAAAGGGAATGGTTCATTGGAATTTCTATAATGTAGACATTATTTTTGTTTTGTTTTTTTTTTAATAAATGCAGCACTCATTTGTTGATACAGTGTACTCAGATCATGTCAAATGTCATCAGTTCCAAACAAACCTCTTGTAAAACTCAAAAAAGTGTTGCCTGGTTGTATCTAAGAGGTGTAGTTTGGTTTGTCTGTCAAAAAAAAAAGTAAACAAATAAGACAAACGCGAGTTCTTATGGTAAATCATGTATTACTTTAGCTTTAGCAATACTGAAAAAATACTGAGGTGGATATTTTAATAGCAGTGCCAATTGCTATGACCTGTATAAAAGGAGGGGGGAGTTTTCAAACCACTGTAAAACAAATGGTTATTTTTTTGTCTCAAAATAAATATTTAATATGTGTTTCAACCACCTTTGTCATGTAATTTATTTATATTTTTTGATGTTCATTATATACATGCGGTTGGATATTTTCATGTATTGCCGCATTAGGGCATCAAATATGTTTGTTTCTCAATCACAGTCCAGCAGTATTTTCCATTAGAATGACCTGGTTTCAAATATGATGAGCTACATGGCAAGAAAAGGACTTAAATGTACACACTCAAAAACACAGTCAGTTTAAAATGTACATGGACAAGAATTTGTTGATTTTGTTGTCCTTTTCCTGCTAAATTACACCTGTGAATTGTAGAACATAAAATTGAAAACCCAAAACTCGAGGGACTAGAAGTATTTTTCATGTCCCATGACTACCAGATTCACTTCTCTTTATGCAGAGACAGCAGGTCACCAACATTACCATCCACTGCACTGTCCACGGTGGACGGTGATGTTAAATACCAGCACAACACAAATGAAATGTCCCATTCATCTGGCACCCACTATCATGCATCACCCGCACTCCAGTGTTCACCCACACTCACAAGATAATACCAAACTTATACAGGTGTGGGTTTTCCCCTGAGGTCACACTGCATGTTCAGTTTACATAATCTACTTATAAATGGCATATTATCCCATGAATTCTGGCATTTCAGCGTATAATAAATGTACTTGGGTATGACACGAGCACATATGTATTAGGTGCCTGAGAAAACCTATTTGAAAAGCTGCCCCCCACAGAGGGCCTTGTCTGTGTTTGCCCTGATTTATGTTTACACTGTTGGAAACACTCCTCAGTGTTCCATCACTCCATACCCAACTCAACAAATCATTAGTCTAGTCTGTCTTTCTTTTGCATGACCAGAAAAAAAAAAAAAAAAACATGGTGGAATCTGGTAAGCACTCTGCATTGTTGTGGGCAAAAAAAGAAAAGCAAGCAGAGTGGAAGTAAGCAATTTTCCTCATTGTCATGAAGGTAAACACAGTCTTTATAATGTACTGAACTGTTTGAGTGGCAGACTTAATGAATGGGTAGATATTTATCAAGTGTAAAACTGAGAAAAGTAAAGCACTGGGTGAATCTCCTTCAGAGAAATAAATGTAATACTGGACAGCGTTAGCTAACGATGCATAGATTAGATGGATAGTCGACTATTCTTTCAGCTCAACTCAAAGGTTAAGCTATAATTTCATCATCAATAAGCTAAATGGAACCCCTTCACATCTCTCCACCTATACCAAGAGGAGATTGTAGAGAACGTGGGCCGCATCATTAGACGGTCTCTCTGAAAAAGAGATTTTAGTCTTGCGCTTTGAGTTCATGGCCAGACACTGAAAGCGGATCCAGAGAGGAAACAATTGGTTCTGGTGTTGTTGTGTTCACCTGAACCGTGAGAGCTTGTTTTTCTTGAAACTTGACTTTAAAATATTACACAAAAAGGAATCTCATTTTGAATTGACAGCCACAAAAATCATGGACATGTGTTTCTGTTTGTACTTCTGCTGCTATTAATCACACTTTGGCTAAACTTTGTGAAAATGTTGAAAGATTTAGTGCCAGATTTCCAATGAAAAGCTAATCTAACGAGTATAAAAACCTGGAGTCTTTAGTCTACTGAAAAACAAGTATGGTCCAATGACTTAGGCAAGAGGACCTGCAAGGGTTTTCACTGGGGACTGTCAGCCTTCATTAGACTTTCCCAACTTTTTGACATGAAATGTTTATCTTTCCAGAACAGACCAGTTTCACAAAGGTTCAAAATGTGCTTCTTTGAAAGAGCAGCAAATGCATATTGCAGCCCACTCCCTAGCTAATTAAAACGTGTGGTCCAGTTTTATTATTGTTGCATTTGGTGAAACTTTGAGTTCCTAGGTGAGATTATCTCCACTGCCCAAGAGCCTCCATTCCAGAACAAGGTGTGTTTTACCCAGAAGATCTGCAGTTTATGTCTAAGTCATGAGGTACACACAGAAGAAGGGCATGAGAAAAGTAATGATGATGCAGGGCAGCGTAAGGAGGAGCAAGACATAAAGGCTGGGGTCCTGCATGAAGAAACAGAGGGGAAAATAGGTTTGGTGGAGCTTCAAGAAGATTTCGTTCCTCAAAGAGGGTTCCCCACAAAAGGTGTGGTTCATTGCCTTCCTGACACATTCATCCAGCTGGGCGTAGTACCTGAGGACACAAAAGCAACAGCAGAATTAGAGAGCTTCACTACCAAAGGTCTTCAAAGTCTTAGGAAACCATCTTTTGAAAGTTGAATTTTCTCAGAATTATGAAAAAATATCCATAAAAGACAACCTGGGTGACATTTGCTCCTCTACCAAGAGTATTAAAAAGAGTCTGTCTCTACTATTCAGGGAAGGCCTTCTACTACATTTGGAACATTGCTGTAAGGATTTGATTGCGTTTAGCAACAAGAGAGGATGTTGGATGATCAACACCCCCCTCATCCCCAACTTCTCCAGACACTTCCATTCTGTTGACAGTACTTCTCTACAGGGAATAGACAAGCTGTGTGTGCATTTGCACATCTGTAAATGCGTTTATGAGAAGGGGGTGTCCACAAACATTTGGATATATGGTTATGTAGGACGGGACTTTAATAAATCAAGGATTCTGAGTTGTTTCTGGTTTGAACTAAATGGCCTGCCTCAATGTAAAGAGAACTGAGATACAAGGTGGAGATGAGTTGGTGTTGGGGTGTGAACGTCCCGTTTGTCAGAAACTACATCAATAAATGGTGTTTATAACCTGCTGAATTCAGAGTTAAGAAGATGTGTTGGCTTGGGATTAGGGTTAGGGTTAGGATTAGGTTTTGGGTTGGGGTTAAAGTTTGGTGTAGAGCCAGGATTAGTTTTAGGGTTGACATTAGAGTTAAGTTCAGGACTAGGGTTAGGAAGAGTTTTAGGATTATGTTTGTGGTTGAGGTGAGGGATAGGGTTATGATTAGGGGTAGATTTAGGGTTAGAATTTGCTTAATGGAAGTAAAGCATTTTAAGTTATTTAATTCAGTGTATTCAGATGCTTTGCTTCTACTGCTCTGATAAGTTGTCGATGTGTTACTGATACTCATTAATCATCTACAGAAGACCACTGAACATAGTCTTACTGGTCTTTCTTTCAAATGTCTTATTTCTTAACTCTGCATTGAAAAGCCTTTTCCTTAGAGGAGTCCTAAAATGATGAAGAAATGTCTTTATTATTCCTTTATTTCCAAGAAGGATTAGTCAAATAGTGTCACAAGTATATAAATCTTATATTCTGCAAAAATAAATAGGTGTCTAAACTAAGTTACTTCTTAATGGACAGTTTAGACAGTTCCCTTAGCTCACACATTAAATTGAGCTAATGAGTGTTTTATGAGCTGCCATGTGTCTAAACGTCTGTCTGAGAGAGCTCTACAGCAGAGGTGAAGTGATGTTTCGTTAATTTATACATATTTGGACTAGTAGCTGAGCAGTTTGGGTTTCCACAACATATGAGAATCCAAATAGTGCAGTCAAGAGTTTGGTGGGTCTCTAATTAATTAAAACCTGAAGTAACAAAAAGCACTCCAGGGAAGCTGCGAGCCACTGCGTTCCCATGACTGCAGCCCATAGATCTTCCAGGAGGAGCCTTGAAAAGCTAGAAGATTGTTATTTTTAGTCCATCCTCTCCACACCCTCTTCCAGCAGAGAGATGTCATTGTGAGCTCATGGTCCCATCCATAATGCCATTAATGAGAGTGAAGACTTTAGACGATAACCTCTATTAAATACCCACAAAATATAAACACAACACGCGTGCACACACACACACACACACACACACACACACACACACACACACACACCCTTTAGTGTTGGGCCAAGGACACTCCTGCTGGTAGTTGCTGGTTGCCATTCTTTGCCTGTACAGTGGTATGCAGTGGTTGTGGACTTCATTGTCAAATGTGGGCCTGTCACAGGGAAAATACTTGGCTCCATCCATCCCTGAAAAAAAATCAATGCAAAAAACAATGAGCAGAAAAGTAAATGTGCCCCAAAACACTGGAAAAAAAAGAGATATTAGATTAGTGCAATAAATTACAGACAGTGGGTGATTTCATGTCTGTGAAAGGCCATTTCCTCTATAAACAAATTACTTTGTGCATAAATCACAGTCCATTACAAAAGAAGGGAAGAGGTACTGAAAAATGCAGATGACTAGCAGGCTGCTTACCGTGGCTGATGTTAAGAGCATGGTTTCAATTATTTTAGATGGTACAAAGCCCAACAGCAGAAGCACTATTTGAACCAAGAGTCCTCCATGCTCAAACAAAAACCTGGCTCTTACTCCCAGAGCTCATCCGACATTTCCAGCCGTATGTTTGTAATTACCTGTAAATGCTAGGCACATGATTAAAGTGGTAGAAATCATTGAGGTCACGCTGCCCTCCATCCCTCCACGCTTCTAGGGCGAAGAAACAAAGAAGAGAACGTCACAGTTAAGAACGTGTAGCAGTTACAGGAACCTGATTTCATCTGCTCTTCTTATGCTGCCTTGTGATGTGCACGATGGTGGTAAAGTCAGTGTGGGGAGAATCTAAAGCTTCAGGGTGGTGCAGTGCAGCAGTATCTATGCTGGCCTCACATCGTCATGGGCTTCCTCCAGCTGCTGGCTGCATCACATTTCAAAAGCTTCCCATTTTACTGTGCACTTGATGAGTCTCCCATGCTTCATGATTTATACCTCATGAATAGGCCTGACTTTTATTGACATTGGGAAGATGTGCATTTACTCTTGGCAGGCAAATTTTTATTTGGAAGGGTTTTTCCATAACTGTTTTCTGAAGCTTAAGGTTGTCAAGTAGACAAAGCGAGACAAATACAGTGGTGCTGAGCATCGTCTTGTAAATGTGCTGTTTATGACAGAGAGATAGTACAGCTGGGGGGAATTATTAATAATGATATACCCTTTACACTAAGGGTACATGAACAGTATTTACAGCAGTACTGAACAGTGGTTTAATAACATCTCAACTAATTACTAATTGACACTACTTAAGACATCATTAGTCAGTACTAAATATTTGAGTAATTAATGAATGATGTTATGATTATATAGTGCCTTTCAAAATACACAACACAATTCACAATCAGCATTCTACACAGACACACTCAGCACTCAGCCAACACGCAGAGAGAAGCAGCAGCCAACACCCTTGACTTTAGAAGAAGCATTACTGGTAATTAATGAACCCTCATTTTAAAGGGTACGTTAACTGTTTAATTCACAGAATGGGAAGCATATTACAGGTGCCATGTTTCATCACGCTGACATTTGTTTTGCAATTTTATTGCATTTATTATTTTAGCATCAACAAACCAGACTTTCAAATGTTAGAACTTACCCCTGTTACAAGTCATGGGATACGAGTCACAAACAGTGAGTGCGCAAATTAAAATAATATTTCTAGCAGAGATGAATAGATTGATTCTATTAAAAGATCATTTAATTATTTTTTTACATTTTTCTTTTATTTTATGCCACATTTCAGTAGCTTGTGTCCCACTCCGAATATTACAAGCACACATACGGTACATATACACTTACCTTATAGATCCACATTCCTTTCTTAGGGATTAAAAAATAGGCTAGAAGGTTTCCTATCACCACCTTATTTCATACACCAACTACAGCTCCACCTTGCAGGTGAGCAGTCCACTCTAGCTCGTAATTCCCAACCACAGGAACACTCTCAGCAAGAAACTATTGAGTTACAGACCATTCTCAACCTTACTGTGACACTGATGGATAAAACAAGATTGATTCACCTCATCCACTTACATTAATGTGACATCCACTACCGCATCAGTGTGACTGCTGTGCTGAGGTGCCTACCACCCAAATCACTTCTGGTTTAACAGCAGTCCTGTGGTCAGACCGCTGATGAGTGAGATAGAGGGGGGGTGGCTCATGTATTGCGAATGACAACTGATAGCCAGCTGTAATTATACAAACATGGGTTATAATGGAACCAAAATGGGTTCTTCTGTGACATCGTCTAAGAATCATTTGAAGAACCTTTGTTAATAAGAACAAACAATGTGCTTACTAAGTGATAACGTAGTACTGATGTCTTGTTTAAGACTAGCAGTGGGATGATTGTGAAGAACCTTGATGTAAAGGTTCTTTTACAATTTTAAAGTTCTTCACACTTGCACATCTATTACAAACATAGTTCTGCATGGTCGAAAAGTAGTTCTACGGCATCACTCAAAGAACTCTTTGAACAGTACATATATTGGATACCTACACTTGTGTCTATACGCCATGAAGTCCAAGAGCATCAAAATACACTGAACTTATTGGACAATGTATTCCACAAGGTGTAAACACTGCTCCTGACTCAGACACCGTCCCCAGTTCATAACAGTAAATCTGACACGATTAGATAAGATGCATTTCTCCAAGTGTTAAGATCCACACAAACATCCTTTGATCTCTAATTTATTAGCAAATGGTTATTTGTTTCTTCTAGAACCTTGGAGCCAGCGGTCTTCAGTTGGCATGGTAATAGAAAGACATTAATTTCCCACAGCAGATGGCCATGTGTTTGCTCTGGTTTTACATTTTCTCCATTAATGAATTTATCCCTGGAGACAGTGTTTCTCCATGAGAGCAGCTGTGCAACTACAGAACATTCCTGAAATACATTCCCGCATGGAGAAAAAAGATGTTGTCTTGATGAACGAGGCACACGCATGAAAAGTCTTGAAAAATAGTGAGAAATAGATCAAATATAGACATTTTTTTTAGACTACAGTGTAATACCTTTTAATTCCAAGAAGGCTTAAATCACAGTTTCTGCTTTATTTCAGCTTCCATTTCAAAATGATGTTGGAGGTTGGAGCAGTGCTTAAAGCACCTCTGCCTAATGTAACTGAAATCTGTGACTGAAATCTGCAATTATCCAATTGCTGCAAAGAACACCCATGCAATACAATAATCTGAATTTTCCAACAATATTTAGCAAAGTTGATCCTGTTTTTCCTCACTTACCTTGGCTTGGAATTCCCTGACTTTCTTCCACCTGTTGAAGACTCTGAAAGGAAGCTGTTAGGATCTTCCGAAGCTGCAGAAATGCTGTGGCACTGAGGAGGCACTTGGTGGGAAAGCAGTCACTGAAGCCCTCTGGCATTCCCTTCTGTTATCAATGGGACTGGGAACTTGCTTTCGCAATTACTAGCCCTGAGTCGCTGGACGTCTGCTTCCTTTCCCATGTCCCTTTCTGGTGATCTCCTTCTGTTTCAAGCATGTTCTAGACTCTAGTTATTCCCAACTGAATAGGACAATGCAGACCTCTTAACTTTTTCTATTTTCATAAGCAAATATAGGCAGGAACATTGTAAAAGCAAGACATGCTCTAAGAAAAGAAGAGCGTGTCTGGCTTCTCCACTACCCAGAAACGTCTATGGATAAGCGGCTTCAACAGCTGTGTTTGAAACACATTTAACAACCATCCTCCTCCCCCCTTACAAACAGATCCACTCACACACTGATGCTATGTCAGATACTTTGACACAAGAGGACTTTGAGGACACAAGTGGTAAAAACAAGACTGGATAGGGGAGCTTTAGTGCTTTCATTGGTCTGAATACCATTTGGAAGCAATGGCTACAACTGAGGCTTCAGGAAAGTTTAGCATTGCACTTTTCCCACTCGTGCCATCCCCTGAGCATTAACATCCCATAAATCTGTACTTTCGGGAGACCTCTCCTTGACCTACAACTCTCTGAAGGGGAGGCTTGAACAGTGTGTGTGTGTGTGTGTGTGTGTGTGTGTGTGTGTATGTGTGTGTGTGTGTCAGTGTATGAGAGAGAGAGAGAGAGAGAGAGAGAGAGAGAGAGAGACAGAGATGTGAGAGTTTGGATGTGGACAAGCCTGCATGTGAGAGTGTGTGAAGTAAAAACAGTTTGCAAATGTGTTTGATGAAATTGAGTGAAATCGCAGAGAAAATAAGAGTGCAGGGCACTTCCTAGAACCACTTTCATAAAGACTTCCTTAAATGCGACCCATGAAACATTCTGACATGGCTGTGGCCAAGTGCTCAAGTAGAGCGAGCATCCTGTCTTTTGTCTCCTTCTCTTTATCCTTCTGCATGTTAAAGGCCCTTGGACTAAGCTGAGGCTTGGAAATAAAAACTTGCCCTCTCCAGATGTAAACCCCAGACCTCTGTGACAAACGACTGTATGGAAAGAATTGATCGTAAGTGCTCAGTTTAAAAAAGACAAACAACTGTTACACTGTGAAGTATACAATCATTTACAAAATGTAATGTTATGCTAAGCAATGAGAAGGTCAGTCAGTCATTTTCTTATCCATCATCTGGGTGGGTCAGGGTGGATCCAGAGCCTATCTGGAACCATTGAGCGCAAGTCGGGAATATCCCCTGGATAGAGTGCCAGTCTGTTGCAGGGTACCACATGCACACAATCACACAATGAGGAAGTAAACCTCAATAAATGTGAAACTTCATCTGAGATCATGTGAGTACGGAGCTCCTAAAGTGCTGAAGTGATTTGTAGTCAGATGAAAATGGACACCATAAGAAAATCCTTCTGTTCATACTTTTGCTTTTACATAATGAAAAACAGGAAGTTTATTTTGTCTTACTGAAAGAAATTGAAGTGAATCGGACACATTACATGTGTAATATTTTTATCCCTTTAGAATCACATGCTTATATAGGCTGGAATATTACATTTGTTTAGCGTATTGTCATTTTTTAAAAAGTCTTTAATTTTCATGTGTTCTTGCTTGATAACAAAAATACTAGTACAACCTGTATACAGTACAAACCAATAAATCAATTACTCGTTCACAACAGACACATGTCTGTCAACTGTTGGAGCACCATCCATACAGGCAGACATCATGACGTTTTGTTCGTGACATGCCCCAACTTGGAAAGTCTGGGCACACAAAAAAAATCTCAATTTCTCAAAATTATGTGTGACATGTGCACTCACAACTTTAGTGCACACAATTTGAAGACAGCAATTGTCTCCTCTCTATTAGACACTCCTACCTCAATGGTCCACTTTGCAGATGTAAAATCAGAGACGGAAGTTCATCTGTTTCTGCATAATCTGAGTTCATCATCCTCGATTCCTTCATCAGTTGTTGTAGAAGGATGTTGGCTGGATATTTCTGGTTTTAGGACTATTTTCATTCCATCAGTGACACTGAGGTGTTTAAAACTTCCAACTGTATCTGATCCACACTAAACAAACACCACCACGTGAGTGTCACTGGGAATGATATTTCACCAGATGGGCTAGTCTGTAAATACAGAACTACAAAGTACTTCTATATGGTAAGTGGAGTTGTTAAAATGAGTATAGATTAAGAAATAAAGAATATAGAATATAACAAAGGGCTGGTTTTAATGAAATGGCCAACTAGTGTATGTTGTGGAATTTTAAAAGCAGCTGGACATGAATATTTGTGTCTTGTAAAGATATATGTGGACCCACACTTTCATGTCTTTCTTCTCGTCACTGTTCTTTTTTGTTTTGGTTTGCCATGCCAATGCCGGTCACACCTGCTCCAGTGTCTGCGGAATCAGACATATCCTGTGTCCGCTGCTCCCGCCACATCTTCTCCAGCATCTAACGGGTAAGACTTAGCTCCAGGGTCTGTAGCTCCCTCCACACCAGCTTCAGCATCAGCAGTGCCAATCAGCTTCAGCGTCCGTGCTGCCCTTTGCATCTTTGTCGAGGTCAACTAATAAACAGACTATTCCTCTGTCAGCCTCCAGAACTGTGCTCAATCTGGCTTCTTGAACTATTCACGGACAGTTAGCCAGTTCTGGGTTTATGCACATGTCCCAGTCTATGTCTGTGCCTATGTCTCTGCCCATATCTGCGCTTGCCTCAGTCAGTGTCTGCATTAAAGTCTTCTATGTCCAGTCTCCTGTTCCTCAGTATCAGTCCCCTGTTCTGTCTTGTGTGTCCTAAGTTTCCCCAAGTCCAATCTCCCATCTAGTCTTGTGTCAAGTCTCAAGTTGCGTCTTCTGTTTTGCCCCTGTTCCTGTCTAGTCTGCAGTCTCCCGTTCATGTCTAGTCATGTCTGTCCTGTTCTTCTTTGTGCGCTCCATCTCCTTCACCAACTCCAGGGAGTGTTGGTTTACGCGCAGTATCTGGTGTACCTGGTATCTGTCATGTTTCACTTTCATGTCTGTCTTCTCGTCACTGTTCTATTTTGTTTTGGTTTGTCATGTGCTTTGTAGCACATGGCTCTGTTTGGTTTTTGGTCTAGCTCTGTCCCATTTCCGTTTGTAGCCCTGCCCATTTGTTGACCAGCCCCAGCTGTTTCTAGTCTTGTCTGTGTATTTACGGTTCTTTGTTTTAATCTGACTTTGTCAGCTTTTGTGTGACTGTCAGTGTGTATTACATCATCTGTGTATCCTGTCATTTGTTTATTTAATAAATTTACAAAACCTTGCGAGTACGCCAGCCTCTCCTCCGCTCAGTGCACCCTGACACACAGTTTAAATACATATTAACTGCTGCTTCAATAGTAGCTACCATATAAGCCAAATTACAGAATATGTTCCTAAGATTTGTAACAGAGGAGGCAGATACTTAAAACACTTAGATCTTATATCATCACAGACTTCAGACTATCCGTAGCAGGATAAGATCATGCATATATGAGCCAGTAGTGCACATCAGCCATCAGAATGGGGGAAAAAATGATCATGATGACTTTGAACATGGCAAGATTGTTGGTGCCAGATAGGCTGATTTTATGATTTTACAGAACTGCTGATGTTCTGGGATTTTTTAGAACAACAGCCTCTAGAGTTTACTCAGAATGGTGTAATAAAACACATACTGGATGGCAGTTCAGCAGATGGAAACCCCTTGATGATGAGAAAAGAATGGCCTGTTTGGTTCAAGCTGACGGAAAGGCTACAGTAACACTAAGGAAATGATGAACCTTGAGGTACAGCAGCAGAAGACATCAGGTTTCAGTCCTGTTAGCCAAGAACATTAAACAGACTCAATGCAACATTGGTTTATAATTGTTTCGAAAACCTTTTCACAATCATTTAAAATGAAACATAATTTCAATATTTTTTCAATGTTGATTGAACAACTGACATATTTCACAACATTTCAGCACTGAAGGTCGGTCATGTGCCCTCTAGGAATAGAAATAGAGAGAGAAGGGAGCTGCCCAGTATTTATATACTTTTAATAGTGCTTTGTGAATATATATATATATATATATATATATATATATATATATATATATATATAGTTAATGTTTGTTATAATAATAGCTTGTTTGCAGTGCTAGGTTATAGTGATCATTAAACTCTTAGAATGGCTCTTTTTAGTAACCTCCACAAAGATTTGGGAATCCTCCCCTCAATAATTATGTCTTCAGTTTAAGGGGCTGGGCCCTGTGTTGACCTGCTAGACCCTTCATGCATTTGTACAGACAAATTTCATTTTAATAACTGGAATGAAATAAAATGAAATGGTTTAAAACTATTTGCAATGAAAAGAAAAAAAATTGCCTTATGTAGACTAAACCACAATGGCCATTATGGACATCTGGATGTCTAGGAAAGATGTTCTGTACTTCAGGGTCTTGATAGTGGAACATTTTCTGCATAGCAAGACAGAGAACGATGACCCAGGCATACCAATCGATGGAAAGACTTTCTGGGGGAATAGAATTCCAGTCATTTATTTCAGAGAAAGAATGGTGATGGACAATCAGCTGACAGCACACCACATCTCCTTCACTGATGCAGGACCACCAGCACACTTCAGTGGAATTCCTCTGAGGACTTCTCAAGAGGCCTCCTCTGTTGTGGCTCTTTTTGGATCCCACAACAGAGGAGACTTATACTGTTTCCTTTAAGCTAAGCAGCAGTTGAAGTGGAGTTGAGAGCTGTTGCCCAAGCCCGTCATCTCATCAATCTAAAATCGGTCCATTTGAGCAGCCAAAGGATTCTCTGTTATGCTCACTTCACTAACATTTGAGCTTGAGCGATGGATGCCCTCGGCAGTATGCGGTGGTGCTCTGCTTAATTTGCTTTGACGAGACAACAGCTTGAAAGATGGGCGTTTCTAGAAGCTGTGAAAAATATCTTTCACCACCACTTGGTGCCTTTTTCCCCCTACAGTGTAAAATTGAATGTTTCTGTGATTTAGCTAATGTACATCCATCTCATGTTGCCAGGCAACATACACATAATATAATCACAATCCATTTGTAAGGGGAGAAATTTCCAAGAGTGCTGGTAAGAAAACATTTCCATTTCAGCCAAAATGCAGGTGTAATCCTGTTAGCCACTGAACAAACAGGCAGGCACGATCCACGTTCAGAGCTTTTGTGATCCTGAATGTGCTGTTTGTACAGCACGTCTCATGTCTGGAATGGAATTGCATTTTGCATAGTGTAGACATAGAGAGAGGAAAAAAATCGCCATCGTGGAGCCACTATACATAAGGCCCATGAGGCCCAAATGGCTTTGAATGAGTTATATGGCCAGAATAGTAAATGGGCCTTTGATGTGGGCAGTTGCCACATTGTCCTCGAGGGTCCGACGTGCAGTCATTTGAGTAAAATGAATAGTTTGGAGGCTTTAGAGGAACTTGATGACTGCTGTGGAAAACTGCAGAGCGTATCCAGGTGTGAAACCCTAAAATGAAGCTCTAGCAGCTCTTCCAAACACTCTTTCTCTTACATACACACACCATCTCATTACAGAATGCACATGCTTACTCGTATGAGACGGAGACAAGATGACACCATTGGAAATGGGTTCCATGAATCAGCATAGGAGAACGTGCCAGAAGAGTTGGCAGTTTATTCCATGTTAGCTCATGGGACACAACTCTCTAGGGTTCTGGCCTCTCTGGGATATGGATAGGCAAGAGAATTGCCAACAGGACTGAATAGGAAGGGTGTTTTTTATAGACAGAGTTGCTTTTTAAAATGATTTTTAATATTAGTGTCTTTTATTTTTCTACATGTTTGCAGAGCTCTGAATGCTTAAGCAGCCAAAGGCACAAACATTTGTGTTACAGCAGTAGCACCTTTTACACTCAAAACTCAGTTACTGTAACTGGAAAAATCTGGGGTTCACCCACGCAACTCTTAAACATGTCCATATTTATTATGTTCAGATGAACATGTTGCCTGCCAGTAAAAAGCAGTTGAAAAGACATTGATAACATGAGCGGGTCAATCATCTCAACGATGTCGAGATTTGGTTCAAAGATGAAGGTTAAAAAAACTTATCTTATCTAACAATCTTAGACAATCTCTATACACCAATGACCTGCAGCTACTTTGACTTAAGAGTGGTCAATCAAGCTACTAGGGCTCAATATGACAAGAAAGAAATGTCCATTTTAGATTAAATTAGGACCAAATCAGGTGGACTAAACACAGCTTTTTCCTTTCAGTATTTTTAGGCTAAATTAAGGACAGATTTCCCCAAAAAGATATCATCCAAATTCTGTTTGATGCTTGGTGCCAACATCTACTGTCATGCTCTTGTCTGGTTCCCTCACTTCCTTTGCCTGTCTCTGTTTTCCAGTCTTGTTTTGTATTCCTACGTGCTTCTTACACATGGCTTTGCTGTGTTTACCTTCTAGTCTCTGCATGGAAAAGTGCCACACTTGTGTCTCCTTTGTGACCCTGCCCTCTTGTTATCTTCCCCATCTGTGCCTTGTCTGTGGCTTTGTCTGAAATAACAAGCTGAATTGATGCCTTGCTGCCTATGGTGTCTCACGGGGCAGTTTAATGACTAATGTCTTTGTAACCGAATGGCAGAGGCAAGAGTTTGTCCCGATACTGCCAAGGTAGCAACAGCTCACAGCTAAATATGAGAGTTTTGCTGTGTTATCGTTAGTCATTAGCATTTTCACACAGTAACACAGAAGGTTGGGTTACTGACCTTCAAAGCAGACTTAACTTGATGCCTTCCAGCCTAAGAATACTGTAGAGTCTGAAGAATACTTCAGATATGGTCTGTGTAGAAGCAGCCCCTTTGTTTCAGTGCTTCTTTGTCTCTGGTTGTGTTCTACATGCTTACATGTTTGGACACATTTTCTGTTGCCTGTTGGATTCCTTGTCTGTTTGGTTTGTTTAGTTTCCATGCTGTTTATGCTTGTGTTTTAGTTTTGTCATTTATCATGTTTTATTATTATTATTATTATTATTATTATTATTATTATTATTAATAATAATAATAATAATAATAATAATAATAATAATAAAATAATAAAGATCCTTACCCTGCACTTATATCTACCTCATCTCTGCTCAATGTGATATCTATATAATGGCTTTCCACAGAGAATCCAGGATGAAAGCTTTAGTGATGTCTATTTGAAGGTATTTAAAAGTCTTTTACTGATAACTAACCCATCTTGCACATCCACTGATATCCTGAGGTCCCATTTAGATGTTCAGAAATTGAACCCATGTTGTACATTGTTGACAGACATCCAGCAAGATGCTCAGATATTGAGTCTTTCCATCCATCAGTTGTAAAGTGTGCAAAAGTGGTTCTGGTCTGACCAATCTGATACAGTCATAAGTGGATATCTTTCTGATGTTATGGTGTTTTTTGGGATGTTCATGATGTCCTCAGTAAAAAATAGGCCTTGGGGTCCTTTTTCTTAAATATATACGAAATACACAAAATGTTTTTTATTTTATTACAATTATTTCCTTAACTTTTCTTGCTGATTATTTCTTTGACTTCTGGACTTGAGTTTATACTTTACTTTACAGCTACTGACAGCTCTACATGTCAGTGAAACACACACACTACAAAGAACTCTTGCCCCCTGCACAGGCCCAGAAAGTCTTAAAACCCTCTTTAGGACCCGTTTCCGGGAAACAGTCCTGCAGGTGGCAGCTCCAGACAAAAACACCGCCTTGGTCTGCTGTTCAAGTACTACACAGTACTACTCCTCAACAATGTAAGGTCTGTCCTGCCACTCTCCATATTGCCGGAGAAAGAGGATGTCCAGACAATTCCCCACACTCAGCGGAATTATTTATATCCGGATACAATAAGGCAACTGTGTACTTTGGCATGACACAGAGGTCACTCTGGTTGCATGCCCAGTTCAAAGGCGGCTGAATGCCAACAGCAAAGTGAAGGATAATTACTGGGAAATTATGTTCGGTTGATGTGGCATAGTGGGTAACAACACCGTGGTCCTTGTGGCATAGTGGGGTCCAATTCTTTGGTTGGACAAGCACATTAAGCTACACTACTAAAAGCCATTGGACAAGACTCCTAACTCTACATTTGTCTGCCTGTGTAATTTGATCCACTCTGCATAAGAGTATCAGCCAAATTTAATGAAAATGATGACTGCAGAGTTTCTAATCTCTCTTGCAGAAAAATGATTTTTGAGTGGTAATGAATAGGAAGGCACAGACAGTGTGTGTGTGTGTGTGTGTGTGTGTGTGTGTGTGTGTGTGTGTGTGTGTGTGTGTGTGTGTGCCTCTACAACTAATGACAATCTCAATATTCTCAGTGACAAGGGGCAATGGTGGATGTGATCAGTGATTAGTGTTCATATAAGACTTCATAACTGGAAATACAGAGGGTACACAAACATTTAATTGAAAGGTAACAGCCTGTAGTAGATTACCAGGTTTTTTTGTTTGTTTGTTTGTTTGTTTTTCAATAATTTGCATGAAAGTGATGGAAAAGAGAATTTTGGGGAAGAGTGATCTACCCAAGACCCAAAGCATACCACCTCATCTGTTAAACATGGTGATGGGGGTGATACAGCAGGGGTCTGTTGGCTGCCATAGCAACTGGCTAATTCATGACATTATGACCTCCAAACTCTTTGGACTTAATCTTGTAGGAAGACAGTGATTCTGAATGTCATCACAGTCCAATGAAAAACTCATCTCCAAAATGGTGACTTTACAAGAAAAGGCAAATATTTTCAACTGAATGGAATTTAATGTAAAATAAGAGTCATTTTATAACGTTTCTATTGGTCCATTCATCCAGAATCATTTACACAGTGTACAGAGCAGCTACAGGGTTCAAAACTAACAATGGAATAAAATCTAGATTTTCTTTGGTTTGGTGGTTAGCGATTATACAGATTTGGACTAGTAGATGTTTATTCTGAAATTGATTGAGAATGCCTTCCAAATGTCCCATATTATGTATATTTATATATGCCAATAATATAATCACACACTATGTGGATGGTAGTATTGGGACATTAACTGTCTCTACCGTCCAATAGGTTCTGATGCATTGCTTTAAGGATTTGAGTGCATTTAGCAACAATAGTGTAATTTGGCCCTTCCCCAACTCCTCCTTTCACCCTGTTCCTCAGTAGTCAGGACCCAGCAGGACCCCACATGTATTATGTGGATAGTGGATCATTCTCAACACTGCCGTGAAACTGACATTGTGGTGGTGTGTTAGTGTGTGTTAGTGTTGTTAGTGTGGTAGTGTTGTGCTGGTAGGAGAGGATCAGACAGCAGTGCTGTTGGAGTGTTTAAACACTGTGTGCACTTACTATATACTCAATTAGACACTCCCACCTAGTTGCTTCACCTTGTAGATGTAAAATAAGAAACAGAAGCAAGAAATCTGTTTGGGCACAGTTTGTGTTGGTCATCTCTAGTCCTTCATTAGTGCTCAGAGGACGCTGCAGATTGAAGATCAGTATGAAAGGAGGCTAGCATATGTAAAGTATGCAGAGAAACAGAAATAGAGTGCTCCAGTATGATAAGAGGAGCTGATAAAATGCACAGTTAATGTAGAGGTGTGCATAATGTTATGGTTGATTATTGTATAATGTATGTAAATTATTTGACGTAAAATTTCCATCTTTAATGAACATTCGGTTACTTTTGTGCAACCGGGACAGAGAAGAATATGCAGAATAAATTTTTCCCATGCTCGAAGGCACACCAGTGTTGAGGAAGTGTCCTGTCAGACATTACATCACCGCACAGTCAGAGATGGCCCAAACGTCAGCCTTTGCTCTGCCACATGGCTTAGTGCTGGGTAGCCTAGACTTTACCCATGGGTCACAAGCAGGAAGCTTGTTAAGAGTGGAAAAGTGTAAGAGCACTTTTTCCCACGTGTTCACTTGCCTCGTGCTCTGTGAGCGTCACACAAGTTGTCCTGTGCCCTGCTGCCAGACCACTCAACTCTTGGGTATCTTCTGAACAACTTCTGGCTTGCCTGCTTGAGCAGAAACCGATCACGGAATATTTTAGCAAAGACCAAACAGGAAACCTTTTTCAGACACTTGCTCCAAAAGCTATATTTAGGCTGAATAAATGCTGCATAACGGAAGTAGTTCCATGCCGGTTCTGTGGACATCTATGTACGGTTTGTATGTTTATTCACCTGGGTGGTGGGAATTTCTCCAGTATTTTGGAAAACACTAAACTTGGCCACAAGGGTGGAAGAGAGTTAGAACTCTCAGCATGGACCCTCTCTGTTTGTCTCCCCCCCTCTCTCTGATATATGGGACAGAGGACACACTGCATTCATCTTTGAACAGAACAAATTTACAATAGGACTATTACCTTCAGTTAAAGCTCTCTCCTGTTCAGTGGAGGCCAGGCTGCAGCGGGTCCAAAATCACAGTTAGTCCAAAATCTACAATTATAAGAGTGTATAAGAGACAGAACAAAAGTAAGCAACTTCATACTAGTCCACTAATCCATCCTGACAACTTCTACAACTGGAAAAAAGACACTGTCCATGTTCTGTGTCTACAAGGCAGTGAGGCTGGCACCTTCACAAAGAGTTTCATCAAAGTTGACGTTGAAAATAAACTTGTCAAACTTTTCTTGTTCACAGTTTCTAAACAGTGAGACAAGCTTCTGTGGTCATACATAGACTTCCATCAAATGAGGGAAGGCCCACAAAACAAAATCATTTTCATCTCCATGTGCCTGTGTGTGGGCAGCAATTCCAACACTCATGCATCAACAAAGAACATCTCCAAGGCAACTGTGCAAAACAAGCATCACACACAGGTTAAAGGAAAGTTCTTGTTTTTCTCCAAAACCATGTTTTCCCACTGTTTCATTCTAGTCTTCCTGTGTTTTTAAAGTATGATTCTGCAAAGAAAAAAAAAAAGAAACGTGCAGTTATCTTTAAATAAGATATCTTGACAAGTGGAATCATCCTAAAACGTTTATTCATGTGCTGAGAATTTTGAGAATGTTGTAAATGTATTATAAGAGAATTCAGCTTATTTCTACAAACCTTTTTTAAAAAATAATTTAATAGAATAAATCAATTTTGACAAGCAGAAAAACGTAATATATTAAATAATCTTAAAACATTCATGTAATACTCACACATCAGTGACTATTCTGCCGAAAACTTCTTCCTAAACCTGAGAGAGCCTTCAAATAGGGGTGCTATGGTACAAATATAATGATACTTAAAGACATTTTCATGATACTTATAGCGACACTTTGAAATGCAGATTGGTATACATGAAAGACATGACCTACAGAGTAATCCTTTCGTGATAATAACATTCTCAATGTATCATAGAATAACTGAGCATGACCTTTCATTTTTGCTGACTTTGATATTGCCCGTTTGTGTTTACGTGCAGATACTTCAGCCGGTTGCTCTCTTCTGTTCTCTTGTCTACTCCCTGTCTAAGGGGAGCTTGAGTGTGTCAGCAGACAGCAACATCTATTGTGTAGGAAATGAGTACAGTGTGCAGTGTCATCAAATAATGAAGTGCTCATAGCTACATTTCACTTTGCATTCAGATAGAAAAGAAATCACCAATCTGTCAGCTAATAGATGTTTTCCTAAAGACGACACAATTCCATCCAAAAGGCTCGGAAGAGCGAGTCCAAATGGACTTGCTTTAAAGCCGCATTCCAACTGTAGCGTGCTTGCCATCGATATGTGCTGCAAATCCACTGATCAACATGACTGATGCAGAAGTGTGAATACAAAAAAGATTTCTTATCACCTGTTACCTTCTTTTTACCCTCATATCCTGATGTAGGCTATACAAACATCCCTCATCTCCATGCGATCAGATGATAATATTACAAAAGAAAAAAATCCAAAACAGTTTTATTTTAATGGCAACACAACAGCACACCACTAACCCTACTAATCAATAGGCCTCACACTAAGAGTAACAAGACCATGGATGCAAAGTGCAGATTTAATGAAGTGTCGTAGACAGACCAGGAAAGCAGGCGGGCCTGTCAAAATACATAGCTCATAATATTCCCACAGTAAGGTCTGTTTCCCTACCCTGTTTTATGGAGAGTAAACATTACTTTCTTGACATTCCCTACATAGCTGACTCCTGTTATTCCAACTATGTATAGTCGGTATGTAAAGTCGCACACATAGTGCTTCACATACACTTCCTACTATCCTGTATCTTGGGAATGCTGTAGATTAGGGGTCCTGCTGCCAGGACATCTCTTGTAAACCCGCCCTAGCTATCTCCTGCTCAAGATATAATCTACAGTATATGCTGTTACTGTTACTTTTAAACCTTATTCAGCAATTAAAACCAAAACTTACCTTAAATGAATCACAAAAAATCAATATATTTTTAAAGATTCTGTAAAGTATGCTGAACTACAGCTTGGCAACTTTATTTAAACATCAAATTTGAGTAAAATGCAATGAACTGAAGCAAAACTTAATCTACCAAGTATCCCAAGCTTATTCATTCTGTTATGGCGGCCACTGGGAATGTTTAATAACCATTTATATACAAGCTTAGCTGTCAGTTTCAAGTTCAAAATCGGTTAGTAGGCACACCACTAAGAAACTGGAAGACAGATTGAGGCAGGCAGCGGTGATTGGAGGACAAAGGTGTTTATAGGGGAGCTTGATGTCTTCCCCTTGATTAAGGGCCTGCCATGCTCGCTCAAGCATTCACTGTAGTCACACACCTGACTTGATAATTAACTTATGAGCTGAATCAGGTCTGCTGGGAAAACACACAAGCTTGTCCTGGCTAGTTCAAGTCCAGGAATGGAGCTAAGAATCCTAAGACTAGATTGGGTGGTGTTTCCTAAATGTCCTGGAGGCCCAGCTGCAGTTCAGACATTTAAACATGACTGATCCAGCCCAAGAAAACCTGCAATGCATTTGCTAGAGCAGGGAATACACTCTTAAAAACAAAGCGGCTTGGGATCTCTAGGAATACTAGGAAACTGTTGTTAGTATAAAATCTTTCCAGTATGGAGAGGCTCTTTGAACTTGAAAAGGGTTCTTTACACTCACACATATCTCACCTTTGAGGGGAATATTTTCTTCAAAGTAGCTCACAGTAAACTACCACCACCAGTATTGTGTAGCCCACCACTGTGATGATACACAGACTGTAACAAGGAGAAGGGTGTCTGTGTATTCCAGTACAGAACTCTGGTGGACTGGCACAATGCTGCCTAATTCTCCATAGCTTGAGTCATATTTGTGTAAAATCCTGTAATATCAGTGTAATATCCAGTGGTTTTAAAGTGTTTACACTCCACATATGTAGAGGAGAGGAGCAAACAATACCAGTTCTTTCATAATGTCACTTTAAGGAATATAATTTGGAAGGCAATTTGTTCATGTTTGACTAAAATTAAACATTTAAACATTTATGTTCATTAAAACTGGTACCACCCATACACTAACTCAGTGTCATCTCTATAGTGTGAATTACAAAGCTTTTCTTATGAGACACTGAAGTGGTGTTTTTAAAAGTAGTTTTTAAAAAGTTTTATGGCATCAGTTCAGTGTTTCTGCTCTTCAACATCATAATTCAGAGGCGTTTTCCCCCCACAATGCTATTTATTTTTCCCAGAAGAAGAAAATCTGCTTATTCCTGGTCATCATCTCATTGGTCTATTTGTAATCACAACACACTCCACTTCAATACACATACCAAAAGCTAATTTCACATTTACCACCTTTACTTAGTTTTATATAGTATATTTGAATCTAATTTCATACATTTGGCTTCATTGTTACATGTAAATTAAGTAATATTCTGACACAAACTTTCATTGGAATACAGTTTATTTGTATTTTTCCAATCCAGGTCCAAAAACCTTATTCAACATTTATTTCAGAGGGCTATTTTGAAAAGCACCATTTAAACTGGTCATGACAGTGCCAACAGAACCCTGTTCCCCAATTCTAACCCATTCTAAATCTATTTTCCATTTTAGCACATTTGTTTATACTTACACCACACAGTCAAAGGTTTTAGAACAGCCTGTTTTTTCAGTAGTCCCCTGGTAGTGGTGTGTGGCCCAAACAAGTCTGCTTTTCTTATTTTACAATCTTCACAATGGCTTACTGCAGCTCCAAGTCATCTCTTCTGCTGAAATTGAGACTCGGTCAAAGCTGAGCAACAAGTTGTCATCATGTGAGCCACCCATCACACTGGTTTTCTGATGCTGTTGTGGGTTTGAGTGTCAAACCTCTTCCTGTAGCAGACCTCTTCAGTTTTCTCCAGTTTCCAGGAAACTGTATTCACCACACTCTGGCTTTATTAGGAATTTCTCTAAAGAAAAACGCTCCACTGTTAAGAGTTAATATCTTTTTTTTTTTTTTTCAAGTATGAGAGCGATCCAGATGTGCAGTGTTGTGTAAATACTGTGATAGAGAGCAGCAACACAGTCTGTTCCAACACTGCTGTTATAAAGGGTACAGATAAAGGGTTTGTATATTATAATTTTCTGAATAGATTTTCTTAATGTACTTCTGTAACAGACCAGCTGTAGCCAACCAAAGATTTGTTCCATAAAAGGTCTTTTTTACCATTTGCATTATATTTCATCTTTTAGTTCATGTTTTCTGTCTCAAAAGGTCTGACAGTTTACTGCTTACCTTTGACTGTATTTGAGGTCACTGGACTTTGTGCCATTAGAGGTCATTGACTGGATGTGCTGGAAGTGCTGCTACAGTTAAAGTTTGGAAATGTTTTGGAAAAAACTGGAAGGAAAGACCGGTAGTGTGTTATTTAGTATGTTTAAGAGTTGGTTATTCTTTCTTTCCCTCCTGGACTAAAAACCTGATTGAACTCAAGAACCTAGAGTACATAGCTCTAAATTATAGATAGAGCTTAGACCTGGAGTTCCTATATGGCACTGACTACATTTCATATTTCAGAGATCTATTATTTGTCTATAAGATTATAAGATTTATATATATATATATATATATATATATATATATATATATATGTTTTATTTTTTTTTACCCAAGATTAGCAGATAGAGCACATAAACAAGACAAGCAGACATTGTTGGAGTTAGAACTATTGATTTTAATGGAAATGATGACCTTGTACTTCAAATTTTGCCTTCATCAAAAAAGCCTTTAGCAGCAATTACAGCCTGGCAGACCCTAGGCATTCTAACTGTCAATTTTTCAAGGAAATCTGATGAAATTTCACCCCATGCTTCCTGGAGCATCTCCCACAACCTCCATACCATATGGTCAAGCTGCTCCCACAACAGCTCAAAAGGTTCAGATCCTGTACTGGACACTCCATTACAGACCGAATTCTATCTGAATCCTTATTTTTGCTGACATTTTTGGAGGAGTGTTTGGGATCATAATCCTGTTGAAGGGCTGGCCCCGATTAAGCCTTGTCCTTTGGCCTTCTTCAAGGTCCCTTCAACTTTATAGAAATCTATTTCACCACCTTCAAAGCAAACCCAGACCATCATGCTGTATCCACCATGCTTGACGGATGACATTATCTACAACAATTTCTTCCAATCTTTCTGTGTCTGGTGTCTTTTCTTTTTCTTTTCATTTATATAAACCATCAAAAAGTGTTGATTCATTAAATATCAAGAGTGAACTGGAAGAAAAGCCTGGAAGTGTGTTCTTCAGTATGTTTAAAAGCTCATTCCCTTCTTCTACTTAAACTGACCGACATTTGACCCAAACTGCTGTAGGACTGGCCCAATCAAGCGTTGTCCACAGGGTTCCTTCAACTCTACAGAAATCTCCTGTTTCACCACCTCCACAGCATTCCCAGACCATCAAGCTGCCTCCACCATGCTTGACAGATGGCATTAAACATTGCCTCATTCCATTGTTTCCTCACAAATGTTCTGTTTGACCTGAAACTTGGACTCATCTGTCCACAACACCGTCTTCCAACCTTCCAGTGTCTGGGGTCTTATCTGTTTTCTTTTCATTGACCCCCCTGACCCCTCTCTCTCTCTCTTTTTGTACAACATCTGAAGTGCCGAATTGCTTAATATTGGAGGAACAAAAGCCTGGAAGTGTGTTCTTCAGTAAGTTTAAAACATTATTCCCTTCTTCTCCTTACAGCGAGTGACATTTGCCCCAAGCTTTGGCTGAAGCACAGTTCCTTTGGACTGGTTCCAGTGCTGACCCCAGCACCTGGCTGAACTGGAGCAGGCCTTTGGTCATGATGTGAGAGAGGAGGACAGTGAGGTGAGCAGCTGGATCTTCAGGACTGGAGAGAAAACAAACAGTGGGGAGCAGTGATCTGCCAGAGCAGGCAGGAAAACAGTGGACACGTGTGTGTGTGTGTGTGTGTGTCAGAGGAACCTGGCAGCAGATAGGACCCAGCAGAGCGCGTCCCCTGGCCCTGGCCTCACCTGTGGCCGGCCGGTCCTCACTGCCTCCCCTACCTGCCCCCTCACACCGCTCTGCACCCGCACCCGCGCGCTCCTCTCTCCCTCCACGGCGATGTGGTGCTCGCGCTCGCTGCCGCTCTCGCCCGCGCCGCGCACGCGCACGCCGCTGTGGCTCTCGCTCCTGCTCGCGCAGCTGCTGCGGCTCGCGGCGTCCTCCTCGAGCGGGGAGCTCGTGTTCCGCTGCCCGAGCTGCACGGCCGAGCGCCAGGCCGCCTGCCCCGGCCCGCCGGCCGCGTGCGCCGAGATCGTGCGCGAGCCCGGCTGCGGCTGCTGCCCCGTGTGCGCGCGCCTGCTGGGCGAGCCGTGCGGCGTGTACACCCCGCGCTGCGCCGCCGGACTGCGCTGCAACCCCGTCCCCGGGGAGCCCTACCCGCTCGAGCAGCTCATCCGGGGACTCGGGCGCTGCGAGAGGAGAGTGGAACCCACGGTCAGCCACGACCTATCGGACACGAACACCGAGGACGGTGAGTGACCGGGAGTGACCGGGCGCAGCTGAACTCCACCAGACCGGCTGACAGGGCTTTATTCAACACTGGGAGCTGTGTGTGGGCATGCATATGTGTGTGTATGTGTACGCGTAAAGTGTGTGTAGTCGCGTGCACCGGGTGTAATGCACAGTCTGTGTTGCCATGCGTGAAGTGGAATGGGTGTAAAAGAGTCTGCAGCACATGTGCATGGAGTGTGGGGTGAGGTGTAGTGTGTATATGCATATAGAGTGATGTCTAGTGTGTATATGCATAAAGAGTGCAGTGAGGTATAGTGTGTATATGCATAAAGAGTGGAGTGAGGTGTAGTGTGTATATGCATAAAGAGTGATGTCTAGTGTGTATATGCATAAAGAGTCCAGAGAGGTATAGTGTGTATATGCATAAAGAGCGGAGTGAGGTGTAGTGTGTATATGCATAAAGAGTGGAGTGAGGTGTAGTGTGTATATGCATAGAGAGTGTGAAGGGAGGTACAGTGTGTATATGCATAAAGAGTGTGGAGTGAGGTGTAGTGTGTATATGTATATAGAGTGTAGAGTGAGGTGCAGTGTGTATTTGCATAAAGAGTGCAGTGAGGTACAGTGTGTATATGCATAAAGAGTGTGGAGTGAGGTGTAGTGTAGTGTGTATATGCATATAGAGTGGAGTGATGTCTAGTGTGTATATGCATAAAGAGTGGAGTGAGGTGTAGTATATATGCATAAAGAGTGGAGTGAGGTATAGTGTATATGCATAAAGAGTGTGGAGTGATGTGGTGTGTATATGCATAAAGAGTGGAGTGAGGTGTAGTGTATATATGCATAAAGAGTGGATTGAGGTACAGCGTGTATATGCATAAAGAGTTCAGTGAGGTAGAGTGTGAAGGGAAGTACAGTGTGTATATACATAAAGAGTGTGGAGTGAGGTATAGTGTGTATATGCATAACGAGTGTGGAGTGAGGTATAGTCTACATGCATAATGAGTGCAGTTATGTATAGTGTGTATATGCATAAAGAGTGCAGTTATAGTGTGTATATGCATATAGAGTGTGGAGTGAGGTACAGTGTGTATAAGCATAAAGAGTGTGGAGTGAGGTACAGTGTATATATGCATAAAGGGTGCAGAGTGAGTTGTAGTGTGTATATGCATAAAGAGTGTGGAGTGAGGTATAGTCTATATGCATAATGAGTGCAGTTATGTATAGTGTGTATACGCATAAAGAGTGCAGTTATAGTGTGTCTATGCATATAGAGTGTGGAGTGAGGTACAGTGTGTATAAGCATAAAGGGTGCGGAGTGAAGCACAGTGTGTATATGCATAAAGAGTGTGGAGTGAGGTACAGTGTGTATATGCATAAAGGGTGTGGAGTGAGGTACAGTGTCTATATGCATAAAGAGTGTGGAGTGAGGTACAGTGTCTATATGCATAAAGAGTGTGGAGCGAGGTACAGTGTGTATATGCATAAAGAGTGTGGAGTGAGGTACAGTGTGTATATGCATAAAGAGTGTGGAGTGAGGTGTAGTGTATATATGCATAAAGAGTGTGGAGTGAGGTACAGATTTGATTTGAGTGAGGTAGAGTGTATACTGTATATGCATAAAGAGTGTGGAGTGAGGTACAGATTTGATTTGAGTGAGGTAGAGTGTATACTGTATATGCATAACGAGTGTGGAATGAGGTGCAGTGTGCATATGTGTATAAAGCGTTGTTATATTGTGTATATATGGAGTTATAGTGTGTACACGTGTATGTGTAGTTAAGCATCATGTGGGTATGTATAAAGAATGGGTTATGTGTAGTGTGTGTGTGTATATGCAACATTTGTGTAGTTATGCATTATGAGTATAGTTATGCATAATGTACATGAGCATAAAGTAGGTGTTGTTGTGCACAGTGTGTACTTGCATAAAGGCTGTCTCTAGACTTCAGGACTGGTGTCTATACAACAAAAGAGAAGCATAAAATGAATTAATCATTAAAATTCTACACTTGTACTTTAAAGTACGTGTGTTCTCGCTCTTAAACATACCGTGATATGAAAAGTAAAGAAAGAACTAACTTTAAAAATTCAAGTAAACACCTTTATACACGAGCAACAGGTCAAATCAGCCTTTTAGAAAGTCCAGAGTGGTATGAGCAGTTTGTTTTAGTGAGTAGTGGAGTGATAAAATAACATTTTACTCTAAAATGAATTACAATGAGTGCAAAAAGTACTTTATAGTACCTGAATAGGGTACATATACTCGCTCAGATACTTGTGCTGTAACAGTACATTTGTGGCTCGTCACTGTACAGCACAGATGAACAGTATGTAGGTATGCATACTGTGTTTACACATTGTATTGTGGTCTCGCTGAAGTGTTGATGTGTTCAGTGTGCATGTCACCGTCAGGCCTGCGTGCCTGTCATAATAGGTGCAGAAGAGCATTCCAGTTGAAGGCCTTTGTGTTGCTGCTTTAAGGCTATGTATTTTGAAGGTTATATTTAGATATCTCCAAGCTCACGTTGGACAGCGTGTCCTGTCATTTGCTTGTACTAATAATCCAGCCCACTGCTGTTGGAGAGAGTGGCGAAAGCTTCCTGAAGACCTTTTTTAAACCTGTTAAATTACTGTGCCCGAACGCCTCCTGTGGAATTCGAGAAGGTATTCTGCTCGCTGAGTCGACTAGGTGGCTTGTATAATAAGCTCATTACTTGTTAAGCTGTTGACAGTGTAATTTTCCCCTCAATTCTTACACAACCATAGTTTCCCCTTTTAGACTGTAAAGTAATAATACAGCAACTTTGACTTTAATTGACCTGTTAAAGTCACAGTAAGAGGACAGTAATTACACATTCACATATGTTCACTATATGGACAAAAGTAATGGGAGCGTCCGTTCATTGTTTCTTCTGAATTTGAATGCATCAGTAAAGAATCCTGCATTAATAGCATTGAGTGACAAGAGTGTTAGTGAGGTCAGGATGTTGGTTGATCACCTCCTACATCATCCCCAACTCATCCAAGAAGTAGCAGCCTGTGGCATGCCTGGCATTAGGCCTGGTGCCAATAGGTTCATTTTTATCTGTGAGTCCTTTTCTATTGGCACTACTTCGCTACAGGGCCTAGTAGCTGAATACATTCATTAGAAGGTGTGTCCACAAACATTTGGACATATACGTTAAACAAAGTATAAACAAACAAACAAACAAAATAAATAAATAAATAATTAAATTGAGCTACAGATGGTGATTATTTTGTAATGCCAGCTGGAGGCTCTGTTATACATATTATAGTCTATTATATTATTTTTTCCATTGATAAATTAATAATAAAGGTAAATTAATAAGCATGTTTAAATAAAGTAAAAACGACAAAGCAGGTGCTCAACCTATATTTTGACCAGTCCTTTGACCAGACCAGTGCATGATGAGTAGACCACTCTCATTATTTTGCTTTGCTGTGCAAGCTAAATGTGCGATCTAATGAGAAAGGGCTTTTTTTTTTTGATAATCACAATGGCTGAGCCTTGCCAGAGGCATTTGCTTTGAAATAAATTGGCTGCCATTATCATAATGTGCAGCTGAATTTCCAAGAAATCAAAGGGGGAAAAGGCTAATGTAGTTTGGCAACGATTAGCACAGTGGACTTTGAGCTCGGTCCAGCCTCTCATGTGAATCTGCCCGGACGCACTGGCCATGGTGTGTCTGCACGAAACAATGTATTTTGGGATGCTCGAGAACTGAGAGAAACTGGAGCTGCCAGAGCTGCAGGGGTAAATAATCTGGCCCCATCAGACCTAGTGATCTGAGCCGCAGGGGAAAAAAATGCTGTTGCAAAACCAAACAGAAACACAAAGCCTACACACTGTAAATTACAGATCAGATAAAGTAAAAACAAATGCTGAAGGACAGCTTGCTGAGCCAAGACCTCTTATTAAATTTGGTCCAGTCCAAATGATACGTAAAGTTACTACTGCGAAACCTAACTCTGAATATCTTCTCAGGTAAAGGTGTCATAGAATGCATTTATTGAGTATTGAAGATTTTTTTTTACTGTAAAAATGTTAAGTTTATGACTTTAGTTGGGGTGAAAAGTGGCCAATCGTGTATTTACAACCTTATTACCATCCCTCAGAATGGAGCCCCAACATAACCTATCCTAGAACAGCAAAGCTGAGTTTTTAGTGCTGCAACAAGAACAATGTCATTATATTTTCTACTTATTCCTTAAGCTCATCAGATCTGGTTGCCGTCTTTGGCCTCCTCTCATTCCTGTCAGTGTGGCATTTGGTTAGCTAGTTGAATGTAGTGTTGCCAGGTTAGGTTTGAGCCTTGCACCTACTCACCTCTGTGGGCTTGGCCTTGCACAGAACGTTTGAGTTCCCTTTCTGATATGTATTCATTCAGCTCTAGTCTGAGGTCTCCTGGTTTATTTTTGATAGGGAGCCTGGATACCTACTTCCTCCTACTTCAGATTCCTTTCTCACAGAGTTTTGAGTTCCCTTGGTTTGTGCAGAAACCTGTTTTTCATTAACTTGCAGAGTCAGGTGAGAATGTGCTGCTTGTCTCGACACCAACAACACCATTTTCACCTTAATTGAATGTTGTGTTTTATTGAACCATCAGCTTTGACAAGGAAAAGTATGGCTTATACTGGTGGACTGGGATGTAAATTTTGGGGGCGGATCCATCTACACTATTAAGTGTTGGTGGTTTGAAATTGGCGTATTATCCTGGATTTTCTTTGCATGGAAGAGACAATAGAGTTCAACTCTCATTATTTAATTGTACTAAGGTAATACAGTTGTCCAGTCTAGAGGACCTTTAAAGAAATAGTTCCCTACCACAGTTACCTCGGTCTTCTCAGTTAAGACTAGTTTGGTGTCTGAGGTTTGCATCCTTAGTTTTGCACTGGAGCTGTGGGAAGACCATCACCCAAACTGACCTTGTAGCACCAGTTCAAATAACACCAATCTTGCCTTGATCAAAGAAATCCATTTGTTCAAATTCATTCAAAGTGGAAAATGGGAACAGTGTCTATGTGCAGTATCTTGTCACATCAGGTCTATGCACCGGCTTTTGACCACAGTTGGACACTACACCCAAATCATTTATATTGTGATAATATTTATAATGATTACTATATGAAAATGCCCTTTTACAGTGTTTTCTGCTCTTCTAAAAATTCAAGGCTACTATCAATAAGGGTTGTTGTCCTATGCTTGCCTTACTGGAAAGGATCAATACTTAGTCGAAGAGGAAATTGTCATATTTGGATTGTGTGGAACAGGTTCACTTCAGATTGATTTAGTTAATTTCATTTCAGTTCACGTTTAGTAGCGTTTTACTGTACTTAAAGACATGCTCTCTAATTTAATAGTGTGAGATCAGTTAACAATACTGTACCTAGACACAGGACAGGCCAATAGAAATGCTCTAAAATTAGTTTGAATTATTCTTTTTACATAAAAATTAGAACTGTACCAGTACCCAGGTAGGTATAAGGAGGACGTCCCCAGCTCTAGGCTGTGGAGCAGTGAAATTGCACTCAGAGGATGAGGATGGACCTCCATCTGTCTTTGGGTGAATTTTAGAGGTGTTTTGAGGTCTAGAATTAATCTTGCAACATCAGTGCTTGGCCTCACACAGTTTAGAAGAAGCTTTTGTCGTGACCAGACTGTACTCTCTGTGTGTCTGAGTCTAATTGTGAGTACACTGCTCCACCTGTAGTCAGCTTTGCTCATGTGCCAGACTGCTGAGTTAAGCTTGATCCAACAGGCAATTGAACCTGCTAGGAGCAACGGTTTCAGCAATGATGTGATCCCTGCTCAGATGCTCTTTTGCCTTTTCTGACAGATGATCAGTCGACCACAGTCAAAGAATGATTATAAATGCAAGATATGGCCACGAAGTGTGTGCATGAGGCAAGAGTTTTGGTTTGCTGTTACTTGCATGTGATTGATAACTGTTGCTTTTGTAAACTCTGAAGTCCCCTATATGTGAACTGACAGATCTGACGGAATCATATTTTTTATTATGGTGTATTGTTAAGGTGTAATGATGCAATAAGTGTATCTGAGGTTATAAAGCTGTTTTAGTAGTTAGATTGTCTTCATACTGTGCTTACAGTGGGATTATTTGTTTCTTCAATGTCAATTGTACTACTATAGTTATGTTTTCTCTCACAGTTACCTGTTTGGAATTTTACAGAATGTTCATTTATTAGAGCTTTATTGGACAAAGATTGTTGGAGATGGAGCTGCCGGGCAGAAGGAGAAGACGAAGACCTCAGAGAAGGTTTATGGATGTAGTGAAGGTGGACATGGAGATGGTTGGTGTAACAGTAGAGGAGGCAGGGGATAGGGCAAGATGGAGGCAGATGATCCACTGTGGTGACCCCTAAAGGGAGCAGCCGAAAGAAGAAGTAGTTGTTCATTTATAAGAGCTTCATATCTGGGTTTGATCAGCTTCAAATCCTTCCAGACCCATAACCCTGCGATGTCTTTTTTTATAGTGAAAGCATGTGCAGAAACACCTGTAGGCTTTCCAGATTAGAAACAGTGGAGCTTAATTATTCCTTTTGTCTCTAAGATGAAAGTGATTTTTATCTGATGGGGGCAGTTTTGGTGGTCCGCCATGCCTTCCTGAGTTGTTAGTAGTGTCGTTTTCTCTGAATCTTTCAAAGAAATCTTTCAGTGCCTCCAGTTTTAGCAACTTATTTTCCATTAATTCTCACAGCCTTATGCAATTGGAAGATTTTGTCTTATCTCATCAGAAATGCACTATAAATGTTCAAATGACACCAGGGAAATCCCACTAGAGAACACCCAGTTATATTAATAGTAATACTGGTCTTTGTGTTCCTATAAATAATACCTTCCACAGTTTAAATAAGATGCACTGCTAGTTAATAGTGAAATACGGTGCATCCAGAAAGTATTTAGAGCGCTTCACTTTTGCACATTTTGTTTTCACAGTCTTTGCTATGACACTTAAAATTGAGCTCGGGTACATCTTGTTTCCACTGATCATCCTGCAGATGTTTCTACAGCTTGATTTGAGCAGACCTGGGGTAAATACGGTTGATTGGACATGATTTTGAAAAGTACACACCTGTTTATGTAAAGGTCTCATAGTAGACAGTGCATGTCAGAACACAAACCAAGCCATGAAGTCGAAAGGAATTATCTGTAGACTTCAGAGAGAGGATTGCATCGAGACAGATCTGGGGAAGAGTACAGAAATTCTGCTACATTGAAGGTCCCAATAACTACATTGGTCTCCATCAGTTTGGAACTACTAGGACTCTTCCAAGAGCTGGCCACCAAACTGAATGATTGTGGTAGAAGGACCTTAGTCGGGGAGGTGACCAAGAACCCAATGGTCACTCTGACAGAGCTCCAACGTTGCTTTGTGGAGAGAGGAGGACCTTTTTTGCAGCTCTCCACCAATCAGGCCTATATGTTAGTGTAGCCAGATGGGAGCCATTCCTCAGTATACGGCACATGACATCCCATCTATAGGACTCTCAGACCATGAGAAAGATAAAGATTACACTTTTTGGACTGAATGCCAAGTACCATGTCTGGAGGAAACCAGGCAGTGCTCATCCCCTAACCAATACCATTCCTACAGTGAAGCATGGTGGTAGCAGCATCATGCTGTGGGGATGTTTTTCTGCAGCAGGGACTGGAAGACTAGTCAGGGTCGAGGGAAAGATTATATTCTAACAGGACAACAACACAAATCACACAGCCAATATTACAAAAGAGTGTCCTTGAGTGGCCCAATCAGTCCCAGATTGAACCTGATTGAACATCTCTGGAGATAACTAAAAACTTAGCACGTTCTGCAAAGAAGAATGGGAGAAACTTCCCAAAACAGGTGTGCCATGCAAGAAGCATCATACTAAAAAACACTTGAGGCTGTAATCGATCAGAGGTTCAACAAAATATAATCAATTTGGGAATAAGGCCGTAACTAAAATGTGGAAAAAAATGAAGTGAATTGAATACTTTCCGGGTGCACTGTAAAATCACTTTATTTACAACATTCATAATCCAACACTGCAGAGTCTGAACTCTTTCATTTACCTTGTGAGGTGTTCCTGATGTCCTGATTTCCCATGGCTAAAAATAATGTCCATTAATGATGCCTTATGGACACCAGATGATGCTCTGAACACCATGGTTAAAACAAAGACTCAGAACTGTGTGAGTGGGTTGTGTGTGTGTAATCTGTCCTACCCAAACTTTCTATGCTTACTTAATAGAGTAGATGTAGTAAATAACACATCATATTAGAATTATATTACACATATATCTACAATAAAATTTGTTTTTTGATTACTTGTCCCTCCCAATCTAATTTCTAATCCACACAGTCTGTTTGCTTTTCTTTTTCATTGTTTCTTTCTTGGCGTGTGTACTGTGATTGCCCTTGCAGGCCCGCGGGGGGTTTGATGTGTTGGCGCCTGTACCCCCCTCCTCCTCAGCACCCCTACAGAGAATAATTAGAGTGGGGATGCCTTGGGTGGCAGCTACGTGTCAGTACCTGTGACCCCAGAGAGGCTCCTCATGGGCAGCTTGACTTTACCTTTGCCTGAAGGCACAAGGGGCGTCAAGAGAGTGTCAGTCATGTGATGGAAATAAATGCAGGCCCTCCATCTCCCCCAGCCCTGTCGGGCAACACCCCCCGCCCTTACTCCTCTGCAGACTAGAAAAGAGATTGAGGTGGGTGTGTTCTAAGCAGAACTTACAGAATGACACATCCAACTGTAAAGCTGACGCTGTTACTCAGACAGAAGGCAAGCATTAAAAGTTGAAGTGTAAGCAGGTCAGGTAGTAACTGTAAAATAAGAGCAAATATTAGTGGACAGAAGTGGAGCTTGTGTGTGTCTTTGTACACTTTCAAGGGCCTGACCATATCACAATATTTGGTATATTGATATATTGTCACTGTAGTGCAAAAACCTTGCTTTTTGGCAAAAATCAAAATGTCATAATGAAAGAACCTATAGAACAAGCAAAAGAACAATGCAGTTACACACCAGAAATAGACATGTTTTGCTTTTGACTTAAGGGAGTAATAAAAATAAGTCAGAAATGCAACTAAAGTGTGACGCATATTCTTGTCCGTTTGAAAACTGACCCAATATCATTATCAAATAAAGGTTGCCACATCACTGAGATATCACTTTATTTTGAAAACAAGTTAAAGTAGCTTTAGGCAAGAATTAGTTTGTCTTTCTTTTTTCTTCTACTCTCTGCCTACAGTTTGGTAATGTATGTCACTTTTACACCACTACAATAAAAACAAATCACACTGTATTTGGACTGAGGTGGTAGAAGAATATTACAGGATGTACATAAGTTTGACTTGGTTTAAACAGTTCTCAGGCAGCTTCGGCAAAGTTATATTGTGCAGTAGTAGCAATCTGGCTGGGAGTGGGAATGGTACATAAAGCAACGTTAAATAACATTAAAAGGCAAATTGCTAAAAATCTTCATTTTCAGCTTGTTTATATAGATATCGGTACACTGATATCGATATATTCTATCTAGATATATTGGTAGATATATTAGTCACAAGACTGATATGAATATGGCACATTGAAAGATACATTATGGAAATATTTATGATGCATTGCTACTCTATATTCTCTGTAGTTGGGCTGATGTTGTAAACACAGCCTTTCTTGCTTGCATAAGATGATATCCAGCAATCTCCAGGTTTATGTTGGGGGTTAGAAATTGGTTTGGCTATGTCTATGCTTTTGGACAATTTTGATATCCGAGCCACACAATTTGAAACACACAATTTAAACAAAGGGTAGTTGAAAGAAACTCTACACATTTAATGATCTCTTCTTATTTCTTTACAAGGCAAATTTTAAGATGTTTACAGCTCCGTTTGATTTAGAAACCACTGTATATGGCAACCCCAGTCCAAAATATCAGATGCCTAGCAACATCTCCAGTGTGTTATCTACTCAGAGCTGGGTGGGTGTGATGAAGTTTGTTGCTCAATAGCTTGTTAAAAGCCTGAGCTTTGGCAGCCTCTGACAGGTAGAATATAGTTACTATGGTGTCAGAAAGGGATCAACACCATGCTACACAAATTAATCCAACAAGTTGATTGGCATTTGGCCTTAGCCATACATGTGCCTCACGAAAACCTTAAGCTGTTCCTCCTCTGAGGCATATCATACGGATGTAACTGGGTCACTTGTATTTACCTGGTTTGATTTGTATCACACAGCCTTGCAGCCTTGTTCTTGTATAACAAGAGCAGCTCCAAACAGACAAAAGGTTGTGAACCTCTATGTAACTGCATTAGTTACACAGACTTTTTTGAAGAACAATATGTACATTTCTGTGAAATAAATCAACAACCCATGACATTATTCTTTTTAACCATAAAAATGTGAACTTAATTTAAGTAATTTCATAAAACGGACGAAATGTCTTTGAACATAATTTGTAAAATGTAATAGAATGTAATAGAAACATTTTTAGGAAAAGGTTAGGACCCCCAAAAAGTTATTACTACTTAAAATGACTAAAATCAGAATGAGGTTCACCACATCAACTGCAGATGAGTAGAACATGGTTAGAGAGGAGCCTGTCTTTTTTAAAACCTTAGACATTAGTTTGGTTTGATGTCACCATGACCAGAGCCAAAGAGTTCTCTAAGGACTTCATGAAGAAGGTTGTAGATGCATATGAGTCAGGAAAGGGATTCGATAAGATCTCATTATTAGAAATCAGCCGTTTCACTGTCTGCTAAATAATATCATCTTTCGATGACATACAAAGGCTGATTGCTGCACACCTGGGAGCTACAGTGCAATTTTTATTAATTGCATTTTTATTAATCGTTTAATGTTTAATTACCTTCATCTCTGCATATTGTTTAAATGGAGATCAAAGGTCCATATATTTATATATATTTTAAAAAGAACACAAAAGCACTGTCTTAATCAGATCATCATGTGTTCATCAGATATTTCTCCTGTGCACACACCCACACACACACAAACACACTGATGAATCATCACTCATCAGTTCTGCCTGCAGCCTGTTTCTGATTTATGACCTCATGTGGCTGCCACTGTTTCACCTTTTGCATTTCTAATTACAGACAAAGCCAACACAAAGCAGAGCAGTGTGCTTGTTGGAGAGAAGAGGTCTTTGGCAGGTAGCTCACCTTCTAATAAACCGCAGCCCAGCATTGCTTTGTCAGCAAGAGCAAGAGAGCGTGTTTCTGTAGTCCCAGTTGGTCATGGACCACGATCAGAAGTGTTTTTGACCTTTCACTCAGAATTGTGTTCCAAAATGAGTTTGGTGAAGATGCCAAACACCAGAGCTGAGTGAAGCCCTGCGGTGATTCTGCCCCAAACCAGGCAGGGACACAGGAAACGTGGGTCTGACAGGGGGCTACATCACCACAGATTGTAGGATTGGTTAGCTGAAATGGAGAAAACATAAGTAAATCATCAGAGCATAGTAGGGACCCAATTAAGTTTGGTGTAGAGTAGCATTTGGGTTTTATAGTCCATATAGGAGCAACTGTTTACTGTTTAACTGATGTAATAAATTACTGACGCCTCAAAACAGCCAAATACTGTTTAAACCTCACCACATTACACTGTGATTGGTTATTGCCTAGCTCATTTGCATAATGTGTATCCAAAACAAAACAGACCACCTCAAGCAGGGTGTATGTCAGTGGTTTGATGTTTATACTGTTTTTTCTCGTCACATTATATCATGGCTGGCAACACTTTTTATGTGATGTAAAACAAACATCAGTTGTAAAAAAAAAAGTTACAACAACATTGACATCATATTAATATGAACATTTTTGTGTTGAACGTAAAGCATTATGTGGTATTTGGCATTTATTGCTACTGTCCTCGCCCTACAGGTGTGATTCCCTTTTTTTTACAGGTTATTCACTTTTACCCCACTGCTGTAAATACAAATTGTGCTTTGAACTCTCCTTTATTGTCAGCTGTACATATGCATTTGTTGACAAGTTGATAAATATGTGGTCAAGTAATATTATAAGGATTTTACACATAAGGGATAAATGAAGATATCCAGCAGTACCCAGGTTTGTGTGTCCAAAATGAAAAAGATTCAAAATAATAATGTGCCTTTCATATGTATATATGAAATAATGTGTCATTCATATTTGTACAGTACAATTAGATTTTTCTCTTTGCATATCTCAGGGTTAGATATAGTTAGGGTTATACATGCTGCACTGTAAAAAGTGGTTCATCCGTTCAGCAAATAAGAGTATGATTTTATGTTGTAACAAAGAAAGCATACAAAATCTATTTCAATTAAAATCATAAAACATTCTGCTTACATGTTGCTTAAAACACCTCCTGTGTATTAATTATATATTAAATGATGGCAGAATAGTTGTATGTAGAGTGAATCTGGATATCCGGACTCATCAATATAACTGTGTGTTATCAACTGGTGAATTACCCTGTATGCTCTGACCATTAAAAAGACACAACCAAAGTGTTCAGGCTACATGGAATTCTGCCCGAAATATACTAATTATAGCTTTAAGGCCCAGACAGCCTCATGGTTTGCCTCTTAAAGCTGGGATATAATATCGAAAATGCATGTTGGCCACAGCAGGAGGGCTTCCTGTGCTGCTGCTTTAGGGGAACACACGTGGGAACACTGCTGCCTTTCTTGTCACTGCATTCTGAAACATTGCAAAAGGCAAAACTGAGTTACTAGTTGTGTCCTGATATCATTAAAGAAGTGACTACAGTGTGGTTTGCAGTAACACATATGTAATAAATAATTACATATCTACACGTTATGCATCAGAATTACATTAAAACTCATTTCATAAAAGGAGCAACTTCTTCATTTCAGTTTTAAGAGCAAGCAAACATATTTTCCAATCTCAGACATAAACTCTTTGCCTTTTTTGGTCTTTGTTGCTCCACAGAGACCAGGCAAATGATGTGACTTCCTCTTTGTGATATCAATTGGTACATTATTTATACACAAAACAAATCAGTGTGACGGGGTGGTAAATCAAGCTGAGGGATGCCCACAAATCATATTTGGACAAAATATGCACAAGTGGAGAACATTTAAAACAACATGGCTGAGTCAGGCCATTCTAGCAAGATCAGCCCAAGAGCAGACCACAAGATGTGTAAAGACGTGTAGAAATGTGTCAACAATTCTAAAATATCATCCAGGGAATCTGTCAAAGTGCTGCATCTACCATCAGAAAATGACCAAACAGGTTTTCATGGGAGGTGTGCAGGGAGGAAACCTTTGCTGTCAGAAAAAAAACATCAGGACTCAAGTGTGCCAGAGAACGCCACAGAGATCAAGGCTTCTGGAACAATGTGCGTTGGACAGAGGAATCTAAAGTTGAATTATTTGGACAGAGTAATAGAAGATATTTTTGGTCAACACCTAATGATGTATGTGAAGATTTAAGTTTGTCCTAAGATTCCATTCACTGTCTTAAGGTGTTTTGGGAACTTCTTTGGTTGCATGCTTTCATTGTAACTGGATGGTGACAGTAAAAATGAGATGAAACACCGCCTTATATAAACAAAGTGAAGAAATAAAGCTCAAATGTGAATAAACATTTAATAAAGGTTATTAAAGTGCTCAGTACAGTGCTTTACTCTTCAGGGAAAGTGGTATATTGTGACTTTCAAGCAGCCATGAAGTATGTCAGGAGAGATAGGTGCCATGACAAATGGACCTCTTAAACACCTCAAGGATACGATCCTGCACACAAACACTGCAGGAGAATGTATTTTGCCAGGAAGGGGAAGAGTTTTCCACCAAAAAAAAGTTGTATTAGCTTGTACCCTTTTCTTTAGTGCCTCCATGTGTACTGTGGATCAAACCCCTCACTGAAGTCGTATGCTTACATAACTGAAAAGGCCAGGAACCAGCCAGCCTTTCAGGCATCCCAGCTGTCTGTGTTTTCCTTCCATTACTTTTTCACAGTACAGGTCTGGCAGAGTCCGAGACCTCACTGGAGCCTGTTGAGAAAAACAACATGGCTGTGCCGCTCTTGCTCCATAACTTGTTATTCTGACATACAGAGCTCAGCAGGGTGGTAAAGAGTTTTCTTCTGTCAATGTTTTACCAGAAGGGTAAACTGTAGACAGGTTTCAATCACTGTCTGTGCCTTCTGGTTGCTTTGCCAGCGTGCAGCGCTGAGGGACTTGTGGGAGATTCTTTCAGCGCTCTGGGCTTCAGCAAACCAAATGTGACCATTGCTTTTATACACATGTACTTCAGTGTATGTTTTTAAGGGCAGCACTTTTAAACATAACTAGCTCATAACTAGCTGAATGTAAGCATGTGGTTATACTGTATTGTGTCATTTCTCAAAATATTGGGTGGAATCTTAAATTTAGTAAATACTGCTCTCTAGCAGACATATCATGCGGTTGGTATAGTGTAGTGGGTAACAGTAAATGTGGCAGCCTAGAGTTTAGTTCCCGGACTGGGTGAGCACACCACACCACACCAATAAAAGTCCTTGGGCAAGTCTCCTAACGCTACATTTGCCTCCCTGAAGTCAGCTGTATTAACAGGGGAATTTGTCCTTGTTTGCTGCAGTAGCAGCTTCTAATCTTCTGCAAAGGCTTTTCAATTGATTTTGGAACTTTGCTGTGATTCAGATTCAGTTGCATTTGACCACAAGAGCATTAGTGAGGTCAGGTGCTGATATTGGCTTAGTTGTGCATCACACACACAAATGTATTCCCACTGTATTAGTCAGTGCTCCATCCGTCACTCCAAAGAACACAGTTCCACTGCTGGGGGCTTCTATAATTGCAGCCAATTTGGTGGCATAGTAGAATGGTATAATTCTGCTAAATAAATGGTATAATGGTATAATTTTAGAAATGCAGATCATTTCCCAGTCTGGTGCCAAGAGTAATTCATATGTTTGTGACTATTAAATCCTCCCTTAATGACTTGCAAATGCCACCCAGACACGCAGAATTCAAATGCCTAATTGTATTTCTTGAAACTAAACACTTACTTTAACCCTAAGCTTAACCCTAACTTAAACCTATGTTTCTTTACTTCCAGTTTTTCTTCTTTGTGGTGTCCATATAGCAGAGGTCATGTCCCACTACTGGCTCTACTGCCCCATGGTTTTCAGTGGTAGTGTTCCATTCCATCCATATCCATAAGCACTTACAGAACGTGCACAAATCTGGACGAAATGAAGGCAGGGTATGGACCAAAGGCTTGGTCTGTATCCATATCCATACCTGATGTTGAGCATAAATGAGCCTTTAGACAGGAAAGCACTGCAGCATGTGATGAAGACTACCCAGCACATTAGTGGGTCACATTTTGCTGCCATCAGTGACATCTGCACCAATATGTCCCACTTCATGAACAGTGTCTTCCCCTGGGCAGTCAGTCTGCTGAACAGATCAACCTAATGGTCCACAGTTACTTTCAGAATCTGCTGCTGCACTCTATGTAGTCTCTTCCTTTTGTTTCTATTTTTGAAAATGTAAAGGTATAAGAGAATTGTCTTAACATCTCACCAGGTTTTAGGAACAGCAGGGATGCCAGACTGTATGGCAGTCTCTGTGACCCTGCGAGGAAGTGATTGTCCACACCCGGCCCACACAGCCCACACACAGACAGGAAGGGACTTTGAGTAGGAGGTGTTGCTGGGCCAGGCCGGAGAATGTGAGCAAAGAGAGGGGATGCTTTAGTATCTGCGTAATGGCAGGTGTCCACTACCAAGTGCTCGCGCCAGAAATCTCTGAAATGAGGCGATCTCTGGACACGCTTCTGGCAGACACTATTCTTAGGCCTGTTCCTCACGGCTGGGCATGAAACTCTAGGCTGAAGTGACCGTGGCTGGATGATGTGCAAAGCAAATCGCGCTGAGCTGATGTCATGTCAGCCACTTTGGGCACGTGGCCCACAGGCGCAGACACTCTGCAGACAATGATGAGATCACAGCACTGACCGCTGCCCACAGCATCAGCCCAGTGGGGGAGCAGTCCAAACAGTCCTCCAGAGGCCCGGTGACCCATTCACAGTGCAAATGACATTAACAAGAGTGACATTCAGCAACGGAGCCCCTCGAGGCGACACATGCATGCTGCATTCCAGATCAAACAGAGAGAAAGAAGGTTTCATTATAATGGTAATTGCACCCTGATAGTGCCCTGATTAAAGGGGGAACAAAATAAGCAAGCATAGAGCATCTGTCACTGGCAGAATGGGACAGAGACTGAGGTCACATACATCTGGGCCTGTAAACGACACCATGGGAATGCACCAAGCCAAAACACTAGAACAGTCCCAATTTATTTCTTCACACTGGCCACGTTGGCCTTGTTTCTTATATGTTACTTAGAGAACAAATAATGAATTGGATATGAATATTTCCACTATTATTTGGATTTTAGTTTAATGATCCTTTCCTTCCAAAAGTTAAAGTCAACATTAGCCAGAGCAGGAGAGATACACTTAGAGGTGCTTGGCAGTAAGTGACTGCAGGTAGCAAGAGAGCCAGTTTAAGTGTACTTACAGGTATTTTGAACACATTACAATAATAGTGACTGGTGTGCAGCCACTTAAGCATCTGGGCTGTTGCGGGTTATGTGTCTTGCTGAAGAGCACATCAGCCATGGAAGCTGAGGGAAAGCCCTGCTTCTTCACGCTCCTCACTAGAGAATTGAACCAGTGACCTTCTGGTCCCAAAACCAAAGCCACACTGGTAAAAGTACAAGATCCTTGAGGAACATTTGGAGGTTATTCAATAACCGTCCTTTTATTGGGAACTGGCCTACCAATCACCCATAAACATAACGTCATTTAATATCAAATAATTTAAGTGATCCTATTTTTTATATGTATCATAGTATTTTTTAGATCATTTTCTAACATTCATATTTACTCTGCAAATTTAGTGAAAGTATATTGCAGGTATATAAAGTTTAAAAAGAGCTCTGTTTATATACATATTGATGAAAAGCATCAAGATTATTAATGTTCATCAATGGAATGAAATATGCACTCTGACTGTAATAAAATATTTTACAGTATTGAAAACTGTCTAGAAATTGATTCTCCATGCCAAACCTTTTCCACAAACTGACAATAAGGAAAATTATTTTTAGGTTTGTGACAGTTTTCACCGAAACTAAACCCGACACCAAATAAAAACTCAAATACAACTCTTGGATTTCAGGAATTAGAACATTACGATTTAAAATATTACAATTAAAATATAAAACTAATTAAACAAACTATAAAAAGTGGTATATGGTAGATGGACTACACCTATGTTTCATAGATTATGTACTGCTATTTTGGTATAGCAGTACTATTTTGCGTATTTCCATCACATCTGTGCATTGTTGCATTTCACAGTCTTTTCCAGATTAATCAATACCACCTACTAATCTTTGTATCCCACTGCAATTGAAAATACAAATAACGCTATCAGCTGAACAAATACAAACAGCAGCTTCCCTGAACACCCCAACTTACTGGCACTCAAAAGTGACTTTGAGTAGGAGGTGCTGCTGGGCCTGATCCAGGAGTGTGAGTGTAACATTTTGTGACTAGCAAATATATGTGCTTTCCAAATAACTAATGATTTCTTTTTGTTTGTTTGTTTGTTTTCTCAGTCATCTACAGCAGTGGTTCTCAGTCCTGAAGTACCACTGCCAACCACTAATTTACAGCATATTAATATACATCATATGTACAGAGAAAGCTCTGCTTAGCTGACGATATAACAATAATAATAATAATACAAATAAAAAATTATTTATGTACCACCTTTTTACATCTCAAGGATACTTAACAGGCCTCAGAGCTGCAATGTTCAGTCACTCTGGCAGTCAGAATGGGAGTGCTCAAAGCTACAATCTAGAGTAGCTTTGGCAGCAGGCCTGTGAAACCTTCGAGCCATGTTATAGAGTCACTCTGCCGACGGGCCCTGGAGAACATCCAAGCTGCAGCGTAGAATCTCTGAAACCACAATGTAGAGGCAAGCATGTGCGGTTTGGTTTTTGTCTTCCTTTCGAGCCCCAGCACTGACTACAATAATGGTCAGACTGATGCTTTCTCTTTATTGTAATCTATAAACACTTAGACATGAAATTTCAGAGTCATGCAGAACATCAGACAGTACAACAACAGAACAAACACCCAGATGGGTTGCAGAAGCTCACCTGTGCTTGGCTGAACTTGCTCTGTGCAGATGAAAGACTGCTATCTCCTCTCAGGCCTCTCAAAGCCAGGAACTGTCATTAAAACCTGACTATTACTTTGTTTCTGCTGTTCTCTGATGATCTGCCAGAAACCCCCTAACTCTGATTTGAGCAAAAATGCTTCCACTCCTCCATTAAAGTGACTGGCTAGGTAGCAGTGAGCAGATTTGCTGCAGGTTGTAAATCTCTATATTATCTTCTGAAGTGTGTGTTTTATTTTTGTTGTCCCTGCTCATCACACTTATCAGTAGTATGTTTTTTTTACCTGTTTAGGAGAGCCTTTTGGAACAAGGTCACCATTTCTGAAGAAGCCAACCAAAGATGCCAACTACTGGCTCAAGGAGAATGCTGTTAGGCATCACCAGAATGAACAGAGGACCAGGATGCTCCGTCTGGAGGTGCCCAAGACAACTCGGCCCATGCTGGTGAGAATACATCTGGGTGTAGATGGTCATGATGCTTTATAGCTCTTAGCCCCAGGGAGGGTCTCATGTCTCCAGTGAAGTGACTGGAAATCAGGGCTCAACTGTGCAGAAGCAGGGAAACAATGCATGTAAAGAAAGCCTTGCACTGACCTTGGCTGGCATTGTATTTAGAACAGTAGTGCCCTCTTCTGGTTATCACACTTACACACAGTAGACACACACACTTACTTATTTACACACCTGCACATAGCTTATTGAGTTACTGAGATTAAATCTGCTTGAAAAATATTATGTAGATAATAATATTGATTGTGCTGAAGCAGATAACTATTGTACAATTCAGTTTAAACAGCCACAGCTGGAACTGCTCTTTACATGATTAGATATCAGCATTCAGGCTGTTCTCCATAAAATATTTCAGGGAGGTCTTATTTGTTGCTCAGTAACTACTGGCTGGTGACAGCAGACAGTGACAAATGCTTTGCAAAGGGAGAATAAACACTTGGCATCTTTGCTGAAAGTATATGAGCCTTATCATGCTGGTATTTCTGCAACTCTTTTATCAGCTTGGCCATCATGCGTAGCTACAGCAATTTAATTAACTTTTCTTGGAAAAGTACCATGTCTTACCTGGACCTTTAAATCTTCAGCCAACTGACCACTGCTGCATGACTTCATCCCAAAACACAACTCCCATTTCATTATCAACCCTTCTCTTCCCTGCTGTATCCAACTTATTTCAATCATTTTTTTGTTTTAGTATTTATTCATGGCTTTGTTTTTAAAATATATATTTGGCCCAGAAAAGCTTAAGTCCTCCCAGTGATTTAGTTGCTGCTGAGATACAGGGCAACCACAAAGTATTCACAATGTTTGACTTTTCCACATTTTATGTTACAGCCTTAATCCAGAATTATTTTTTAAATTAATTTTCCCCTCAAAATACTACGTACAGTACCCTGTGATGATAAAGTGAGAAATGTTTGTTTAAAATCTTTGTATTTAAAATTTATTTTATAAAATTAATTTATAAAAGTTATTAAAAATAAAACACAAAAATATAACATGTTCATAAGTATTCACAACCTTTCCTCAATACTTTGTGGAAGAACCTTTGGCAGCAGCCAAACAGCCTAAAGTCCTTTTGAGCATGATGCTTAGTTGCTCCCATTCTTCTTTGCAGAACTTCTCAAGCTCCATCAGATGGGATGGGGAGCATTTGTACACAGCTTTTTTTTAGATATCTCCAAAGATGTTCAATCGAGTTCAAGTCTGGGCTCTGGCTGGGCCATTCAAAGACATTCACAGAGTTGTCCCGAAGCCACTCTTTTGTTATCTTGGCTGTGTGCTTAGGGTTGTTGCCCTGTTGGAAAATAAACCTTTGCCCTGTCTGATGTCCAGAGCGCTCTGGAGCAGGTTATCATCAAGGATGTCTCTGTACATTGCTGCAGTCTTCTTTACCTTGACCCTGGCTAGTCACCCAGTTTCTGCTGCATAACAGATGGGCGTCATGTGCTTTTACTGAGGAGTGGCTTCTGTCTGGTCACTCTGTCATACATGCCTGATTGGTGGAGAGCTGCAGAAATTCTCTTCTCTCCACAGAGCAATGCACTCGGTCAGAGTGACCATTGGGTTTTTGGTCACCTGCATGACTAAAGCCCTTCTACTACAATCATACCGTTTGTCTGGGTAGCCAGCTCTAAGAAGAGTGCTGGTGGTTCCAAACTTAAGCCATTTACAGACAATGGATGGCCACTGTGCTCATTGGGACCTTCAGAGCAGCAGAATTTCTTTATGTGTCCTTCTCTAGATCTGTGTCTCAATACAATCCTGTCTTGGGGGTCTACAGACAATTCCTTGGACTTCATGGCTTGGTTTGTGCTCTGACATGCACTGTCTACTATGGGACCTTATATAAACAGATGTGTGTCTTTCCTAATCATGTCCAGTCAGCTGAATTTACCACAGATGTCCAATCAAGCTGCACAAACTTGTGAAGGATAATCGGTGGAAACACAATGCACCTGAGCTCAATATTGAGTGTCATGGCAAAGACTGTAAATACTTATGAACATGCTATATATGTACATGTTGTACAGTTCTGTTTTAAATACATTGGAGAATTTAATCCATTTTGTCAGGCTGTAATAACAAAATGTGCAAAATTGAAGTGCTGTGAATTCTTGGATGCACTGTATATCTTCATGGGATCATCAGTAAAGAAAATGGTTCTTTATAGAACCACAAACACTCAAAGAACCATTTGCCTCAATAAATTAAAATTGATGTAGAATGTGCTGTAGAGGGTTCTATGTAAAACCCTTTGGGCCAGGGTTCTATATGGCACCAAAAATGGTTCTTCTATTGCAAGTTTGACTTCGTAACAAAAGTCGAATCCTTTTTGGTGCTATACAGAAACCTTTTCAAATAGGTTCTATAGAGACTCCTCTACAGCACATTCTTTGATCAACTTTTTGATGACACAAAGAACCCTTTATGTATGCAAAGCATTTTTTGAGTGTTCATGGATCTCTATAGAACCATTTTCTTTACTAAAGAACCACTTAAGGACCCTTATTTTTAAATGTATAGCTTGTAACAATAGAAGAACCCTTTTTGGTACTATATAGAACCATTTTCGAAAAGGTTCCATTTTATCCATTAACCAGAAGAACTGTTTCATAATAGAAAGAACCCTTTATTCATGCAAATGGTCCTTTGAGTGAACTGAAGAACCATAATTTTTAAGTGTATAGTAGTACTTGTGCCCCGTAACTGAATACAACAATTTGGTTAAGTTTTGTTGACATTTACCAACACAAAATAAGCAGCTCCACCGCTGATCTAAAGTGAGCTATCCACCCAGAAGTACAGTGACTATGTAGATTTGCAAACTCTCTGATTTGATCTCATAACCATCTGTATGATGGCATTTGAACCAGAAAGAGTTTGGCAAAATGACTTTCAGTGTTAGTAAACAACTGCAGATACAACAACAGAATTAGTGTGAATGGTAGGTTGGTGGACCTTGGTGATGACATGGTAGTGTCAGGGTTTAGAAATCACTAATGCTCATCCATCAGCTGTCCCAAGAACAGCAGAAACTCTGTGAGAATGTCAGGCTGACGTAATTTGTGTTGAGAGCTGGGTCCTGAGTAGAGTGAGCACCCTGCTGGAGAGCTTTTCATCCACATGATATGGATAAGATCCCTGGCAGAGCTCTCCCTCAGTACCCTCTAATCGCGGGCCAAGCAACGAGCAGCCAGCATGAGAGAGGAGGAAGATAGGTAGGGAGAAAGTGAGAGAGGCCCTTTGATGCAGCTGCCTGATCGAGAGACCTAGAGTGAAAGAGTAGAAAACTAGGGCTAGCAAAAGATGAATATCAGCTGTTTCATGAGGCTGCCAAACTGGTTCTTATCTCTCTCTCTCGTGTGTGTGTGTGTGTGTGTATGTGGCTGAACAGAGTCAGTGTGAGCAGGAGCTGGATAAGGTGCTGGAGGAGATCTCCAAAATGACCTTCATTGACAACAAGGGACCACTGGAGAACCTCTATGAACTAAAGTTTCCCAACTGTGACAAGAAAGGACAGTATAATCTAAAACAAGTAAGTGTTCACTACATGTTGTTCTGTAAAGCTTTATCAACAGTAGTCCTAGGCCCGTCCTCCCATATAAAGATTTCCCTCAATATCCTTCATTTTTGAAAATACTTCCATCCACAAAGAGACGGAAATGCGTGCATCAGCATGCCAGCCCTGTATGGGAACCTAATAAATACATGTATGTTATTTCCTTGGAGAAAGAAAAAGCACTGTGTTGGTTTCTTCAAACGAGAAATTGGAAGCTTGGTGTATTTTTTTTTTTTTTTTTTTCATTTAAATTATATGCTTGGTGTAGGTTGTTTCAGTGGTGAAATGTGAAACTTGGGGTACATTGCTTCATGGGAGAAATGTAAAGCTTGGTGTAGATTGCTTCAGGAAATGTGAACTTTTGGTTCTCAACCTCGGTGTTGGATAACTACTGCTCTGCATTTTAAAGCTCCCTTTGCCACTGATTCAACATATGAAGTAAATAACAAGCTCTTGTTGTGGTCACCTGGGTTTGTTAGAGCAGGGAAAGTACTATAACATACAGGGCAGTGATACATCAGGACTATGATTGAGAACAATGTGTCCCTCAGCAGCAGCTGAAAGCTCCCAGCTCCTCCAACATAGCTTAATAAGAAATAATGCTATGGTTTCAGTGTGTCTTATTTGGACGAGGCTGAAAAGTTGACAAAACTTAAATCATCAAATCGACCCCAGAACAGTCACGGCTTAATCCAGTGCTGCATAGTCTAAACCTACACAGCTATCATCACTCTAGTTAGTGCAGTGTCAGCATGAGGCAACGCACAACCTCTCGTCTACACTGGTTGCACAATTTGGCGTGAAAACACGATGAAATGAGCTGTCTGAGAAAGCAGCTGCCACACTTTCGGAAGTAAAGGCGTTTTGTCGACGCCAAGGTGACAGTGTCTGAACCCGGGAGTTACAAGGTCATAAAAATGTTTGCTAACTGACTGTCACTGGCCTGTGGGAATGTTTAGACTTTGTTTTGCAATCAGGCTCTATTTTCTTTTTCTCCATCGCTTGCATGTCCTTGACAGAGACCCATTTTATTTTTAGAATCAAAACAATGATATGAGCTTTCTGTATCAACATGATGACACATAATATTACACGGCGGAGGTAAAACGGGCACAAACCCGCCCAGGATAAACGAACGAGTGCATTGTTTTGATGCAAAGCACTGTTCCCAGCACTCACAAACTTTTACCTCTCCACCCTAAATTGTTCTTTTATCATCTTGTTCCTCTTGTAATTACTGTAACTGTCAGTTTTTGTTCTTTATCACTGAAGGAAAAAATTGGAAAGTCTGTTTTTTTGCTTATTTTGGGTCCCTGTGTAAGCTATGTCCAATTCAATTATGACCTCATTTTGGGAGTGCTCAGTGGGGGTCGGAGAGACATGCTGTGACAAATGAGGCGGGTATGGTTGCTCCACCCTCCACCCCTCCCTAGTGATCACTGTACCAAGTGCTATATTAACCCCTTCGAATTAAGGCCTTTTATTCAATTTTTAATCTTAAGATGTCTTAACCACTAATACATAATTCAGTGACTACTATAGAAACTACAGTGCTGTGCAAAAGTTTTAAGCACCTGTGAAGTTTAGAGTTTAAGGCTCCTTATGTAGGCAGTAAGTGTTGATTGCTTAGTTAAACACTAATATAAGTTTAAATACAAATAATATTCTTAGAATAATAGTGGTTTACTGTGTTCAGTAAAATATCTCCAGAGCACTCCTCATTGAAGTCTAGTATTATTTAGTTTCCATCCAACACCTGCTTTGGTAAATCAGTGCTTAATGACATTAATTGAGGTGAACTGATGAGGGAATTGCACATTTCACATTTCCATTTGCTGGCTGGGGGCATCTGGGACAACATCTGGAGTCTTTATTTTTCAAATACCAAGTTTCTTAAAAAATCATGGTACTTTTTATGTATTTATGTTTACAAGCAGACTCACTCTAATGACTAAGCCTGTCACAATAATTACGTTGTCTTATTGTACAGTATATGATGTCATATGATTTTTGCTGATCCAAATATCATGTTTTTCTTACCAAAGGAAAGAGTAAATCAATGTGAATGTGCTAGTATGTGTGCTTTTAAGAGGTTTTTATTTTATTTTTATTTTATAAAATTTTTTTATTTTTTATTTTTGTTTTCATTGTTAAAGAAGGTTTAAAAATGTTACTTTCTAATTTTAATTATGTTACCATCATATCAGTTGCATAAAAAGTGACAGTAATATTGTTTATTACAACCATTTCTGGAACTTGAGCAACTGAAATATAAGGATCCATCTGAACTATACACAGAAAGCCTTAAACTTAGGACTCATTATTTAGTAGCTGCTATGAAATGTTGAGTGATTTCTATGAACACTTGTAGGATAGCCCTCTCAACTCTGCCCTTTCCCCCCACTCTCTCTGCTTCCCCCTTGTGTTCCAGTGCAACATGTCCACCCATGGGCAGCGAGGCGAGTGCTGGTGCGTGAACCCCCACACCGGCATCCAGATTCCCTCCTCGGCCAGGGTGAGGGGGGACCCCAACTGCAGCCAATACGCCGGCGGGCCAGAGCTGGAACCCCCCACTGACCAGCAGAAATAGACGTGCTCTGTCACCCGCTTAGGGAACAAGCAGAGCTACACAACAATGAGAGACGAAAGCTGGAGAGAGGCGTGCATGCTTGTATTCCTGCGTGTATATGTGTATAAAATCTTTCAGTCCCAGTTTGATTTGTATTGTAATCACATCCATTTAAAACGAACTGCATGTCATGGCACATGACAGAAAATTAGAAGACAAGGACACATTTGTATCACTTTCTCCTTCATAATTAATAACTGTTTGCTAAATTTGACAATGAGAGCCTGGTATTGTGTCCTCCCGTTTATTTTATTTTACCCAGTAAGCACTGGGACTACTTGTGCCAAGGTCGAGCCCAGTCTGTAACACAGGATGGGCCACCGTCTGAGTCTGGCTGCTTTCCCACCTCAGTTCAGCCAGGATAACATATGCTGGGACCACTCAGTTCCTCCTAAGCCAAGCTAAGTGTTAAATGTTCACCTGAGAACCAAGGGATGTATGCTAGACTGACGTGTAGACTAACATATAAGCTAATTTTTAGATTAAACAAAGTGCTTTATTTACTCCTTTTTTCATGTACACTGAAACCATCAATGCTGTCTACTTGCATTCATAACCAGTCTTTCCCTAGTGCTGCCTCCTGTCTCTGACCCTCCACCCTCCCCACCCCTTCCAAAGCCTGTGGAGCTGCATTCTCTGTATTGGAGAGGCCTTGTCTCCTGACTGCAGGGTGTCCAGAGGGTTGGTTCGTGTGTGTGTGTGTGTGATGTGGGTATGTGTGTAGGGGATGTAGCCACTGTTGGCAGCTGATAGACCTCTGCCTGCCCCCCCATCTCATCCAATTCTCCCCATCCAGTTATGTGGAGGGAAAATGGGGTGGAGTGGTATGATGGGCAAGGGTGGAGGGGGCACAAGTGGTTACTAATGACGTGCTGACAGAGGTCGAGATTAGGACACAGGCCTGACATTGACGAATGCGATATTAAGTGGGTTAAGCACCTAAAAATAAACGCAGGTTTGCAAATGTATGCCTGCAATGCAGATGGGTCAGGCTTTACCTAGCTAGTCCACAGTCTCTGGGGGGGTCATGGGTGTTTGCAGAGAGCGAGTACAGTAGTGTGAATGGAAGTGAAGTGGTGCACAGGTTGAGTGAGTGTGCTGAGCTTGCCCTGTCAGCAGATCTCCCACCTGGTGTCATCTATTTAGTACAAGTGGTGCTCAGCAGGTATTCAGGGATTAGACCTGTGATTGTGCTTAATGAGAATTCTGGTCACATATATTCAGCCTGTGAAATGTGATCCAGTGTTTTGTCCATCAGTCCTTCTCACACACTCTCTTTCTCTCCCTCTCGCTCTCTTTGAGCGTATACCATTGAACTGCTCAAAGTTGACTGCATCCAGAAATAGCAGCTGATTAAGCTTGATCGATTGTAAACAAATGTGGCATAGGCCACAAAATCTCTGTATGAAAACCGAACAGCTTCAATTGCTCAGCTTGGTTGGGACGTGTGGGAGTTCGCCTCTCAGATAACATATTAACCTCCAATAACTCACATGGCATTACCATGTCCAGTGCACCTTTAAAATTAGCTTTCATAGATTTTTTTAGTGTGTATTATGGTGCTACAGACTGGCTCTCTTAAATTCCCCCCTACCCCCATTGGAGAGGGGGGGTTGGTGCCAGCAGAGAGATTGCTGAGACACTGGCTGTGAGTTTTCCGTTTGGGTTGGTTTCCGAAATAGATTGCTGCCTGCCCTCCGGTGGTACAGTAAATTTTACGGTACTTTGAGTCTGGCCTAGTTTGAAAACAAAGCGAAACCAATCCCTGTGGTTTTTGGGCATATTGATTTCCCAGAGTTGTCCTAAAGGGCTGAAAGAATGTGTGTGTGTGTGTGTGTGTGATGGCATGAGGGTGTGTGTGTTTGTGTGTGTGTGTGTGTGTGTGTGTGTGTGTGTGTGTGTATAGAGGGGGTTGTTGTGCCACGCCTGCAGCCCGAGGACAGAGGAAAGCAGTGTTTGCCATCTGCTGCAGTGTAAAACTGTGTTTGATGAGTCTCACATAGGCCACAGAGGGAATTTCTTAAGCAAATCCAAAACACCATGTGCCATGTCAGTCTCTCACATGCACTTACTCTCTCTCCCCCTCCCCCTTTTTCTTCTTTTTTGTCGCTTTGCATGTCACTGAGTACCAGGAGACACACCTGCAGTGGATAGTAAAGCTTTACTGTTAAGCACCAAAGACAAAAAATGCTTGTGTCGTTTTACAGTAATGGTCAGTGAATTAAAGTGCCTGTCTGTAATTCAAAAAGGGACTGAGAAAGCCATAAATGCATGTGAACCATTACAGTTATTGTCATTTATTACAGGACTTTAAAAATACAATTAAACATGTTACTTTCAAAATAGTTTGACTTCTTGTTTTTCTTTTTTTTATGCTACAAATTCTCTGATTTCTCTGCTACGACTCGCAGACTAAAGGCAAGTCTGTGGGACTACGAGGTGGGACTAAAATGTCTACGATGCAGGTGGTAGCGGGACAAGTTGCCGACAGCGGGCAGGAGAAAGACAAATTCTAGCATGTGGGAGCAGGATTTTTAAAACTGGTCTTGCGCAGATCTCTAATTTTACAACCCTGTTTATCTGGACACAGAATTAACCACTTTGACTTTTCTATGACCAATTTAACATTCAGAAAAACACTGTAAATACTCCTCTGAGTCTTACTGGACAGTGTTGCTGTCTTCTCAATGTGCTCCCTCTGCGAATAGTGCTATTAGCAGGCTGAAGGATTGTAGCCAGGCCTTGTCCCTGCTCCCTTCCCTGGGTTTTGTTATCTTGAGTTTTATGTTACTTTCCTTTCTGATATGTGTTTTGCTGTAGTGTAGTAGCCCTGTTTGTTTTCAAGGGAATAGTGTCGGATAATGTTAACTTTAAATAGTGTGGATCCCTCCCAGATAGCAAAGAATGTCTGGCCTGAATGTGGCCCATATCTGAGCCGCAAGTGCCAAATCTGGCCCAAATCTGTCTGCTATCGGGGCTGTTTTCACCCCTGACTTTATTTACAGCTTTATTGAGTTTGAGCTCCCCTTCTACAAATACTGGCACAGGAAAAGCTGTGGTCACGAGATTTGGTTGACATAGTAACACGTATTCCCATAACTCTTTTGAAGGAGGACACAATAGGGTTTGAGGTTTTACGGAATGTCGGTGCCATGTAGGAAACTCTCATTATTCAGCTATGCCAAGTAAAATACTGTTAAATTCTAGGCCCCCTAGATTAAATATTAATCATTTTATTATTTTTATGACTGCTTGCAGCTTGACTCTTTGGACCATGGGTGGGTGAAGACTACTACTAGGCTGTGATCATCATTCTCTCAGGCATGGTGTAAAAACGGCACATGTAGCCATCCATAGCTGGCCTAATTAAGTAATAAAAAGGGCATGAATGCTTTGAAGTCTAATGTGCAGTTGTTGGATTCTTTGAAGGCAGTTGTAATTGTCATGTTCACTGCCTCACAAATCAAATCCCCATGCACATGTTCCATTCCGAGTCTGCTTCCTTGTTCTTGTTCTGGCTCTTGTGAACAAATGTTGTCCCATCTTTAGGTCAAGTGGGAGTGCTGTGATAAGTCACATCTGGATTTTGTTAAGCTTGGTTATCAGCTATCCCAGGACGGAAGGCAGTAGATGAACACTAAAATGAAGTATGCATAAAAACAGGCCCAACACTATTAGCTGTCGTCCACATGGAACCAAGTGAAGCTGTTGCTTTAGCGTTGCTGATGAATACAAGGCTTGTCTCAATCACACCAAGTTTCACTGATTTAGTGCAAAGGCTTCGACCTCTCTGATAAACACTTCTTCAAGGTCCCTACAGTAAGGAAAATGGTTCTATGTAGAAGCATGAACATTCTTTGTGTCTTCAGATTAATGGAGAATACACTGTTGAGGGTTCTGTATAGAACCTTTTGAACAAAGGTTATATGTGGCACTAAAACAGTTCTCAGGTTTGACATATACAGTAGTTCACACTTAAAAATGACAGTTCTTCAAGGGTAAAAAAATGGTTCTATTTAAAACCATGAACACTCAAAGAACCCTTTGCAAGAATGAAGGGTCCTTAAAGGGTTCTTTAGGCTGTTGGAGAATGTGCAGATGGTTCTATATAGAACCTGTGTGAGTGTTAACACCAAAAATGGTGCCATTTTCAAACCCTTTTCAAAATGGTTCTTTACAGAACCCTCAGTAGTGCATTTTCCATGGCCCTGAAGAAACCCTTCACAGTGCAAAAAACCTTTTAATCATCAAAAGGTTCTTTGAATGTTCATAGTACTATATAGAACTTCTCTTAACAGAACAACCTTTGAAGAACCCTAATTTTTAAGTGTGTAGAACCCTTTCTGGAGCTACATAGAAACCTTTTCAAAAAGGTTCTTTACAGAACTACAGTGCATTCTCCATCTGAAGAACACAAAGAACTCCACTTTAATATAGAATCATTTTCTTTACTTGAACTTGAATTGAACCCTCATTTTTTTTTTAAAGTGCCAATTCCCCAACCCCACTCAGACTCTCCCCCTATCACATAGGATGCTCCTGACACTAGGAGAGTGAGGACAAGCACACATCTCCTCCGATACATGTGAAGTCAGTCGCCGCCTCTTTTCGAAATGTCACCCTTTTTCATCAATGCTGGGTCGCCAACGCGCACAGGTCCCCAGGTCCTTCTGCCAGCCAGCATCAAGCTGACTATGAGACAGAGAGAGTGCCATCTATCCACCCAGAGAGAGCGTGGCCAATTATTGCCCTCTTGGACTCCAGCTGCTGATGGCAAGCATGGCCCAGGATTCAAATCTGCAATCCTCAGATCATAGTGGTAGAAACAGACCGCTGAACTGCTTTGAGCTCACAGAACCCAAAGATTTTTCTCCCATTCTTCTTTACAAAACCTCTTAAGCTCAGTGAATTGGATAGGGAGCATCAGTGCACAGCCATTTGTAGATCTCCAGAGATGTTCAATCAGGTTTAAGACTGGGCCACTCAAGAACATTCATAGAGTAGTCCCAAAGCCACTACTTTGTTATCTTGGCTGTGTGCTTAGGGTCGTTGTCCTTTTGGAAGATAAACCTTTGTCCCAGTCTGAGATCCAAAGCACTTTCATCGACGTGTCTCTGTACATCGCTGCAGTCATCTTTCCCTCGACCCTGACAAGTCTCCCATGAAAAACATGATATTGGCTAGGTGATGAGCAGAGCCTGGTTTCTGATGCTTAGCATACAGTCCAAAAAGTTCACTCTTTTTGTTTCGATTGGTCTGAGAGTCCTTTAAGTGCCTTTTGGCAAACTCCAGCTGGAATGCCTTATACTGAGGAGTGGCTTCAGTCTGGCAACTCTACCATACATGCCTGATTGGTGGAGTGCTGCAGAAATGATCGTTCTTCTGGAAGGTTCTCCTCTCTTCACAGAGCAATGCTGTAGCTCTCTCAGAGTGACCATTGGGTTCTTGGTCACCTCCCCGACTAAAGCCCTCCTACCATGTTCACTCAGCTCTAGGAAGAGTCATGGTGGTTCCAAACCTTTTCCATTTATGGATGATGGAGGCCACTGTGCTAATTTCGGTACCCTTCCCTGTGTCTTAATGCAATCCTGTCCTGAAAGTTACTTCTACTTCATGGCTTGGTTTGTGCTACTACGGGAACTTATTTAAACAGGTTTATGCTTTTCCAAATCATGTGCAATCAACTGAATTTACCACAGGGGTCAAATCAAGCTGCAGAAACACCTGAAGGATGAGCTCAATTTTGAGTGTCATGGCAAAGGCTGTGAATTTTTATGTAAATGTTATATTTTGGGTCTTTAATAGCTTTGTCATATATATATATACACACATGACAGACTATCACAAAGTCTTTTTTGAAACTCTCGATTTAACTGTTGCCTCAGGTTAAACTGCCTTGTGTTACAAGGTAGCCCTTGTTGGCTTTATCACCATAGGGTTAGATGACCACTCATTCTAGCTGTGGCTCATAAGTAGCCCACTCTAATCAGTGAAGGCCTGTGGTGTGAGGGCATGCTAACTTGCCCTGAAGCTCTGCGATAAAAGGGGAGATTTCCACAGCATGGCCTGCACAATCTGTGACCACCATAATTTGAATGGCGGGCTTGTCCCTTGGTGTCAGTGTGAGTTTCCCCCTTGAAGTTGGGGCGCAATCTTAAATGACTTGCTTGTTCCTGTGCAGTCTCTTTGACTTCTTCTGGAAACCAGGTGACTAGCCTCCGGGCAGGCCTTTAATGTAAGAATTTGGCACCCAAAATAAACCTGTATCCTGCAATGTTTAGTCACTCCAGGCCATTTCACCACCCCTGGTCTATCAACAATAACATCAACGTTTCAATTATTTGAGGCTGTTATCTGCACATTTATATTAAAATAATAATGGGAGTATTATCTTCACTGTCTTTTGAATGCTACATTGTGAAGAGTTTAATTCATTTACATACATATGCTCATGTTATCTGTCATTTTGAGGTATGTATGAGATGGCTATGAAATGAATAGTTCCTCAGAGAACCTCCAACTTTCTCCAAGAACCTGAACATTCCTACTTGGATAGCATGCCCATGTGGGGCCTGTATGGTTAGTATTGCCCCTGTGGATACCTGGTCTCTGTTAGACCAGGAGTAAAACATGGGCCCCATTTGGGTTGCCCATGGGGTCTAGATAAGTCCTATGTGAGATTAACATGGGCTGTAATGATTCAGTCCATTTTGGAAGCCCAACTGGATCCTTATAACATACAAATCCACTCAAGAGTCATGGTCCCCTGAATCCCACCTAGCCCACATTCCACCTATGTGAGCCCTGCAGGAGTACGCTGGCTGGAAACTTTTGGCATTCTTCAGTATGGAATCACATTCCTCAAAGAACCCATTTAAAATACAGTTTCTAGAGGATCTTTAGGCCATCATATTTAGAGATTCAACGGTAAGGTAAATGCTAGCTCTTTGCTGGCCACCTTAAGAGTGGGTTCCTGGAAGAAACCTTTCTTGAAGGTGCCTTAAGGCAGAAGATCACCAGTTTCAAATTGAAGAACTTTCAAAAGGTCTTTAAGCATCTTGTCTTTGTAAGTGATATAGACTGGCCTTCATATTTTCACTGTCATGCAGAAACATTGTATCTCCAATGGCAACTTCCAATGGAATTCAGGGTAAAAGCTTGTATTCCAAGTTATTTTGGGGAATTTCTTTTTAGTCCATTGATTAAGAAATTGACACAAATCAGAAAGTAAAAATGGGCAAAAACGTAAGGGTTTTGCATGACAATATATTGAACACCAACATGTTAGATGTTAAGAATGAATAACACAAGAGCTTAAATGAATACATAACTTTATTTAAATAAATGCTTTGTCATAACAAAAAAAGACAAAGGTTAAAAGAGTACATAAATTACAAGTTGAATAAATATTACACAGTGATATTCACTTTTCTTAATAATTTGAGATTTTTTTTCTTCTTTTATTTGTTTTATTAAGAGTTCCAAATGCTGTTTTCACGGTCCTCCTGCCACAAATGTGTGTTGTTGTTTTTTTTTCCTTTTTTCTTTTTTTCAAATGCCGAGTTAGGCCACATGTCAGGGTGATCAATCATCAAGTCTTTTCTCATCCACAAAGTAAAAAAAAAAGAAGCAAGGAACAAAGAAGAAGAAACTGTTATGCATTCAGAAAGATAGCTGTAACACTACTGTATCATGAGTTCTGAATATTGTATTAATCTAACCATGTTGGAGATTCGGAATCTGTTGAAGGCACTAAGCAATGCTACTAGGCACTAAGGGCTGTGTAGCGGCTTGACATGACAGTTCTCATTCGTTAACAAGTACAGATATGATAAGAGCCTCCGCTAATTACATTTGATCTCTTCTGATGACCAGATTGTAGAAGAAGGGGGGTGTTCTGTTTTAGGGTGCTGTCTTTGGTTGATGGAGAACATCACTGTTTCAGGTTTGATCACTTGGCATTTGGTACCGAAAGGGTAAAACAAAGCACTGGATGGACACTGCAGTGTCATTTCACCATAAGTCGCCACAAGCCAAAAAAGGGTTCCCACAGCTTTGGATCATTTGTTGCTTGCAAGAACAGAAGAAGAGCAGTAGTCGTAGATTGTCTGTCTACCTGTACCCAGCCTTACAGATTCCGAGAACTCCTTAAACCTAGCCTGCTATCGGTATCTACTGTGATGTGTTCTGCTTTGTATGTGTGTGTGTTCTTGTTGCATCCCCTGATGGGGGCAGTGAGGTCCCAGGACGAGATCACCCGTCTGGGGCTCTCACCTTCTCTCCCTCTCCCCGGTTGCCACTGAGGCGCGTAGTTCTGCAAGCTGTAAGAGTAGATGGAGATTGGACTGAGATTAATAGTTTCTGTATTACTGTTTTTATTTTTTTACCCCCACCAGATGAGGAGGTGGTTGTCAGGCATGGGCCACTAAAAGCCCCTGTCTAAAAATTTCCCAAGCAGGTTTTTTTTTTTTTACGTTTCTTGTATATGTGCATGTGTGTGTGTATGCATTTGTGTGTGTATGTGTATGTCTAAGGCCTGCTTCCTGCTCCTCCTAACACCTGAACTGAGGTTTGCTTTGAGTCGGCACTACTAGGAGGAAGCCGTCATGTGGCAAAAAAGAAGTATTGTAAATACATAAGTGCAAGCTGCTTAAAAAAAAAAAAAAAGTGGGAGGGGGCACCGAGTATGGGTACACGTCAAGGAGAATGGACTTGCCTTGCACTAGCCTCTCTTTCTCATAGGGAGGCCACTTGTGCAATAATAGTGGGATCTACTGGTACACCTCCTCAATGACTTACTTCAAACACCTGTGAAGGTCTGATTAACCCATACCTTAAAAAAACATACTCTCTCTCTCTCATTCTCCACAAGTTCAGAGAGTTCCTCATCACTCAACAATTCCACGTAGACACACCATCACAACATTCTGTATACCTGTGGTTCTTTGTCCATCTGCGAAAGAACACAGGCGTGTTGGGTTAACTCGAAAAATAAAGTAGCAGAGAGAAGCAGCACTAGAGGCGAAGCTCTCTAGAAGTGGAGCCTCTTCTCAATCTCATTGTGTTGAGCATTACTGGCCCCCTCCCAGCCATGAAACTATGATCACACAAAGCTCTGTAATAAGATCTGAGCAGAACCACTGTGGCAGGGAATGGCTTTTCTTACTGGTTCCCTCTTAGGGGAAACTCCAGCTGGAGCTGGCCTGCCGAGGCCTCCGTTTATCCCTGTTTATATGTAGCTTCACTGGAAAACAAACAACAAAATAAAAGACAAAAATCAAAACAACTTAAATTACTCTCTTCAGCGATTACATACATTTGCAGTCTCTGTCAAATCAATATTCAGCTTATTCGTAGAGATAAAAAAAAAAAAAAACAATAATTAAAAACAACATTAAGAGACAGAGGTGTACCCACTAGCTTGAGCTGTTAGTGAAAAATAGCTCTCGCTCCTATCGTTGCCTCATCACAGGGAGTGATTTTGAGATTTTGCAAGGTGTTTTACGTTGTTGTGGCATGATGAAATATCCGCAGTACATTTACATGTATTCATTTGATTGTGACTGAGGTCCCTCGTCAATAAAAGCAAAAAACAAAATAAAATTTTGACCTATTTTTATCCCCTTGGCTACTGTGTAACGTTCACGTCACTATTCAAATGTATTTGTATTTAGAAAGGCACTGAGACACACACTGACTCTACTAAAACTATGCTCTGAATGAAGCGGCAGTAAAATGTGCCTTCTGTTTCAATGACACCCCTTAAAAAGCAAACGTGCAGTTCAGCAAAAAAAAAAACAAAAAAAAACAAAACAACTAAACAAAACCATGAGCACTTCTTGTGGCCTGAAAAGACTACAGGTGGGGTGTTGGAGAAGTGGACTTTTGGGAACACCTGTCAAATGAGCAACATCCCCAACGTGACGGGGAGGATGGAACGATGCGTACAGGTAACAATCTAAACTGCACAACTCCTTTATTGTTTCCAAGCACCAGTTCTTTGTAATTGTTAGAAAAACATTCATCGATCTACAGTTAAAGGTAACGACGTACTTGTGCCAACGGCTCACCTAGTTCATCAGTGAAAAAGCACTTGGTCTAGGAACAATGGCTCATAAGTGGGCAGTCGATATATACTTCACTGAAGGCAAAGAAAAAGAGCACTAGACACAGAGGAAGAAAGCTACCGCCCTCAAAAAAGGTGAATGTCCCGTTAGAAAACGGTACTTCAAATTCTGGGGAGACTCTAGTGTTAGGGCACTGCCATCTGCCTTGAAACTCGACCAACACCAAGCGTCACTTTTTTTTTTTTTTTGATAGTGATACTTCCGCAGAAGCCTTTAGACATTTTACCGCCGATGGCTGCTAACTGATTTCGGGCCTCCTTTTCTCTCCCTCCCCGTAAGGAATCTGAGAAGATGAGGACGTGACTGGACCTCACCCGGTCCACAGTCAGGAGTGGGCAGCCCGCCGGCTCTCCGTTCACCTGGGTCACTCTGCACGGCAGCATCAGGTTACATAGGCACAGTTGGCATTTTAGGCAAGCTACAGAGAGTCACGGAGCCACAGAAAGGTCTGTGGGACGGGGTTTCATTTCTACACCATCCGGCCTGCTCCCAAAGACATGCTGTGAGTGGGCCAGTGAGAGAGAGATAGCTAGTCTGTAGCTGCTCTCGTGAGGGGGTGAGGGGCTGGGTGGGGGTGGTGTGTCATTGGAAGGTTTGGAGCGGGGGGGTGTTCTTGCCACCAGCTCTTGGGGCAGGACAAAGAAGAAATTAAGAAGGGGACATTCTTTTAAAAAAGGATATTTTCTCTTTTAAAAATGTGCACATCCACTCACACAAGCACACACATACACTGAACTTGGTGAAGTTACACATTTCCAAGCAGGTTCCCCCAATGAGTAAGTGCTCTGATAGGACCAAACTAGCCAGATAGAGACCGCTGTATCAGCACATCCCTATAATATATTTTCTTTTTCTTCTGAAAAACAAAACAAAACAAAAAAAGAAAGCAAAACAAAAAAAAAACAAAAACTGAATAGTTCCAATAGTACAAGTTCAAGCTATCTCCTCTGACACCTCCATCTCAAAGATGTAAAAGACCAAAGATAGCCCTCTGTTAATAAATCAACATGCCATATACATTTTGTTTTCCGCTGTATGTTAACAGTATGGTGCTTGAACCCCAGCTTCTATAAAAATATATAATTGTATGTATATATTTTTAAAAATTGTTTGCCGGGACCCAGCTCTTAAACCGGACGCCACTGAGGCCCTCTGATCGGCTGGGTCCCCTGAGTTAGAGATGAGAGCTCAGTCAGAAAGAGAAAGTGTTTGTTTTCCCCCCTCAGTTTAGCTTTTTTGTGTTTGTTCTATTGGTGTTTTTTCTTTTCTTTCGCGACAAAAAACTCAGAGTGACTGGCGAGTGGACAGGTGGGAAGGAAAGAAGGAGGCGAGCCTCGGGTCAGGTGATCAGCGTGGATTCCTCCTCACTCGTTGTTGTTGCTGTTCTCCAGGTCCTTGCACTGAACATTACCCCCGCTGTAGTCAGTGCCCGGCAGCTGCACGCCGTATTTGTCCACGCACCAGCAGATGCCTCGTTTCCGGCCACGGGAGGGCTTGCACTGCAGGGTGGGGGGTTGTTTGGAAGGATGGGAGAGAAGGAAAAGGGGAGGGAGGGGAAAAGGGAGGGGATTGAAAGACAAGTGGTTATGTGAAAGCCATCACTTATAAGAGACCTCTGACCACAAAGACCAAAACTAAAAAAAGCATTATAGTCAAAGAAATTCACACCTGCTTGCGCTTGAAGAAGCCCTTTCTGTCACAGTTGGGCAGATAGAGGGACAGGGCCATGACACGGGATGTGTCTTTCATTCCCTTTATGATCCCGTCCAGCTTTCTCCTGCAGGGACCCTGCACAATTCAGCACATAACACACACATTACCACTCAGGCATAAACGATTAGTCTGCCTCAATGTCCCATTCTCCACTCTAGGGTCTAGCAATGTTAAAAAAGCACATTTTAAGCATGAGATATTAATGAAAATGATATTTGTTTTATATCATTTGATCATGTTCTTAGCTTTCACACAAACCTTGTATCTCCATTTTATCTCCATGTATCTCTATTTTAAGGAGAGTGTCAAAGGAAGTCAATGTAAAGAGATTTTATTCCAAGTTATTTTACAGTATTTTCAATGATCCATTGAACCATCCATTCCATTTATCATGAAATTTGGACACAATTTAAAGAACAAGCATCAGATTCAAAGTATGTCAAAAAGTGAAAAGAGGTAAACATGAGGTTTTGGATACTGCAAAGTTCTGCTAACATCCCACCATGTGGCTTTTTATGAGGCCCAACATCAGTTGCTTTTTCACATAAAATTGAATAAGCATGCCGACCCCTATATGACATCCTCCTGTTACTTACAAATTCTGGTTCATGCTTGTTGATTGGGAGTGGTGGAAATTCCACAGGACCGATGGACCTCAGCTTCTCCTGCTGCTTCTTCTTGTCTTTGTTCACGGCAGCTACCTTTTTGCTGTGGATCACATCTTGTTTCGGCAAAATGGGGACTTTGGCTGGGTGCAGCTGCTCCTCTGTTGTATCAGCCTTCATCGGTTCCTCGTGCTCTTTAGATTCACGATCTAGTGGGAACACAAAGGACAAACACTGATGAGTTTTATTTCATCATTTTTTTATTTAAAACAAATTTACTTTGTTTGGTCCAGTTTACAAAGCACTGGAATCAAAGTTTACTACCTTTCACAGCCACAAGATTCCCATTATTTGAGTGCTGTCCAAAAATAATGTGAAAAATGTGAAACCAACTGCTTTTCCACCAAATGTTTCCCTTGCGTTTGTTTACAGAGGGGGGAAAAGGGATCAACAGGTGACGACAAGCCAGACCCCCAGCTATACAAATGCCTTGTCCCCTACACAAACCTAGACACAGTGCCTGAAATGGGATTACTCTCTCTCGCTGTGACTAACTAAACAGGCCAAATAAAGAGTTTGGCCAAAGCTTCTTTATGGGATAACTCACGACAATCATTTAGTAGAACATGCAAATGTGCAAGAAACCACAAAATACCAACACATCAAAAATCACTTTTTTTTCCACAGTGTTTTTCATGGACGTTTGCATTGAACTGTGAAAGTTATGACTGCAGTCGTTTGTAGTGGAAAGCAGAAACCATTTTCAAAGGCTCTTTTTTACTCCTTTAAGCCAATCTTAGATCCTTTGAAGTCACAGTAACCACAAGTACAATGGCAACCAAAAGGTTTTAGTGAGGTGGATGAACCTGAGGCATTATAGTAACTCTATCTATTTGTGTTCTAAGGAACCAACCAAACCTGGAGTTTAGCTACTGCTACTGAGCAGAAAGAGTGTAAAAGCCCATAGCACTTCAGGAAGTCCACTAAACTGTGTCCTGACTTCAGCCAGACCTCAATTTACCTAAAGTAGACAAAGATTATTAGGACAGATGGCTTAGAGAATGTGATCAGACACCATTTCTCCAGATGGTTTTACAGTATAGTGGGAGCATAAACAAATCCCTGAACCCACAGCAAGCCAAGGCACTGTTGCAGGGCCACAGCTATTTTTATCCAGTAAAGAAATTTAACAGAATGGCAGTGAGTGCTAAAGTCAGGGTCAAATGTTTGGATGGAATGTGCCACATATTGTTGAGGACACAGCCACGAGGTGTCATAAGGCAGCTCTGGAAGAGGGGAGTGCAGGGGATTAAAAATGGTTGAGCTAGTTTCTCTTATAGTGCCCCCTGGTTCACAGCGCTGCCATGTAAAAGAGAGGGGTATTCCTAGCAGACTGGTGTTGAAAGAGTCTGTCTGATACTGCAGACATGGGGACATGGGGGAGGGGTGATTACTGGAATTGGGTTCCTGGCTTCTGAAGTTGCTATCAGAGCCATGGTTGACTCTTTGAAATTAATCTTGCAACTCATGACTTGGCAGACTGATATTTCTGTACAGAAAAGCTCCCTGAGAGGCCAGCAGGCTTGCTGTGTCTCATCTATCTCGCTCAACATCTTGCTCTAAAACTCCTTTCAGAGATTTGATTTAGAATTAGGGACCAGCTAAAGTATTCTGGAGAATGCCAGCGTGGGTTTGACACGAGCCACAACGAACCTCAAAGGGAGTTTGCGGCATTGGCCTTGCATGCCAGGAAGAAGCACACAGGCCAGGTAGAACCCGTTTAAAACCAACAATGCTGCAATCTTGTCCTAAGGACATTTGCCTACAAGGAGGCTTTTCTTTGTTTTCCTCTATTGGTCAATTTCATGTTTTTTTTGTGTGTGGGCCAGACTTTTTCGTGTGAGGACAAATCTCACTTTTTCCATGTGCAGGGTCCCCAGCTTGTAAAGGAGGCTTAGCAAGTCTGTGTTTAACATCTGAACCCCTGCCAAGACACTGGAGTGAGGCCAAGCCAGACATATCACGCGCAGCGTCTCTATTCAAATGAGCTTTGGAATGAAAGCTGAAGAGGTATTGGTGTCTCTCCCCTTAGCCTTGCAAAGTTTTCATTAAGACAAGAGGACCTGAGCAGGCAAAGGAGGTGCATCTGATAGGGCTCTGTTTAAATATTAACATGCGCACAGGGCAATTATACTTCATCAATATCCAACGTTTCTTGCAGCCTGAAGGCTAATGATGAAATCAGATCCCTCTCTCGATTTTTCCTGCATTAGACTGAACGCTGTGGATGTACGGAGTGGCAATTTGAGTGCACCGTTGACAAGACAGACGTGAAATTGTAACAAATCTCAGGTCAGGCTTTTGGATGCATGCTAAGCAGAGTTCAGCTCTTCGTTTCAGTTGTGCACATGGAGCACAAAACAGTGACGGTTTCATGCCACCGTTTCATCATTGTGGTCAATTACCACAAGCTGCTCTGGAGTGAACAAGCTGCATTTTTAAGCAGCCACTGCTACTGGCCTAGTCTTTCGCTCTGCATTCATTGCTTTGTTCAAGTCACTGGCCAGCCACGGCATCCTAAGCCAGATTCCGCTGCTCAATATTTAAAAGCTGGCCCAAATCCACAGCATGATCGTGCAACTGCAACACAGCAGCGAGCAGACAAAGAGCCCAAGAAGGCCAGAGCTGAAGTTGCTGTGGACAAATCCACCACAAAAACAGACCATGATACCCTGCACCTGCTGTGAATTATACAATGGATTAAAAAAAAAAAAAGAATTATGCAAGATACAGAGTTGAAATATTAGACTGGAATCATGGGTTGTGTGTAAGTAGTTGACGAGATGCATTACTATAATAATGCATAACTGAACACTTGGCTCTGCCTGCCAGTAAATCAACAAATATTAAAAAAATGGTGCAAAATGTCCCACAAATTTTATATTTCACTTTAAAATACTGTCGTCTGATTTTGATTCAGCAAAAAGAAGGAGCGGCTAGATGAATAGGCCTGAATATAGCTATTTAATAAGCCCTAAATTAGCTAATTATCTGAAGATCATTCTCATATCTAGTTATCAGACCTATACAGTGCATCGCAATCTAATACAGAAGTCACAACCTAATATGTTAGCCCCAAGCTATACACCAAGATCTGTTTCGGTACTATGTTTCTTCATCTAAACGACAGGGACGCTAATGTTTGAGAAGTGGGCACCTACAGAAAAGAGACCGCAAGTCTGTTAACTCGTGAAAGAGCATTGCTTTCAGATTTATACAGATATAATTATTGCATCTTAAAAGATGAATGAACAAACTTCCTCAAAGAACTGTGTTAAACACAATGGACTGAGGCAGCCCTGATGCCTTCACTCCAAGTCTCACAACCCAAGACCAACACAAGTCACTGCCTAATTTTGGTCTGAGGTCTGAATCAACTTTTGAGCTTGGTTTTTGTGGAAACCATTCAATCATAGGCCTTTTCCACCAATGCAGAATGGGTTCAGTTCCGGTTTGCAAACCTAATTTTGAACCGTTGGTTACATTTCTAACAAAAAAAAATAGCTTCCAAAACCTGAAAAAAAGTTTGTTTGCAGCGAGAACCAAAGAGTAGCAGGTTTTTCAGCGTGAACTGCTGTTGGAGCGTCTAGCTGTACGGGAGCAATAACAACATTTGCTTTGCACAATGTCGTCTTCTATGTCTTCTTATCGCCAAAAGCTGATCCAGATTTGTTTTTTTGGAGAAAAACAAACCTCTATAACAGCACAAACAGTCACAGGTAGGCTATACACTCCACCATCTTCTCACGTCTGTTTACTGATGCTGGGCAGAGCCTGACGGATCCTCGGTTCCACTAAAACTGGTGTAAATGCAGGATGCTTCATTAAAAAAGACCAAGGTTATTAGAAGCCCGATTGGAACCAGTTCAACAACAAGTTCTTTTGGAAAAAAAGGCCTAGAGAGTGCCTTGTCTCCATCTACACCAACATGGAACAATTGCTGGGTGTGACAAGGTCTTGACTCCTGACACAAAAGTAACAATTTTGTGCAGTGTTGCAACTGCTGCACTTGGCTTCAACTAGTGCTGAACATGTGCCGCAGGCATTAAATTAGGCACCTTTTGTTTTCCTTCCTTGGAGGAATGTGACACTGAAGTGAGCACCCCCGGCCCAAGACAGGATGTTTCAGCAGACTGGCACTTTAACCACATGGTGTTACCACAACGTCTGCCGTTTTCTGCTTCAACTTTTAATCTTCTCAATGCGATCTGAGAACCTGTAAACGATGAGATTGCGGTGATGATGGAGATGGAGGGGAGGATGGTTGAGTGGGTGGGTGGGTGGTTTTCGGACTCTCTGCTGCTTTGGCCAGACACACACATGTTCCCACTTAGCCCGGCATGAGGATGTCGCAGCCCAATGATCCCATACAGATCCTGACAGAGGAGGCTACTGTGGGAGCAGGGTTCCTTCGCAGCTGTTACCCACTAGCCCTCCAGGTGCCACTGACAAATACACACTACACAAATTGCTGCTAAACTTTATTGGAAGAAATCATTCAAGCGTGCCAGATAGGATCTCCGTTTGCATACCTCAGCTGAAGGTGAGTGGATATCAGACATATGCTGGAGCCTGAAGCCTGATTTTGGGATGGTGAAAGTATGCAATGAAATACAGCAGAGAAAACCAGTTTAATGATGGAAAACTCTGAGTGCTGAATCTATGGCTTTGGCCAATGACAATTATTTACAGATTATTGCTAAACAAGTGACTCCTTTTCTTTCATTTGCTTTGTGATAGCAGTTAAAGCATGGGGAACCTCCAGTAATTAGAAAAAATGCTCATAAATCAGAAGAACTCTTCTACCAATCCAAATCACATCCAAATGTCAGCTTTTGGCTTGAATGAACATCTATTAATTAAAGCGGTGTAGCCAATGTTCAGCGTGCTTGTTCCTTGGCAAGTTAAGCTTTTTAGAGCTGGGCCATCATTACTCATCATTCCAGTTTCTCGATGGTGAGTAATTTTTTGGAAATGTGATACCTTAGGGAGAAGATGCCCAAATGACAGCAGACGTGCTATGTTTCAGTCTGATTTTATGATCGATAGAAATCTTCTTGGATGTTCCAAAACTCAAAAAGTCTACAAAATCATGAACTGCATGGTCAATCACTCTCTAACCTGAAGCAAAATGTAAGGGGGTGTCCAACCCGACTAATGAGATGAATAACCAGGAGACACTATTCTGACAGTAGGTGCTTCCAAACCTGGCACTGGTTTCCAAAAAGCATCTTAGTGTAAGTTAAGATCTCAGTCGGCAGACTGAGCTTTCAGTGTGAACATTCAACAATCATCTCTGTGCCTTTTGGAAACCCAGCCCTGCTGTTTGCTGATATTGAGGTACATATTGCCAGAGAACCATGAAGCATCGGTAATTAGAAGACACTTCCTCATGCTGGCTCCTAATCCGGGTGTGGACATGGACACTTGACCTCATTCTCCATTTTTGCCCATGTCCTGCTGGTCAAACCAGAATATAACCAAACACAAATATAACCAATCTTCCAAATCTATCCACTGCTTGATAAATAGCTCTTTAGACAGTGACTCCAAAATGTATTCTGCTGAATCACTGTGGCACGACTATGTGCCCAATGCAATCACACGCTGGGGAAGGGCTGCTCCTGTTACAGCACCGGTCCACACACACACACACACACACACACATACACACACGTCAAGATTCTGACACAGCCAGGATCTGAAGTGCTCTGTATGTATGTGCATGTGTTTAACCTACAAAAACCATAACCAAGGCACATTTCCAGCTCTCCACTCTTGCAAGAACTGTTGAGAGGTCCTTCCCTTTTCCGAACAATGACTGTAGATGAGCGCAAATTCCATTCTCATGTTGTACCATGGATTGATGTTGCCTCAGGGAGCAAGGGGGTGGGGATAATTTAGCATTAAATCTGACAACTAGAAATAAGCCTGCAATAAAAAAGGCCCCAATCCCTAACATCATAAATTTATATATAATGTGGAGCGTGAACACGATGCACGAGGGTGGATGAAGGTAAACATTCGAGGAGATGGGAAAGAGGCATATTTCATGAAGCTTTTGGTAGAATTCAACACACATGCCCGAACCACGGCCATCCTCCTCCCCTTGGATTTAATCTTTGAACAGTAATCTGACTCTCTGCACCACCCCCAGATGTAAACCTAAATTCAGACTAACTGAAATCTACTGGCCCACCAAGCTCCCCTCACAGTCTCCACTGTCTTCTCAGGGGAGGATCATGATCTAATGAACCGAACACCATGGAACACCACAGGCTGGTGTCTTACCACTAAACTAAGCACCAGCTTTTAGCTCTGGAAGATCTGGAGGCACTGGCACTGCCTCAGCAAATGGAACAGAAATGCTAAGCAGATCTTGGCTGGGAGGATTTAGTGATTTCACGCCACCTTCAGCAAGCTCCCCAGACACCCAACAGGCTTGCACGTCATCAACACTGACTTGTGCATGCTCAACACTAAGCATGTGCTCTGTGCCAAAGCACTTCTTCTACCACACTCAAACCAGAGGGCTTCCACAGGCTTCCTGCGAGCATCTCCAGGAACAGCACAGGGTTGGGGTGCAGTGCACGTGCACGCGTTTATGTGCCAACCGAGCTCGTGCACGGGTCTAAAAAGGGGTGGCTTGATTAGAAGAAGCTGATCAGCTCTATGCATGTGGACAGTCGTATGGAGAAGGAGCGTGCAAAAGGACCCACCGGGGGCTGCAGCATGGCACGGACACTTTGGCACCCTCCTCCTCCCTCCCTCCCTTCCCGTCCCAGACCTCCCGTTTCTAACGCTCGCGCAGCATCCGACTCCACGCAGAACCCCACGCGCTCGTGCGCACGTCATGCTCTGTATACAAACACGCATGCAAACTCACCCACGGGCGCGTGCGGCGCCTTGTAGCCCTTCTCGTTCGTGCACACCCCGCGGCCGTGCAGCAGCGCGTGCAGCGGCTTCTCCTCGCCGTCGCGCGGCAGGCAGCGCAGCCCGTGCGCGCAGGTCCCCGTGTACACGCCGCACGCGTGTCCCTCGGCGAGCGCGCACGTCAGACAG